>CM031618.1:4490657-4584020 GCA_018398815.1 Conus ventricosus | reverse complement strand
GTATTACATCATAACATTTGTATGTCACCCACTGTGTATTACGTCATAGTATTTGTATGTCACCCACTGTGTATACGTCATAGTATTTGTATGTCACCCACTGTGTATTACATCATAGTATTTGTATGTCACCCACTGTGTATTACATCATAGTATTTGTATGTCACCCACTGTGTATTAAGTCAAAGCGTACACATGTCATCCACAGTGTCTTAAGTCAAAGCGTATATACATATATGCCATCCACAGTGTATCAAGTCAAAGCGTGCACATGTATGCCATCCACAGTGTATTAATTCAAAGCATATTCATGTCATCCACAGTGTACTAAGTCAAAGCATGTATACGTCATCCCCTGTCTATTAAGCCAGCAGAGTGAAGCCCAAACATCCGATCATTTTATGCATTCAGTTACAGCCCAACCCGGCAGCACCGGCTACATCAGGGCCGTCACATCGTCAAAATTAATTCTATTCATATTTCTTCCTAACTAAACCAAAAAAGCCTTGGCACACCAGCACCTTTCAAATAAACTCAAAGCACTTTAAAAGTGGATCTGTCATCCGTAAAATCTTAGATCACACAAAAAATATTCATCTGCTTCAAAAAACAAAAAAGAAAATGCATTGGGTGGAAATCAGAAAACAAACGAAAGGATATTTTACCATGCCAACAACAACAATTTGCCTGCATGAGAATCTCAATTATTCAGGACCTTGTGCACCCCTGTCAATGGGACCTGTGAGTGGGACCTGTTGATGGGATCTGTCAATGGAACCTGTGAGTGGGACCTGTTGATGGGATCTGTCAATGGAACCTGTGAGTGGGACCTGTTGATGGGATCTGTCAATGGAACCTGTGAGTGGGACCTGTTGATGGGATCTGTCAATGGAACCTGTGAGTGGGACCTGTTGATGGGAATCTGACAATGGGACCTGTGAGTGGGACCTGTTGATGGGATCTGTCAATGGAACCTGTGAGTGGGACCTGTTGATGGATCTGTCAATGGAACCTGTGAGTGGGACCTGTTGATGGGATCTGTCAATGGAACCTGTGAGTGGGACCTGTCGATGGGATCTGTCAATGGAACCTGTGAGTGGGACCTGTTGATGGGATCTGTCAATGGAACCTGTGAGTGGGACCTGTTGATGGGATCTGCCGGTGAAACCTGTGGAAAGGACCTGTCAGTCAGACCTGTCAATGGGATCTGTCGGTGGATGGGAACTGTCAGACCTGTCAATGGACCTGTCAATGGGACCTGTCGGTGGATGGGAACTGTCAGACCTGTCAGTGGGACCTGTCGGTGGATGGGAACTGTCAGACCTGTCAATGGGACCTGTTGGTGGATGGGAACTGTCAGACCTGTCAATGGGACCTGTCAGTCAGACCTGTCAATGGGACCTGTCACTGGGACCTGTCCATCTGTGGATGGGACCTGTTGGTGGGATCTGTGGATAGGACCTGTCCATGTGACCTTGCATGGGACCTGTCGGTCAGACCTGACGGTGGGACCTATCAGTGAGACCAGTCAATGCGACCTGTCAATGGGACCTGTCCATCTGTGGATAGGACCTGTCGGTGGGATCTGTAGATAGGACCTGTCTATGCGACCCATCGATTGGACCTGTCAATGGGACCTGTTGAACGGGCCTTCGGAGGGACCTGTCGAGGGGACCTGTGGGTGGGACCTGTCGATGGGACCTGTCTACCAGTACTTACAGCCTCAATTTCCTCCTCCTCTTCATCCACGGTGGACACTGTGACGGAGCTGAACTTGCCCATGTTCTTGGTGTGTTTGGTCAGCGTCACCTGGGGACACAATCACCAGTACAACAATGACATCATCCATGTATCATCGTTACCATCTCTATCCTGTTGGTCAGCGTCACCTGAGGTCACAAACACCAGTGCAACAAAGACATCATCCATGTATCATCGTTACCATCTCTATCCTGTTGGTAGCATCACCTGAGGTCACAAACACCCGTGCAACAATGACATCATTCATGTGGACACCAACACAGGGTAACAATGACATCATCCATGTATTATCATTATTATAATCTCTACCCTGTTACCGTTATAATAAATGACCACATTACCACAATCTCTTTACCCTCAACACGGGTTGAGGAAAGGTAGGAAAGAGGGTAAAGAAACACACGACTACACAGTTCAGTTCATAAATCATTACAGCCAAGCTGACCATACAGAGCCTTTTCAGGAGTACAGAACTCTGACTTGTAGCGAAAAAAAAATTATCTCTAAATACTAAGTCAGACATTGCACTTGCACCACAATCAGAGAATAACATGGACCAGAAAACTGCAAGTGTTTTAAGTATTTTCACTCAAACGACTTAAAAAACTCCTGTTAAACTCTTTAGACCAAATCTCTTTTACGCAATCAAGTCTGAACCAAGAGACATTTTCTGTAGATTGTGACATGCAACAAATAAAAAGGTCACAGGTCATTCAGAAGTAAAAAAAAAAAAAAAAAAAGGTCTGACCTTCTTTGGTTTGGACAGCTGGCTGTAGACGTCTGTCTTGATGCCTTCACTCTCCCTCTTGATGGCGCCATCCACCACGAACATGATGCTGCTGTTGCCCTGGTGATGGTAGTACAGCCACAGCCCACACCTTCAACACACAAAGACACTGAGAGCAACTGCCACAAATGCTGTGTAATGCTGTAACTGAACAGTCCAATGCTATACTGCAAGTGCACCACCATCACATGCCACACCTCCAACACACAAAGACACTGCGAGCACCTGCCACCCACGCTGTGTAATGCTGTAACTGAACAGTCCAATGCTATACTGCAAGTGCACCACCATCACATGCCACACCTCCAACACACAAAGACACTGAGAGCACCTGCACCCACGCTGTGTAATGCTGTCACTGAACAGTCCGATGGTACACTGCAAGTGCACCACCATCACACGCCACACCTCTAACACACAAAAACATGTCAGTACCTGACGCTAACGCTGTGTAATGCTGTCATGGAACAGTCCGATGCTACACTGCAAGCACACCACCATCACACGCCACACCTCCAGCACATAAAGACCCCGTGAACATCCACTGCTAATGCTCTATAACGCTGTCATAAAACAGTTCAATGGTACACCGTATGGTCACCACCATCACGTCACCCTCCTGAATGAAAGGGGCATGAGAAACTCTCAATAAACACAAAATGATCCGGTGACATTTTCAGCCAACCAGTTTAGCCCGCTACTGTCACCATCTTCTCAGAAGACAATCTATACCACTTCGAAAAGAAAAAAAAAAAGCAAATGCACACTCATCACTGGGGATAAGCAAAAAACAAATTCCTATTAAGTTTTGGTGGTCCAGGGTCCACCACCCTCATCAAGGCTCTCCCCCCCCCCCCCCCCCCCCCCCCCCCCCCCCCCCCCCCCTCTTCCATCCACTCTGCACCCTAACCTACATCCCTGTGTTAACTACGCCCAAAAGGTACAGACACCTGCAGTGCTGGTCAGGAAATTTGAGCAAAACTCTAAGAAAGAGACGCATCCATGGAATGAATGAAGCTCAACTGTGTGGGCTCCGTCTTTCCCATTAAATCCACAGCAAACTCGAGTCTGGGTAGGAGCCGATCGGGGCAGAAAAATCCCACAAATCAATGGCTCTGCTGGGAATCAAACCCACAGCCTTCCAGCCGGGACTCCACAACATTAACCACTTTGCCACAGCCGCTGATATTGGAATCAGATTTACCTTCCAAGAAAGATACCTTCTTCTAGTAAGAACCATCTTCGTCTTGCTTGATTTCTCTCTCAGTAAACACTCCTTTGTTCATTAGGAACACGTCTTTCTCTATAAAATGCTTTATTTGCCTTCCAAAGTTAAACACGACCCTAAAAACAGAGACATATCATCAGAGGCACTCCACGAGCCAGACTGGCATTTTTAATTCAAAGATGATGGAATAACAAAGACTCCCTCCTTCCGTCCTCCCCCAACACAACACACACACCTCTTGCACCCATCCCCCCTATCTGGTTGTCCCAGTCTTACCTTTTGCACTTCTGTCTGTACTGTTTCTCAATCCCTTCTGGCCTGAAAAAAAAAAAACAAGAACAAAGTGAACAAAAAAATCATCACACAATTTAACGAGGAACCTACAATTCTAATTTGCCTTGGTAACTCATTAAACTCCTTCTTGGTCATAAAATTACAGTCACAAACGTCAACTTACATAACTTACTTTGTGTAATAGTGGAAAAACGAGTCAATCACTGAATCAGTAAAACACAACATCTCACAATCACAAACTTACAACATCTCGCAATGTAATTAAATAATTCAGTCTCTCTCTCTCACACACACACAAATACACACACACCACGCATGCCGGCGCGCACGCACGCACACACGCACACACACAAACACGCACACGCGCACACACATGCACACACACACACACTCTCTCTCTCTATATATATATCTCACACAGACACACACACACCGTATGCTGACTCATACACTCCCCCCCCCCCCCCCTCTCTCTCTCTCTCTCTCACCACCCACACACACACACCCACACACACACCCACACACACAAAGTACACTACAACCACAAAGAAGCCTGTACAAAAATACAACAGTAAAAATTAAATCTGAATAAACAATAAGCTCAAAAGTAAATATTAAATGAGGCAAGGGAACAGCAAACAAACAAAAAAAAATTTTAAAAAGTAGGGTAACTCTTGCTCCCACAAGAAAACAAACACACGCCCACAACCCCAAAGGAATGCTGTTTACCACACTGACTTGCCCAGCAGTCACCTTGTTAGTTCTGTGTGCTCTGTGCTGTCATATCTGCTAGGTGATTCGGTGTCGTAGCCCAGCAGTCGCCTTGTTAGTTCTGTGTGCTCTGTGCTGTCATATCTGCTGGGTGATTCGGTGTCGTAAGCAGCATTCCTTTGGAGTTATGGGCCTGCATTTGGTTTCGAGCAAGAGTTACCCTACTTGATTGTTGTTCATGCTCTGGACAACGAAGGCACCGAAAAGCCAGAGGAATACCAAAATAATCATATTCTTCAACTGGAATCAACGGTCAATGTTGTTTGATTAACACTGATAATTGAACAGAGTCATTCTAAAGTTAACAGCAGAACCAGCACTCTTTGTTTTTTTTTGTTTGTTTGTGTTTTTTACTTTACTACTGGAATGCCGGTGTGTATAATCACTGGCGTTGTCCAGTAAAAAAAAAATTTTTAAAAAGGAGCTAGATTTGGGAGTAATGTACTAATTATCAGCATCATTAAAAAAAATTGCTTGCAAGTTGCATACATGTCAAACTTTATACAAGTCTGACTCAGACCAATCATACAATCTCTTGACTTACCTTCTCAAATAAATGATGTCGTCAGGGTCACAGGTCAGCTTGTGTGCATGTTTGGATCCATCGATCACACGAGAAGAGTCTCTCTTCCGCAAAGGCAGCTTCTCCAAAGGACAGTCTGAAAACAGTTAACATTCACTGGTCACTGGAAAGTGTTAACATATTAGTGTGTACACACATTGTGTGTGTGTGTGTGTGTGTGTGTGTGTGTGTGTGTGTGTGTGTGTGTGTGTGTGTGTGTGTGTGTGCGTGCGCACCCATGTGTGTATCACTGCCTGTGTGTGTGTGTGTGCGTGTGTTTGTGTGTGTGTGTGTGCGAGAAGACAGAGAGAGAGAGAGACAGAGAGTGTGAGTGTCTGTGTGTGTGGTGTGCGTGTGTCTGTGATGTGTGCGTGCGTGCGTGCGAGTGAGTGTGCTTGCATGTGTGCGTGCGTGCATGTGTGTGTGTGAAGTCAAAATTTTCTTTATTGAGGGTTAAGCATAGCCTGTCAAGGGTTAAGCATAGCCTGTCAAGGGTTAAGCATAGCCTGTCAAGGGTTAAGCATAGCCTGTCAAGCTTTTTTACATCCTGCCCTCATAAAAAGAAAGAAACAAATATATCAGCATACAACAAGGAAAATTACAAACATTTCAAAAACACACAACTTCAAAGATACACGAATACAATATACGTACATTACTTATATTATCACATGTGAAATAAGAACACATTGTTGGAACATCAGTTTCCAATGCAGTTAGAGAGAGAAAGAGAGGAGGAGGTGACCTTCAACTGTGGCACAGTTTCCATCAGATGCTTTTATGTTGCATTTTTAAAGCCTGTTTCGGGGGACATGATTTTAAAGAGGAAGACAAATTTATTGCATGCGATCCCTCCAGTGTGTGTGTGTGTGTGTGTGTGTGTGTGTGTGTGTGTGTGTGTGTGTGTGTGTGAGTGCGTGTATATGTATTATGTGTGTGTATATGTGTGTGTGTGTGTGTGTGTGTGTGTGTGTGTGCGTGCGTGCGTGCGTGCGTGCGTGCGTGCGTGCGTGCGTGCGTGCGTGCGCGCGCGTGCATGCGTGCGTGTGTGAAGTAATGTCCTGCATGCCTTTTAATGAAAAGGAAAGGAAATAGGATGCAAATTAAGCAGCGATACTTAACAGTCTCAAACATTAAGACATAACCCAAAAAAAATACACTCGGGACATAAATTCAAGTCACAGAAACTGAACAATCACAAACGTCCAGTCATTACAAATGAAAAGATACACCCGAAGGTACCCATGGGACACAGAGAAATACTGCCCTCAACTGCTGAACCAAGCAGCTGGGAGCTGTCCTGCACCACCCTGGAAACTAATGGAAGCCTGTGCTGTGTCTGACATGGTGTGAAAGCACACACAGGGCATTCTCTTCGATGTCAAGGGAATCAACTGCTCACTGGCACAGGCCATTGTTTTACAGCCACAACAGAACCTCCTCGGTAGCCTCCCCACTAATGAACCAGCCCCCATTTTCACGACTGCTGAGCCCGCTGGCCACCACAAAGCAAACCGCTGCACATGTCCCACAGCCCAGCCGGTCGCGGTTTTGCTGACAGGCGAAAACAGCACAACTCCAGACACTGCCAAGCCCCCGCCACACAGTCTTTCCATTTCATTACGCCAAAAGAGAACGTCAGGTTGCAGTCCTTCCAGCACTTTCAACTGCAGTCAGTGGATCTTTCCTCACCATCACTGGGCCTTTCCCCCCGAGTCAACCAATGGCAATTAACAAAAATGCACACCCGAAGATGCCAGTGGGACCCAGAGATGTGTTGTCCTCGATCACCAAACCAACCAGCCAGGGGCAATCCCACTCCGCCCTTGGAGGCCTGCGCTGTCTTGATAAAGGGTGCAGGCACATGCAGGGCATACCCTCAAAACATCAAAGGACATAACTACTCCCTGGCAGGGACCCTTTAAATGTTGACCCAGGGTCCCTGTCTCCTTCAGAATTGCAACGTTGGGGGTCCTGAGACCCCTTTGGCTTTAGTGCAAAAGCTGCAGGCAGTACTGTGTGCATGTATCAGTTCATCGCTCTGTGTTCATCACTTTCTTCCAGCTGACAATTTATATTAACCAGCCCAACACTCAGCAGTCTTGAAATGGACCATAATTAGCACAGGATCTGCGCAATGTAATCCAGACCATCAGCGTTTAGATCTTCTTGTAGAATGCGTGTATCATTCTTGCTTCTGATTGTTCTATATACTAAGCTGTCATCTGCAAAAAGCCTTATAGTAGTTCCAGGAGAGAGATTTCTACTTATGTCATTTATATAAATTAAGAAAAACAAGGGCCCCAGAACAGTTCCCTGTGGTACACCTGACAAGACTGGTTTACAATGGGATGACGACCCTTCCACAACAACTTTCTGCGTTCTCCCAACGAGGAATGATCTAGCCCATTTTAGCAAAGAACCGCCAATGCCGATGTGTTCTAATTTAAGCAGCAGGCCCTCATGGTCAACCTTATCAAAGGCTTTAAAAAAGTCTAATAAAATTGCATCTATTTGCTGTCTGTTGTTAAGACAGTTATTAAAATCATTGAGAGTTGTTATAAGTTGAGTCTCACAACTCCTTCGCTGTCTAAAACCATGCTGGGCGTTATCTAAGAAGTCATATTTGTCAAGATGGTCCATCATGCTACTATATATTATGTGTTCAAGTAGTTTTGCTGATATGGATGTAAGAGATACAGGTCTATAGTTCTCTGCTTTTGTTTTGTCACCCTTTTTGAATAAGGGAACAATGCTCGCATCTCGCCACTCATCAGGTATTACTCCCTGGTCCAGTGAAGCTTGGTAAAGTAGTTGGTATACCTCACTCAATTCATTGGCACATAATTTTAAGAGCTTGCCAGGAACGCCATCGGGACCAGTAGCTTTGTTTTCATTGATGTTGGTCAGTAACTTAAATACTCCTGCTTTGCTTACTTTGATGTTTTGCATTTCAGGAGTTTATCATCATCCTTTAGTCTAACGTTAATTAAAGGCTTGGGATTTGAGAAAACTGAACAAAACTGCTTGTTTAGTAAATTTGCTTTCCCTTCAGGGTCAGCCCTGATGTGGCCCTTTGCGGTCGGCTGGGCTATAAGCAACATTATCTTATCTTATCTTTCCCTTCAGGGTCCTGTATTAGGTTATTCTGGTCGTTTCTCAGGTCTGGAATCCCAATGTTGTCCTGTCTCTTACTCCTTATGTAAGACCATAATTTCTTGTTTTGATGATCACCTGAAATCATCGAATTAACTTAATTGGAGTGAGCAAGCCTACATTCTCTCTCAGTCTCTGACACCTTCTCTTAATATGTTTATACCTAACCAGTAATCTTTCTGAATTAGGGTGTAGTTTCAATTTCTTAAAGAAACGATGTTTTCTTCTCAACAAACATTTAGTTTTTGTAGTAATCCATGGCTGGTGGTTCTTGCTTGAAGTTATTTTAGTAGGTATGTTGTCATCCATAATAAATTCCAAGTTAGTTTTTATACACTTCCAAAGGTCACTGACATTATCTTTAACACTATGGGACCTAAAAAAAGACGACTGAAATCATGAGTAAACCCTGCGCAATTTTGGTAAGTCTGCTTGGTTCCAGTCTGATGGTACGTTTAGGGGGTTTCTTCGAAAGGGTTGAAAGTTGCTCTCTAAGAGAATTATGTCATGATCACCAAGGCCTGCAAGTAATTCTTGATTGCCTAAAGTGCCTGGACAATTGGTAAAAAATAAATCCAGGAATGCCTTACCACGAGTTGGTGTTTCAACTGACTGCACTGATCCAAGGTCTTTGGTGACAGTATCAAAAATCTGAGAATTAATATTCTTCTGTATTGATTACCAAGTATGGCCTCTTCACGCCAATCAATATCTGGTTAAGTTAAAGTCTCCACCAATCCATAATATTGCCTTCGTATTGGCCAAAACAATGTCAGAAATGTCTCTGCAAATAGACGAACATACATTTTCATCTGAGTCTGGAGGTCTGTAAACTGATCCAACAATGACAGGTCTCTTATTCTTAAAATTAATCCTACAAAATAAACTTTCACTATTTTTGCTTGATATAAAAACTCACTGGCTAAGTTCTTCCTAATGGCAATCAAGACTCCCCCACCTCTTTTTCCAAGTCTGTCCTTCCTTTCTATAAATATCAAAATCCTCCATTAGCAGGGCTACCATTTGTACTGACAGACAGGGGGTCCCAGGGACTCCTTCACTGATGCTATAGAGGGTCCCAGAGGGGGTATAGAGAGTCCCCATGAACAAAATTAACCAATACAGAAAATGTAGTATTTCTTGCTTTTTTAATTATCGGCTTGATAATCTGAACATTTCAGAGTAAATGAATCTCTCTCTCTCTCTCTCTCTCTGAAAACATTTCTTTAACAACCTTTCCCGTACTCCGTGGGTGTGAAATCACCCAGACACGTGTTTTTTGCTCTGTAACTCTAGTAATTTTGAAGCCACTTCCACTTAATTTCATGACTTTGTCCCTAATATATTATACTACATATCAACTGAAAATTATTTTGTTTTATACATAAACAAAGAAATTATTAAACAATTAATGTCCCAGTACGTCGTGGGTGTGAGAACACCCATACTACCAAAGAATAAACCTTGCACGCCGTACGCCGTGGGTGTGGGCCACCCATACTTACAAAGCTTGCGCGCCACACGCTATGGATGTGACGTCACGCGTGCTTGCTACAGGAGATAAGAGTCGCGTTGGTAAGAAATTCCTTGCAGCTTTCTTCCTGAGCGGGCACTTACTGCCAAGTGTGGGCAATGTACGTCATAATGAAAATGATGCAAAGTAACATTACGTATTTAAAAAAAAAAAAAAAAAAAACCACGTTGGCCTTGGTATGTTGCACATTCTAGGAAACGTCATACTGACAGAGGATCAAGTATTTCTAATGTTTTACCAATGCACACACACACGCGCGGGCCCGTGCGCGTGTATTATATAGCATAGCTCATATATCTTTCCATGCATGCACACACACACACACACACACACACACACTTTCTCTCTCTCTCTCTGTGTTTCTCTTTCTCTCTCGCACAAACATGCAATAATGCTCACATGCACACACACAGATAAACGCACATTCATGCGGCCGCCTGTGCACAGTTATTCACCGAGAAACAACAACAACGAACAACCGTTTGACGCAAGTAGCAAGACTCATCTCATAGAAGTCAAATTTGCATGACGTACGGCAAGGTCTTACTTCCTCGAGAAAAACCATGGGTTACTGTACACCCACGGCGTACGGCGAGGGATTCGTTCCTACACAAAAACCATGGTTACTGTACACCCACGGCGTACGGCGAGGGGTTCGTTCCTACACAAAAACCATGGGTTACTGTACACCCACGGCGTACGGCGAGGGGTTTTCCTTCTTAGAAAGCATGGGTTTCTGCACACCCACGAAGTACAGCGCGCAAAATTTTAGGCACGTACGGGAAAGGTTAAAAAAAACATTTCTTGTGAGGTGGTGTTGCTGTAGATATTTCTTTAGGAATCGACGATTCACTGTCTGTAGAATCTTCAGAAGATGTTTCTTTGCGTTTTTTAGGAGCGCCCAACCACTGACGCAACAACATATTTGCGAGATGCCATAGCCGTGAACTTCCCTTCTGCTTCGTTCGCCTAGGCTTGTGCACGCGATTGTTACAACTTGTGAGTCATCGAATTGCTTAATTAGTGGCGGCGGGCGCCACAGTCTGAATAAGTCAGCCGGTCGACTGAGTAACCGTTCAGTGACGTGCGCATACACTGATAGGCTCTATCAGTGTATGCGCAGCTTCTCGGCTTACTGTACGTTCGCGGGCACACGCTGTCCTGAATTTGACGGCATGGCAGGCAATCGCGCGCGAAGCTTGTGGTGTGCTCAGCTTTGATCACTGACCGCGCACGTTTTGGGGTTTGCCTGATTTTGTAGTGCGTCCCGCAGGACTCGCTACACGTTTGTTAGTGCGTCCTTTTCGCTCATAGTGCGTCATAGACGCACATATGTGCGTCATTGGGAGCCCTGATTAGAAGTTCACTGCTGGATGTTCCAGTTTCTGTTCCAATTGCAACAAGCCAACATCAATGTTTTTTTGGTGACTAAATTACTGAGTTCTTCCTTTTTCTTGATAAGAGATTGAAAGTTTACGACTATGCATTTAAGTTTAGCTTTTTCTTGTAATGATTTGGAGTCCAGTTGCACTTTATGATTTGGGATTTTATCAGTTTTAGAATCAGGGTGGATGCAAACTTAGTACAAAATTTCAAGTTTTCTTTGGGGATCGGTCTGGTGAGATAGGGTCAAAACGGTTGCTTTCTTCTGCAGTCTTCAACAGAATCTTCAAAAAGTCTTGAACTAAAGTTTGAACATGTCCAAGATACATCACTATTGCATAATGCTTCATAAACTGCTGAATTTAATAACATACATTTAGTGTGATACCATGTATTGCAGACATCACAGGCAACTGCTTTATGTTTCCATGTGACTCTCAAATTGCAAACTCTGCATGGATATTTTACTTTGGGACGGACCAGGATTGAGTTCAATGTCTCCCGATAGCAGGATAAGGCTTAAAAGCCATGATTTAACTCCTCTATGTCCAACTCTTTTATTCAAACAATTCCTTATCACTGTACTATTTCTTCTTCTTCTTCTTCTTCTTCCTAAAATACTGGTTCACTCAAAAACGAGTAGGTCACCAGCGCGCATGTTAAAAAGTAAAATAAAATAACATAAAATAGTGCGACTCAGACTGTTGGCCCCTGGAGCAAATTTGGCAACAAGGGTCGCACTCGATATTCAAGAAGTTAAAAGCAATGGCCAAATTCAGGCCCAGTTAACAGTAAAATATCTGGGGAAGTAAAAAATAGAAAAACATCAATATGCAGATCTCAAAACTGTTTATCAATTGTTTTTTTAAAAGAGATTGCATTTGTGGCAATCTTGATGGCACCCGCAGTGAGTTCCACAGCCGTACAGAACTGGGGTAAAAAGAATGTAAGTGCTGTCAATATTTGATGCAGGTATGGTATAACACTGACCGCCACTCCTGGTGCTACTTTTATTCAATACTAGTTTGTTCCATTGGAATATCAATTACTTTAGCTCTGCCTTTGAAAAAGGTATTAAGTTTAATAAAAGCTCTTCTCTCTTCTAAGGGTTTCCATTCTAATTTCCTCATGTTCTTCCTAGTATTCCCCTTTTCTCTGATGTGGTTCCCTGTTACGAACCGTGCTGCTCTCTTCTGAATCTTTTCAAGGTTATCAATGTCCTTTAGATGGTAAGGATCCCAAACTGAGCAACCATATTCCAGTACTGGTCTAACCAGTGTTTTTGTAGCAGTCGTCTTTAACCTTTTGGGGGCAGTCATTATTCTGATGTTAATTGAAATCAGGAGTTCAAATCTGGGCCTAGTAATAGACGTAAGAACAGTACTCGGCACAGGTGTACACAGAGGCTAACAAAAACATGCTGCGCAGACCCAGCTGTTGTTAATATGCCAAAATAATCAACTTGATGATTGTGGGCATTATATCAAGAAGAAGAACATGGTTCAGGTTGCACAAAGTTTTATAACCTGCAAAAATGGAACTAAAGGCGTCTACATCTACATCTAAAATTTCAAAATTAAACTGAGTGCTAGGGATATTGTTGTTCCTGTCACACGTGGAAACAGCAAGGAAAAGTAGAAAACTTTTAACGAAGCCGAGGAACAACACGCCGGTAGCCATCTTGAAAAGCCAAATAAGAAAGACTCACCTTACCTGAAACTAAGGGTTTAAAACACTTACCCAAAATCAACGACATCTGTCCACAGATGCAGTAGTACACATACAGAGGTTTCTCCCCCTGGTATTCTTCCTGGTCTTTAGTGTCCGTACACACGACACTTTTGGATACAACCTTCGGCATGGTTAATATTACACAACTTTTCTTTACTTACAAACAACTCGCGGTTCACACGCATGTAAACTCAGTCCTCCTCTGACAGGAAGTTGTGTCCTGTGACGTCCTTTCGGCGAAATTGCACCAAATAAAAAATTGAAGGCACTTCCCATCCGTTAATCCACAATTATGAGTTTGTTCTACAAGATTTAGACTTGTCCGTTGAATCTTTAAATGGCTTTCTTTCCTTGATGTCATCCACAGCCCAATTATGTACATTTATGTTTATCCCTTTATATGGGAGGGATTTTCGCGTTGGATTAATGCGGAGGTCAAGCATTTTCCAAGGAGTAGCCATGAGACCCTCTTCTTAAATGCTCTCATCTTCGTCTTTGAATAATTTATCCATGAACTTTGAATCATGTCCAATGTTGTCTCAAAACTTAGAAAATGTAATTAAGTGTATATGGACAAGTCCACACGTAGCTTGACGCCTCCTTGATGAAACAAACTGGGGGAGGCACAAGAACGTGCCGGTTAGAATCTGTATGAAAACAAGTTATGAATAACATCATCAACTTAAGTTATATTATTTTTCATATGAATAGTTTTCAAGTTCCATGTGTGATGCAGGTTAGGGTTAGATCACTTACAACCCGTTTCGGTGTGTTTTGAGGGAAAGTTCCCTTACCCAAACCATGACATTCGTCAATAATGTGTAAAAAGATAGTTCGTGGGGTTTAAAGACGACTCTGAAACCACAATGATGTTGGGGCTGCAGTTTGAGTTTCGGTAAGAACAGCTGGATGAGCTGAGCCCTGTCGAAATGGCTTCAGAAAAGTTCAAACCGTTCGAAGATGGCCATTTACCTTTCTGTGCAATAATGGCAGAGAAATATGAAAAACTGGCCAAGATTGGACAAGGAACATTTGGGTGAGAGAGACCTGTTTATTATTTTGTTTATGTCCATGCTTCAGTCATCAACTGTGTAATTGTCCGTGTGGATCTCTGTTCGTTGTCAACCAGTATGATCTATGATCAAACTTGTCAGATGCATGCAAACCAAGAAGTGTTTTTCAGGATTTAAGTCACAGGCTGAAATCAGGAATGCTTTCTTCTTGTTGTTTTAAAGATGCTGTTGAAGGAGGTTTTACGATCTTCGTCTTCCCGTTACTGCCCAACATCGAATAACTTTGATTAACTGGATGGCGAAAGTTAAACAGTAGATTTTGTGATTACGTGACTTGATTTACACAACATCTAAGGGCCCATTTGCCATTCAACCAAAAATCAGTACATATGTGCGGACAGAAAAAAATGTTGTGCATTATGACATGTTTGTAAACAAAAACCAGTTAAGAGGTCTTCTTCTTCTTCCTAAAATACTGGTTCACTCAAAAACGAGTAGGTCACCAGCGCGCATATTAAAAAATAAAATAAAATAACATAAAACAGTGCGACTCTGACTGTTGGCCCCTGGAGCAAATTTGGCAACAAGGGTCGCACTCGATTTAAAAGCAATGGCCAAATTCAGGCCCAGGTGATAATAAAATATCTGGGGAAATAAAAATAGAAAATCATCAATATGCAGATCTCAAAACTGTCGAATCAATTTGTCCCTTGAATGAGATTGCACTTGTGGCGATCTTGATGGCACCCGGCAGTGAGTTCCACAGCCGTACAGAACTGGGATAAAAAGAATGTAATGGTTGTCAATATTTGATGCAGGTATGGTATAACATTGACCGCCACTCCTGGTGCTACTTTTATTCAATACTAGTTGTTCCATTGGAATATCAATTACTTTAGCTCTGCCTTTGAAAAAGGTGTTAAGTTTAATAAAAGCTCTTCTCTCTTCTAAGGGTTTCCATTCTAATTTCCTCATGTTCTTCCTATATTCCCCTTTTCTCTGATGTGGTTCCCTGTTACGAACCGTGCTGCTCTCTTCTGAATCTTTCGAGGTTATCAATGTCCTTTAGATGGTAAGGATCCCAAACTGAGCAACCATATTCCAGTACTGGTCTAACCAGTGTTTTGTAGCAGTCGTCTTTAACCTTTTGGGGGCAGTCATTGATGTTCCTGTATAAGAAAGCTAAGATGTTATTTGCTTTCTTACATACTAAATTGTAATGTTCTTTCCATTTGAGACGACTATCTATAATCACGCCTAAATATTTTGCAGCATTAGTTTCTTTAAGAATAGTATTATGGATAGAATAATCTGATCTAATTGGTGAGCGTTTGTTACATATACGCAACACTTGGCACTTTTGGGGATGAAATTCCATTTTCCAAGTTCTTTCCCACTCTTGTAAAGCGTTTAGATCTTCTTGTAGAATGCGAGTATCATTCTTGCTTCTGATTGTTCTATATCATCTGCAAAAAGCCTTATACATAGTAGTTCCAGGAGAGAGATTTCTACTTATGTCATTTATATAAATTAAGAAAAACAAGGGCCCCAGAACAGTTCCCTGTGGTACACCTGACAAGACTGGTTTACAATGGGATGACGACCCTTCCACAACAACTTTCTGCGTTCTCCCAACGAGGAATGATCTAGCCCATTTTAGCAAAGAACCGTCAATGCCAATGTGTTCTAATTTA
This sequence comes from Conus ventricosus, assembly GCA_018398815.1. Classification (NCBI taxonomy): domain Eukaryota; kingdom Metazoa; phylum Mollusca; class Gastropoda; order Neogastropoda; family Conidae; genus Conus; species Conus ventricosus. The sequence continues at coordinate 4,568,106 of CM031618.1, read as the reverse complement.
AGCAGCAGGCCCTCATGGTCAACCTTATCAAAGGCTTTAGAAAAGTCTAATAAAATTGCATCTATTTGCTGTCTGTTATTTAAACAGTTACTAAAAAAGTAAAATCATTGAGAGTTGTTATAAGTTGAGTCTCACAACTCCTTCGCTGTCTAAAACCATGCTGGGAATTATTTAAGAAGTCATATTTGTCAAGATGGTCCATTATGCTACTATATATTATGTGTTCAAGTAGTTTAGCTGATATGGATGTAAGAGATACAGGTCTATAGTTCTCTGCTTTTGTTTTGTCACCCTTTTTGAATAAGGGAACAATGCTCGCATCTCGCCACTCATCAGGTATTACTCCCTGGTCCAGTGAAGCTTGTAGCATTATATGTCGATAAGTCAATGAATGTGCGAGAGTGTGAGGAAATAAATGTGTGTGAATTTCAGGAAAGTGTGTGGTGCTCAGTCGAAAGTGTCCAAGATGGTAAAATTTTATTTGGATGTATTTACCGAAGCCCAAACACTAGCAGTGAAGAAAATGATCAGAAATTATTTCAAATACTTAAATCTGATATGGTATTGAAGTATACTAAGGTGTGCATTATGGCGACTTTAATTTTCCAGGCGTCCATTGGGATGGAAAATGGACAGGGGAAAAAAAGGACAGCATTAAACAAAATGTGCTAGATTCCTTTTTGATACAGAAGGTAGGCAAACCGACAAGGAGGCGAGTTGATCAAAACCCTACATTGGATGACTGGATACTTGTAAGCAAAGATAATCTTATTTCGGACATTGTGCATCTTGACCCAGTGGGTAAAAGCGACCATGATGTTTTGGCATTTCAGCTTCACATTTCTAATAAAAAAGTAAAAAAACAGGTTAAGTATATAAGCTTAGAAAGATTGTAAATGATCATGATTGGTCTGTGATGTCAGAAATGAATAGCGAAGAGAGTTGGAACTACATAAAAAGATTACTGCATAATAGTATGGAGAAATGTATCCCTAAAGTTAAAGTTAGGGATACTAAAAAAGTACAACCTGTATGGATGAATAAGACAGCGTTCAGATGTATCAAAAAGAAATATAAACTATCCAAAAGATACCTTACCACTAAATCAGGTTATGCTTATCTGAAATACATAAAGGAAAGAAACAAACGTAAAAAGTTGTTAAAAAGAATAAGAAGAGATTATGAGAAGCAGATCGCCAATGAAGGTATAATAAATCCAAAAAAGTTTTGGAGGTATGTGCAACAGCAAATGAAAATGAGTACAGGTATAAGTGCATTAAAGAGACCTGATGGTACATTTGCGGTGGATGACATGGATAAGGCTCAAATGTTAAATACATTTTTTTTCAAGTGTATTTACCCAAGAAAATTTATGCGACATTCCGGACTTGAGAGAAGGATGTTATTCAAATGGGGTAATGTTAACAGAAATTCGAGTAACTCCCAAAGCTGTGGAGAGTAAATTAAAACAACTTAACCCAAATAAGGCACAGGGTCCTGATTTATTGCCACCAAGGTACTAAAAGAGCTTTGTGAGGAACTATCTGTTCCACTGTGTTCATTTTTTAATAAGACACTTGAAACTGGTGTATTACCTGAAGACTGAAAAACGGCAGAGGTGACAGCGATTTTTAAGAAAGGTACAAAATGTGAACCGAGCAACTACAGACCTGTAAGTCTTACTTGTATCTTATGCAAGGTTTTAGAAAGTATTGTCAGAGACTCAATGGTCTCCTATTTTACATATAATAATTTATATTCTAAATGTCAGCATGGTTTTAAAAAAAAAGGATCATGTGTCACACAGCTGTTAGAGGTTATGGAGGATATAACAACAATGCTAGATAGCAGACAAGGAATTGATATCATATACATGGATTTTAGAAAAGCTTTTGATACGGTTCCGCATAAGAGACTCCTTATAAAGCTAGCAGCATACGGTATTGGTGGCACCTTATCAAAATGGATCAAAAACTTTCTGAGTGATAGAACTCAACAAGTCAGAGTAGGGCAGCCAAATCAAAGAAATGTAATGTACTTAGCGGTATCCCTCAAGGAAGTATACTGGGACCGGTTCTTTTCACTATTTTTATGAATGATCTACCAGATAACCTTGTCAGTCCATGTAAAATATTCGCAGATGATACTAAGATTTACAATTGTGCATCAAAGAGTACTTGTATTCAAAACGATATCTACAAACTGCAAGAGTGGTCTGAGTCGTGGAATCTGTATTTCAACATGACCAAGTGTGGTGTATTGCACGTCAGGAATAATAATCAAAATAATGAATATAAAATGATGGAGAATGATGTTTATCACCAAGTAGAGGCTCTTACTGAAGAAAAAGACTTGGGTGTTACCTTCGATAGCAGGTTGTCATTTGACCCTCACTTACAGAGAGTGGTAAATAAAGCTAACCAGATGTTAGGTATCATAAAAAGAAGTTTTACTTATTTAGATAAAGATACTTTTTTGAACTTATACAAAGCTTTTGTCAGGCCACATTTGGAGTATGCTAATGTGATTTGGAGCCCTTTTTTAAAGCGTCAATCAATAATGTTAGAAAAAGTTCAAAGACGAGCTACCAAATTGCTGAAGCATTGCAAAAACTTATCATATAATGAAAGATTGAAATATTTGAATCTGCACTCGCTGAGGGGAAGAAGGATCAGAGGTGACCTAATTCAAGTTTATAAGATCTTTAATGGCTATGATGATATTGACATTGAGACATTCTTTTCTGCTGCACAAACTTTGAGTACTAGAAACTCTGAAGGAAAGATTTTTATAAAGCACTGTAACACTAATCAACGTAAATTTTCATTTTCTTATAGAGTTGCTAACCACTGGAATGAAATACCTACTACCATTAAATTTGCACCTGATATTAATACTTTCAAGAATTTTCTAGATAATGATTCAAAATTTAGAGAATTGTTTCATGACTATGATGGATTGCAATGAAGATATTAATTGTAGCATGCCATATGACCCAAAAAGTGAAGAAATTTAAGAGGGACACATGATAGACCGTGAGGTCTAGGCTAATGAAGCCAGTCCCTACTACTACTACTACTACTACTACTACTACTACTACTATAATGTAAATTTGTAGTGTACTCTCTCTGTTCCTGCCATGCTGTAAACAGAGATGGGCAGGTCCTTCCAGTGGTGACCTAGCTCACTCTTGAAGACATAGTAAGACATGTTTGAAGCAAGTTGGGAATTTGTTAAACACAGTTAGTTTCAATTCATTTTGGGGAAAATCTTCCATTACCCAAACTAAGGCTTGTGAACAGCCACCGTCACACCTCAAGTGTCGATTCCATGCTGACACATCCACAGTGGTCCACCCTAGCAGACAGAAGAAGAGCAGCAAGGCTGACCACCTTCTTCAAATACCACCGTGAAGAGGTCAGCATAAACACCCCATTCAGGCCCACACCAAATATCCCAGCATGGTCTACAAGACAGTCTCATGGGGAGACATTTCTCCTCCATGCTTGTAAAACCAACTACAGGAAGTTTTCCTTCTTCCCGAGGACTGTCACTAGTGTCAGGACTGGAACAGCCTGCCTCCTGAGGTCATTTCCTCAAATGTTTCAAGTGTTTCAAGTCCCAAATTTGACCAACCAGCGCCCTCCCCCCCACTCCCCACACCCCCTACCACCCACACCCCTACCACCCACACCCCTCCACATCCCCAATCCCCCCCCCCCCCCCCCCCCCCCCCCCCCCCACCTGCTGCCAGTCATACATGTCTATAGATGTCAACACCCTTGTGGAAACCCCCCAGTTTTTACACACGTCAGAACCATCAAAATGATGATGGTGGATGTTCAAAGAAAGAAGGAGAAGAAGAAAAAGGAGTCTGAGAATATTTAACGTGTAAAAAGATAAATCATGGGCTATGAAGATGGTTCTATTACCACAATGAGGTCTGAATTGCAGTTTGGTGTTTGATACAAACAGCTGGATCAGCTGCATCTAGTCAAAATGGCTTCAGAGAACTTCAACCTGTTCAAAGATGTCTGTTTACTTTTCTATCCAATAATGACAGAGAAATATGAAAAACTGGCCAAGATTGGATAAGGAATATATATATGTCAGTGAAGGAGATCAGCTTTGCCAGATCAACTTTCTTGTTTTAGTATGATAGTGCATTTACAGATTAAGTTTGAATCTGTTTTCATTTCATTCTCTGAATCTTGAATCTGTTTTCATTTCGTTATCTGAATCTGTTTATCATTTTATGCTTTACTAAGCATGCTTCCATTTCTGCCTTCTGTTGTTGCAGAGAAGTATACAAAGGGCGCAAAAGGAATTGCCAGGGACAGCAGCTTGTGGCAATGAAAAAAGTACTGATGGACAATGAAAAGGAAGGTGTAAGTGACAGTTCCTGATAAAATGTGGGACAGGAGTGGATTAATAGTGTTGTGTGTTTGAATAGTCTTCATCTCTAAGTCAGAAAATTCATCATAAATTGTAAAAGCTCAGGATGATGTATACCATGCAGGAATCAATATTTTTCTTTTCTGTGTAGATTTCATTAGTATTTTACATGTTCAGAATACCTCTTGTGTCGGTTTAATTCTGTGTTATTACTGTATTAGCCTAACAACAATGCCATGTACTGAATCCAAAACTGTCAGAGGTTACGCTTTTGGTGTTGCATGCTGTTATTTCTTAGACAATGCTGCACTGCTAGTTTTTTTTGTGAAGAAAGGTTTTACCAAAATCAAAATGTCTGTGTGTGTGTGTGTGTAGACCTCTTTACAGGCTAAGCAGCTGCTTAACCCGTTCAGTGTTTAAACAAACCCAAGATAACAGATCTTTACTACATTAGACAAAAGACTTATAAGTTACTTCATTTTTTTTTTTTTTTTAAACAACTGGTAATATTTGGTAAGAAGTGGACAGAAAAGCAGAAGCAAATTTGCAGAAGATGATCGTGATTTTCCGCTGTTGGTTGGTTTCGTCATCAGCCATTTTGATTCTTTGTTGGTCAAATCAAAACTATGCAATAACTAGCAAGATTTCCATCTTCTTAGTCCACCATCATGTCATGTGGGAAGCAAATTACGACCAAAAGTGCTATACAGTCTGATTTACGATATCATGTACAAGTGCCACACTTGAATTTGGAAACCTACGCATAAAAGTAAATTAGACTGTCAAAATGACACGCTTTGTGTTTTTGACGCCTTGGCAGCTCTGTGAATTTGGGGCAAGAAGAGGGAACAGAAACACTCCATCATACTGTATTGTCCGTCATCGTTATGATAGGCATGTGAGGCCAAGGAAGCCAACCTTTTGAACATCGCAGAAAGCACTTGGCAGGTCGAAGCTTGCTCTACAGAAGCCACTGTGAACTTGTCCATTACTCTATCAATAAGTGCAAATTAATTCCACCCCCATGTTGGTAGTCTTGTAGCCCCAATCTCCACCCCTTGTGATTAAAATTATATACAGAAGAGCCCAGTGCGCATGAAGTATTCCACGTCCATGCAGAGTGATAGTGTTGTAGACCCAGTTGCCAGTCACGTATTTGGAATCATACACAAGAGCCTGACTGCCAAGCCTTGAAGCGCTTTCAGGGTCTTGAACTCTCGTAAATTATTTAATTCAAGGGTTTGATAGAGGCAACAATAATTGCCACCTTGGGCCCCATTGACTGTGGTGATGGAAGTTTAAACAAGTTCTGTCAGTCTAACCTGCCAAATATAGTGAAATTCAGTATAATGATTGGTCACAGAGCTCTGGCAAAATGCATTTTGAAAAAGAAAAGAAAAAGAAAAAGCAAACTATGCTGTTCTTGATTAAGTTGCTTGTCGTGATCAGTGATTACATTTCTGCTGGATTAGCTTGTAATATGAGTCTTGCCCTTCGCCCCTTCCCCCCCCCCCCCCCCCCCCCCAACACTCTCCCCCTACTCCCTCCCAACATGAAATTGATGCAGTGTGATAGCTACCATCAGCATTTTTGCCAGTTGTGAGAAGATTTTTTAAAGTTTTTTACCTCTTTCTCACATGTATCTTGTCATTTAGCTTGTCATGTCTTGGATAGTAAAGATCTTGGATTTGTTCTTTGATGCTGATCTTAAGTCAATCAAGTCACAACCAAAATGGACCAGTTTGTCCCTCAGATCACAACGATTTTTGCAATTTTCAAAAAATCATAAAAAATCACCACTTCACCTGGGAGCATGAAACAGCATATACCATTGGATAGAAGAAACCCTATACTGAACAGAAATGCTTACTTTCAAACGAGGAATCCAAAATGATACGTATTTGCAGAAAAACAAAAACTTTTTGTGCACACTGTAATCCACTTCTTCATGCTCTCTACCCTCCCACAGAAGTTCAGTTACACTTCTGACACTTGGTATGACCTACAGAGAAATATATTTATGACAACTGCATAAAACACAAGAATTTGATAACAAAATGCTTGATCCACTCAAAATCAAATGTGATCGTGTCCAAATCCGTGTGATCGCAGGAACTGAGATTAGGACAATTCAGATCCGTATAAAACTACTTCAGAATACACGAAGAACTGTCTAAAGGAAGTAACTGCAAAAAAAGGCCCTAAGCTGTCCCTGAAACGACATTTATTGTCCTTTAATAAAAGGCGGTATGATTGAAAAATTGTCAAACGCTGTCGGAAGTATGCGTCTGACACACCTTCAAGCGATGTGAACAGTGTTGGAAACCCGCTTCCGATAAGACTCGATTGAGTTAAGAATCTGTGGAAGTGGGAACTGATCTCTGACGAGGTTATAGATCAGAAAAGCCGGAGAAGAAAGAATCGGCAATCACATTATGATCAGAAAAGCCGGAGAAGAAAGAATCGGCAATCACATTATGATCAGAAAAGCTGGAGAAGGAGAATCGGCAATCACATTATGATCAGAAAAGCCGGAGAAAGAAGAATCGGCAATCACATTATGATCAGAAAAGCCGGAGAAAGAAGAATCGGCAATCACATTATGATCAGAAAAGCCGGAGAAGAAAGAATCGGCAATCACATTAGCCAGTGGAGAAGGTAGATATGTCTGGCATAGCACCATGTCTGGTATACATGTGCAAAGGATAGTGAACTACTGCATTTGTCATCTGGCTGACTGACTTAGCGACACTCAATTAAATCAGGAAGCAAAATTCCATCCTCAGTCTCTGGAAACACAGATAACCTCACTGACTTTCAGTCGCCCCCCCCCCCCCCCCCCCCCCCCCCCCCCCCCCCCCCCCCCCCCCCCCCCCAAAAAAAAGAAATGAAAATGTAAATGCTAAATAGTAGTCAGTGTCCATTTCTGTGAGGGAAAGGGGAAAGAGTAGATTTATGAGTGCAGAAAAAAGTGAATGCTCGACATGTGGTCTGTAGGATTTCAACACTCAACATTTCTGTTCTGGTGCCTTGCCCACCAGTTCCTCTTACCGGCTGTCCACAGGGTGGGCATTTGTGGACAGCTACATGGACATTAGTCACTTCGTCTCTGTGTGTGTCGAAGAAAGATGTTGTGTATCATCTGCATTCAGGGTAAATAAATGGGCTCAAATTATTGTTTAAAACAAATCTTTGGAAAGCTGACAAAAGTACTGATATTCATCATTGGCAGGACCCGAAAAATGACCACACAAAAAAGTTTGGGGCTGTGGAGCTTTGTTCCCCTAGACCACCCCGCTTTTTTTTTTCTTTTTTAACCGCAGTCAGTGATTTGAATTATCATGTCACTTAAGCCGCAAAGAAAGGCAGTCGGCGTGTGAGAGCGTTCATTGATTGTCCTCTCACTTTAGCTTCAAATGAAAGGTGGTGGTGTATGAGGGCTGTGGTGATGGTGTATGAGGGCTGTGGTGATGGCCAAGTCATTGTGGAGTAGATTGTGTCTGTCGATGAATAAGAGACATTGTATGGTGTTATGCAAGTGTGTACATGCGGATCTGCGAGAAAAAAAGTAGATCAACTGTCAGTGTGTACAGTTCCCTTAAAATCACTCTAGGATAAGAGAAACCAAGCTTTAGATATCATGAATGTTTTTTTTTGTTGTTGTTGTTTTTTCCAGTTTCCAATCACAGCGTTGAGAGAGATCAAGATTCTACAACGTCTGGAGCACAAGAACATTGTGCAGCTTCAGGAGATCTGCCACACACAAGGTGGGCTTTTTGTCACGCACAAGGTAGGCTTTGTGCCACACACAAGGCAGGTAGGCTTTATGTCACACACACAAGGTAGGCTTTGTGCCACACACAAGGTGGGCTTTGTGCCACACACAAGGTAGGCTTTGTGCCACACACAAGGTAGGTAGGCTTTGTGCCACACACAAGGTGGGCTTTGTGCCACACAAAAGGTAGGCCTTGTGCCACACACAAGGTAGGTAGGCTTTGTGCCACACACAAGGTGGGCTTTGTGCCACACACAAGGTAGGCTTTGTACCACACACAAGGTGGGCTTTGTGCCACACACAAGGTAGGCTTTGTGCCACACACAAGGTAGGTAGGCTTTGTGTGCCACACACAAGGTAGGTAGGCTTTGTGCCACACACAATGTGGGCTTTGTGCCACACACAACGTAGGTAGGCTTTGTGTCACACACAAGGTAGGCTTGGTGCTACACACAAGGTAGGCTTTGTGCCACACACAAGGTAGGCTTGGTGCCACACACAAGGTTGGCTTTGTGCCACACACAACGGTAGGCTTTGTGCCACACACAAGGTAGGCTTTATGCCACACACAAGGTAGGTAGGCTTTGTGCCACACACAAGGTGGGCTTTGTCCCACACACAAGGTAGGCTTTGTGCCACACACAAGGTAGGCTTTGTGTCACACACAAGGTAGGCTTTGTACCACACACAAGAGTAGGCTTTGTCCCACACATGGTAGGTAGCCTTTGTGCCACACACAGGGTGGGCTTTGAGCTGTACACAAAGTAAGCTTTTGTGTCGCACACAAGGTAGGCTTTGTACCACACACAAGGTAGGCTTTGTGCCACACACAAGATAGGCTTTGTCCCACACAAGGTAGGTAGGCTTTGTGCCACACACAAGGTAGGCTTTGTGCCACACACAAGGTAGGTAAGTTTTGCGCCACACACAAGGTGGGCTTTGTGCCACACACAAGGTAGGCTTTGTGCCACACACAAGGTAGGTAGGCTTTGTGCCACACACAAGGTGGGCTTTGTGCCACACACAAGGTGGGCTTTGTGCCACACACAAGGTAGGCTTTGTGCCACACACAAGGTAGGCTTTGTGCGACACACAAGGTAGGTAAGTTTTGCGCCACACACAAGGTGGGCTTTGTGCCACACACAAGGTAGGCTTTGTGCGACACACAAGGTAGGTAAGTTTGCGCCACACACAAGGTGGGCTTTGTGCCACACACAAAAGGTAGGCTTTGTGCCACACACAAGGTAGTAGGCTTTGTGCCACACACAAGGTGGGCTTTGTGCCACACACAAGGTGGCTTTGTGCCACACACAAGGTAGGCTTTGTGCCACACACAAGGTAGGGTTTGTGCCACACACAAGGTAGGCTTTGTGCCACACACAAGTAGGCTTTGTGCCACACACAAGGATAGGCTTTGTGCCACACAAGAGGTAGGCTTTGTGCCATACACAAAGTAAGCTTTGTGCCACACACAAGGTAGGCTTTGTGCCACACACACAAGGTAGGCTTTGTGTCGCTGGAGGCATTTCTGCAGAATGTCTTGGTTCGGTACTCCCACTTCTAAAATTCAGGGACTTTAGTGACAAGGGTAAAAAGTATGATGTCATTGAAAAGGAAGAAAATATGCCAAGTCTGAGTGTGTGTCCTGTCGTGTTTGGTCGCCAGTATTCAACGTTTTTGAGTGTCAGTTTGTTTTGGGGTTTTTTTTGTTTTGTTTTGGTAGGGTTTTTTTTGGTTGTTGTTGTTGCTTTATTTTTGTTTTGTTTTGTGTTATAGATGAAATGCCAGTTAGACACATAACTTTTGATACCTATGTACTGGTAATTAGGATAAGTTGTGATGTTGCGCCTGTTTACAATATATTTGGCATTATATATGGCACCATGTCAAATTATTGCAAGCCGTGGACCATAATTAATTCAGTTTGGCCAAATTTTCATGGCAAATGCAGTTGATACCCCTCAGCAAAACTTTAGCCGAATAGTTGGATGAAGCAGGGAGGAGAACATAATGGTGTCGTTCGGTTGAAGTCCCCTCCCCACATTCCCCCCCCCCCCCCCCCCCCCCCCCCCCCCAAACCATCTCCCTTGCTCTAAGAGGAATCTTTCAACTCTGAAGTTGTGGAGATGTGTGTTGAACATCCGATAGCCCTTCTAGTTTATCCTTTGACATTGGCATGCAAGTCATGTATAGATTTGTGAGCATTCACAGGTAGGGCGTGCCCATCCAGCACAGAAACACGTGTAGCAACCCATTCTATTCATGTTGTTCATAATACCAGTCCGTGAGGTAGGGGAATGATTTATCCTTCGTTTGTGGTATGTCTCCAGCGGGGCCTTACAACCGGTACAAAAGCACCTTCTACCTGATCTTCGAGTACTGTGATTACGACTTGGCCGGCCTGTTGAACCACCCGCGGGTCAGGTTCTCCCTGGCCGACTGCAAGAACATCCTGTCGCAGCTGCTGAAACGGCCTGTTCTACATCCACACCCACCGCATCCTGCACCGGGACATGAAAGCCGCCAACATTCTACTGAACCGTGATGGCGTGCTGAAGCTGGCCGACTTCGGGCTTTCCCGGCAGCTGATGTCCTCCAAGTCGAGGCGTCATACGAACAGGGTGGTGACCTTGTGGTACCGTCCTCCAGAGCTGCTGCTCGGGGAGCGTGACTACGGGCCGGAGATCGACCTGTGGGGGGTGGGGTGCATCATGGCGGAGATGTGGATGAAGAAACCTCTGCTGCAGGGCCGGTCGGAGCAGCATCAGCTGAGCCTGATCACCGACCTGTGTGGGTCTGTGAACGAAGACGTGTGGCCCAGTGTGAGCAAGCTGGACCTGTTCGGGAAGCTGGAGCTGCCGCAGGGGGTCGCTCGCAAGGTCAGGGACAGGATGTTCGAAGTGCTGAAGGACAAGAACGGCGTGGATCTCATTGACCGCTTTCTGTGTTTGAACCCCGCCCAGCGGATCAACTGTGACAACGCGCTGAGTCACGATTTCTTCTGGGAGGTGCCCATGCCCAGTGCGTCGCTGGTGCCCGTGCTGGCCAACCTCCCGCCCATGCACGAACTGAACATAGTGCGCAAGCCGCAGGACCACCCTCGCCTGCCCGCCGCGCAGCGCCACCCCTCAAACAAGCAGGCCTCGCGCAACCCGGCGCATCGTCATCAGCCTTACCCGCTCACCAGCCCCGACTGGGAACCGCTCAGACGTCGGCCAGTCAGCTGTGCGACCCCATATTCTGAAGCTGGGTGACAAAGTGACGGCGCTTGCCTTGCCGCTTGTGCGTAACTCTCAGGAAATAGTTCAAAGTATTTGTGGTGTGCGGGGGTTGGTTCTATTTTTTTTTTGAGTCAAGAGCAATAGTTATATATGTGAGAAAGCTGACGACAAGCCTGATCAGCAGTTGCTGTGGAGAGTGTGTTTGTGTTTACTGTGGCTGTGAGAGAGAGTCAGGCGTGTGAAATCATCTGTGCCAGAGACATGCTGAGAGAGTAAGGGAGGGAGGGAGGACTGTTGAGTCAGTTTCTTTGGAAATCATCCAATAATCATTGTGTATAAGCTTGCGCCGAATTCATATCTTGTGAAATAAACTGAGTGAGGAATGCATGGTGTGTGCTTTTTTTTTTTCTTTTTTTGTGTGTTTGTTTTTGTTTTTTGATGGCTGGTTGTGGTGTGAGTAAGATTCTGATTTGCATGGTGGAATTTTTTGTTTGTTTGTTTGCTAGGACATTGATCATAAGGACTCAAGAGGGAGGAGAACTTTGGAATTCTTGTGGGCACAGCGGGATGTGGGAATGGGATTTTTAGTCTGAAGCACTTGTGGATCAAGCGCTACCTGAACATACATTTGATTCTGTTGTACTTGTAGAAGTAATGGTTCCTTTTAAACAAACGTGAGTTTTAACTTTTAATCATGAATAGTGAAGGTGATTTTTCTGCAGTTATCTTTGAATAAGCAAGAAATTTTTTAAAGCTTGTCAGCAGAATTAAACTAATCATGATTGCTGTGATCCATTTGCCTGAGGAATGCATCTTTGTGTGTGTGTTTTCTTGGTAAGTTGCCTGAGGAATGCATCTTTGTGTGTGTTTTCTTGATAAGTTGCCTGAGGAATGCATCTTTGTGTGTGTGTTTTCTTGCTAAGTTGCCTGAGGAATACATCTTTGTGTGTGTTTTCTTGGTAAGTTGCCTGATGAATGCATCTTTGTGTGTGTGTTTTCTTGGTAAGTTGCCTGAGGAATACATCTTTGTGTGTGTTTTCTGGTAAGTTGCTTGAGGAATGCATCTGTGTGTGTGTGTTTTCTTGGTAAGTTGCTTGAGGAATGCATCTGTGTGTGTGTGTTTTCTTGGTAAGTTGCCTGAGGAATACATCTTTGTGTGTGTGTTTTCTTGGTAAGTTACCTGAGGAATACATCTTTGTGTGTGTTTTCTTGGTAACTTCAGAATGTTGGCTTTTTCTTCGCAACCATATGTTGCAGAAGAACCAGGTCAACAGATAGTAAGAAGACCATTGACTGATTGAGTTTCCCACCTTCTCCGTTACACTGTAGGTATGCATGCATAGGAGAAAGCCAAAATTCCCTGACACTGTGACAGGATTCTCAGTGACATTTTTGCTAAATATATTTTCAGTTTATGAGTATGGATTTACTCAGAACAAGATTTAGAGACATATTGAAGTTGCTTACTGCTGTGGCAAACTTTGTGAGTGTGAAGAGATCCAGTTTAAGAACTTGTGAAATCTCAACGCCATGTCGTCTCTGTCCTGCTCTAGTCATTGGACTGTGCTGGACGTTTAGCTTTTAGAAGTAAAATAAAGTTACGGTCCGCTGGATCAAGATGTTATGAAAAGTTCCAAGTTCTGTTGGTACTGTAGTGCAGCAGACTCGGCTGTCATCCATTCCAGTGGTCACCACCTGGTGACGATGATGCAGGTGTGGTCTCCCAAATGATGATATGTCAAAGTGAGAGAGGGACTCGATGACCTGCTAACCATGACCTCACTGCTCAGCCTTTCCTTTGATGAAGCCAGGGTCATCTTCTCTTCAGCAGCTTTCAGGCGTGTGTTCATGAAGAACCTTGTGGAGCTCTGAAAACCAGCTCAGCAGACTTTGGTTCAGTGATTTCTGGATGAAAGCAAAATTTAAAAAATAAAGTGAATCTTGTTGCAGCTTGCATCATGGTCACCTCCTCTAGGACCTTGCATTTGAATCTTACACTCTTGCCTCTCTCTGCTACATGGAACAGAACAGTGGTGCAACTTGTCGCAACCTCAGGATCCCCAACTCTGATGGGTTTTGGCAATTGTACCGAAAATGTATTTAGGTTTTCAACAACTTCTCGTCGCTTGTCTTGTAGTTTTCCTTAGGTTCATCGAATCATGTAACAATGCTGATCTACTTGTTCAGATAATGTTGACTGAGGATCATGCTAATTTAGTTTTCAGATAATTTGGGGCTTTTGGTGCCCATGCGTGGTAAGAGGTTTTAGGAGACCTTTTTCTAACAGAAGAGGCAGTCTAAGAGAAACGTTCTCTTTGGAAAAAGCTTATCAGCAAATGATAGGAGACTTTTTTTAACAGAAGAGAAATGTTCTCTTTGGAAAAAGCTTATCAGCAAATGATGAGACTTTTTTTAACAGAAGAGAAACGTTCTCTTTGGAAAAAAATTATCAGCAAATGATAGGAGACTTTATTTAACAGAAGAGAAACGTTCTCTTTGGAAAAAAGCTTATCAGCAAATGATAGGAGACATTATTATACAGAAGAGGCAGAGGAGAAATGTTCTCTTTGGAAAAAGCTTATCAGCAAATGATAGGAGACATTATTATACAGAAAAGGCAGAGGAGAAATGTTCTCTTTGGAAAAAAAGCTTATCAGCAAAAGATAGACTTTTTAACTGAAGAGAAATGTTCTCTTTGGCAAAAGCTTATCAGCAAATGATAGAAGACTCTTTTTTTTAACAGAAGAGGCAGAAGAGAAATGTTCTCTTTGGCAAAAGCTTATCAGCAAATGATAGGAGACTCTTTTTTTAACAGAAGAACTTTCAAGAAGCAGTAATGTTCTCTGTGCAAACATCAACAAATGATAGGAGACTTCTTTAACAGAGGAGGCAGTAACGTTCTTTTTGGAAAGATCTTATCGTCCAGTGATAGGAGATGTTTTTAACAGATGAGGCAGAAACATTCTCTACGGAAAGGTCTTGTCAACAAATGATAGGAGACATTTTTAACAGAAGAGGCAGAAATATTTTAGTCTGAAAGATCTTATCAACAAATGATGAGATGTAGACATGTACATTCTCAGTTTCAAAACGAGGTGAGCGAGGGCGGAAAATGAAGCAGATGTTAATTAAAAAGAAAGGGAATTGGTTCCACCAAACTAATACCTGTTCTTTGTAAGACACGTTCATTCTCAGCTTGCCCATCCCTGTTCTCCAGAAGGTGGAGGTTTGCGTGCGATCGTTTTACGTGTCATGATTGGGAATGGACAACAGATAATAAGATATACGTACAGGTTGTGTGCTGATGTTCTTTGAAGAATGTGAGAAGAAAGTGTGGTGACCGCTGCATGCCAGGAAACGAGGAAAGGGTCGGATGGAAAAAAAAAAAACAACTTCTGCTCTCTGGGATATGTTTGTTCATCCATCTTTTCATTTACGAGCAACTGGCACGTCGCATGTCTTCCAATGCAAAGCTTTGGCAAAGCTACTATTTTTCTGACCAGTTTATCTCCATGATGCGGACTGTCCAGGCTGTGGCCTTATTTTGGTGGCTGACGTCAGAGCTCAGTGGACTTTTTTTTATTTTTGCTGTTGTTGCCATGGTTGTGAAACTCGATAGACCCAAATAGGAGAACTTTTCAGTTGAACTGTGAAAGTGGTTTTTCTTCTTTTTTTTTATGTATGCATGAATTATGAGTCCAGTGATCAAGCGCAGAGTGGCTGCAGTACATCTCCTTTCAAGAACATTTCCCTTCTTTTGTGACGAAACTTGAAATGGACAGAATGTGTGCATTGGGTGTGTCTTTATCGATAAGTGTGATTGACTAATAACATTACGTTGTGTGGTTAACGCTCACTGTGTCAGTGAGTGATGTGCTCCATCTTAACTAGTCCTTTAACGTGCAGTGTTGGCTTGTTACAAGGTATTACCAGATGTTGTGTTCTGCTGTATAATGCAGCCAGTGTTTCTTGTGGTGAATTGATCTTTTTCTGTCTTGTCTCCCTCTTTTGTGTGTGTGTGTGTGTGTCTCTTTGTTAACTTTGGCGGTCCAATGACGTTACCGATGTTTTCAGCATATTTCCGAGCGACCTCTGATCGCAGGTCATGGCTTCGGCTGCAGACTGTAGCCAACGTTCCAACGCAGATTTGTTACACTGATGCGGGTCACCTCACTCTCATCCCCACCTCCATCCCATCCCTGCCCCCTCACTCTCCCACCTTTCTGTCAGCAATCTCTGTTGTTATCTGTGAGCCTTGTGCCAGGGTGGTATATGTGGTCATTTTTGAAAGTTGTTTTGTTTTTGTTTTTTTTATCTTGATGGATTGTTTTTCTAATTTTTTTTTCCTGAACTTATAGTTTCGACAGATCTATTATATATATTTTTTTAATCTTTTTATTTCTCATTTTCGTCTTGTTTATTTTTTCAGATAATATGAAGACTTCTCGTTAAGTTTTGCAACCTGGACAAATTAGCGACATCACTGCTTTGTGCTTCACATCTTATTGCAGACCAATCAGTTGATAATTATCAACAAAAAATACAGTGTATCCCATTGGACCATACCTGTTCCATGTGACAAAGGTCTGGTAATGATGATAGGTGTCCCAGAATCGTTGACTTTTCATGAAGGGATTTTCAAGCCGTGATTTGTTACGACTACTGTGGACCATGTTTCTGTGTGTTCTGACTCAGAGTCTAATGAAATTTACCTGACCAGTCAGTCTGGGCTGATGAAGACCAGCAGTAGCTGGCTGAAAATTTCCCTCAGGTAAATTTCATTAGACTGTGAGTCAGAACACACAGAAACATGAATGACCCAGAGTCAGAACGTGTCTTTGCTCAAAAATACTATGGACCACTTTTTTTTTCTTTTTCTTTTTTGACTCTTTGTTTTCTGCCCATCTTCTGTGCCACCTCAGTGGCATTGCACACCCACCCATGCCGCACATTCCACCCCCCACCCCCACCCCCAAGCCCCCCTACCCCACCCAGAGCCCAGCCCATCCTGCCACAGCCCCAGCACAGGCAATCCACAGGAAGCAGTCAATGTCAAGCAATGATGAGGCAACCCACCAGAGGAGACACTGCACTGCCACCGAATGACTTCGGTGGTGTTCAGTGGAGCCTGTTCTGATCCAACATTGCAAGACAACACTGACTGCGCCCCCTTACTGATGACAATAACTGCTCAGTCAAGGAGCTCTGTGACTGATGCTTGTTTGCTTTTGTAAAGCTGCATTTCAAGGGAAAACAGTGTCGTGGTGTTGAAGATGCTCGACCATTCTTCAGGGGCATCATCATGCTGGACGTATCCCAGTAAACGTGGTCAGGTGTCAAGTACTGTTGGTGTGAGAGGAAGGTGAAGAGAGAGTGCAAGCTGATTGGGTGGTACATTGAAAAACTGTGGTGTAGCCAAACGAGCTTCAAAAGCAACCTTGGAGAGCCAGGTTGTGAATCTTAAAGGAGTGCCTCTTGATTTTCAAAAAGGGAAGAAAAAAAGAAGAAAAAAAGGGAAAAAAAAGGAATAAAAAAAGCATGTTTCTTCATTCTATTCAATAGCAAAGTTGTAAAACTTAAGGAGTGCCTCATATATTAAAAAAAAAAAGGGGGGGGGGGGGGAAGCATGTTTCTTTGTCCTATTCAATAGTATGACCCTGAACATTATAACCAAATTGGCCGCAGCTTAAAGTTACATCGGACTCATTGCAGATAGGACCCTGAGGTCTGCGTGATACTACACGGACCTCTTGTTGATTCGACACCGCGTTACTGTGGGTCATCGTCCTAAAAATCATGGCGGGGGCTGTCCCAGCATAACCCCGCACTCACCTTCATGTTAAGGGCAGGGCAGTGCCGTTCTTGTGATACTGAGGACGTTTCTTTTGTGCCATTCCAGCATGTATGTGTATTGTGGTAAGCGTGTGCAGGTGTCTTCGGAACCTTGTACTCTGCCTTGTAATGCTGTGGTAGTGGTAGTGATTTCTGATTTCTTGTCCTCTCAGCCCTTTTTTTTCTTTTTTTTTTTTCTTTTTTTTATGAGTTTGTCGTTCTGTAGTGCCATCCATTATTTTCTGTCTCTCTGGCCCCTTCTCCTTTGTGTTACAGAAAGTTTTTGCGCTGGTTTTTTTTTTCCCTTGTTACTGTGCCTTTTTTTTTTTTTTTTTTTTTTTTTTTTTTGTTCATTGAAATCTGGGAACTAGGTTGTGAGACTATAGTCTTGTTTGCCACGGAGACTGGTCACCTGCAGTGCGTGTTCTGTTATTCCCATGTATGTGTATTTTGTGTAGTTTTGTCATCCGTTTGCCTTTGTATGTTTTATTTTTATGTTGTTTTGTCACCAGTTCGCCCATGTAAGTTTTATGTATGTAGTTGTTGTCATCTGTTTGCCCGTGTATGTTTAGTGTCAGTGTAAGTAGTTTTTGTCATCTGTTTGCCCTTGTACACTTATTGTATGTGGTTTTGTCATCTGGTTTCTCATGGTCATATGGCATTGTCGCCTCTTTGCCCATTTGTTTTATGTAGTTTTGTCATCTGTTTGCCCATGTATATGTATACATGTGTGTGTGTGTGTGTGTGTGTGTGTGTGTGTGTGTGTGTGTGTGTGTGTGTGTCTCTATGTGTGTATGCTTTCTTGTTGTTGTTGTTTTCCTCAGAGTGAAAAATTAATGGGGAACATCTGGTGCCCTTGGCATTTAGTCTTTTGTCATACATTCTTTGGTTGGTTGTTTTTTTGTTGTTGTTGTTTTTGTTTTTTGCATGGAGGGGGTGGGGGGAAGGGACTTTTTCTACAGTGAATACAGTTAACTCTCCCTCACCCCCCTGCCTCTCCACCTTCTTAGAGGTTCTATGCTTATAACGTCCTTTTTTTTTTTTTGCTCACTTTTTACTATATTCTTTTACTGCCGTCTGCTGCTTTTCCGCCTTTGTGGACCCTTCCCCCTGTCTTTGGTTTGGAAACGCTTTTTAGACTTTCTTTCTTTCATCACAGATTATGACATGCCCGCCTTTTTTTGGTTTTGTTTTTTTCTTTTTTTGTTGGAGTGGTCACTAGCTGTGCATTCTGCACCGTCTGTTAGCCAGTATGGCCTTTTATGTGTGTGTGTGTGTGTGTGTGGCATTCAAATGGTTTTCATTGATTTTCTATCATCGTCTTTTTTTTCTTTCTTTTTTTAACCTTCATATCCTAAAGTGAGATATCAAGGGGAATATCACGTGACCTGGCAGAGCCTAGTTCTATGTGCCGTTAAGATGTCGGTGGTTTAGCTACCTTCACATGATCTGCTTTTGTTGTTTGTTGGCTTCCTTTTGAAGATGTCGTCTTTTTCTGATGATGCAACCTTGTTCAAGACGTGTGTTTGTTTGTTTGTTTTTTGTTTTTTCCGCTGCGTGAGTTCGACAGCTTAGAAAAGGCTCAGTGTGGTCAGCTGGGCTATTTTTAGAAAAAAACTTGAATTTTTTTTTTTAAGGAATACCACATGTATGCCTGCTCATCAGATGTGTTCTGAGGTGTGTAAGCTCAAGACAGAAAGAGAGACCATGTCTACATGTATGTGTGAGATGACCAGTTGTGTGTACGCCATGTCTACATGTATGTGTGAGATGACCAGTTGTATGTACGCTGTGTCATGCCATCACAAACTCTCACGTGGGCATGAGCGTAGTTGGGTCGGGGCTCGACAGCGCCACCTCTTGATTATCCATGCTCTTTAATCTCACTTCCTGTCTGTCCTGTTTACATGTTGTCCCTTAGAAACCCTCTATCGGGGGCAGGGGGGGGGGGGGCGGGGGGGCACTGGATGACATCGGCCTGTCAGCTGACTTGCTGTTGGTACAAGTGTCAGAAAGCCTCTTTGGGCGGGGGGGGGGTAGGTGCAGTCACTGACATGCGTTGAACATGTGGATTCTTTGCGTGAAGCTGTACAAGGACTTTGAAGACTGTTCACAGGTTTCCCGCCCTGCAGTCTCTAGAAGCACAGAGATGCCAAGTGCTACATTTTGGGCGTAGTATTGCTATGATTTTGTTGGCAGTGCTACACTGCTACAGTTTGTGAGAAACACGTGTGCCGAAAAACATGGTTTGGGGTTTTTTTTGTGTTTTTTTTTTTCAAAGATGAAGAAAATGTGTTTCACGGACTTAATGATGGTTTAACTGGAACCCAGACAACATAATCTTAGGCTGTAGACTTACTTTGTGAGAGAAAAAAAAGGGGGTGGGGGAGTCCATTTTCAGTAAGGAGATCGAGAAGAACAAAAGGGCAAAAGAGCATTCGCTCATGCGCGCGCACACACACACACACACACACACACACACAGAAAGTAATAAAAGGAAGATCGTCAGAGATGTAGGTAATGATTAGTCTTTGAGTTTGTTTAAAGATGAATCAGCTGTGTGTGTGTTGTGTGTATGAGAGAGAGAGAGAGTGAATGTGTGTGATGAATATTTAACAAATTTTTGACATAATTGTGCTATGCAAAAAGAAAACGACTGGCAATGAACTACGTACAATCTTGTTGTCCAGCTTCCTAGTGGAGTTTCAAACATGGAACCCTGTACATGCTGACTGTGACATCGCCTCCAGCCAACAGGTGTCAGTTTGGGAGAATCAGAAATGCATATATATGCTGGCTTGTGATGATGATGGTAATATTCAGCATGGTGTAATGCCAAAATCTCAACACTTGCCATCAACAGATCTTTGTTTGTTTCATCATGCTTAGTGTCAAAGTGAGGCGTCTGCAGGCGGAGATCTAAACAAATTCTGAAAGTCATTATTATGACTCCAACGAATAACATGGACAAACACCAGCCGCCGTGGCGAAGTGGTTAGCATCGCGGACTCTCGGCTGGGAGGTCGTGGGTTCGAATCCCATCAGAGTCATGTGGGTTTTTCTGCCCCAACCGGCTCCTACCCAGAGTTGAGTTTGCTGCGGACTCAGTTGGGAAGACTGGGACCACACAGTCAAGTTTCATCCACTTAATGGATGCGTTTCTGAGAGTGTTGCTCAAATTTCCTGACCAACACTGCAGGTGCCTGTATCTCTCGGGCCTGGTTGACGCCGGGATATATTATGAAAGGAAGCGTAGAGTACAGCCCTGTCATGTAGTCTCAGAACGAAATGGAAATCTGTAGCATCATCTTAATCATCCTCATTCTCATTGATCAGCATAAAAAAAAATGTCTCAAATTCTGTGGCCCTTCATGCCCTGCTCTCATGGTGACCTCAATTTCGATGTCCTCTCCACGTCTGTGGTCTTGGTTTGGTTCCGTCGGGGTCACCGGTATCGGCAAGTCCATGGGGGCTGTCGGACGGACGTGGTGGCGCCCTCCGGAGGGAGAGCTCACTCACGTCGGCTCCGCGACTAAGCAATTATTGTCGTCAGTAGGGGGCTTAGTAGGTGGTGTCCTGCGCATGTTAGATCAGAACAGGCGCCACTGAACGCCACCAAAGTGACTGGGCAGCAGTGCAGTGTCTTCTCCTGTGGGTTGCCTCTTGACGACTTGACATTGACTGCTCCCTGTAGATTGCCGGTGCCGGGGCTGCGGCGAGGCCCACCGAGCTGTGGATGGGGTGTCGGAATGAGCAGCGTGAGTGCAATGCCTCTGAGGTGGTGCAGAGGTTGGGACAGCCAAAAAATAAATAAATAAATAAAAAATGACATGAACAAACGAATCACAAGACAAAACATGACACGTTTCGATCGCTTACGTCTTCTTCAGGTAAGATACACAACACTCAGGACAACGAAATGAAGAACAAGCAATCACTTGTCTGCGCCGAATTTGATGAAGATAAAGGATTGCTTGTTCTTAGTTTCCGTTGTCCCGAGTGTTGTTTATCTTTCCTAAAGAAGACCAAAGAGGTTGAAACGTGTTGAGTTTTGTCTTGTGATTCGTTTGTCCACGTGGTTCGATGGAGTCATGATAAGTACTTCTCAAATGAATCATGCTTTCCTGACTGTTCTGAAAATAAGATCTAAAGGCATACATTGAAATTTTTTCAGAAGGAATGGAAAATACTTTTTTTTTCTATATTATTTCAGTTATAAGTCATTCACTGAAGATGTCGGAGGAGGGGAGGGGGGGGGGATGTGCGTCTTTCTCCGTTCTGTGCCTTCATCAGCTTGTTTTCAAAATGCCCCTGTTTGATGAGTATGGCGCTAAGGTGAGGCCTATGCAGTGCTGTGATTGTGTGCGGCGCTAAGGTGTGGCCTATGCAGTGCTGTGATTGTGTGCGGCGCTAAGGTGTGGCCTATGCAGTGCTGTGATTGTGTGCGGCGCTAAGGTGTGGCCTATGCAGTGCTGTGATTGTGTGCGGCGCTAAGGTGTGGCCTATGCAGTGCTGTGATTGTGTGTGGTGGTGAGCCGCGTGCCTAAAGGAAGGGTTGGTTGTTTGCAAAAATTCTTTTGCGATGCAGTAGCGATGTCATATTTCCACATGGGCAAGTTTTCTGTTTGATGTTGTCTGTGTGTCCTGATCTTTGAGAGGAGAAGGTGGGGAAGGGGAAGGTTCGGGGGAGGGGGGGGGGTGGACATTGTGTAATGTTATAGCATGGTGGGAGAACATGGTTTTTTTTTGTTTTAATTATCGTTGCAGTTCCTATTTGACTGATTTGGTTGTATCGCAGAACTGTAAGATCTGGGTAAAGCATTGGTTCCAGAACTATGTATTGTATCCCAGTGTTTCTGCCAATGCCATTTAAGTTGCTAGCAGAGAGACTGGAGGGGGGGGGGGGGGGGGGGGGGCAAGAGGTGAATCCGTGATCATTTCAAAAGACTGTGAAACTTCCAATCTTTTCGTGCATGTATGGAAGGGTTTTTGCTGCAGATTGTACAAGCAGTGGGGTTTTTTTGGGGTTTTTTTCACCCACACTCCTTAGAAGCAGAAAGCAAGACTGTGTTTAGTCAGTACCACATATTTTGAAATCTTTGCATGGAAGGAATTTGTGTGTGTGTGTGTGTAGTGTGTGTGTGTGTGTGTGTGTGTGGTGTGTGTGTGTGTGTGTGAGTGAGTGAGTGAGTGTGAGTGAGTGTGTGTGTGTGTGTGTGTGTGTGTTTTAAATGTGACATTCGTTTTAGAATAGTGTTTCAACCTGTTGGAAACTTTTTTTTTCTTTCTTTTTTTTTTTCTTTCTTTTTTTTTTTGGGGGGGGGGTATGTGTGTGTTTCCAGGTTGTTCGACCTTATCATCCTGGTTCTTTTGCAACGTTCTTGTGGCAGCCTGGGCTTGATTTTGTAGTACTCAGGACAAGTCACGCTGCTTTTCCTATGTTTTGGGGTTTGTTTGTTTTTTTCTCTTGCGTATGCATTTTGAGCAAGGTAGATTAATGAACAGGGTTATCTTTGTCTTCTGATCAGTCCATTGTTGGAACTTTGTTTTTTTTCATATGTGCGGGAGATCTGTTGTGTAATAAATGATGCAGAAGGGTATGATAACGAAAAACTTCTGCTGGTGGTGTTTGTTTGTTTTTGTTTTGTTTGTGTTTGGCAGTGTATTTGTTAAGTATGATGTGTATGCACAAACACCTGTTCAGGTTGTTCAGGTTTTGCCATGTTATCATTCTCGTTCACAGTGCATGGACAGGTCGTTTCATTCAGAAACACAACTGAACACTTGAACACTCTCCTAGAGAAGCTGAAGATTGAGGAGACTTCCATGCTGTAGAAAACACAGGAATGGAGGGAGGGATATGTGGGAATTGGTGGCCATAGGCTGATTTTAGAAGCGCATAATAATAAACGATAGTTTGTCTCGAATGTAAAGGGTAAATGAGAACATTTGTGTGTGAAAATGTTTATTAAGCGCCCTTTCCTTTATCAGAGTGGGAGGTTTTCTATGACGTAGTGTATACGTTGAGTCACCACACCATCTATGGGATGGGTTCTCCACAGTGGGAGGTTTCTATGACGTAGTGTATACGTTGAGTCACCACACCATCTATGGGATGGGATTCTCCACAGTGGGGGGGTTTCTATGACCGAGTGATACGTTGAGTCACCACACCATCTATGGACGGGATTCTCCACAGTGGGAGGTTTCTATGACGTAGTGTATACGTTGAGTCACCACACCACTGTGGGATGGAATTTTCCACATGGGGGGTTTCTATGACGTAGTGTATACATTGAGTCACCACACCATCTATGGATGGGGGTTTTTTTCCCCAGTGGGAGGTTTCTATGGGCGTAGTGTATACATTGAGTCACCACACCATCTATGGGATGGGGTTCTCCACAGTCACGGGGGTTTCTATGACCGAGTGTAACGTTATCACCACACCATCTGTGGATGGGGTTCTCCACAGTGGGAGGGTTTTTATGACCGAGTGTTACTTGAGTCACCACAACCAATCTGTGGGATGGGATTCTCCACAGTGGAGGTTTTCCTATGACCGATGTATACGTTGAGTCACCACACCATCTATGGGATGGGTTCTCCACAGTGGGAGGTTTCTATGACTGAGTCATACGTTGAGTCACCACACACAATCTATGGGAAAGGGATTCTCCACATGGGAGGTTCTATGACCGAGTGTATACGTGAGTCACCACACCATCTTGGGGTGGGTTCTCCACAGTGGAGGTTTCTATACTGAGTGCATACGTTATCACCACACCATCTATGGGGTGGGATTTTCCCACAGTGGGAGTTTCTATGACCGAGTGTATACGTTGAGTCCACCACACCATCTGTGGGATGGGGTTCTCCACAGTGGAGGTTTCTATGACTGAGTGCATACGTTGAGTCACCACAACCATCATGGGATGGATTCCCCACAGTGGGAGGTTTCTTTGACCAAGTGTATACATTAGTCACCACACCATCTATGGGGTGGGATTCTCCACAGTGGGAGGTTTCTATGACTGAGTGCATACGTTGAGTCACCACACCATCTATGGGGTGGGATTCTCCACAGACCTCTACAACCAAGATGAATACTGTTTAAATCTTTCTTATTCCATTTATCGTTGCTTCTGTTCCCAGAGAAATACACGATGGTGAGACTTAAGATATATTTTCTTTAAAAAGAACAACAACAAAAATTAGTGAAAATGTGTCATTTTTTATATATATATATATTATATATATATATATATATATATATATATATATTATATATATATATATATAAGTTTAAAATAGGATTTTAAAATGAAGAGGTTAAAACCTACAAGCTTGTTTCAAGCTAAAAGCGCTCTCCTCTATATATATTATATATATATATATAATATCTCTTTGAAGGGTTGTACTCCCAACCACTGGTGCATCTGCTGTGAGGGAACGAGAAAAGACCCGAGACTTGGGAACATGTGCTGTATACTGACTTCCATAAAAAACGCGAAAGCAAAACAAGCTGAAGGTTGGGGGTGAATTTTATTGGTCACAATTGTACAGAGTGTAAGTGAGAATTCAACGTGATTTGATTCATTACACCGGTAATGTGTGAAAATGTCATCAGCAATATGTCTTTGTGTGGAAAATCCAAGGTCACGTGACAAACCAGCTTGAAGTCCTAATACCGTGTGTGGCCACCATTTGCATGGACAACTGCTTGACACCTGCGGCTCATTGAGTGGACCAGGTGGTTGATGCGTCCCCTTGGCACACCAGCCCACACATGGACGATGGCCTGGTGAAGTTGAGCCGCTGTTGCTGGTCGTGGACGCAGGAGGTCCAACCGTCTGCCAAGTTCATCCCAAAAATGTTCTATTGGGTTTAAATCGGACTGAGGGCTGGCCAGGGCAGCACATTGACGTTGTTATGCTGAAGAAATTGCTGGGTGGCCCTGGCTGTGTGTGGTCTTGCATTGTCCTGTTGGAATGTCCAGTTTGGGTGTTGCGCAAAAAAAGGAACGACTTGGGGTCTGAGCACCTGGTGGATGTAGCACTGTGCATTGACACCCTGTCCGCGACCAGGACCAATGTTCTGAAAGATGACTGGTCCTATGGCGTGGTTAATGCCAATTGCACCCCATATCATAACGTTCGGGCCTCCCCAGGGGTTCCACTCTACCACACAGGAGTCGGCATAGCGTTCACCAGGTCGACGCCATCTGACACGACCGTCAGCCATGTCAATACAAAAACGGCTCTCATCTGAGAACAGTATGCGTCCCCACTGCTGCCTGTGGCAGTTGATTCGGGCTTGTGCCCACTGCAGCCTGTCCTGCCGGTGTCTTGGTGTCAGTACTGGACCTCTGTGAGGACGCCTACATGCCAGCCCGTTCTCCTGAAGACGCTGCCGCACAGTGTTGAGGCTGATTCGTTGCTGGAGATTCCCAGGCACCTGTCGAGCAGTGTTAGCGGCTGTTTGCCGCCTGTCCCGCAGATGGGTTCGAACAAAATGGCGATCCTCTCTTGGAGTGGTGACCCGAGGACGGCCTGGCCGGGACGATCATCAGTGGTACCAGTGACTCGCATGCGGTTGCTGCAGACGATAGATGGTCGAGATGTGGACGTTAAAGATGTTGGCGACCTGCCTGGCATCCACACCAGCCTCCAGATGGCCTATGACACGATTGCGTTCCTCTGTTCGTAGTCTTGGCATCTCTGTAGCGCTCAGACGGCAAGTCGTTATCTGAACCTTGTAGCGCGGCTTTATAAAGGCTGCATGCCTGCGTACTTGTCGCTGGTTAACTTTGCTCTGCATGGTGTGCACGTGCCTCACATGCAGCAACCAGTTTGCCATTTTTGTTGACCCTCCAATGCCGGGAATGATGTGTTGCTCACACAATTTTTTCACTGCACGTGAGTCTTGGACCCAAACAACTTGCCACAATGGTTCAATATTGTATATTCACCCCTTTTCACCCGAAAAATAGCCTTTCAATTTTTCGCGTTTTTTTATGGAAGTCAGTATATATGATTTTACAGAGTCATTGGATGAAGTATGCAATAAATCCAAATAAAAAGTTGAAGTGTTTCAGAGAAGAAACAGTGCTTCAGAAAGAAACGTTTTGAATTTTTATTTTTCTTCTTTTTTTTTTAATTTCTTAAAAATGTTATGAGAGTCGAATACTTTAAGAGATCAGCATACACGAAACCAAAGAGAAGTTGAATTTTTCAGTTTTCTGAAATGTTCAATGTAGATACACTGATCGTCTGGCAACATTTTAGAGCAGAGGAAAAATCTATAGTGATGCAACTTTTCAGGCCCAGGCAGGGGCCTGCAAAGGAAAAAAATTATGTTTTTTTTTTTTAATCTGACAATCACCTGTCACGGTCCAGCCTTTTTTCTTTTCTTTTTTTTCCCACTGTTCAGTTCAGGCAACAGCTGAATTCTCTCCAGACTCAAGCCCAAGGTCTGCCCCATTTTAAAAAAATCTGAAAATACGCCTCTCAGTGGAGTCACGGATAGGTGAAAAAATTCTTTCAACTTCATCTTTCGACTGCCTAGTTTTTCTCAGCTCAGAAACCATGGAGAACTGAGTGACTGACAGAGCAGAGCAAAGAGCAATCCTGCTTGGAGTGTTCAAAACTTGATGACATCATCATCTGGACCATCTTTTAGGCCGTTTCCATTCTGTGTTTTGTAGTTTGGTATCGTGACAGGTTATGACAAAGTTGAGAAATTTAGTGAGTGAGACTGAAGATATTTCAACGCTTCAGTCGAGCGTGAAAATCCAGAGGAAGTGGCCTCAGGTTCGTGAGTGTAATGAGCAAGGAATTGAGAACAAACTTCATAGATGATCGGGCACATTGTCATCTGGCTGAACACACGCACGCACGCACACACACACACACACACACACACATACACACACACTCGCATGCGCGCGTACACACACACACACACACAATCACACACACACACACACAAACACACACACCCACACACACACACTCGCACGCGCCCTCACACACACACACACTCACACGCGCGCGCACACACACACACACACACACACACACCACACACCTGCTTTTACCAACACTTGGAAGGTATACACACGCACACACACACCACCTCTTCTGGATTTCATCAGTTTTGCCAACTATCTTAGCTGCACAAACCCTTTACAAAACAAGTCTAACAGTACCAACACCTCCACATGTATTCACTTGCAGAGCACAAAGAATGTTTGACCTTTACGGAAAGATTAGGAGGGTCATCCAGCTTCAACGAACGCCTGGCCTGTGACTGCAGGTGACATTTTGCCAGGACGCAGGACTTGTCCCTTTGAACAGTTTGACACCTTCTGGATCGATAGATGACCAAGCTTTGTCTGTCCTTATCAGCCAACGTCGCAAAGATCCAGATTTTTGTCACTGGATGATCAATGATGCCCAGACTTCTCTATTCACCTGAGGTACAGGCAGAGCACCTTTCTTTGCCCTGTTATGCTTTGACACTTTGTAGCAGTTACTATATAATAATCAGGCATGTCAATCGCTCTCATTTCACCTGATTTTCTCTTGTATTTTTTCATCCAGCATCCTTTATTTCCAGTTGATGCCCTCATTTGACTGCTGGGGAACTTGGGAAAGTCACCCCTTCTCCCAGATTTTTTTTTTCTACCAATGATACAAAATCTGAGTGAACACTTGGTTGAAAAGATATTTGAAGCTTCAAACTGTTATTTGGCAATGTGAAACAGATACTCTCAAGCACTATTTGGTTTCGTTTTGTCCCCCCCCCCCCCCCCCCCCCCCCCCCCCCCCCCCCCCCCCCCCCCCCCCCCCCCCCCCCCCCCCCCCCCCCCCCTCTTTCATCATACATTCCATTCCTGGGGTTTTTTTTCCCACCTTTTATCACACATTCCATTCCTTCCAACTGCAGTCGTAATTTTTTTTCCGCTTCTTCATCCTCAGAAGTTGGAATATCCAAGAAAAGGGATATTTCTATAGCGCTTATTCCTCAAAAAATAATTGACAGTATCGATTGTATAAATGCTGACCCATCTGAGCTTTGACAACAACAAAAAAAGCGAAAGAAAATAACTGTTCATCAACTCATTGGTCATTTGAGCTTGTGCAAAAGGTCAGCCAGCTCAACCCATCCATGTTCAATTTCTAGCCTAGACAGTGTCTTCAATTCCTCAGCGTAGCACTGCAGGGTTGATTCCAAGCCAACCAACGTGTCCCTTCAATTCCTCAGCGTAGCGCTGCAGGGTTGATTCCAAGCCAACCAACGTGTCCCTTCAATTCCTCAACGTAGCGCTGCAGGGTTGATTCCAAGCCAACCAATATGTCCCTTCAATCCCATGAAGCACCAGTCAGCGCAGAAGTCTTCACTGTCCACTGCAGGGGTTGCGCACACAAGCCTGTAGAATCTTGCGCCAAGTTTCATTTGTCTCGAATCATCAGCTTTGACAAGGCTTTACTGGCTCCAAGGGAGGCTTAAAGCTCATACATAAATACACACAAACATCCTTGATTCTGACCTTTCACCTTCAGAAGCACGGTCACACTGCCTAGGTCTGAGTTTTCATCTTTGAAAAAATGTCTATTTCCAGAGGAAATGCAAATCAACACGCTAGAGTCCGTGCTTATTTGTTGGTCTGCGATTTTCTCTGGAAGAATTGTGAAGTATCTTCTCAACATCAGAATTGTTCTTTGTTTGAGGACCAGTTGTTAATAGCGTTGGTTCACCGTTGGTGACGAAGAAAAACGTGCACACTACCTGAGTCAATGCGCTGTCAGAATGAGAAGAAAAAGAAAAAGTAAAGCAGCAAGAGGAAAGACACTTTAAACTCTTAAAACAGCCCACTTCACCCATCAATAGCAGTTCTTTCTTCCCCTTAATTCCATTGCCCATCAAATTGATTCTGCGACTACTCTGTGTGTGTGTGTGTGTGTGTGTGTACGCGGGCGTGGGCGCATGTGTGTGTGTGTGCGCACATGCTGTTGTGTCCGTTGTTGTGTGACAGTGTGTGTGGGATCCTGTGTTGTGGGTGGGTGTTAGTATGCACCCTTGTTTGTAGATGCATGGTTCTTATTGCAATATTCGATCTTCTTATTGATTTAATTTATGTTTTCTTTAACCTTTATGTATTTGTGAGTGCTTAGGGCTTATGATGTAAGACTAAGCGCCATAAACAATCATTGTTATTACTTTTATTATTACTTTGGTGTCAGCGAAAACCTTGAACCAGTGTACCACAATACCATTGGTAAAAAATATAATGAAAATGAAGAAAGCTTTTCATCGTTGTTTTTGTTGTTGTTGTTTGTTTGTTTGTGTGTTTTGTTTAAATCTCTCTCTTTCCTTACGCCGCCATCCTAGCATTATGTGCCATCAGACAACGAAATGTGACTTTATGATGCACACATTACATCATTGTGTTTGGGGAAATTTAAGATGCACACATTACATCATTGTGTTTTGGGGAAAAAGATTGACTGGGAATGGTGTAGATAGAGTGGCTGTAAGGTAATTTTGTCAAGACTAACACAGTTGTGTTGCTAGTTGTTCCGTGATTCGAACTTTTTCAGTGGCAGTGTGATTACATGAGAGTGCCTTCCCCTAAGCCAGTCATTCTTTTAAAACATTATGATTAAAGAAATGAAATTTTCATAGCTCTTCCTCCAGTCAAGGAAACTGACGAAAACCTTACATCCTTTACTTGTGTATTTGTTGTTGTTGTTGTTGTTGTTGTTTTTATTCTTCAGATGAAGAATATCGTCAGTCAGTAATACCAAAGTTAAGCAAATGGGGAAAAGGAACTCTTTCTCTCTCTCTCTCTCTCTCTCTCTCTCTCTCTCTCTCTCTCTCTCAGACACACACTAACACATAGTCACACACACACACATACACACGCACACACACACACACAGAAAGAGAGAGAGAGAAGTTTCAATATTCGGTCAGAAGAAAGAATCGCATTCACTCTCACCAACATGAGTATTCAGTCGCTGACTATTCACCATTGTTGATAGAATGTGGACACAAAATATCAACAGCCGGGGTTCGCGTCTTCAGTGACACAAGCCATAAACACCATTCTCGTATCCATACTTAATCAGTATCCTATAAACAGACGGCTGACAGTCATTTGTCAGATGGTTTTGTTAGGTGGGAAGATCTGCGTACGCAGGCTGAAGAAAGAAAAAGAAACACCCGAAGGTGCTGGGGAGGACCCAGAGAAGCACTGTCTTCACCTGCCTTTAGAGCAGTCCTGTACCACCCTTGGAGGCCTGCGCTGTGTTGACGCCCATCGTCAGGCACGCGCAGGACACTCCATTAAGATATCAAGGGACATAACTGCTCCTGAACAGAGGTAAATTAGACTACAGGATGCAGCTCATAACAGCCTTAAAGTAAACATCTCCCATGGGTGTACCAGCCCGTATTTCATGACTGCAGAGCCCACCGGCGAAAAACACCACCCTCCAGCTGCCGAGCACACCCCACAACCCAACCACCCCTGCCCACGGACAGATGAAGACAGCGCCACTCCAGACACAGCCAAGCTTTCGCCATACGGTCTTATGTGCCCTCAAGAGAGAATCCAAAGTTGTAGTCTTTCCCACTGTCAACAGGACTTTCCCTGTGGTCAGTGGTCTTTCCTCACCGTCACTGACCTTTCTCCAGGTCAGCTAGTTAAGGCAAAGAAGAAAAAGAAACACCCGAAGGTGCTGGGG
This sequence comes from Conus ventricosus, assembly GCA_018398815.1. NCBI lineage: Eukaryota > Metazoa > Mollusca > Gastropoda > Neogastropoda > Conidae > Conus > Conus ventricosus. Next base: position 4,537,129 of record CM031618.1, on the reverse strand, counting down.
AGGACCCAGAGAAGCACTGTCTTCGCCTGCCTTTAGAGCAGTCCTGTAACCACCCTTGGAGGCCTGCGCTGTGTTGACGATGGGTACAGGCACGCGCAGGACACTCCATTAAGATATCAAGGGACATAACTGCTCCTGAACAGAGGTAAATTAGACTACAGGATGCAGCTCATAACAGCCTTAAAGTAGCATCCCCATGGGTGTACCAGCCCGTATTTCATGACTGCAGAGCCCACCGGCGAAAAACACCACCCTCCAGCTGCCGAGCACACCCCACAGACCCAACCACCCCTGCCCACGGACAGATGAAGACAAGTGCCACTCCAGACACAGCCAAGCTTTCGCCATACGGTACTTACGTGCCCTCAAGAGAGAATCCAAAGAATCGTCATCTGTGACGACCTTAATTCACTGTTACAAACTTGATTCGTTGTCAAGTGAGTGTAAGGCAATGTGTTTGGCATGTTGTCATCTGTGACGACCTTAATTCACTGTTACAAACCTGATTCGTTGTCAAGTGGTGTAAGGCAATGTGTTTGGCATGTTGTCATCTGTGACGACCTTAATTCACTGTTACAAACTTGATTCGTTGTCAAGTGGGTGTAAGGCAATGTGTTTGGCATGTTGTCATCTGTGACGACCTTAATTCACTGTTACAAACTTGATTCGTTGTCAAGTGGGTGTAAGGCAATGTGTTTGGCATGTTGTCATCTGTGACGACCTTAATTCACTGTTACAAACTTGATTCGTTGTCAAGTGGGTGTAAGCCGATGTGTTTGGCATGTTGTCATCTGTGACAACCTTGAGTCGTTGTCAAGTGGGTGTAAGGTAATGTGTTTGGCATGTCATCATCTGTGACGAACTTAATTCGCTGTGGCAAACTTGATTCGTTGTCAAGTGGGTGTAAGGCAATGTGTTCAGCGTGTCATCATCTGTGACAACCTTGATTTGTTGTTCAGTGGCTGTTAGGCAATGTGTTTGGCATGTTGTCATCTATGACGACCTGGATTCGTTGTCGAGTGGGTGTAAGGCAATGTGTTCGGCGTGTCATCATCTGTGACAACCTTGATTCGTTGTTCAGTGGGTGTAAGGCAATGTGTTTGGCATGTTGTCATCTATGACGACCTGGATTCGTTGTCGAGTGGGTGTAAGGCAATGTGTTTGGCATGTTGTCGTCTATGACAACCTTAATTCGTTGTTAAGTGGGTGTAAGGCAATCTGTTTGACATGTCATCATCTGTGACAACCTTGATTCGTTGTCGAGTGGGTGTAAGCCGATGTGTTTGGCAGTTGTCATCTGTGACAACCTTAATTCGTTGTTAAGTGGGTGTAAGGCAATCTGTTTGGCATGTTGTCATCCGTGGCAACCTTCATGACTGGGTGTAGAGCAAAGTGTTCGGTTTGTCATCTGTTGCGACCTTCATAGTTCCCAGGGTGTAAAGCAGTGTGTTTGGTCTTTGTTCTGAAGTGATCTTTACGGCTGATTGATACAAAGCAATGTACGTGTTTGGTCTGTTGACATCTATAGCAATCTTCTTAGTTCGCTTGGAGGACAGCAATATGCTTGGTGTGTCGTCACTAATTTTGTAACAACCTTGTTTCATAGCCGACAGGGTGTAATGCAATAATGTGTTTCATATGTCAACAGGAATGACTTGATAACTGATGTGTAGCAATAACAGTCTTTGCCCATATTACCTACAATAACCTACTCATTTAACAGGATGTATAGTAATGATACTGTGTTTTGCTGTTCGTCATCAGCTATAGTTCTTTCATGGAATGGTTGAGTGTAAAGTTGTATTCCTTGTCGATTGTTACTGAAAGAAGATTTTTTTCCCCTTCGAGTCTAATGTGACGATTCTCATCATGCAGCTGTCAAGGTCATCTGAGAATGCGTTTGCAAACTCAACTTCTGAGTGAATGACAATAAAGATAGTCTAAGGTACTTCAAAGAAAATAATGTGGACAGAGATACAGCATTTTGTCCATGTTGAAAATGGTCCAATTTCTTCTGAGAGGCTTACAATTAGGCGAAAGGAAAGAAGAGTGGAGGAGGGAAGAAGTTGCGGGACTTATCGCTCTTGTTTTTTTGTTTTTTTTCTGCAGAGTGCTCTGAAGAAAAAAAAAAACACTTTTTCAGCTCGGTGGGTGTGGGGTAACGGAACACGAGTTATTCCGGTTTAGCGGATGTTCTACTTTCCCCAAAAATTGTGGAAAGTTGGGGATAGGGTTACATAGTATCTGTGCACTGAAAATGTTGAGTTTTTTAAATGCTTTTTGGTCCCCCCCCCCCCCCCCCTCGCCCTCTCCCCCTCCCCCCGTCCTTTCACCCCTACCTCCCTTACCCTTACTCCCCCCCCCCCCCCCCCCCCACCTCTCCTCAAAAGAATGCACACTTTAAATCACTTTCAGATTTTTTTTATATAACCAATTTTTCAGCATTTGGGAGGGGTGGGGGAAGTGGAGGTCAGGATCCTAAGTTTCACATTCCCCTTCCCCTACTTCACAGTGTGTGACTGCTCCGCAAGGCTCAGATGTAGCAGGGACCCGGTGCCAGAGTCCGCTGCCAGAAGAGCTGGTGGCCTCGACCCTCTGGTGAGTGACACAGAGTTCTTCCCCCTTATCCATGACATTTAGCTCTCTGTAGCTCAGACAAACGTTGACAGTGGTTCACAAACCACTGTGCTTGTAAGTTGTATCCACCCTCCTGTGCTGCTCGGCTTGTGTCAACTTTGCTAGTTTCACAGTCATGTGACGGCAGGCCAGAAATTGAAACTCGGTTTAAAAGAAAAATTATAATTAATTCCGCTAGACAGGGGACAACATTGTTGCATCTCGACAGGATTTTCTCTCCCATAGCGTCTCCTCCCCCCCCCCCTCCCCACCCCCCCCCCCACCACCCAATCTACCTCCCTCATTCCCAGCTGCACTCACATCAGGTTCATCTCATCATTGCCTCAATCAGGCTCCTGCAGTTCACCACGGTGAAGGCAGTGCACTCTCCTCATTTCAGTGATGTTCACAGCGTGCCTGCTCTGACCAACAATCCTAGACAGTGTCGAAATTCTTCCAACGACGGGTCGCTACGTCTTGGAACCAGTTTTTTGACCGAGTCCTCCCCCCTCCCCCATCTCCAAAATGTGCCAAAGCTTATCAACAGCTTTGACCACAAACTCCATCATTGTGAGAATGGACATGTTGAGAAATGAAGATCTGTGGTCCCTACAAGAGCAGGGGATTAAGGGCAACCGTGTGTGTGTGTGTGTGTGTGTGCGCGCCGTGCGTGCGCACGAGTGTTTTCTGTGTGAAATGTGTTTGTGTTTTCTGTGTGTTTGTGTTTCTCTCTGAGAGAGAGAGAGAGAGAGAGAGAGAGAGAGAGACTCAACAGATGAAAAAAGGCAATGGTGCATCTACCTCAGTGCAAAAATGTTTTTTAAAAGAAAATGTGCCTTGCACAAAATGTGCCCATGGGTACTTTATTTCATAAAATTCTGAAAAAGTGTAGAATGACTATACAATACTGAACAAAAACACAAAAGACAGCGAGGGGTGGGGTTGGCAGGCAACATTAAATCTTGATGTTTTACCTGCCATTGTCAATAAACTTGCATTCCAAAATGTAGCAAACTATTCTGCCCTTGTTAAGTACATTCCTAAACGTCTCCCCATGTTGGAAAGATCATTTGTCAAAACTTCTACCCTCGTGTTCATTAACTGGCAAAGAACAATCAGCATAGATTAGAGGGGGGCCCTTCAAAAGATCCTTGCATATCTAAAGAAGGAATCTTTGTTGGTCTTTTGCAGGAAAGGGAGGTAACCTAACTTTGTTTTGTCCTGTGTTGCAATTTTTTTTAAAAATCATTATTATCAGAAGAAGAGCAATGTATTGTTCTTGTAAATTAACGAAAAGAAGGAGTTTGTGGCAATAACCTGAATCAATACATCATCAATGAAGTTTTCTATATGTACATATACACCAACATATAATTTTGTGAAGGCAATAAATTGAATTGATCAACAGGCACAGGCCTGTAGCTGCGGAAGTTGTGACCATGCCTCTCGTCTGAGGTCATGGTGTTGGGTGAAGGCTTTCAACTGACATAGAACCGTTTCCTAAGAGCAAAACAGTCCCATTCTTACCACATTATTAAGTTTGGATCTGCAACCGTTTCCTAAGAGCAAAACAGTCCCATTCCTACCACATTATAAAGTTTGGATCTGCAACAACCAATACGGTTTTGATTAGTGGTTGGTTGGTTTGCTTCGACACATTTACAGATGACAACTTTCCTTTGGTTGTTGTTGGGTCACATTGCAAACGTTTCATCCATATGAACAAGTAGAATGACGCAGAGGCTTGTGGGAAGCACAGGGTCCCGTTAGGTTGTTACTGCCAGGACTTTGTAAACCCAGGATAAAAGATGGAACATACTGGAACAAGTGGCAGAGAATCTACACACAGACATGCGCATTAATGTTGCCGAGAAAATAAATGCAAGCTTCAATGGTTTGCAGATGTGCTTCTATTCCTTATCGATACCGTTTTTCACGCTATGGTTAAAAATGTTAAAAGTATGATCATGTATTTAATTTTGCAGTATAATTTATTGGTAATTGTGTGTGTGCATGTGTGTTTGTGCACTTTGTTTCTTTGTGTGCGGTTTATGTTTCTGTGGCAGAAAACCCCAAAATGTTCTTGAAATATTAAAGATAAAAAAGATATTTTCAGCGAGTTCTGGGGGGGGGGGGCTTGTGTGTGTGTGTGCGTGTGTGTTTTTTTTAACAGCTCCCAAGTTGCAGTGACTGCTAGAGAGAGAGAGAGAGACAAAAACCCTTTCTATGTTTTATGCCCTGTTGATTGCTTGTGCATGGCAACTTTCATGGATGTTCTTGTTTCCCCACCCCTTTCATCAGTGTGTGAAGTGTATTATGCAAGGACATGTCTGCTATTCTTTTGAAAGTCTCTGCACACTGCCCTCTTAAGGCACACATGTCAACTCCTAAACTAACTAAAGTAAGTGGGGGAAAAAAACTTGAGAGACAAGAAAAAAAACGCCAGATATCTTCTTCTGATCGGGGTATGGTAGTGGAGTGGGATGGAGAGGAGGGGAGGGGGTATCTTTACAGTTCTGCATTGCAAAGATAATCTGCATATTGTAGATAATACATCACAACTTCTCTCCCCCCCCCCCCCCCCCCAACCCCAATCTCCCCCTCCTCGACTACAAAATTTGTTTGCCATACTGTTTTTTGAAAGGCTTCCATCTGAAATGTGTGGTCGTTATGTTTGCAATACTGTTTCATGAACTTTAGTTAGTTAGAATCTGTTAAGAAAAAATGATAACAAAGAGAGTGTGTGTGTGGGAGGGGTGGGGGGCTGAGGAGGGAGAGTAAGGGTACAGAGAGGGGCAAGAAAGGGGGCTGGGGTTGGGGTCCCATGCATTCTAAAGGATGAAAAAAAAGAAAAAAGACATCACAAATAACACTAAACTTTTATGATTCAAGAAGTCCCTGGGGACACTAAGCAAAATTAAACAGGACTGATAGTTGGTAAGCAGTTGGAACATTTCTGAAAAAGTAAATGAACTGAAGGTAAAGAAAAACCCAGTTTGATCATACTATTCGTTTTCAAACAAGATCTTGTATAGTACACTTGATGGGGGAAAAAAAAAAACACCGTTTCCCACATCTTTGGTAGAACTGGCATTTTCTCCTTGACCCCTTTGTTTCTTTGATCGGTGTCATAATCATGAAAATAAATCTTGTCAATACTGTGCTGCTAAACGAGGCTGTTTGAGAGACAAATAGGTCAAGGTTTCATTTCTGCGATTTTAACATTATACATTGGGGCTCCATCTCTTCATGACAAATTTTTTGCGTTTTTTTAAAAAACTAATGCTTTACCTTATAACAAAGACTCCCTGCCATTGAAATTCCGAGTATTTAACTTGGGCTTCGGTACCTTGAGGTTACACCTTTTATTGCAAGGTGAACTAAAACAAGGTGATACACCAAGCAGTTCCATCCACAAATAGTTCCATTATGAATTTTTACCGTTTTAGAACCGTAGTCAATATTTATTGCCGAGAATTTTTGCTTCCACGTTCTATGCATGAACTTGAATGTAATCGATGTGAATGTTTAGACGATGCCATGCGAGGCGGGTTTGTGGGGTTTTTTTTTTGCCCCTCTCCTTAAATTTTTGCTGTGTTTTAGATTTGCTTTGAGGGCAATAATTTTCTGCATTTTTTTTTTTTTTTTTTTCCAATTTCTTTCATATCAAATTCTGGATGGAGGGCATGGTATGGTGGATGGAGGGCATGGTATGGTGGATGGAGGGCATGGTATGGTGGATGGAGGGCATGGTATGGTGGATGGAGGGCATGGTTATGGTATGTGCTGTGATTTGGTCACCATTACAGTGTGCTCACAGCCTTTTGGTCCTGGCACTCATGATGGTCTGTCAGCAAGAATTCTCCCACTGACCCTCTCCGCTTCCCCTTCTGCTCTGGCAGCCATTACAGACCATAACATCTACCACTCCTTTTTCTTTAGCAGTACCCCTCCTGGAAATCCTGTTTATGTGTAAAAGTTTTCCGTCTGGAGTTGAAATTGGCCATCTGGAAAATCCATAAGGAATTCCTTCATTGGGTGGGAAAAAAAAGCATATGGATGTTTTCTTAAATGTTTAATACTGTTGTTTTTTGTTGCTGCCAAATGTTTCAGCTGTTCATTTTCTTTTCTTCCATTTTCATTATTTGTAGAATTGTATTTGACATCTCTGGGGTGGAGATCAAAGACTGGAGAAAAATGAAAGGTTCATGACGTACTTTGTGGCTGTCATTTGTATTGATCGGGAAGATTCAATAATTTACCATAATTGAAGTTAAAGTCTTCTTTTTTTACATGAACACTACCCGAAATGCTCGGTCAACCCCTCCTCCCCTCGTCGAGCTACTGAACACTTGTTAATATTAATCAATTCCAACATATATACATGCACATCCTGCCCTTTTCATTTTTTTTTTTGTTCTGCAAAACTAGTAGGTAGAATTTTTTTCCCTTGCAGGACAAATTTAAAAAATTTAATTTTCAATCATTCCTTTGGATAAGATAAGATAAGATAATGTTGCTTATAGCCCAGCCGACCGCAAAGGGCCACATCAGGGCTGTCACCATGTTAAAATCAACTCACCAGTCCTTAAAAAAAAAAAAAAAAAAAAAACCTTTCACACATCTCATTAAATGACATCGTCTACAACGCACCAGAAATTTCATTAAAAAATCTTTCTTCCGTAAAATACTGGTGAGTTTATTTTAACGTGGTGACAGCCCTGATGTGGCCCTCTGCGGTCGGCTGGGCTATAAGCAACATTATCTTATCTTCCGTAAAATCTTAAATCAGATGAAAAATGTTAATCTCTCTCAAAAACTCAAGGATCACATCAGGTGGGACATCCCTGAACAGGATCTTCATGGACTCCGCTGTAAAATGTTTGTGTCTCACATCGTGCAAGTCCCAACACTCTAAAAGAACATGTTTCATTGTGAGTGGTGCATGACATGGAATACACCACGGAGCTTCTTCACTCTTTAAAAGGTAAGAATGGGTAAAATACGAATGGCCGGTGTGCAGCCGGCACAGAACCGTTTCTTCTTTTCGACCTCCCGACGTAGATGGGAGGAAGTCCTTAAGGTTTGGACGGATCTGAAAGAGTTTGTTATTCGTCTGTGTGTTCCAATCCTCCTGCCAGAGGTCTCTCACATAATCGTTAATTTTGGGTTTCACATCTGAGCAGGGGTTTACAAGTGTTGGACAGTTTCTCTCTTGTGGCGTTCTTGGCTAAACGATCAACCATTTCGTTCCCGCCGATGCCAACATGACCAGGAACCCAAGCAAGAGTAATGTTGTAACCGTCCGCCTTCAACTTACTAAAAAGTTCAAAAAAAAGTAAAAGTTCTGGATGCTGAAGGTTGCGGCCAGCTATGGCCTCCAAAGCTGACAGCGAATCCGACAGAACCAGAAAGTCCCTCTTTGAAGAATGTGAGATTATCTTCAAAGCCAAAACAGAGCAGTAAGTTCAGCAGAATAGACAGAAGCATCTGAATGAATATGTTCCAACAGTATCTGAGAAGGAGCCCAGGGCAATAGGCTGCACAGGCCACTCCATCTTCAGACTTGGAACCGTCAGTAAAAACTTTTTGACAGGATGGGAATTTCAAACAGAGCTCAGCATCAATGCCTTGTACGCCAGAGAGCTGGTAGTCTCTTTGCGAAAAGCTGCAAGATCAAAACGAATCTCTGGTGTGAAGAAGGTCCACGCACGGCTGTTCAGAGCAAGTTACTTAGTTTTGAGTCGCAGGGGAGTTTACAGCTGCAGGGGACCAAGCTGTGAATGCAGGTGAGGGAAAGGAATGTTTTCTGCAGGCCGCCCCCCACCAGCCAGCTAACCGCACTGTATTCGGCCAACTGAATGTCTTTCTGTGCTAGCTGGTCTGGCAGCAATGCGTTCGGCAAGGTTGAGCGGCCATTACAAATGGGGCTGTAGGTTTGATAATTAGTTATTGTCATGAAAAATGTAATATATCTGCACTATTGAGATGACTGAATTGGCGAATTCCCAACAATTCTTTTAATACCAAAATCGACTGGGTTTATTTTCTTGTAGATAACATAGATGCCGCATGAAAGCTTGTACGCAAGTGGTCAGGCAATATTAGAACAATGACAACAAACACAATATTGTGCAAAATGACATCACTTTCTGGGAAGTTAATTTTCCATAGTTAAGTAGTACACAAGTTTGATACATGCCTCTGCTCAGACTACAGCAACAAAAATATTGGATTACAAATGTGGGAAACCCTTGTTTGTTTGCCCTTTCACCAAGTGTCTCAATAAGGACGGAAATGTAAAGCTGTGCACGGTGGTTGATCCGGAAACTTGGAAAAATCAGATACTACACCTAGGTCTAGACCCGCATTCCGCACGTGAGGCTGCATACGAAGACCAAACGGCGGAATACATTTAGGGTTGTTTTCAAACTTACTTTGGAACGGAGGGTCAAAGACACAGTCATAGGCAGGGTTTTTTGGTTCTGAGAACAGTCTGATGTAATAATTCAAAGACAGTTTCAGCCTGCGGTTGGACAGTGAAGGTTCACCCGCCTCTGCGTACAGGCTGTACACAGGGGTTTGGGGCGGAACGCTCCAAGACAGAGACGAAGCCCTCGATGGTGGATAGGGTCCAAGAGTTTGAGGTAAGATCGTGCGGAGCGTAGACAGCACAACGGGAGTCCAGTTTGGAACGGACCAGGGCTCTGTAGAGGTGCAACAAAGTTTTCTTATCAGCGCCCCAGTCGGTGTGCGCAACGACCCGCAGAATAGGAGAAAGTTAAAAAGTTAAATAGTCATTTGGAATGCATGGTTTTTAAAATTTTATTGGCAATATTTCAGTCTTCTGATAAATTATGCATTTTATAATTCTCTCCGTTCTTCACATGTGTATGTGCTTGATCTGAAGTGCTTGCAATGTTTATTTATATCTTATCTTGACACATAATTAACAATTTTCGTGACCCTACCACATCCTCCACCTTCCCAACCCAGTGATTTATGCCCAAGTCAACCGATTTTCTCTTTTCTTTGTTTACACTTCAGGGTCATCTACTGCTTTCAGTCAAAATTCAAAGGGCTGAAATGAACCATTTCATCAAGAGACTGCACGATACTCTCCCACTACTTCAACATTCTGATTCATGATCATTCACTGAAAAGCTCATCAACATGGGGAAAAAGCATCAACATACGCACAAAGCAGCCAAGCAAGAGCTCAAGGATCATCCATGAAAGCGAGTTCAAGCTGTAAAGAGTAGTTTTGCTCCCCTTTTATGTTCAGAATCTACATTGCTAGGCTTTACCTTTCTATACTAAGAATAAAGATGCAACTTCATCACACCTGCCATGAACGACGCTTTGTTACGGAGGTGCGATGTGAGCGCACCTCAAAAAAATTCAGTTCATAGGTCAACCCGTCTTGTGTGGTTCAAGTCGGTCAACACTTGCTTACATTATTTTATTTAATATTTTTGATAACCTATAATTCCCCGAAGATGGAGTATGGCTGCCTTAATGGCGGGAAAAAAAAACGGTTATACACACAAAACTCCACTGCCTGTCTGTACAGACAGTGTCCACAGGAGTTGATAAGATAAGATAACGCTGCTTATAGCCCAGCCCACCGCAAAGGGCCACATCAGGGCTGGTCCACAGGAATATCAGCCTGCATACACAGAAAGAAAGAAAGAATAACCCATAAAATCGGCCAGTGCAAGTGTTTACAAAGGGAAGCAATTGCCCAGAATAGAATGAGTTAAACAAGGATTTATATTAAAAAAAATCCACAGCAGGGGTCAAGGAACTACCCAGGCGTTGTACACCCTAGCTTTCAATTTGTTCCCAGATTGTGCTCGCAAGGACCAAAATGGCACCTCTCCTTGAAAGCAAAACTCATCCCGATCAAACGAAAGCCTCTACTTTACTGTAGCAGTGCCATTTCACTGTGAAAATACGTAATTCTTAACAAAATAAAACTGTCCCATCACAGTTTCCAAGCCTTGCGCGGGGAAGGGTTTTAGAATTGGTATTTGCTGCATTCTTTTTCTTCCTGCAGTCTCTCTTGGCACCGTTACAGAATATGACCATGGTAGCATGGGCTCTCGAAACAGTACATACTCCTAAGAGAAGCTGAAATGGCTTTTGTGCATTTCTGCTAAAAACTGTCACGAGTTCAGTTCACTTTTGAAGTGAAGCCCTCATCATACCTTTTCAACACCATAATTGCCTTTTACGTCTTGGCTCATGGAAGACCGAAAGCAAGTCTGGTTTTTGCTGGGTGTATGCAACACTGGTTAACCCTTACACTGGTTATTCGACAACATACTATTATGTATGTTGTCTGGTGAATTTCCAGAAGGAAAGTTTGAAAAGAATAGTTACGTTTGTATGATATGCATAACTTTTCAACGGTTAGTATTTGAACATGAAATGCAGAATAAAAATTGTTAGTAACTGAATAAAGAATAATATAAAACAGAACTGGGGTGCTTGTGAGTGTTTGATTAGGTGCTGACCTGCCCAGAATGTGAAAGTAACAGGAGAAAAACAGGTGGCACATCCTGCTTGTCATTCTCACGAGCTTGTTCACAAATAATCCAGTCTATGGTGTTCCACAGTATCCAGAAATAAGTCATAGCCTTTTTCAAAGGAAAGTCAGTGTGGATTATACCCGTCTTTCATGCTGATAATTCAGGTAAGAATGAATAAGGTACTGTTCAGTTTTCACATTGAAATCATGTGCTGCTAACACACAAAAAAAGCAAAAATGGTCACTATCAACAAATGTAATAGTCAGCCCACACTGTCGTCATTTATGTTTGAAAGGTTTAGGATCATCTGGAAGCGCTACACTGAGTTTTTCTTCCCCACTGAATAGCATCTTGAGATTCCCCTCACCCTTAGGCACTCATCCAGTCACTGTCCGTGGCGATCTCAAAATCACGATTGCATGGTGCTTGATCTAAATCAAAACTATCACCCATCACACCCAGTTCATTCAAAATGTCCATAACTACTTCTTCACCTGCTTTTTCCACTAGAAATTCAGCAAAAACATCTTCAAACAAGTTCCTAATTCTATCATGTTCTGCTTCGGGCGCCGCCATTTTTGTTCGCCAGACGAGTCGAGTCGCACTATGCATTACAAGCTGCTACTAACCATAAACTAAGCTAAAACATTGAAAATCCATGTTCCGGGGCTCGCTCAGTCACTCATGCAAATTAGTTTGTCACTGAGCCATAGTTTCGTATCTGTGTGTGTCTGTGAAACTAGGCTCGCAAGGCTCACCCTACAGCGCGACTTTTGTCGCGACAACCAGTGACGGCCATGATGTAATAGCGCGACATATGTCGCGACAACCAGCATAAGGGTTAATACACAACCTCCACGCCAAATTTTAAACTCCCAGAGGCCGATTGCATGTCAAGCATGACATTTCACTTAACATCAAATTGTACACCCATGTTTTCCTGTACTCTGTATCCGTGACTTCCGTTAAAACTTTTTCTTTGACTCAGAAATATACAAATCAGAGCCACACTTCCGAACAACATTGGCGGCAACTTTGGTTAAATCCGTTTCCCATATTTATTTTCAAATCTAGTCCTACAAGTTAATGTGGATGCCAAGTCGACATACAAGCCTCTTCCAGATCTACCAACCTTCTAAAGTCAAAACTTCAGGAACCAGGGGATGAAGGGGGAGGGGTGGGGGTTGGAGTGAAGAGGGGACAGTTCACTCTTGATTGGAAGCATTTTCAATTCCCTTATATCGCTGCCCGGAAATACAACTGCCATAAGTCTGAAAATCAAATTCTACAAGAGATGAAAAAAAAAAGTTTATCCACACCAGATATACTTCGAGCCGACTTGCAGTATCAGTATTCTGATCACAGCATGTATATTTTTTAGGATAATCTCAGTGGGACTTGGCCGTGTTATGCCCCTTGCCTCATTCTTATACCAGAAATCTAAAAAAAACTGAGTTACGGTAGTTGTATTTCTGGTCAGCGATATTTCAGCTGACAAATGTGGACTTCAGCAAGAAAATGCATCTTTTATACTTATAGCTGCCATTGGGTTTTGTTTTGCAACAACCCTATCCAGCCCCTAGACTCCCCATTTCTGGAACTCTGGATTTCTTCATGAAATTCAGAATTTATGGGATACTTTCAAAATAAGGGAAATTCGGGAGGGCGGACAGCTATGCTCTTCCAAGCGTTTGCCAAAGGGAATTCTAAATGCCAAGAGAGCCTTCGTTTCCAGCCAACGAAAACACAAACTCCATTCCTGGCATCAAGCAAGAACATGATGCACTGGCCAGTTCTCTTGCTTCCTTTCTTTTTTTTGGATAGTATATAATAGATTTTTGCCTGGGTCAATTTTACATACTGTTTAACCCATGTATCTGCAGTAACTATCTTTTTCTTGCATATGTAGTCACATGGATGATTATGGATCCTTCTGCCAGTTTGACAAAGTACAAAGCAGGTCATTTACGAGGGGGGGGGGGGGGGGTCATTTATCAGGAGGGTTTGATTTGTCAGGAAGAGATGACTTTGAGAGAAGGGAAGCTTGCCTTTGTAGCACATGTCAGCCACATACGTTGAAGGTCAAGTTGTTCAGCAAAGTGGGGCCCTACCTCTTCCTGTTCGCTCTGCCTGCAAGGCATTCACACTGATCTTTAAAGTATGCTGTGTGTGTGTGTGTGTGTGCATATATGTCATGTCGTCATGATTTGTGCACAGTCCATTATCTTCAGGTGTTATAACTCTTCCTCAACTCAAACATGTCCTTCGATGGTGCCCACTTGCAAAAAGTCTCTCTCGCACACCGCCCAGGCAAACCAGCCCCACACCAATGCTATACTGAACAGTCCTGACACTTTATTGTTTACTTCTTCTTGGCAACACCAACAGTGCGACCTCTGCGTCCGGTGGTCTTGGTGTGTTGACCGCGCACACGCAGGCTGCAACAGAAAAAAGAAACACTTCTCAAGACACTCATTTTCAGCTAAGGAAGAAAGCTTGGTGGTAGTTTATTTTCAATCCCCATATACTACAGAGCTTAATCTAGGATTTTTGAAAAAGGAGGGCAGTCCCCCCTCGTATCAAAAAAAGGGGGGCACTCCCCCCCGCCCCCCCGGGCCACTTCTTTAGCCAATCGTCTTGAAACCGGTGTTCCCTTGCACTGGCACTCTTTTCGGGCTGCTTCTCCGAGCTTTTGGATGTAGTCGCGGTTTCTTCATGATCTTCTCCACACTCGTATGGCACAGAATCTTTTTTTTTTTTCACTTTTCCTCCACGAAAGTCGAAGTCGAATAGGGTGGGTACACGCTTCATTTTGGAAAATATCCAATATAGCGCCTTTAACTCTCGCAACTTCTCGTTGGTGATCGAGATGAACGATGCCGATTGGTTGATTTACACTAACAGCCAATGAAATATCAAGAAATCGTACGCTCCTGCTCAGTCCTAGTTTCAGTTTTCAAGCAGATGACAAACGAGCAGTGAACAGGGCGGGCAGTCCTGCAACTGTGCGGGAGTCTGCCCGCGTTAAGACTCGATAATTGCGGGAAGGAACAGATTGTCGGGGGATTGTACAAATCCTGCGCTCTAGAGTAAGCTCTGATACTATAGATTCTTTTATCCTAAAAATGCTACTGGTGTTAATTTTCGACACTTCCACATGACGACTGGTGCTGAGTTTGTCAGCATGGACAATAATGTACTAAGCACTGCCTCATGCGCGCCTTCACTTTCGGGGCACTTTGAGAGCATTATACTCCTGCTTTGCTGCCATTTCCCCACCCTCCCTTACTCCCCTAGGGAATGTATGGATGCCCCAGCCAAGTGGCAGACCTAAATACAAGATTCTGCACATGACAGGGTTCGAGGCAACACTCACCACCACAGTAAAACCATGTATGGGACTAAGCACATTGACTTGTCAGTTCCTCCAATCTTCCTGTCTTGATTTTACGTTGTTGTGCGTGTGTCCGTTTGTTTGTTTGTTTGTTTGTTTGTCTGTCCGTTTTTTAAGTTCTTTCACCATATTTTTGCAATACATATAGAGAATACGCTGATACTGTGAAGACCAACTGGTCTGTTATGACAATGTACATTTCACGCACAAAATGCATTGTTAGTGTAATAGTTGCAGCGTAATGGGGTTCCACACCCCCTGTGTATGACAAACTGGTTCAAGATTTAAATTGTCATTTATGACAGAGAAAAAAGTGAGAGTGGCAAGAGGTGGGGGAGGGGGCGGCGATTTATCTTCAACATTTCCCATCTTCCTCTTTTGCTGACAACAGTTTTGCCTCCAGCTTCCAATCCAGACACACCTGCACCCCAGCTTCCAATTCAACACACACCTGCACCCCAGCTTCCAATCTACACACACCTGCCCCCAGCTTCCAATCCAGACACACACCTGCACCCCAGCTTCCTATCTACACACACCTGCACCCCAGCTTCCTATCCAGACACACCTGTACCCCAGCTTCCTATCCACACACACCTGCACCCCAGCTTCCAATCTACACACACCTGCACCCCAGCTTCCTATCCAGACACACCTGCACCCAGCTTCCAATCTACACACACCTGCACCCCAGCTTCCTATCCAGACACACCTGCACCTCAGCTTCCAATCTACACACATCTGCACCCCAGCTTCCAATCTACACACACCTGCACCCCAGCTTCCAATCTACACACACCTGCACCCCAGCTTCCAATCTACACACACCTGTACCCCAGCTTTAAGGTATGTGCCATCACAATACTGACCCCCAGTAGTGTCTCAGACCACGATGAGCACGGATCTTCTTCAGACGCTCCAGATCCTCACGGAGCTTGTTGTCCAGCTGATTGGACAGCATCTGGCCGAAGCGGCCATCCTTGACATCCTTCTGACGATTGAGGAACCAGTCAGGGATCTTGTACTGGCGCGGATTGCTCATCACGGTGACGATGCGTTCCACCTGGCAGAAGAGCAAAAGCAAAAAGTCATCAGTGGACTACTACCATGTTCCTTTACACGTTTTTGTTTCGTTTTGTTTTAAACTAGGGTCAATGGGAACTAAAATTTCTAGAAACTTTTCTTTTAAGCAAACTGTCCATAAACTGCAAGGTTTCCCCCAAGCGCTTCATATTGCAAAATCAATTGTAGATAAATCGGTTAGTCACCTCATGGCCCCAAGATTTAAAAGGGAGTTACATATGTACATACTACACATGGGTGGGGGTCTCTGACCTTTCCTCCAGTTCCAGCATTTCAAAACCAAGCGTGGATAAATCAGGATAAATGAGCTACGATTTCAAGGTAAACTGGGGATACACCACCCTGGTTCCTTCTGTCTTTCATTCCCCTTCTCTGCCTTGGCTTAAGGCTGCGTCAGACCAATTGACACAGGCTAGAACACGAAGGCTGCATCAAAATGTTATGTTCTGCATAGTGATGCGGGGATTGTCTTCAGTTGTGACAAGCTCCTAGCATTACATCATTCATCTCCAAAATCCCCGGAGTCGGAGTGTGGCTGCCATGTGGCGGGGTAATCAAAAACGGTCACACACGTCATGTTCTCATCCCCAGCTGATGCATTTGTACCATAGTGCTCAAGTACTTCGGCTGTTCGGATGATCATTGGAGTCTTTTAGCCAGGTACAACAACCAGGGTTCCTCAGACCCCAAGAAAAAATTCAAGGAGTTTTTAAGGAGTTTTCAAGGAGCGTTATTTTAAGGCAAGAGGTGGTACAAATAACAACCATTACTTTAAAACTTCATTTTTTTCTATTGTTTATGGTTTAAAAAAAAAAAAAAAACAAACATGGAAAAAACATATTTGGAAGATTTCAAAGCTCTTGTGTGATTTGGGGACCACAAATGGTGGCAAAAATATGAAAATTGAAAAAAAAAAAAAGCTTCATGACAAGAACTGTATTTGTATCATAGCAGACATAAGGCACTTGAAGCATGACATTTCTCGTTTTGCTGAGCTATAGTAATGCAATGACAAAAGGATTTTTATATACTGTTTTGCTGAGCTATAGTAATGCAATTACAAAAGGATTTTCATAAATCTAAACTGCTTTTTTTTTCAATAATTTTTTTTCCATATGGTGGCCATCAGTCTTCGCGTTTCATTGCTTTCAAATTATTCCAATAGAAATAGCAAATGATATGTGCTGTTTTGACTTATAAATAAAATATATTGCATGCAGAAATCATTTCTGATCAAAAGAAAAAAAAATTACCAAGATAGCTAGTCTGGATCCAGAGATATTGAATGAAAGTGAGGTGCAATGCCAAATGTCGCCAATACTTTGATTTTCCCTCACCACACAGAAATCCGTTGGCGATTTGACCATCTGTAAACATTGTTTGAAAATCTAAAAATTCTGTTCACAAGAGCTGAAACTTTGGTGCGCGTTTAGAGTGTTCAGTGTCCACAGAATTTCAGATTTCAGCACATCTGTCTTTGAGCAAAACAAGTCCACTGTGGCTGAAGAGCTGGTATTGGATTCGCACATGGACACATCACGATCAGGATTTAATGTACACAACACTTTCGCGTTGACACTGCTGCTGCCTTCTTGGTCATAAGAAAGTACGAGATGGGTATCGCTGCTGAAGATCTCGCCACCAGTAGAGCCATGTGCTTTTATCCTTTGCTGTGGCTAGTCAGGGCACTCTCGCCCATTACTCGGACATCGAAACTTTTTTTAGCAGCCTGTGCACTAGCAGGCATGTTTGTTGGCTTTGTCTTCTCTCGCCCAGTCAGAAAACTCGGGTTTATCCAACCACAGACGGTTAAAGCACGTTTCCCCCCAGGTATTTTCAAGCTCCGTTCACAATGAACTGAACAAGCCGGAAGCGCAAGACCTTTTCTTCGCACATGCGTAGAATTTAAAAATTGCGGAAGTTACAAATTATCTCCCTTGGTTCATTCTTTAGCAGATGACGTGGGATCGCGATCATGTAAAAATTTTGAAAATAATTTTTCATCAACTGAAGGCATAAAATCAAACTGCCGTTTTTTTCTTGCCACATTAAAAATATTTTGGAGACGGTTTGATTTTCAAGGGTTTTCAAGGAGGTTTGGTCAACATAACCACATTTTATCAGGGCTGCCTACCCCCTTCCGCCACTTTCAGGGACATACATTTTCAAAACCAGGGACACAGACTGATTTCCAGGGACACATGCAGCGGTAGCACATATCACAACCACATCAACATTAAAGTGAAAGCTTACCTTTATTTACACTATGTACAACTTCTACCATGGCTTTTGGTTAACCTTTCTACCCCCGTTCCGCCCTATTCCGCCCGACCCCTCAGGCTCCTGATCCGCCCTATACCGCCCGTTCGTCAGTAGGGTGATTGTCTCGGTGTGCCTTCCGTATTTGGGTTGACTACAGTAATAAGACAAACCGGTCGTTATCCGGGCCTTTCACACCTTTCTCGGCGCCATTTGCAAGAGCGGTTCGTGGCTGTTTTGATTTTTTATCGATTATTTTGGTCATCCCATCGACTTCCGACTACGAGCAAAATGTCGCACTCTGACAGTGATAGTGACATGAGCTTGACTGTGGACCAAATGTTCAATATGAATGTGTTGCCGACCGATAATAACGACTGGAATGAATCGGACATTGATCTCGACTCTGCAGACAGCGACAGTGACTATGAAGTTGCAGAAGGAGTGAATGCGAGTAGTGACAGTGACTCGGACTCGGACATAGGCGACGCAGGTGACGCAGGTGCTACTGATGTCGGTGGATGTGCACAGTCATCGCAGTGGTCAAACGACGACTTTCGGACTGAAGTTCGTGTGTTTGATGCATACAGGGGCCCCCCACGTCCACAAGTGAATCTTCGAACACCTTTTGATTATTTTTCACTTGTTTTTCCTTTGGACGCATTCCATCTCATGGCCAGGGAAACCAACCTGTATGCAAGACAAAACACTCGTGGCTGCTGGTCTTCCTGAGGATAAGTTTGAGCCAACCACTGTGGATGAAATCAGAGCTTTTGTTGGTCTTCTCATGTTTATGAACATGGCCCTGTTCCTCATCGTGATTTTTATTGGAAAGATTCTTCTCCTTTCTTCAATCCTTGGGTGTCAAGTGTCATGTCGAAGAACAGGTTTGAACAGCTGAACCAGTATTTTCACCTCGCTGATACCACTCAGTTTGTTCCCAGAGGTCAGGCTGGGTATGACCCCTGTTCAAAGTCAGACCTCTCATTTCCATGACACAAGAATGTTTTGCTATGCAGTTTCTACCTGGCAAAACATCACAGTAGATGAGGCAATGATCAAGTTCAAGGGTCGTTGTGGTTTTCTGCAGTACTTGCCTGCAAAACCAACGAAGTGGGGCCTCAAGGTGTGGGCTTTGTGTGATGCCGATTCTTTTTATATGCTGAATTATTCAGTATATACTGGGAAGACCAATGATGTGCCTGCTGGGACAGGTGATGCCCTAGGGGATCGTGTTGTCAAACACTTGTCAGAACCCCATTATTTCAAGTGGCACACCATCTACTTTGATAATTATTTCACGTCAGTCCCCCTCATTCAGTATCTGTTTCAGAAGAAAACCTTGGCATGTGGGACTGTGCGAAATAACAGGAAGGGTCTGCCACAGGATATGAAGCCAGCAAAATGTGTCAAAAAGTCTGGGGACACAAAGCGCTGGTTTCGTGAGATTGGCTATGGTGATTTGAAGGGCAAGCTTCAGGCTGTTGCTTGGTTTGACCGTCGTAAGGTCACCCTTCTTACTTCTGTCCATGATGGAACGATGGAGAGCTTGTCAGAAAAGGTGCAGGGGGTGTTGAAAAAGCCAGGTATTCTAGGCCCCTGGCTGTTGCTGATTACACCAAGAACTACAACGGTGTTGACAAGCATGATCAATTGCGATCATATTATTGTTCCAAGCAGAAATTCATGAAGTGGTGGAAATATGTGTTCTTCTTCTGCCTGGACACTGCTGCAGTAAATGCCTTTGTAATCTACAAAAACTCTGCAGATGCCCCACTGAAACTGCATGTGGATTTTCACACTGAGATTGTCATGGGCATGGTGAATGGTTTCAAGGGTCGAAAACGGATCGGCCGTCCCGTCGTTCATGACAATCCAGACAAGCACAAACACACTCCTTCCAAAATCCAGTCTGCCAGAGGCAAGAAGGACTGTGTCTGTTGCAAGAGGAAGGCAGGAAAACCCCAGCAGGCAATGCCATCCAGTCAACACATGAGTGTGTATTTAAGGTGGCTTTGCAAGGATGTGGCTGCTTTTTTCTTTTCACAGCAGTGAGTAGGTTCCTACACACTCATTCTAGCAGTACACCTGATACTGACTAAATCAAGGACTGGACTTTGTCATTTTGTTTTGTACAGATCTGTTTTTGGGTTGACTAATATTGAAAGTGCCACTACAAAAGTACTGGAATTTGTGCATGTAAGAAAGTGCCAACGGAAAGAAATTTCATGTCGGTGATCTGTGTGTGACAAAGTGATCAAAAGCAAGACATTCGTGACTGTTTGTTTGTGTGTGATCACATTTGGATTATTAATCATTACATCTGGAACCTTTGGTTGAGTACAACCAAAAATTTTGAGTGTTGTTTTGTTGTTGTCATGCCTGCTCTTTCCTTCCTACTAACCTGTATATAGTTAGAATTTATCAGCCTAGGAATTATTTTTCTCACAAACACAAATAACTATCAAGTCAACAAGCATGCCACTCCAATACATTTTCAGTAAATATGGTATGATTTTGACTTCTTATTTTTTATTTTATTTTTTTCCTGCTATGTAATGCTATGTGACTAAAGCGTCACAAAAATTTCGCGTATTTTCCTAGCTACCGGTAACTACTAGCACTCACAACACCCATCAGTTTTTTCAGATGGTGAACTGACCATTGACAAAAAGTAGGTGTTTAAGTTGATGGTGTTGTATTGCTGTCTGTCACCTATTTCATGAGTAGGTTGTTTTCCAGGTAAAATCAGTGTGTAGGTGTTGAGCCATGAATATTTGCACATTCCCCCTAAAATAACAAGTGCAAACCAAAGTTCAGCTTTCCTAGTTTTTGCTGAAAATTTGAAGTCGTTTTATCCATTAGTTAATTTTTTCAAATTTTAAAGTCAGACCCAATTCGGCAGCAATTCCAATATAACTTGTAGTCTGGCGAATTCTGTCATACGAAACACAGGACAATGAAGGTTAATTCAGGTCCTGCACTGCAGGCTGAAGAGAACGGTAATAGGCACTCTTCAAATCCTGCAGCTGTATAGTGTCTCCATAGTGTCTGGATCAACAGTCCTCACAATCAGTGGAAAAAGTTTCTGTCCTCCTTTGTCATTGCTTCCATCTGTTGAAATTGTGAAAGGCTGTTTTTTCATTCTATCCCCGAGAGTAAGGGTAACTTGGGCAGCATTTTCTTTCAAAATCGCCGTGCCTTTGCTTCTAACGCACTGAAATTTCTCTGCGATGTCCGAGTCAGGAAACATCAATTTAACTCCTTTGTTTAACTTGTCCAACGCGGCCATCGGCAAATTCAGTTCAGCTGCAAGGTCAACCATCAACGTTTCAGCTCTTATGACGTCAAAAGTTTCCTGACTGGTTGACGTCTGAGCACGTTGAAAGAATCCCCTAATGTTGCAAGATTTCTCGCTCTCACGGATTTTTGTGTTCTTCTTGTGCTTCTCAGTAGCGACGTGACGGGTTATTTCGTCCCACCTCCAGATCCGATGGAGAACTCACACGCACAAATTTCACACGACGCGTATGTCTCGATCTTGCCACGCTTGATGAACGGCCAGGTTTCCGTATATTTCGACAGGAACGTCTGCTGACGTTTCTTCTTCTTGACAGTAGCCCCATTGTCGAGATCGCCATCGGCATTTTTTCGTTTTCCCTGTTTCGCGTCCATTTTTCTCGCTTTCAAAACTCGGGAAGATGGTGTATGCGCATGCGCACTGATCAGTTCGGCAATGTTCGGGTCTTTTCGACGGATTTGGTCGGGATGGCCACGACCAAAGTCGGTCAGTCGGTGATCGGCTAACGAACTCGACTTCGTTTTTTTTTTTTTTTTTTTTCCCCCGGATTTTTTTTTCGCGGGACATCGAATAAAAAAGTGGATTCCAGGGACAGGCTGCATGATTTTATTATTTCGGGGGACAAATACGGATACTCCGGGATGGTAGGCAGGTCTGTTTTATTGATTTTCAAGGGGTTTCAAGGTCTTGAAATTGGCTCTCAGAAATCAAGGAGTTTCAAGGAGCGTACGAACCCTGAACAACAACATTCCCCGTCTTAGCTCAAGCTTTCACGCACTCTCTTCCCTCAAAATGTCTCATATAGTTGCTTAACAAACCAAAAAACACAATCAAGCAAGTCCCCGAGACAGACCTGGGAAATGTCAAGGTCAGTCCACCTGTCCTTTACTCTCAACAGCAGAGCCTCTTCCGACAATGCTGTGGCAGCAACAATAGCAGCCAGGAGAAACTTGAACGACACCTGAACCGAGAATATTCACTCAAAATTTCCACCTGTGGCAGCAACAGTGGCAGCTAGGAGAAACTTGAATGACACCTGAGCTGAGAATGTTCACTCAAAATGTCCACCTATCATGTGCATTGATCACGATCACATCCAAAGTCCTGGTCCACTACGAAAACTAATTGTCCACTTTTTTTTTGTAATGACTAAATCTGGAATGTAATGGTGTGGTGAACTTCAACTGCATCTAATGTGCAGTAGTTCGCACTTCTACACACAAACCACTCTTTTCACCCACTGCTAACACTGAACTACTGTCAGCATTTCCTGACCTATATCAGCTGAACTTTTTTCCATTGGAACATGATCACTTAAGTATACCATCAGCTTAGGATCGTGATTATAAATGCTGATTTGTTGTTCACGTGGTGGTGAAACTGAAATGTTTATAACTGAAATCAGATGCAATTTCCGAGCAAATAAATACAATTCATTCGTTAACTTTGTTTACAAAATAAAATCATAATCAATTCTTAACCTAGCAGTTTCCCACAAGGAAACAGGTGTTATCTCAGCCGAGATATATCCAAAATCTCGATGAAAACACTGCCATGTCTTTCAAAGAAACAAAAAAATATAATTCCACGTTTTTACCTCCTCCTCGCTCAGTTCTCCAGCACGCTTGGAAATATCCACATTGGCTTTCTTGCACACCACATTGCTGAATCGGCGTCCAACACCCTGAAACACACACACACACAAATCACTTTAAAACATGGTTATGTCTTCTGTCTTATCTGCACTGCAATTTCTCACAGCAACATCATTCCTCTTGTCCAGCCAGTAAAGTTTCATACAGTTATTTCTACTGTCAAGCAAACACCTTACAATATCTGACTGATGCCTCAGTACTAGCGCAGTTCAGGGCTTAAAACAGGAGGAGGAAAAAAAACACTGAAACTAGGGGGTCCGGAGGCATGCTCCCCCGGGAAATTTTTTTTTTTTTTTAAACCGAGTGTAAATCTATGCCATTTCGCGCTTTCTGGACATAATTTCAAGAGATATTTAGTGCATAAAAATTGCTGTAAACACATAATTACAGAAGATATATTTGGGACAAGGGAGAAGTGGTTAAACACATAATAAAATGAACACTCAAACTTTAACTTGAGTGTTTTATAGGTGTTCACCAACTACAGTCTTTGGATGAAATCTCACTTCTGGGGTTGCTCAATAAGCTTCACTTTTCAGGTTTAAATGATCACACAGTATCAAGTTTGAAGTTGGTGCACACAAAGTCAGTAACTGCATCAAACACTTTAAAGTTCAGTCTCATATAACAGAGATCAACATGTGGAATCAGCACATTTTGAAAGTCACAATATCCAAATTTTGATAAATGAGATAAACTTGTGGAATCAGCACATACTGAAAGTCAACCAAATTTTGAAGTTCCTAAATTATAATAAACACTGAAATACAGGATTTCACAAACACACACAGAACTTTGTCATTTGGGTGTTTGGGTGGTGGAGGCATTAAAGAAACTTAGCAAGGAACTCTTGTTTCTTCTTGCTGCTTGCATTGTCTGCACTGTCTTTGCCATCCACCTTCTTGCTGACTTGAATTTCAACCCCATCTTTGCTGTTTCCTTGCTTTCTCCTGTCTGGATTTCACTCTCCACAATTTCTATTTCATTCTCATTCACCTTCTTGCTGACAACTTGACTTTGATTAGTTTGAACCCTATCTTTGATTAGTTTGAACCCTATCTTTTTCCTTGCTGCCTCCCGCCTGGCTTGCACTCTCCAAATTTTCTGTATCACCCTCTTTTCTCCCCACAGGATTGCAATGTTCTATCCTGGCACGTTTTACTGCTGCTAAAGTGTCTTCAGTGACCTTTCTTGTAGTTCCACTCAGCACCTTGACGTTTGACACGTGCTTCGCTGAACGAATGTGATCCTCAAGAACTTTCTTCCCGCGAACACCGTAGCACACTTCCCTTGAGCACAGTTTGCACCATGCTAAACCTGGTGCAGTGACTTTGCGAAGAAAGTCTCCAATGACTTCTTCGTCAACTTTCTGAAGCGTCCACTCCTATTTCCACTTGTTTTTAATTGAAGAGTCGTCAAAAGATTGACCCGCATGAATAATTTCTGCGCGCTCCGCCATTTTGTTTTTTCCAGAAGTCAGACCGGAAACTTCTTCCAAGAATAATCAGGGGCCATAACTTGCACGCAGTTGCTATGAACGCTTGCAAGCCGGTCACGGATGCCTTGCTCCTTTCGGTTTTTTTTTTAATTTTTATAACAAACCAAAATCACGGAATTCCGCCCTGACGCAGAACGTTTTAAGCCCTGGCAGTTTCATGGCCCTTGCCATCCACCAAGCATTCAGTTTATACACAATGTTAACTCTTTCTGTCACTTTCTGATCCAAGTTGGAAAGCCAATTATCATCTTCAACCTATTCTGACTTTCACAGACATTTGCAGTAAAAAAAAAAAATAGGCTTCTCTTCTCTGTGTGCGAGAGAGAGAGAGAGAGAGAGAGAGAGAGAGAGAGAGAGAGAGAGAGAGAGAGAGATAAAAGGGGATAGGAAAGAGGGATGGCTGTCAAAAAACTATTTTCATCACAAAATTTACCTCTGTATATTTATCCAGAAGAGAGAGACTAAGTTGTGTTTACATAACACATCTATGTCACTGTAAACTGCCTAAAACATTTTGATCAGTCAGTTCCAATGGTGGATAATTCAATTTTGATGAAGAGTAAAATACGCAGTTACAGTACTGTAGGGATTTTCTCTTTGACACAAGCTACAACTAATTTGTAAAATATGAATAGACAAGAAATCACACATTTCCCATAACTTCAGACCAGGAATGAATTTTGCAGATCTATTTTGCGCAAAATGTTCAGAGACATCTGTGATGAAATCCACTTTTTCAAGCTGAAAACATTGATTTTGTCAACTCCTGACTTTTGAATTGTCTGTTGGACTGGTCAACTTGGTAACAATTGTTTTTCGAAATTTTTCATCTTGTGAACTGCCAAATGTCGGATGAATTGCCATGCTGAATCAAGATTGCAGCAAAGATAGACTAACAACAAGTGTCTGCAGTCATTCTGGTAATAATCAACCGACTTGACCAAATTCTGAATCACAGGCCAACCAGGTACTGAATCAAAATTGATTCACTGATGGGCTGACACTGAAAATCCCCTCTGCTATCCAATTGACAAATTCCATTGCATATTACGCCCATTTTCCTGTGTGAAATACAGAAAAATTAAACAGACAAACGGGTCTGCAGCCAAGTTCCCTCAGGATCTCTTGCATTATCTAGTTAGCATCCAAACCAACTACACAACAGACATGTGTGAAAACGGTCCCTGCTTGTTGAAGGCCAACTTCTTTTTTAGCATGGCACATTGTCACCTCACAGGACTGACACAGCTGAACAAGTGGAATAAGATCTCCATCCTGAAAATGAATTGCGGCTATCCTAGCAGTCCTGAGACTGAACAGTGGCCACCCTAGTAATCCTGAAAATCATCACAAAATGATGCAATTCCTAATCCATTTTCTGGCGCCTTATAATCACATAAACGTGTACACATGTTTTCAAACCATTAAGAGCAAATGTAACTGTTAACACTGTTAACAATCTATGGTACAATATGATGGTACAATGACATCTTGAGTAAAAAAATCTATATAAAGAGAACACGTTCAGACAAAAGAACGAAGAATTGTAAATTACATTCTGGCTGCTCTTTTTCTTCTACATCAGTGCATGTACAAACAAGTTGTCAAGGCAGCTCCCTCACACTTCAGGAAATGTTTAAGCTGATTTCATGTAACTGTGTGCAAGCAATTCCTGCTAAGACGAATTCAATGACAGATCACATTGGATCTTGAATAGACCCACCTTGATGGCTGTGATGGCAAACATGATCTTGATCCGCCCATCGATGTTGGTGTTGAGCACACGCAAGATGTGCTGAAACTTCTCTGGAATCACAAGAGACTGAAAAAAAGGAAAAGAAAAAAGTCAAATTACTAAATGAGTAAATCAGCAATACTAAAAGCACTAACAAAGGAATATTGATCTGTACCTGTGCCAGACCTGCCTACCTCATGTTATGCTCATCAGTACTAACCACAGAGATTTTCAGTAATTTTGCATTTTCCTTCAGTAATTCCACGGACGCGTAATACACGGCGTTTTTGAACAAATAATGTGTACAAAACTCCAACTACATTTTTAACATTTTAACAAAAAATATAAACAGTAAAAAAGGAACAAAAACAACAAAGCAGAATTAAAATACCTTGGGATGATGGCTGATGACGGACTCAAGACAGGAGTTTCAGGTCAATTCAAAGGTGATATACTTGACAGTTTGTAACTTACACAGCAGTCACCACAGATGACACCACTGATGAAGAACCTAATGTACAACCCCCCCCCCCCCCCCCCAAAAAAAATACAAAAATGTGTGTGTGTGTGTGTTGCACTAAGCCTTGTATTGTGCCTGCTGCTTGGAGTAGGCACTCTTAAGATGGTCCAGTTCCTCTGGCTCAAGATCTGTGTTCTCTGCAGGCCGGGATTTGAGAACAAGGAGTGCCTCAATGGTGTCCTGGTGCAGGGTAGACCTTTGGTCAGCGAGGTTCTTCTTCACACAGCTGAAGACACGCTCACATGCTGCACTGCTGTGTGGATGGTGCAGATCCCCATCATGACCTGGGCAAGGTTCCCAAGGTCTTGCTGAGTCTGGAAACATCCTTTTCATTTTCGCCACTATCTTGTCAGCACAGCTCAGGGACAAGTTGTTTTCGCAGATCAGCTCACACAACAGTCTTTCTGCGTTGGTGATCTTCCGTGTGTGGGTCCGACGGCTGCTCTCGCTGGATTTCGTAAACAACGATGTGATCTTCTGACTGGAGGCACTCGCAGCTGTCTCTTTCAGAGCTTCAGATTGTTGGCGCGCCCGCGCCACTGGCGCATATTTTATCAGAATGATGCGTAACAGTCAGTGTGTATGCGCCAGCCTGGCGCGTCATAAAAATCGCCAACTTGTCTCGATCCTCGGTCTGTCGGTACCAAGCCACACCAGGTCCAAGCACATGTGGCCACACAACGGAGTATAGGAGTACCCAAACTGGCACCTTGCTGCCTTGCCTAGCATCGCTGTGTGTGATTGGCTGACAGCCAAGCACAACAACCAATCAGCGAACATCTATCAGTTTTACCTTGCAAAGGCGAAATCGTCTGGGTCCAGAAATCGTCTGACTTTTCAACACGTGTGGAATCGAGTCATCGTTCTGCTAAAGACAAGATGCCACCGAAGAAAAAGCTCAAACAAAGTGAAAACCAGCGGCAGCTAATTTTGTCAGCAATGTTTTCAAAGGATAAAACGAGTGGTAGGCCTAAGTGTTTAGGTGGGAAAAGGGAAGAGAGAGAGAGACCGAGCGGAGAAGAAGAAAAAAGAGGGAGGGGGGTGTTGGACAGTACACACACATACAGAACACACCTCTCTCTCTCTCTCTCTCACACACACACACACACACACACACACACCATATATATCAGACTGACACTGACTGTGATAGGGTGTTATTAAAGATGGTGCACAAGAACCAACAGCTGGTCAATGTTCAGGCCCAGATCACTGCACCACTCCAAGTCCTCAAACCCCTGCAGCATGTCAACAAGATCCTGAACCAACAGCTGGCCCATCTTCAGCCCCAGATTTTGTTGACAGTTCTAGTAATGGCCGGATGATCACAGATGCTGAAGAAAGTGGGGCCCCCTTGCCTTGCTCCACAAAGAAAGATACACAACTGGCTCCTACTGCTCGCTATTTCGAATCAGAAGTGCCCTCACAAACACACATTGTGACCAGCTGATGAGGGTGTGCATTGATGGACCTAGCTTCCAGGACATGCCCTTTATGAGTGCAGTGCAGGTGTGGGCGGAAAAACGCAGGCGGTACCTGTTCAAGGACTAGGTGAACATACCTTTGATTGTCAATGACCCATCTTTTTCAAAATTGACCCATCATTTTGCATGGCCATGGGTCATTGGGCCCATGATGTCTGAAAACAATCTGAAGCTCTGCTCTTTGTGCATTTTCCCCGAGATATGGCGCTTGCAGTCATTTGCTCCCCCATGTCCGATGGAGAAGTCTGAATTGCACACCGAAGCAGTATACAAATCCAGGTCCATGTTTTTTGGATTGCAAAAGACAAGGCCAAGTCCGCGTGTATTTACTTCGGAACACTTGCTTCTTCGCCTTCTTCCGTTGTGGCACAGTGGTTTTCGAACCCTCGTCGTCGGTTTCATGCAAACGTTTAGAAGATTTCTCCGCCATTTTCACAATCGCTGGCAAAAAAAATCGGTTGAACTTTGTCTTACAATGGCTGAACAAAAGGCTTCGAATGGCGCGCACAGATGTGATGGCGCGTCGTGTTGGCCCACAGCACCACATTGACCAATCGCAAGTTCCGAACCATCTGTGGTTTCGGCTTGAGTCAAGGGAAGTTACTCTGTGGTCTCGGAAAGGTCTAGCAGTCGACAATTTTTCGAGTCTGGAATTTGCGTAGTTTTTTTCAATTTTCTTTTCCGTAATTTCGCACGGAAAATCGTACCTCCGTAATGGGGGGTTAATTTCCGTAAGATTACGGACGATTACGGAAGGGTCGGCAGGTCTGCTGTGCTATGACAATTAAACTCTTTGAACTTGATACTGCCATCATGAATACAACCAGGGAAAAAAAAAAAAGAGGCAGGAGGGGGGGGGGGGGGGGGGGGGGGAGATGAGGGTCACTATCTGGACTGTGATGTCACTCTTCTGGCAAGTTGAGGAAAAGTATTCACTTGCTGCTTGGGAGGGAAAAGATAAGATATTCTCTTAAGTTGATATGCTGAGGTATCACTATTACTCATTAGTGCACAATTCCCCCACCCTATCCCCTTTCTTTTTTTGTAGTCCACAAAACCATCAATTAACATTGCCAAGTGGCGATTGCGCATCAAATTTTCTGTCAAACTCAATGTGTATTACATTACGACTATTCTATTATACTAGAAATTGTATTTTAAAAGTACAAGTTTACAAGTCTTTCAGAGTTGTTAACCCATGGAAGCATTACCTTCATCAGTTAAATTAGGTAGCGGCAGCCGAAGCAGCGCTCTGCATCAACTGTACTGCACACCAATTTGCTCGTTTTCCTGCTCTCAAGCTCTTATTCTTGCATGTTGTGTTTGAACAATATGTCAAAATAAAGTTCAAGATTTCCTCTTTTGAATGAGTATCATTTGAGTATGAATGTTTGTGACGAAATAATACTTAAGAGAGAATGAGGTGTGTGATCCGTTTACTTCCATCGTGTGTCCGGCGCTCGCGGCCATTTTCGGTCAAGTCAACTTTGACACAGTGCATTTTCTTAACAAATATTGAAGAGTACAGACAACGCACATGGCTATATGAGGTACCAAAATAAAGGGAATTTAATGTAGAATTTTACTGTCAGAGGGAAATTCAAACACTGTAAAAGTGAAAATACGGGACGAAGTTTTTGTAACATTTCCCGCAATTTTGACGAATTTTCGGATAAAAAAAAACGATCACAGACACATGATTCCTGTACTCATAATGAAGTACAGACCGCACCCTTTCAACTGATGTACAAGGTTAATGTATTCATTGCCTGTCCTAGTCAATTCAGCATTCAAAACGAGTGACCCGCGGACCAAATTGTCGTCTGCACGTGTACCTTCAAACGAACATGGGCAACATCTACTCGAACTTGGAAGAACAAGATCTTCAGAATTTTCGCAAGGAAATTGGTAAGAATCGCAACACATCGCACAGAAATGATGTTTTGGTGTATTGATACCATTCTTCTTTATTTGTTTTCATTAGATTAAAAGATATTTGCAAACCAGTCAGATGGCATGTGAATAACTTGAGTACAAATTCTCATTCGACTGAAAATTGAGTTTCAGTCACTTATTTTTACAAAGTGTGCGTATAAATGACATTTTCATCATTAGTAATTTTAGTCATCAGAGGTTATGTTTTATCTCACTATTGTATTTTTTTTTCTCCATTTTTCACATTCGTGGTTTAGGTGAGAAAAACAACGAAAAAAAGCGAACAATCATGTTTTGCGAGGGAAATTAAAGGGAAGTAACTAATTCAACCTCATCATCCGACAAACACAATCGCTTCAAGTTTCAACTATGACCTTGAAAATTCTCTTAATTGCTATTGATAATGGATCCATATAAGACGGTTTTCTTGATTAAACCCTGTTTATTCAAATGCTTACAAAAGTCTCGAATCAATGTGAAGTTTTTTTTTTGTTTTTTTTTCAGTAGTGCTGAGTAGGCCTGTAACCAATTTTAATTATCTGAGGAATATTCTCCCCTGAAAAGGAATATTGAAAATGATTCTCAATGTTTACCATATACTATCAATGTAATGTTTCAGTATTTATGTCAACATGGGATCCTCTGTTTCATGCAATCAAATGCATTTTTAGTCTGGTGAAAATTGCACACACACACACAGGCTGGCACATAAAAGGCAGACACCCACATGCTCAAATAAGGATGCACATAACATATTTACACATACACCTCTTCCTGTTTTCCTGCCTGAATTCGTAATATCCTATGTGAAGCGCACACATGTGCAAGCACACACACATACACACTCCACATTTTTTCCTTGTCTGTTTTGCTTTTTCATGAGCACACATAGTATGTCAACAACTGTGTGTGTGTCTGTGTTGTGGAGTGGGAGGTTAGCAACTGACTCAGAGACTGCATACATTGAAGAAAGACACCATTGTAAAGTTTATGAATGGAAATGTGAACTTACTTGCATAAACACATCAGTGTCAGTTTGTGAATAGAAACATCTAATTAATTGCATAAATATTCATTTGAAACCATGGATTTGATCATGAAGAAGCATATGGACTTCAAAGCTCTGTTTGTAGACATTTAGTGCTTTATCACACCATGAAACCTACCTCAGAGGGGCAACGACATCAGAAAGTGCACTGTATAGACCTCTGTTATTCAAAGTCACCAAATATGTACCTTCAATAGCTGAGGCAGACATTTCTTCTGCTTTTATAAATTTTTTTCCCCAGCATAATGGTAAGATGCTGTACTGAAATTGACTTCAGTGCACTTCAAAAAGTGAATGCAACCATAGGCACTAGTGTTTTATGTAAAAATCCCCTATGTTAGGGTCATATTTTTCAAAATTAATTCTTTTCTAACTGAAAATATGAAATTGAAAATAACCGCCATTTTGAAACGGGAAAATCTGGTAAATATTACATGATCTAACATGTAAAAAACTGGTTTTTATATTCTTATTACTGACTTTATGAAAGGAAATTACTGACTTTATGAAAGGAAACATCTCCAAATAGACAACACTAAGTTTTAGACAACTTACTATTGATTCTTGTCTTCAAAACTTGCACATGCTTGACACTTACGGCATTTCAGGTCATCTGACAGCCATTTTGAAACAGTAAAAACTGGTAATATTTGGAGAAAAAAATTGTAATTGCATGTACTTATTGGAATTATCAACATACATCACAGTACCAAATTTTGAGGCAATATCTGGAGTGGTTTAAAAGTTATGACAGTTTAGTGTATATTTGTTGTTAAAATGGTCCGTCGCTGCACTTTTTGCACATTTTAGCAGAAGTAAGCCTCCATATTTCATAATTTTGAACTCCTATGTGCCTACAAAAAATTGGACTTAGGCCTACACTACTGGAACAATGAAAGAAAATATGAGCCTCAAAAGATTTTGTTAAAATTACAGAGCCTCAAAAATGGTAGAATGTGCAAATGTGACATTTTTTCAAACGTGAAAATAGTCATTTTTGGCTTGTCGCTGAAGAAAAGCTATGTCTCCTATTGGTATGTGTATTTGTTTTACTGTAAGTACATGTTGAGGTCTGCAAGTTTGTAAAAAAAATCAGCTGTGTTTTGTGTTGTTTGGCTGCTCCAGGTCTTCAAAGTTGCTCCAAATCGCCATTTTGACTAACATTTTGGAAGTGTCAAATTTTAAATAATATCTCTGGAACTACTAAATAAGGTAGAACAGTAGTTTTTGTTTTGCTTTCTTTTGAAAATATCTATTAGAAAAAGACAAAAATAACAATATATACAGCAAGAATATTTTTGGCTGCCACTACCTAGTTAAATTTTCAAAATCTGTGAATGAGTTCAAGAACCTGACCGACAAACTGCCCCAGCTAGAATATCTATTTTATGGCTACGACGAGTAGAAACCCCATTAGGTACGACCAAACCCCATTAGGTACGACCAATCTAGATAAAAATAACCAGAACCAAACCAGGAGGGGACAAATATTAGACCTCGTGGTCTAGGCGTAATCAAAACGCCGTCCCTACTGCTACTACTACTATAGAAAACTGACTGACCTCTGACTGGCCTTGTGATTTGATGGCGAGCGCATTGTCAAATGAAGCAATCTTGTTGTGCTTTTCATTTTCAACAGGGGTCCCTAAACCAAACACTGCCTTCATCTTAACCCGAAAAGGAATTAAAACTTTATCCCGTGGCCAGGAGTAAATCGTCAAAATGTCAAAAACACATAATCGCCACACCGTGTCGTTGTTTTGGCTCTTTCATTAACAAACATAGTCAATTCGAGCTTTCTACTAGTTACTGGGAATAAAATGCTCAGTACCATATTACTGTCAGACAAAATAAAGGTCTGAGAAATTGCTAAAATAAAGCTTAGCTACTGAACCATGTATTCACTATTCGTGAACGACGAAGATCAACCATCGTCGACACACGGACAAGCACCTCTGGCAAAGAACAATTTCTTTAAGGGCAATCTAAAAATTAAATTAAATTTAAATGGTTAAGTCATAACATCTGTTAACAATATTCATGACCAACGTATTTTAGATTCATACTTCACGATGATGGTTGGATTTTAATTCCACATAGTCGGTAACTCACCATGTTTCTCTCCTGCAGCTTCTACAAAAAGGAAGTGAACAGTAAACCGGATGCCTTCCACGGACATGCGCAATGATGAAACACGGAAGGCTATGTCTGTAGGATAATGAACCCGAACGTGACCGGAAGAACTCATCGACGCTTACGAATAAGATCCGGAAAGTTACCTTGGTAACATAACGCTCGCATCTTGATCAGCTCGTCGGAGTCACCAACACGCCATCACTCGTCTCCATCTAATAATACTACAATGTCCACAGATTCAAGTTAGACCCAAATGCTTACGCAAAACAAAACCTGACAGATCCTGGTACAGCCATACTAGTTTGCAATATTTTTTGTTCTTGCGGTTGTTACATTCAGTTCTGGTAAAGGTTACCTATTTACAGCAACACTGAGATGCTCCCTTTTTAAATTAGGAGTACCCGAAAGATTTAGTAACGCTGCTGGCATTGACAACATCCCTGCAGAAACATAGCGGAGAGTTAGTAATTAATATCCTTACTGCCACTTGCACTAAACTCTGGAAGACTATCCAGATGTGGCCCTCACCTTGACCTCAATCACTAATTGTCAACTTCTTAAAGAAAGGAAATCTCCAACTCTGTCAGAACCGTGGCTACGGCACTATCACTTTCATCAGCCATGCTATTAAACGTCACAATCAGTCAGAACATAGTTTACCGCTGAAGAACGGACTTAGTTCCGAAAAGACAGAAGCACTGTCAACCAGATAGTTGACTTACCACAACTTCACAGACTTCCAGAAGCGTTTGATAGCACATTGCAGGAGATATCATCGGAGATCAGAAGCAAACTGTCAAAACGCGAACATTCTCCAAATTAAAGTAACTACCCTTAATTACTCAGTCAAGCCACTGCACTACTGTGGCTAACATTGGCCTCAACACAGGCCCTTCACTGGACACTATGCCTTCGAGATGCTAGCCAGCCAACTCCCTCAACACTACACAGGACAGTACTGTCATTCCGCCTCATTAACGTCTTCCCATCTCCCTCCGGATTTTCTCTGTTTTGCCGCTAATCTGCTGTTGTGGAATTACCAAACTCCGCCTCATCCATTCCCATCAATTTTTGTGCAGACACTCTACTTTCACCTCTCCTTCCCTGTCTATGTACGCTGTCAATACGTCATGGACTGCTATAGTCTCAGATGTTAATCTTTGTAAGAGTCCATAGACTCTCTCTCTCTCTCTCTCTCTCTCTCTCTCTCTCTCCACCCCTCCCCTCTCTCTCTCTCTCTCTCTCTCTCTCTCTAATGACCTTAGAATTAAATATTCCATCAATAGCCCAGGAAGTTATTTGTCGAAATATGAGCAATGTGCAGGAATTCTTAATTGTAGTATTGATAGCCAACTTTAAATGTCTAAATTTCTTTTCCTAGCTTTAAAGCGAAGGGAAAATTCGATACAAATGAGGTAAAATATATTTTCGTACACAGTTATGTGAGCAGGATCGAATGGACAATGTATGTGTAGATGTATATATTTATTAACATATATTTTCACTGGTTTGTTTTCTTTGGTATTGTAACGGGTCACAGGCCTATACACAATTAAACCATTGTCAGTTGTCTCTCTCTCTCTCTCTCTCTCTGATTTGTGGGTTATCTCAGCCTGTCCATTCCCTTCCTTTGAGAATCCCTACAGTATTTGGCTGTGTTCCGGATGGAGACAGACAATAAAACACAGGAGGAGGAAAGATGGTGGTGCAATGAGGAGGGGGGCGGGGCAGATGGGGGAGTTATGGGCCTGTTGAACCGTATGGCTATTGTTTCTTTAGAGATGTATATCCAGAGCCGTTTTACAAGGTTGACGGCGACCCAGGCAATTAACTTGAAAAGATACACACCTTTCCCTGACCCGAATCCGGATTTTCCTAATCTTTCTCTCTGCACACGAAAAATAACTCTGGACAAGCAAGAGCAAAGGTACTATTTACAATACAGAATTCATGGCCCCCATTGCTGACAGTGCACAGTGAGGGATTTTATATTCATACTTTAACGATGCCCTTCTCATCCTATCTCTCCTACCTCCTTCCCTACCTTGACTATCCTCCCAACATCCCCTCCCCCCTCTGCCGTTTGAAATCCCTGCTCATTCATTTTCATAGTGACTGGGAACTTTTCAGCTGTACTTGCTTTCCACTCCGTTATTTATTTATTTTCATTGTTTGTTTGTATGTTTGTTCTTAACATATCTGATGAAGACCAAAATAAACCTTAAATACATGTTAGTGAACCGCCAAGACAAACGTGGACAAACGAGTCACAAGACAAAACACGACGCGTTTCGACCTCTTAAGTCTTCTTCAGGCAAGACACAAAACAAATAGGACAATGAAAATGAACGCATGTTTCACTTAGCTTAGATCTCTTCGGAGCAAGGTAGGCAGGCGCTCGTTTTCATTTAATGCATGCCTACCTTGCGCTGAAGAGATCTAAGCTTCCCCCTGCAGTCGTGTCACTTTGCAAGAAGACCAAGAGGTTGAGGCTCATTACTTTAGTGCTTGCAACATGCGTGTGATGGCTCAGAACTTTAATATTTATTTTTCTGCTCTGTGCAGTGAATAGACTCAGTACTTCAATATTTATTGCCCTGCGCTGTGAAGTGAATACACTCAGTTTTTCAGTATTTATTGTCCTGCTCTGTGCAGCGAATACACCCAGTCCTTCAATGTTTATCTTCCTGCTCTGTGCAGCGAATACGCTCAATACTTCAATTGTTATTTTCCTGCTCTGTGCAACGAATACATTCAGTACTTCAATGTTTATCTTCCTGCTCTGTGCAGCGAATACGCTCAATACTTCAATTGTTATTTTCCTGCTCTGTGCAACGAATACATTCAGTACTTCAATGTTTATCTTCCTGCTCTGTGCAGTGAATACACTCAGTGCTTCAATATTTATCTTCCTGCACTGTGCAGTGAATACACTCAGAACTTCAATATTTATTGTCCTGCGCCGTGCAGCGAACACACTCAGTGCTTCAATATTCATCTTCCTGCGTTGTGCAGTGAATACACTGAATACTTCAATATTTATTGTCCTGTTCTGTGCAGCGTATACAAGTCTGAGTCCTGAGTTACAGGTTAGGCGCGAAATGATAAATATCTCTATTACACACAAAAATAGCTGCATGTAATGATTGTAAGAGAATCATCTCTTACCTAATCATGTTTATCGCACAATCCATCCCTTGAACCATATTGCGCATGACTGAGGTGGATCCAAAGTTTTGTTTTATTTATGTGCGAGTACAATCTACATGACCTTCCAGTTTTTCTATCATCTGCTAGACATTTTACTCCCACACAATGACTGCATAAAACATGCATATATCTGTGCTGTCCTGGCATGGTACTGACAAATTTATTGACCCCAAATTCTGGGACGAAATCGTCCTTTTCACATTCAGATTTCTTTCTTTTTTTTTTCTCTCCACAGAAGCAGGTATATTTCTATCCATTCAAAGGCCAATTGCTACGACTTGACCTTTATTGTAATCCTGAACTTTAACCTAAAACTTTTTTTGTTTTTTTGTTTTTTGCTGTATCAGTGCACTATAATTTACAGTGTTATTGTAATTCTCCTTCCCATATGCAATGTTTCCGTCCTGTGTCAAAGAAAAAGAGAACAATTTAATCTAAGCTGGTTGGCTTGTGGTACATGAACAGATAATACTGATTTCATGATAAAGCACAAGTAACAAAACATATTTCAGATTCAGTTGTCTTGGCCTTGTAAAGAAAGATGGCTTCTACATTTGGGTTAGTTTCAAAACGAGGTGAGTGAGGGTGGAAAATGAAGCAAAATTTAAAAAAAAACGGTGTTAGGTCCACCACAGAAATAAACAACTTACAGGCCAAAACGCAATGCATTTCGACCTCTTGGATCTTTTTCAGGCAAAACAAACAACATTTAGGACAATGAAAACGAAGAACGAGAAACCACTTATCTTCTTATGTTCGGCTCATATGAGAAGATAAATGGTTTCTCGTTCTTTGTTTTCATTGTCCTGAATGTTGTTTGATTTTGCCTGAAGAAGACCAAGAGGTCGAAATGGATTGTGATTTGTCCTGTAATCTGTTCGTCTGTATCTGTGGCGGAACTTACACCTTTTCTTTTAAAATTTTTCTACATTTGGGCTTTCAGCCTGAAACAGCACATTGAAGTGCTCCTTCTTCAGTGCTGTGGTGTCTGCGTCGTAATCAGATGTCAGTTACTTATTGAGTGATTGCTTATCTTCACGGCTTTACAGGCTGACCATTGGTCGCTGGTTAACGCTCAAGACAGTGAGGCGGGTTAAATGCTAGTGTAGAAAGCGACTTCTCTCCCCTCATCCCCACCCCCACCCTCAGAAATATTAAAACGAAGCGAGTTATCAAGGCCAGTAATAGTGCAGCTTACCGATCGATCGGTCCTAACATTACTTCCACAATGTTTACTACTGGTACCACTGTTCGCTCGTTGGTTTGTTTGTGCGTATTTGTCAAGTTTGTAGCATAATTTTAAAGTTTGTTTTGTTTTATGTATGTAGACATGTGAAGCACTCCGTTTTCCACTTCCGGTAAACCGTGGCAGACGACATAGCTATAGCCTACCTGGATCAAAGATAGTGTTTTCGGCAGTTGTCTGCCAAAAGAGCCTCAAATCTGCAATGGCGGATGTATGTTTGGATACTTCTCACAAAGTAAGGCTGTAGCAAACTATTTCACAGGTTCCCAGTGTTTAGATTCTTTTTTTTTTTCTTCTGCACCTCAAGCACTGAAACAGTGATCTTGTTCAGTCGTTGGTATGCGCAGCCTGCACCTTCACGCTTCTTGGGCTTTGACAGTCACTGAAACGGCACTCTGCTCTGCAGACCGTCACCATGAAACTGTTTTAAACATTTAGGCTGCTTCAGTTTGTGTTGAATATGTCATCTGTAATCATTAAGTTAGTCATGTGATAGCATATGACTTACTTGAAATAAATACAAACTAAATATCAGTCTATTAGGTCAAAGGTTTAAGAGTCGGATTGACTCCGAGGACCATTGTCGACTGGAACTCCTTCCCAGCTGATGTCGTCGAGGCCCCCACCTACAACGCCTGCTTGAGGGCATTGAGGGCCTTCCAGGCACAGTAGACCCCCCCCCTCCCGACCCCCCTACAACTAGACCTTCTAATGGACAAGTAGAGATACTCATCCATTTTTCAATTGTGCAGTCTGTTTTTGCTAGTACCAATGAAAGAATGAGTGAGAACTCAACCGTTTTTTCCCTCCTCCTCTTTACACTCTCATTCCCACTCCACTCCCCTGGCTTTTCTTTGAACAAAACACAACCAGAGTACTGTTTTACCCAGAAAAGGCATTTTCTGAACTGTGTAAGTAGCATACAGCATTGTGCTTAGAGAAAGTGTATGACCTCCCTTTATGTTTCAATCTCTGACAAGCATCACAGATGCTGAGCATGCCTTCGTTGAATTATGCAGATGGGATGTTGAAATTTTAGGGACCAAATACTTTTTTTTTTCCATCTTGTCCCTGGACATCTAGAAATCACTAGGGAATTTCTGGCTCTGATCCCTGAGTAGCACTCTGTCAAATTTCACTGTTCAGTCAAATTAATGTAACGCAGCAGCTTGCCGGTTTCTGCCATTTTTGTAATGATATTTTGGATATTTTAATAATCTTCTGGTCAGTGTTGTCAGATAATGATCAAAAAAGAAAAGACACACCCTCTCACCATGTTTAAATACCAGCAGAAATTAAAAGTTCAGGCCCCAAACTTAGTTTTATGCAATTGAAATTGAGATGCGCATGTGTCTGCATGCTTGTGATGAAGAGTAATAACCTGTTTTCTGCTGGGGAGTTGTTTCCATATGGTGTTCAGTATGGTAGAGCAGAAGCGTCATCACTATTTGATCCCTCTGCTGTGAGAGTAGCTCACAGGAAACAAAAATAAAGACATACCAGTTGGCAAGTTGTTTAGACAGAATTTAAATGTAAATCACATTGTTTCTACTTTTTTTGATTCAACAATTCCTGATGTACATATGTACACTTTTCAGATGTGTCACCATAATCCAGCTTCTTATTGAACTGTGCCATAAATGACATCGGTCCACCTGTCACTTTATTTACAGCCAGTGACATTTTTAATCTATATTTGCCCATGTCCACCCCTGCCCTCCACATATGCATACACACACACAAACATAAACACACGTATGTGCGCACAAGCACATACACATAGATGCACACACATGTATGGGTGTTTAACACACACACACACAAACAGCCACCCCACCCACCCCCGATCCCTATCCTTGTGTGACACACAGATACACACAACATGATGATTTCAGTGTTTTGTTGAGGAAACTGACAGAGCAGCTTTAAGTAACCCCCACCCCCTCACCTCCTCTTCCTCAGTTCCCTTGTCCTATTCCAAATGAATTCAGTCATGAACGTGGTGACTATGGCTGATGCAGATGGTGGAAGAGAGCGCCTTACAGCTTGGTGACCTGGACTTGACCTCAGAGGACTTCCTACTGGATGAAGTCGATGGTGCGTCAGATTGGTGCTATTTCAGTTTGTTTCAGCTGATCCGGGAACGTTTGAATAATGACCTCCCAAACCCAGAAAAAATTAGTGATAACTGGGAGGTAAAGATAAATGATACAGAAAAAGGGAAAAAATGTTGCTGGAAAATGAAGTTGTTAATGAGAAGAATGAAGTATTCGTGGAGTATATCTTGTAACTGGTTTTCTTTTTTAACTGGCTGTTTGATTTTAAATGTTCTATTAAATTGTGCCATACCTACAAGTACAAATATGGTACAGATACACATCCATTTAGAATTATTATCTAAAGTGATATGTCTTGCACTGGTGATGCAGTAGAATTTGAACAATCATCCTTGATTTTGATGATCATGCATTAGCATAAGCATAAATCGTAAAACTGACTTCAGTTTTCATGCACATACCAAGTTAGAACACATGTTTATATATATGCAGCTAGAAAAATTCTCCCATGCAGAGACTGTTATGAACAGTTGCATTGCAGTGAGTCATTCAGCGTAAACTTTCGCATACAGACAAGTACACACACACACAACAACGTAAGTACAGTTACAATCACACACATCAACGAAACGTGCATGTGTGCTCTTATAACTGGAAGAAGAGGGTAGGATGTATTGTTTGTGTTTATCGTGCAGTTCACATCCAGCAGAATCTGGAAGATGACATCGTCAAAGAGGCTCTGAACAAGGTCAGTAGACTTGAGATAATGCCTGTTAATTCATCATTTATTTTGTGGCTGTTCATCTGCCACAGTTATTATCCACAGAGATTTAAAATCTTTCCATTACATACAATAACACACCACAGTTCTCAACAGTATTCTGTTTACTTAATGTTTTTGACAGGATGGGATTTAGAGAAAGGGTGTTAAGTGTAGTGCCAGTTTTGATGTACTGTAAACTGAGCAGTGTAAAGATAGTGTCGGTACCCAGTCCAAATCTGTAACATACGTTTTGTTTCTTTTGTATATTGTTTAGGTTGTTTGTGTTATC
This sequence comes from Conus ventricosus, assembly GCA_018398815.1. Taxonomy (NCBI): domain Eukaryota; kingdom Metazoa; phylum Mollusca; class Gastropoda; order Neogastropoda; family Conidae; genus Conus; species Conus ventricosus. Next base: position 4,496,366 of record CM031618.1, on the reverse strand, counting down.
CTTTATTATGAAAGACAGTAAGCAGTTACAGGACATGTTCATGTGCATTCTATAAAACTTTGTCATAAGAGACGCATTAGCCTACAGTTATTTCATGTAGTTTGTGTGTGAAATTTCCTCTGGGTGAGAGATAGTCTTGCGTTACTTATTTTGACATAATATGACGAAGAACCTGTGTGACTGATAATAGTATTAATGTGAAATAATCATGTATGTGTCTAATGTTTATTTCACAGGGTGTGGACCTCCGCCAGTATTCCAAGGAGATTGAGAAAGATCTACTGGAGGTGGAAAATGCCTCAGTTCAGGACTGTATCCTTGGAGACAGGCCGTTGTGGTGGCTGTATTCCAGGCAGCTTGCGAACCCAACTGGAGAGTGAATGTTCCTTGATGTCCGATGATTGTGTCTAGTGACTTTTTGTGTGTGTGTGGTATTCCAGTTGAACAGATTAATTGCTTGCAAAGAATTGAGAAGGAATTGGTGCTGTGAGATACTGTTAAAAAAAAGAGAAAAAGTGAGAATGTGTAATAAAGAACTTCACTGGCTACCTGGCAAACTCTGGAGCCAGCATGAGATTGCAGGGACTTTCTCACGCACTGCCATTTCCCTGGGTCACTGCCTTCATGGTTGTCTACCTCACTCAGCAGAAACTGTTTTTCCTGTTCAGTTTGTAATTCTGGTGAAGAGCTCTTGAGATTTTGGAGATATACACAAAAATGAAGGCCACTGCAGAACAAAGCCTTTGGTTTCCCCAGTGTTTGGAACTTGCTGACATTTACTCTGTACAGCAGTTCATGACCGCCAGAGTTTTAGAATGGCCCTGAGATATGTCTCTGGTGTCTAGTATTTCCCTGAGTGTTGATGTGAAGGATGTGTGTTGGGGAAGGGGAAAACTGGGGGGGGGGGGGGGGGGGGGGGGGGGGGGGGAAGTATCTGTGTTTTGATGTGGCATCAGGACAGTTGGAGGGGAGAAGGGGAAAGGTAGAGAGGGGAGGTAGGGGTGGTTCAAGGGAAAAGAGAACCTGGTGGCAAAAAGAAAAACAGCCTTCAGGTTTCTTACAACAACAAAGGAATATCGTTCAGCATAGAGATCCTTGACAGAACCTTCAGACATACAGGAAAGCCAGAACATTGCCAGTCTACACGGTCAGATTGCTGCCTGTGATACCATTTTAGAGGTGAGTGTTTGCGTTGACGTTGGCCTGATGTGTGTATTCAGAGCGTGTGAATTGCTGCAGGTTCAACATGTCTGTAGCATTGTTTGTTCCCTCGTTGACCGTACAGCAATGGAGATATGACACTAGGTGCCAGGCGCAGCATCTCTAGCTCTGTGCTGAAAATACCTTGCCTTCAGGCTTGTGAGTGTGTGTGTGTGTGTGGTCGTGTGTGTGTGTGTGTGTGTCGGTGTGTTGTGTGTGTGTGTGTGTGTGTGTGTGTGTGTGTGTGTGTAACCACACGCTCATATGTGTGTGTGTGTTGTGTGTGTGTGTGTGTGTGTGTGTGTGTGTGTGTGTGTGTGTGTTCATTTTTGCATCAAAGGTGTTCATATCCAATGTGGATGACGCGCGTGCATTTTCAGACGTGTGTGTGTGTGTGTGTGTGTGTGTGTGTGTGTGTGTGTTCATTTTTGCATCAAAGGTGTTCATATCCAATGTGGATGACGGCGTGCATTTTCAGACGTGTGTGTGTGTGTGTGTGTGTGTGTGTGTGTTATTTTTGCATCAAAGGTGTTCATATCCAATGTGGATGACGGCGTGCATTTTCAGACGTGTGTGTGTGTGTGTGTGTGTGTGTGTGTTCATTTTTGCATCAAAGGTGTTCATATCCAATGTGGATGACGGCGTGCATTTTCAGACGTGTGTGTGGTGTGTGTGTGTGTGTGTGTGTTCATTTTTGCATCAAAGGTGTTCATATCCAATGTGGATGACGGCGTGCATTTTCAGACGTGTGTGTGTGTGTGTGTGTTCATTTTTGCATCAAAGGTGTTCATATCCAATGTGGGATGACGGCGTGCATTTTCAGACGTGTGTGTGTTTTGTGTGTGTGTGTGTGTGTGTTCATTTTTGCATCAAAGGTGTTCATATCCAATGTGGATGACGGCGTGCATTTTCAGACATGTGTGTGTTGTGTGTGTGTGTGTGTGTTCTTTTGCATCAAAGGTGTTCATATCCAATGTGGATGACGGCGTGCATCAAAGGTGTTGATATCCTATGTGGATGACGGGGTGCATCAAAGGTGTTGATATCCTATGTGGATGCGGCGTGCATCAAAGGTGTTGATATCCTATGTGGATGACGGCGTGCATCAAAGGTGTTGATATCCTATGTGGATGACGGCGTGCATCAAAGGTGTTGATATCCTATGTGGATGACGGCGTGCATCAAAGGTGTTGATATCCTATGTGGATGACGGCGTGCATTTTCAGACATGTGTGCGACACAGACTTTCAGACTTTCTCCTTTGAGTTTTATGTCAGACTGCTTTGGTAACAAAGCCACTTTAATTTATTTGATCTTGTTGACTTTGTTGATCTTGTTGACTTTGTTGATCTTGTTGACTTTGTTGATCTTGTTGACTTTGTTGATCTTGTTGACTTTGTTGATCTTGTTGACTTGTTGATCTTGTTGACTTTGTTGATCTTGTTGACTTTGTTGATCTTGTTGACTTTGTTGATCTTGTTGACTTTGTTGATCTTGTTGACTTTGTTGATCGATTGTTTGCTTCCTTATTGTCATGTGTGGAAATCATAATTTTTCTGAAAAGATGAAATGCTGCTCATCAACTGTTTTCCAGTATCCTTATATTGTGGAATCATGGCCTAGCAAATGTTTGTAGCTTGTATGAAATCATCCACATGTAAGAGAATGTAAAGATACTGAAAATGATGAAGGACTGGAGATGATGGTAACCACTGTGACATGCTTCTGGATTTCAGAGAATGGAAGAAATGCTGAATGGTTTCCAAAGGGACCTGAGCAGCATCTCCCCGGAAATACAGTCGCTGCAGGATCAGTCCATAGCCATGAACATCAAGCTGAAGAACAGACAGGTGAGAAACTGACTCTGTAACTATCACGGTTTATAGCCATGAACATCAAGCTGAAGAACAGACAGGTGAGAACTGACTCTGTAACTGTCACGGTTTATAGCCATGAACATCAAGCTGAAGAACAGACAGGTGAGAACTGACTGTAACTATCACGGTTTATAGCCATGAACATCAAGCTGAAGAACAGACAGGTGAGAACTGACTCTGTAACTATCACGGTTTTATAGCCATGAACATCAAGCTGAAGAACAGACAGGTGAGAGCTGACTCTGTAACTATCACGGTTAATAGCCATGAACATCAAGCTGAAGAACAGACAGGTGAGAACTGACTCTGTAACTATCACGGTTTATAGCCATGAACATCAAGCTGAAGAACAGACAGGTGAGAACTGACTCTAACTATCACAGTATATTACTTATTTAGGCTGATTGCTCTTGCTAGAGCTCAGGCCATCAACAATTCCCCGCCAATGTCCACGGTCCTGGGCCATCTTTTCTAATTTGCTCCAGCTGTAACCCGTCTGTCTGGTGTCTACTTCCAGGTCCCGTCTCCAGGTGTTTCAGTTTCTTGGTCTTCCTCACTTCTTTTGTCTTGGGATTCCAGGTCAGGGCTTTTTCTGGTGATGTTGTCGTCAGGGGGCTTTCGGAGGGTGTGTCCTATCCACCGCCATCTTCTTTTATGGATGTCTTGCTCTACTGGCAGTTGATTACATCGTTCCCACAGCTCTTTGTTGCTGATTGTTCTGGCCAATGGATCTGGAGGATCTTTCGCAGGCAGCTGTTAAAGAACATCTGCAGTTTTTGAATGGTAGTTTTTTGTCTTGCCAGGTCTCTAATCCATATAAGAGGTTGGATTTGACGTTTGAATCAAACGTCCTCTTCAATCACAGTATATAGCCTTGAATATCAAGCTGAAGAACGGACAGATGGGTTTTGACTGCATAACTTACACAGTGTATAGCCATGAATGTCAAACTGAAGAACAGACAGGTGGGTATTGACCTGTAACTTGCACAGTTTTTAATCATGAATATCAAACTGAAGAACAGATAGGTATTGACCCTGTAACTTACACAGCATATAGCCATGAAACATCAACCTGAAGAACAGACAGATGTGTATTGACCCTGTAACTGTCAAAGTTATAGCATGAAACATCAACCTGAAGAACAGGCAGGTGACACTTGACCCTGTAACTTACACAGTTTAAAGCCATGAACATCAAACAGAAGAACAGACAGGTGTATATTGACCCTGTAACTATGACAGTTTATAGCCATGAACATCAACTGAATATCAAATAGGTGAGTATTGACTGCATAACTTACACAGTTTTTTAGTCATGAACATTAAGATCAACAGGCGATCAGGCAGGTACCCCCATGGGGATACCAGGGGGTCTTTTGTACGAATAGTTCTCCCTTCTTCTGGACATTCTGTGCTAGTAACGTCCCCTTTTCCTTTCACTCTCAGTAACTCTGTCTCCTCCTTTGCTGTACTGTCATCTACTGTCCTTTCTGTCTACTGTTATCTTTTAATCTTTTTCCACAACCTTTTCCCATAAATTTCTGCACCCAACAAAGTCGGAGTGAACTGACTATACTCTCGAGTATAGTATGAGTATCCCAACAGGGTAAAATGAATTCACATGCTACCAGATACTGGAACGCTGAAGAAGAAGAAGGAGAAGATCAGGCAGGTGCGCACTGGCTCTTCAACTGCCATCTGTGCCTGCACCATCATCATCCGTTCTTTACCAAGTAGGGTGGAAGGGAAGCAGCAACATAAATGAACAGTGTTCCTGCTCAGTTCTTCAGCGATGGCACTCGTCTCCTTGCAAAGCATCCTAATGAGTATTGTGTACTGCATTTCTATAAAGCACCAAATCGTACATTGATTCACAGGACTTTTTAATGTGTATTTCACCTTCTTCAGCACAAGTTCAGAGGGGTCAAACAGCTAGCAGGTTTGCAGATATGCCTTGATCTTGGAACAAGGAAAAAAATCCTCTTTTTGGCATTTTTTTTTTTCCTAGGAATAAAACCAAACCTTTCAAACAGAAAGTCAATGTTCCGATCACTCTTCTGTTGGACCTGTCCTGTTTTGTACAGGCAACACAAAGACAGTGCAAAAATGGATTTTAACTCTTCATTCCGCTCTGTGCCCAGTTTGTCTGATTCAAGCTCACAGCTAGGTAAGTATTTGTACTCAGCTTGCTTAAAAGTTCTTAGTCTGGGGAGGGGACGGTGCAGGTTTTCTCTGAGAGTTTGCACTGTGTGCTGGGAACAGGTGAGTGTTTTGTTGTTAACTTTTGGCCATGTGGATAGTGAAGAGGAAAAAACCTCGTTAAGTCACACACTCACACACACACACACACACACACACACACACACACACACACACACACACACACACACACACACACATTCTCTCTCTCTCATCCTGGAAACCAACTTTGTTTTTGTCTGTCTGTCTTGTCATTGACTTGTTGTTTGTGTTTGCCAGGCAATCCGAGGAGAGCTGAGCCAGTATGTGGACGAGATGGTCATTCTGAGACCATGATCACGTGAGTCCATGTCTCCTGTAACTGATGAATCATCATTAAGTTAATTGCGGGTATTTCTAACACTTTTTTTGGTTTTCGGTTCCCATGTTTT
>CM031618.1:4430657-4483157 GCA_018398815.1 Conus ventricosus | reverse complement strand
ACAGGTACTCACTAGCGGTAGTAGCTTAGGGTTTTTTAGCATAGTAACCAGTAGTTTGTTGGATTTTAATATGACAGACACTTTGTGGGCATAGTAATGAGTGGTTTGATATCTATATCACAAACACTTTGTGGGTTGATAATTTTGTTTCTGCATTACGTTTTTCACTGTCTGTATATCAATGTGTGAAAAGTTTGATATCTACTTAACTGACGCTTTGTATTATGGGCATTGTAATGGATGGATGGTTTGCTTTCTACTTAACCAACAGGTTTTGTGGTGTAATAAAGGGTGGATAGTTTGAGTGGTACATTGGAGGTACTTTGTTTTGGATGTAAATTAACGGGTGGATGGTTTGATTTCTATATTACAGGTCTGTTGTTTTGTGGGCAGAGTAATGGATGGGTAGTTTGGTTTCTACATAACGGACATTTTGTCTTGTGGGCACAGTTATCGTTGGGTTAACTTTTTCACAACATGCCTCGAGAATGATCGCGGCGCCTGACTTGCCATTGGGTGACGTGGGGCAAAAATACTCGTGGCAAGAGATCTGGTCTGTCACACTGGACACGTCACGAGAATGATAGCGACGGTCTTCTAAAAATAGATATGACCAAATTTCCTGGAGAATTTTTAACCAATGGTGTCAGTGTACAGATATAGTCCTTCCTATGTCATATCATGCCAGTTAGCAAACTACTAACAGTTGATTTCATTGGTTAATTTGAAGAGAAAGCAACCAACTCATTGGCATCTTCAGGCACTGATCAGCGCTCCTTGTTCAAATTATGTCGTTTTCAGCTCAATCAAACAACAAGAAAATAATTATTTTGACTTTTAAAACAACTGTTATCTAGAAGATGAAAGATAGCTCTATTTCACTGTACAAAAATGAAGTCACTGTTGGATTTAGGCTTTTTAAGGAAAACAAATTAAAAATGGTCAAAATCAGGTGTCCTGAGGAAATTTCAGTGCTGTGAATGCAGTGTTTACTGGGCACATAGAGCAGAAGGACGGTCTGTGTTGATAGTGTTAAACCCCATAACACAGAGCAGAAAGAGGGTCTGTGTTGATAGTGTTAAACCCCATAACACAGAGCAGAAAGAGGGTCTGTGTTGATAGTGTTAAACCCCATAACACAGAGCAGAAAGAGGGTCTGTGTTGATAGCATTAAACCCCATAACAGAGCAGAATGAGGGTCTGTGTTGATAGCGTTAAACTCCATAACATAGAGCAGAAAGAGGGTCTGTGTTGATAGTTTTAAACCCCATAACACAGAGCAGAAAGAGGGTCTGTGTTGATAGCGTTAAACCCCATAACACAGAGCAGAAAGAGGGTCTGTGTTGATAGTGTTAAACCCCATAACACAGAGCAGAATGAGGGTCTGTGTTGATAGTGTTAAACCCCATAACATAGAGCAGAAAGAGGGTCTGTGTTGATGGTGTTAACCCCATAACACAGAGCAGAAAGAGGGTCTGTGTTGATAGCGTTAAACCCCATAACACAGAGCAGAAAGAGGGTCTGTGTTGATAGTGTTAAACCCCAATTAACAACAGAGCAGAATGAGGGTCTGTGTTGATAGTGTTAAACCCCATAACACAGAGCAGAAAGAGGGTCTGTGTTGATAGCGTTAAACCCCATAACACAGAGCAGAAGGACGGTCTGTGTTGATAGTGTTAAACCCCATAACACAGAGCAGAAAGAGGGTCTGTGTTGATGGCGCTAAACCCCATAACACAGAGCAGAAAGAGGGTCTATGTTGATAGCGTTAAACCCCATAACACAGAGCAGAAAGAGGGTCTGTGTTGATAGCGTTAAACCCCATAACTTAGTGGCCTTAGAGGACTGTAAACTGCACAGCTGCCAACCCTTCCAAATTTTTGTGGATTTTTCCAAATTTAGAATTTATTTCCCTGAATCACATATTAAGTGGACAACAATCCAGAATTTCTGCACTTTGTTTGAAAATGTGGAGCTTTGAACAAAAGCTTTGATTAGGGATTATGAAGTGACGCAGAGTAAAGCCCTTATGTTGTTGTTGTTGTTGTCGTACCCTGGCTAAAAGACTCCAGGGATCATCCAAACAGCCGAAGTACTTGAACACTATGGTACAAATGCATCAGCTGGGGATGAGAACATTACGTGTGTGACCGTTTTTGATTACCCCGCCACATGGGCAGCCACACTCCGACTTCGGGGGATTTTAGAGACTGATAATGTTATGCTAGGAGCTTGTCACAACTGAAGACAATCCCCGCATAACTATGCAGAGCATAACAACATTTTGATGTAGCCTTGGTGTTCTAGCCTATGTCAATTAGCCTGACACAGCCTTAAGCCAAGGCAGGTAAAGCCCTTATGATATGAAGTGTGAAAAATTCATTTTCTGTTTAGCCCCTTCATTTTTCAATGGAAACACAAAGGAGTGAGAAATGCTTTCAGTCCAAAGCCACGCTGCCCCCTTTTCAGCCCACTCCACCGCTCATCCCTCACCTGGTTCCGGGAGTTTTGATAATTCCAGAAAGTTGGCAGCTGTAGAACTGTTAGAGACTTATACAAAAGCTAGGGCATGGCGTTGTAGAAGGTGGTGCCCATCCCTCCTCATCCACTGCCTTGACTCTCGTCAGACTGAATCAGGTACACATTCACTGCTAGGTGGACAGACAGAGTGTTTGATGGAGAAAAAAAATGGCCTCACTCGTTGGAACCTACAATGTAAACTCCACTAGCAAAGGTTCGAACCATTGAAGTACAGACCCGCTGCTGTGGACATAGTAACAGCAGGGGAATTTGATTTCTACATGACACTTTGTGTTGTGGGTGCCAGGCTGAATACCAGATGTACACTTGTTCATCATTTGCGTCATGAACAAACCATGTATTTTTGATGTGCTGTGAAGATATTGTGTGGTACAATGTCACTTTTATCATTAGCACATTGTCTTCTGTGGGAGATTCAGGCTGCTCTCACAAGGCAGAGAGAGTGTTCTGTCATAGCATGACCCCACCCGCTGTTTTTTGTTTTGTTGTTTGTTTTATCTTCTGTTTTCAATTTCTGCCTCTGTTTCTGTTCACCTCTCAGAGTGGATTTTTGTTTTTCCAACAAGACTTTGCCACCAGCAGCTCTTTAGATGAGAAACCAAAAGGTTCACGTTGAATATTTTGAACTGAAAAAATTCTGTGATGTTGTACGAGGACTGTCACTATTTCGGATGTCTTGCTGCATTTAATTTTTTTTTTTTAATAATCTGTCTATATTTCAGCATTTTTAGTTTGAATGTGTATTTCTGTGTGTGTGTGTGTGTGTGTGTGTGTGTGTGTGTGTGTGTGTGTGTGTGTTATGTGTGTGTGTGTGTGTGTGTGTGTGTGTGTGTGTGTGTGTGGATGTAATAGTGTCTTACTTCTTGTGTTAAGAAGTGCTCTCTCCGCCTGTCTCTGAATCTGTCAAAATTGAGCACAGAATGCTCCAGATGGCACAGATTTGAACAAAAATCATGGACAATGGGATGGGGGTGGGGGGGGGGGGGAGTTGGTGGCATGCCATTGCACCCCTGTAAGTAATGCATCTGCTGCCTTAGTGACTTCCTAGTCTGGCACACCATGGCAAGAACTTTTCTTGCTTCTTCATCTGTCACCACTTGAAGCCGTGCAGAAGTCTGTAGTTGTTGGTTTTTTTTTGTTCTGTTTTTTTTTTTTTTTTTTGTTCTCAGTATTTAAAAGGAATAACTCTAAGATAAACATAAAAGCATTTGTTCACAGATCTCTTGTATAACAATCAGAGTCTGGAATTGTCTGCAGTTCTGCAGATTTTCTTTCTGTCTGTCTTTCTTTCTTTTTTTTTAATGCTGTTCCATCTTCCTTGCCGCCCAGTGGCATTGCACCCATGCCTCTCATTCTGACACCCCCGTCCACAGCCACAGCCTGGTCAGTCCCGCCTCAGTCCTGGCACCAGCAACCCACAGGGAGCAATCAATGTCAAGCTGTCAAGAGACAACCCACCGGAGGAGACACTGCACTGCTGCCGAGTCACTCTGGTGGTGTTCAGTGGCACCTGTTCTGATCCAGCATATGCAGGACACCACCTACTAAGCCCCTACTGACGACAGTAGTTGCTTGGTCACGGAGCCGGTGTGAATGAACTCTCGCAGCGGAGGGCATCACCACGTCCATCCAACAACAGCCCCATAAATTTGTCAACAATGGTGACCTTGATGGAATCAAACCAAGGCCATAGACGTGAAGTTGATCTCAAGAATGCTGAAAACATTTTTTTTTTTCCAGACAGGATGCCGTTATACAGAGATGCACATGGTTCAATGAATTCATTTTGGTCATTCAGAACAGAATAAAACTACTAACAAATAAGGAAGGAATGGTCAAAGAGAAGGAACCACGACTAGCTTGAGAATCCCTGGACCGAGAGTGAGCACCCTTTAACTCATTAATGGTTTGGGGGGGGGGGGGGGGGGGGGGGGGGGGAAGTCGATTATAATCAGGAAAAAATACATTTTAAAAATGTAATTAATAGTGAACCGCCAAGAAAATGTAAACAAACGAATCTTGTGTCTTGTGATTGGTTTGTCTAGGCTTTCTTGGCAGTTCGCTATTAATTACATTTAACATTTGTTTAGATTTCCTCCTGCAGTCGCCTCACTTTGCAACCGGAAAAAATAGATTTGAAATGCCAGCTGATAAGTAAATATTGAAGTCAGTGTTTGGCTCGACTCGATTCAGTTTTTATGAAGCTGACCCAAGTGAGTTTGTCATGCGTAACATCACCACAGAGCTTGATGTCCATGGTAGTCAAGGTCCATGATTTGGGGATTCATTCTCTGACTGTATAACAGTGATCCCTTATTCTACACAGATACTAGATGTGTGGGAGGATGAGGGAGGAGAGAGAAAAGCAAGATTGCTTTGGAGGAGGCAAGCATATCATGATGTGGTTCAGGATTTTTGTTTCATCAAATGAATTAATTCCTTCATGTCTGTGTGTCGTTCTCATGCCATTCTTACTTAAGTCAGTCACTGATGAGACAAAAGCCTCGGTATGATAGAATGTTTGGTGAATGAAACATTGTTTGTATGTCTTTCTGTAGCAACTAGCACACAGAACTATACATATGAGTTGACCAGGACTTTAAAATTCCATAAATACATATCTGTAAATCCTTTGAATGAGACTATAAATTCCCATTGTTTGTATATTTTTCTTTAATAACTAGCACACAGAACTATAGGTATGAATTGACCAGGACTTCAAAATCCCACAAATAAATGTCTGTAAATCCTTCGAATGAGACTATAAATGGAGGTTCCATGTTTGAACGCATACATTACATCTTACACATACGTAAAATCCCATCACAAACTTTGGGAAGAGAAGGCCAGTTTTAGGCCGTTTGTATGAATGACACACACACACACATCGCAGGCACAGAAAGAATGAAAGAATGAACAAAAAACACTGGAAACAACAAAACGTAGCGCCCAGCAGGCAGCTCTTCTGTCAGCTCTACCCAGGTAGGCAGCCCTTTGTGTAAACAAGAGCGTGGACCGTGAAGCGCCTAGAGCTTGATCTCTGACCGAGGATAGGCACTACAGAAGTACTCTTAATGATGATAATAATAGGTGGCACTTGACCCCACAACTTCTTGCCAGACCAGGTATTGTAACCACTGCCCCACAGTGATGCTGTTACTATGTTATGTCAGTACCTCACCCACAGTGAGCAGTAATCTGTAGTGCATTGATGGCCATGTTAGTATCAGCCACAGTGAGCAGTAATGTCTAGTGCATTGATGGCCATGTTAGTATCAGCCACAGTGAGCAGTAATCTGTAGTGCATTGATGGCCATGCTAGTATCAGCCACAGTGAGCAGTAATCTGTAGTGCATTGATGGCCAAGTTAGTATCAGCCACAGTGAGCAGTAATCTGTAGTGCATTGATGGCCATGCTAGTATCAGCCACAGTGAGCAGTAATCTGTAGTGCATTGATGGCCAAGTTAGTATCAGCCACAGTGAGCAGTAATCTGTTGTGCATTGATGGCCATGCTAGTATCAGCCACAGTGAGCAGTAATCTGTAGTGCATTGATGGCCAGTAGTATCAGCCACAGTGAGCAGTAATCTGTAGTGCATTGATGGCCATGCTAGTATCAGCCACAGTGAGCAGTAATCTGTAGTGCATTGATGGCCATGTTAGTATCAGCCCACAGTGAGCAGTAATGTGTAGTGCATTGATGGCCATGTAGTATCAGCCACAGTGAGCAGTAATGTGTAGTGCATTGATGGCCATGTAGTATCAGCCACAGTGAGCAGTAGATGTGTAGTGCATTGATGGCCATGTAGTATCAGCCACAGTGAGCAGTAATGTGTAGTGCATTGATGGCCATGCTAGTATCAGCCACAGTGAGCAGTAATTGTAGTGCATTGATGGCCATTCTAGTAATCAGCCACAGTGAGCAGTAATGTGTAGTGCATTGATGGCCATGTTAGTATCGCCACAGTGAGCAGTGATGTGTAGTGCATTGATGGCCATGTTAGTATCAGCCACAGTGAGCAGTAATGTGTAGTGCATTGATGGCCATGTTAGTATTGCCCACAGTGAGCAGTGATGTGTAGTGCATTGATGGCCATGTTAGTATCAGCCACAGTGAGCAGTAATGTGTAGTGCATTGATGGCCATGTTAGTATGCCCACAGTGAGCAGTGATGTCTAGTGCATTGATGGCCATGTTAGTATCAGCCTCAATCAGTGCATGCTAGTAAAGTGAGGTATGTTAGTGCATTGATGGCCATGTTAGTATCAGCCACAGTGAGCAGTAATGTGTAGTGCATTGATGGCCTGTTAGTATCAGCCACAGTGAGCAGTAATGGTAGTGCATTGATGGCCTGTTAGTATCGCCAGAGTGAGCAGTGATGTCTAGTGCATTGATGGCCATGTAGTATCGCCCACAGTGAGCATGATCTTAGTGCATTGATGATGAGCCACATGCCTGGCATTGGCTCTTCGGGCTTTCAGTTGCCGTTGATTGAGAGCGATGATGGTCTCTTCTCATTCTTCCATTCCTGTTTCTCCCTTCAGCCCCGAGGGGTTAATCTGCTGGTAATTCACACTTGACTCTTCCCTTCACCGCTCTCCCTGCCTTGCCTTGCGGCTCTGGTGGTGCTGGTGGTGGCAGGCAGCCCACTTCGCTCACACCTGTCTCTACGCTGCTGCTGATGCTGCTGCTGCTCTCTTTGGTGGCAGTGCCGTGTTCTGCTTCTCTTTTTTTCTTTTTTCTTTTTTTTTCTTCTACTCACTGTCAGCAGCTTTGTCTTTTTATTGGTGGTCGTTAGTGAAGGTTAAATGTTTTTTTCTTTTCTTCTTTTGTCGATGGTGTCTTTCGATTGGTGGTTGTAGCGTCAGGTCAGTCATTGGGTATGGGAATTCTTGACATGTTTAGTGTGTATGTGTGTTGTGTGGTGTGTGTGTGTGGTGTGTGTGTGTGTGTGTGTGTGTGTGTGTTGTGTGTGTGTTTGTTGTGTGTGCACTGTGTGTGTTGTGTGTGTGTGTGAATACGTGCGTGTGTGTGTGTAAGTGTGTGTGTGTGTGTGTGTGTGTGTGTGTGTGTGTGTGTGTGTGTGTGTTGTGTTGTGTGTGTATATGTGTGTGGTGTGTGTTGTGTGTGTATATATGTGTGTGTGTGTGTGTGTGTGTGTGTGGTGTGTGTGGTGGGGTGTGTTGTGTGTGTGTGTGTGTGTGTATATGTGTGTGTGTTTGTGTGTGTGTGTATGTGACCTCTGACATTCATCTCCCTTCCTTTGGATATATATCCACAACAGTTTTTGTTACTTTTTTTTTTTTTTAACCATTTGTATCTATATGTGGTTGTCCAATAATGCGGAAACAAATGTACTGGATGACAAAGAATCTGAATCTAAATTTTTGTTTAAAAGTGAAACTGAACAACTCATCATCATGTGTGAAGGGATAGATCTGTTTTTTAGAGGACCAGGACGCAAAAAAAGTGTTCAGATAAATTAGTTTTTAAAAACAACTCCCTTGATTTCACTGCTAAAAGAAAATGAATAGACTAGTGAGAATACTAAGCATGAGAATGAAAACAATAACATCAACAACGATAACAGCTGCCAGAATTAACTGGGTATTGGCAGAAGCAGATAGGATTTTCCATCAAATACGAAAGATTCTACCTATGGGAGGCCATATTTTGGCTTCACTCCCCATAGTAGAGAGCTCAACGTTAGCAATAACAAAAACAACAACAAGGGAATTGGTGGTTGGGAGAAAGAAAATGAGATAGTTATTGAAATAGAGGAATTCCTCCATTTATACAAAAGATTGCCTCTCACCTGATGTTGAATGCGTGTGCGCATGTGCCTTGAAAACTTGTTAGCAGAGCACGGGGACTTGCTTGCTGAGTGTGCCTCATGCATGAGCTGTTGGAAGGGACTAACGCGCTGTCGTTGTGCTGGTGCTGGTGTAGGGTGAAGCAGACCCCCCTTCCCTCCCTCCCACCTCCCACCTCATTTTCCTTCCCCCTTCTCCCCCATCTCCTTCCCCTCTCCCCTCTCTTCCTTGCCAGCGTGCTTTCCTGCTCTCTTCAAGTTTTTTTCCTGTGGAATTGCGATTTCTGTTGATCGCCTCTGTCGGCTTTCACCTTGGATGTTACCCTGATGTGACCTTTGTGGTCAGCTGGGCTGTGGTTAGCATAAACAACATGACCATGTCCATTGGCAGAAAGCAGGCAACAACCTCAAAATGAAGCTCGTTCAAAGTGTCAGAGCAGAAGTGCCAGTTGTCACACAAACAGGTTCCAGAATTCTTAGGAGTCAGGTCCTTTCTATAAGAATACATGTTTTGAATTATGGTTCGTTAGGACTTTTCTGTGTGACCTCTTTATCAAATTCTGGTCGGTGAAGTCTTTCCTGCACACCTACTGTCTTGAATTCGGGTCATTGAGGTTCTTTCTACACAACCACTGCAGTGACCTCGGGTCATTGAGGTTCTTTCTACACAACCACTGTAGTGACCTCGGGTCATTGAGGTTTTTTCTACACAACCACTGTACGTTGACCTCGGGTCATTGAGGTTCTTTCTACACAACCACTGTAGTGACCTCGGGTCATTGAGGTTCTTTCTACACAACCCTTGTAGTGAACCTCGGGTCAGTTAGGTGTTTTCTTCATGACTGCGATCGACCTCTGTGTTACATTGTGGTCAGATGACTGCGATCGACCTCTGTGTTACATTGTGGTCAGATGACTGCGATCGACCTCTGTGTTACATTGTGGTCAGATGACTGCGATCGACCTCTGTGTTACATTGTGGTCAGATGACTGCGATCGACCTCTGTGTTACATTGTGGTCAGATGACTGCGATCGACCTCTGTGTTACATTGTGGTCAGATGACTGCGATCACCCTGTGTTACATTGTGGTCAGATGACTGCGATCAGCCTCTGTGTTACATTGTGGTCAGATGACTGCGATCAGCCTCTGTGTTACATTGTGGTCAGATGACTGCGATCGACCTCTGTGTTACATTGTGGTCAGATGACTGCGATCACCCTCTGTGTTACATTGTGGTCAGATGACTGCGATCACCCTGTGTTACATTGTGGTCAGATGACTGCGATCAGCCTCTGTGTTACATTGTGGTCAGATGACTGCGATCGACCTCTGTGTTACATTGTGGTCAGATGACTGCGATCGACCTCTGTGTTACATTGTTGTCAGATGACTGCGATCGACCTCTGTGTTACATTGTGGTCAGATGACTGCGATCGACCTCTGTGTTACATTGTGGTCAGATGACTGCGATCACCCTCTGTGTTACTTTGTGGTCAGTTAGGTGTTTTCTGTTCAGTGTGTCGAGTTCTGGTGTGTGCGATTTTTTTCTACACGATCATTATTTTGAATTCTGATCAGTTACATGTTTTTCTCTAATTTTTAACGGCAGAATGAAGTTATGGTTCTTTTTTTTCTTATTTTTTGTGTTTGATTATGGGCCATGCTGTCACAGTCAACTTCTTGCCTTACCATTGTTCTAATAACAGTATGGTGTAGTGGAGCTACCACAAGGCTACATGGCTGGTCGCCGCGTCAGCATATCATTTTTTCTGTGTAGTTAATATGGTCTACTTCCTTTTAGCCAATCTATACAATGGCAAACATAGATTTTGCCTTTTACAGATTTGTTTCAAAGTTCCTTCGTTTCTTGCTGTTTTTGCTGCTTTATTTCACATGGCTGGATTGTATGGGTTAGGAAAACAATGACCAAAAAAAAAAAAGAAACAATTATGTAGCTTGGAAATCTACATGCTGTTAATTAAGATAGGTTCAACATACATACCAGCTAAATTGTATGCAGATCAGGAATTCTGTGTGTGTGTAATAGGTGCACGTTGTCAGCTTAAACAAAAACAACAACAAAAAGGAGACTGGTGATCTCAGAAATGGTTTCCACATTCACAGAATGTGAAATGAATGCAAAAACCTCACAGTTGCTCTACCAGTGCACTGTGGGAAGGATCTGGTCAGTGTGAAAAGAAATATGTCTGCACCACAGGGCAAGTGTTTACAGTTCTGTGGCTGACATGCAGACATCAGTGCAATAACAACTGCACAAGATCAACGTGGATATGTGGAACAGTTAGCATGGAGAGAGGTGATCAGTCAAGTCCAGATAGGTCAGCTGAAACCAAGATAATCAGACGCTGGTTTCAGCTCATGTCGGTCTGTCAGTCGATCTGTGAGGACGTATGGTAGTCTGTCTGTCCTGTGCATTTCTTTCTGACTTTCTGTCTGCGTCGCTTCTGTTTCTGTGACTCCTATAATGTGTGATTGAGCAGTCTTAGTATCTTTATGATATCTTTTTTCACATTTGTTTTTGTTGCTCACTCTCTTGGGAGGATTTGGGTTCAAATGTTTATGCCTACACCGCACAAACTTTGTCTTTTTTCCCTTGAATTATTTTTGTTGTTGTTGTTGCTGCTGTAATCTTTTTTTTAAAGTTCAGTTTCTTTTTTGGAATCAGTGTGAACTGATTTTTTTTCTGCAGGTAATGTTGTGAGGCTTTATCTTATGACTGGCAACATCTTGCATGCTAAAAGTTCACTCTTTTAAAAAAAAAAAAAGCCTTCAAGAACGTTTGTAAACTTATCTTTGAATGGTTGGTGGTTTGTGAATGTGTAGATTACAGCGAACTCTGTCTCACCCTTTTTTGTTTTTCTTTTTTTCTTTTCAAAGAAAAAGAGAGGGCACTGAGGGTGGAGGAATAGTAGATGAAGGGAGGGGAGGAGTTGGGGGGTAGGTATGGCAATAGGAGAGGGTGTCCGGAAATCTGAGAAAGAAAGTCGTTAAAAGGCGGTGAAAGTTTATTATTACTACAAGATATGAGATATCCTTAACTGACAGAACCAGATGCCAAGTTTTGTTTTGAACCAAGGTATGAAGGAAGGATGTGTGCATTCTTTTTACAATGATGATTTGTTTTAGGAACGGTGTAGCACAGCAAAATGTTTGCTCAACACCAGCGTTGGAAGTCAGAATTGAGGCATTCTTTGTACAATATGCTTTAATTAAACATACCAGCAATCAGTTTGGATTACAGTTATTTGCATTACGTGGTCTCAGATGGTGTCAGAAATTTCTGATTGTAGACTGGACTTTAAAGATTGATATTATAAATGATATTGGGTTTGTGTATGTGTATGTGTGTTAAGAAACATTAGTAATGCCATTACATTCTTGTTTAGGACAAAGTTTAAGACCTTGTAATAGAGAACTCAATTAAGACAACTTTCAATGATTTGATAAACTTGGAAGAAATGGAGAATCAGGATTTTGCCAGTGAAAGGCAGCTATGGCTATAGTATCATGTTTAGAAACAACAGAAACCCAGTTCTTGCCTCAGGCTAGTTTCCAAAGTACAGTGGATTCTGCCTGTGACCTAAGAAATATAAGAAAAACAGCTCTTTGTAGAAAGGGGACTTTTAGGATGTAGGTCATTGACTGGTGTGAACACTTGCACGTGAACACGTCTGTGCACACATCTACACACACACATTCATGCACACATGCACAAATGCATGATTGTACCCAAACACACATGTATGTACACAAACACACATGTATGCAAGCACACACACATACATATACACTTGCACAAATGCATGCACACATGAATACATGTGTGCATATTACATGTACACCCACAATTCTCTCTCCTCTCTCTCTCTCTCTCTCTCTCTCTCTCTCTCTCTTCTCTCTCACACACACACACACACACCACACACCACACACACACACACACACACAACACACACACACACACACACACACACACCACACACACACACACACACATACATACAGCACACACACACACACAGACACACACACACACACACACACACACACACACACACACACACACACACACACACACATACACATACATGCACACACACACACACACACACACACACACACACACACACACACACACACACACAGAGTAAAGAGAGAGAGTTTTTTTGTTTTGTTTTTTAAATCAAGAAAGAGGACAGCGCATTTCACAGACAAACACTTTGAAATAAATCCAGTCACTGAGGTGAAGCTGTTTTATCGGTTTATCCCCAGTGCAGCTGGCTGTCTCGACAGTGCATTGATCCAATCTTCAGAACATCTCTATGCCAGCATGATCTTTTCTTTTTTCTGCAATAGATTTATGTGGTAGAGATTGGCAGTGAAGGCCCATTCTATGTGCATTTGTGTCTGTATTGAAACTGCATAACCCTGACACAGATTGGAGATTACTTTCAGCCAGTTATCAACCACTCTGGCACAGTTCTCTCCCTTCTCTCTGTTGACGCTGTTTCTGCGTTCCTGCTCAGCCTCTCGTCTACCAATGTCTTGGATGCTATAAAGTCGGTATGCCGCACTGTCCGGTGAGGGTATAGAGGACTCTTCATCGATCATTCTTCACTTGCAGGAATTAGTCTTTTTCTCACAGTAATGAAGCAGTTCCATGCTCCTTCATTTAAGTCTTGGTGTGTGTGTGTGTGTGTGTGTGTGTGTGTGTGTGTGTGTGTGTGTGTGTGTGTGTGTGTTTCTTTCATGCACACTGTTGATGGTTTCCTTGATCCTCCATCTCAGTAAAATCTGTTCTTCACAAATGGACTGATTCTGTTATCATCACACCTAAGCCTGTCATGATGGTGACTGCTGTTTGCAGTTGCGTCTTTCCCCAGTCTTCCAGTGTTGAAAACGCTCTTGAGACCTTTGCAGACAAAAATGTGCTGCAACGATTGTACAGGGCCCAGATCGCAACTTGTGCCCTTCAGAGTGTCACACTCGCCGTCGATCACAAAACGCAACAATGCGCAGAACTTATCAACTCTGTGACAATGGTGTCGATGCTTCAGAGTGTCACACTTGCTGTCGATCACAGAACGCGACAGTGCGCAGAACTTATTAACTCTGTGACAATGGTGTCGATGCTTCAGAATGTCACACTTGCTGTCGATCACAGAATGCGACAATGCGCAGAACTTATGAAACTCTGTGACAGTGGTGTCAATGCTTCAGAGTGTCACACTTGCTGTCGATCACAAAACGCGACAGTGCGCAGAACTTATTAACTCTGTGACAGTGGTGTCGATACATTAGAGAACAGTCCAATTCCCATCCAGACCACCCCAGACATACAAGAGTTGAGTATCGTGCTGCAAATGCTGAAGGTTCTTGTTAAGCCTCACAAGATCACATGCAACACCAAAATGGCTTAGGTGACTGTTGGTTAGAAGTAAGGGGTGGTGGGATGGGGTTGGGTTGGTGGGGGGGGGGGGGGGGGGGAAGGAGTTAAAGAGCTGGGTTGTTAAAAGACTGATGCTTACAAATGTTTTCTCTGAATTCCACCAGATTGTAGACTATGGGTAAGTCAGTCTCTAGTTAGAACAGGGAGGGGTCACTCCACAAAGGTGGCAAGTGGTATCATTGTGGGGGAAAAACAAGACTGGTGCAGCGTTCTGGTCGTTAAGAGGAGGGAGTCTTTTAGAGGGGGCGTTAATGAAGGTCCCACTATAACACTGAACATTCTTCAGAATTATAATGATGATACTGATTATGATGTTGATGTTGATAATGATCATGTCGAGAGAAGTGAAAAAAGAAAAAGGTTGATGAAGACATTGTTGATCTTGAAATAGAAAAATGTGAAATAGATAACATTCATTACTTTGAAATGATTCACAGCATGAATGTTACGGTGGGTTAGAAAGAAAAACTTGTTTTAGTCAATTGAGTTTTCAATGGGGAAATCAGTCTTTGTCAGGAACTCGGAGAACATTTTTAAATCAGTACTAGAATTTCATGTCCATGACCCCCTAGGGTTATATGGAAATTATGTATGGAAAAAAACATTTAGTACAAATACATTTTTTGTATGAATAGATGTATATGGGATTTACCAGGAAATAAGTCTGTGTATATATGCAATTGTGAAACAAAATATTTCAAACAGTCTGTTACAATACATTTGATGAAAGGAACAGTTTTGAGTGAAGTCTTGACTTTTGTTTGTGGGAAGTCAGACCTGAAGTTCACATGTTTCCAATGGTACGGAAATTATTTAACTCCTGAATTTAACAAAATGTGCAATTGAAAAAAAATAATAGAAATTGATCTTCAATTTCATTATTTTGCTTTTCTTTTTTTTCCCCATTTGTTAGAATACTTTAAAATCTCAAAATATGACGGTAGCAGTATTTGATAATCTTACACTGAGCAAAGGTGAGTTGACTTTTTTCTTGACCGAAGGCCTCCAGTGGTGTTTGTTTGTTTGTTTGTTTGTTTTTCTAGTTGAATAGATTGTGAGTTGATTTTAACGTGGTGACAGCCCTGATGTGGCCCTTTGCGGTTGGCTGGGCTATAAGCAACATTATCTTATCTTATCCTAGTTGAATAGATATCATTTTGACGTTTCTGACACCGGCAGATTAACCCGTTGAAAAAGAAGTTTGATGAATTTGATAAGGATACTGCATTAATTAGGAAGTGGCTGAAGTGGATTCATTCA
Organism: Conus ventricosus; assembly: GCA_018398815.1. NCBI lineage: Eukaryota > Metazoa > Mollusca > Gastropoda > Neogastropoda > Conidae > Conus > Conus ventricosus. The sequence continues at coordinate 4,468,071 of CM031618.1, read as the reverse complement.
GTGTTAGAGCAGGATGTGGACGAGGGAGAGTGATGCAAGGGTGTGAATGGCTGACGTTGTTGTAGCGCTGGTCGGGTGTTGTGTGTTTTCCAGTTTGAGAGGTGGCCAGCAGGGGAGGACCTGATGGGGGTGGAGGACACCGCCAAAAAGAAGTTCCTGTGGTCTGCTGCCGCTCTGTTGAGGGAGAGATGGGGGGGGGGGGGGGGGGGGATTGGGGAGGGGAGGGGGGGCTGGTTGGCTGGATGGGAGTGAGGGAGAGGGTTGGATAGAGAGGTGAAGAGGAGGGGGAGGTTGATTGTTATTGTAGTTTATGGGTAAAAAATCTGTACATATGACTTCAGCACAGAAGGGGAGAGAGAGAGAGAGAGAGAGAGAGAGAGAGAGAAAAGAGAGAGAGAGGAGAGAGAGAGAGAGAGTGTGTGAGTGTGGTGGTGTGAGTGTGATTTTGTGTTTGTGTGTCTGTTTGTTTGTAGATATGCCTTGTCATGTTAATGTGAGTGTATGTGTACATGTGTTTTTCTTCACTTTCAGTCTGTTTTTAAGGTACACATGAAAACGAGAACATTCTTTGAATTATGTACCAACATATTACATTTGTAGATTCTTGATTTATGCATGAAAAAAAAAAACACACGAAAGAATCACAGAACAGTCAAAATAATTAACGTAATGATCAGTTGAACACCATAGTCTACTAATTGTAGTACAAGAAATAAATACCCAAAGTACATGTACAAATGTCATATTTTCATGTTGCCATTATAACAGTCACAGCTACAGTTATTGGTCATTCCGTTTAGTCACGAAGCGTAATTACTGCCATTTTATTTGCATATGATAATTCAAATGATAACATACAACAGCAGTTTACTGCTTCTAGTATTACATATGTGCTTCTGGTGAATGAAGGAAATTTGACATAATGACGAGAGGAGACAATGCATTGAAGAACTCAGAAATGAAAGAACAGAGAAGACGAGAGCAGTAATGTGTCGGTGAGTTTACTTCAGTGGCCCTTTCCATGTTGTGATCTTGCGTTGTGCGTTGACCTTGACCTTGGGCAAGCTTTTTCTCCAACAAGCCCCAGCTGAAGAACAGGTCCACTGTGTTCACCTTGGGTGACCGTGGCAACGTCCTCAACGCCGATCTGGAGGCTCCTGTCATTGTGCCGCATGCAGCAGCGAAGAATGAGACCAGGGTACAGGATGTGTGCGTGCATGTGTGAATGTGTGTGTTATAGAAAGAGAGGAGAGAGAGAATGAGAGACAAAGTGTGTGTGTGTGTGTGTGTGGAGAGAGAGAAAGAGAGAGTATACGTGTTAGAGAGAGAGAAAGAGAGAGTATGTGTGTGTGTGTTGGAGAGAAAGAGGGAGAGGAGAATGTATGTGTGTGTGTAAGAGAGAGAGAAAGAGCGAGAGAAAGTGTATGTGTGTGTGTGATAGAGAGAGTGTATGTGGTGTGTGTATGTGTAGTGTGTGTGTGTGTGTGCGAGAAAGAGAGAGAGAGGAGAGCGAGATGAGTGTGTGGTGTGTGTGTGTGTGTGTGTGAATGTGTCTATGTGTGAGAGAAAGAGAGAGAGTACATGTGTTTTGTGTGTGTGCGCGCGCATGTGTGCGTGCGTGTTTGCATGTGTGTTTGAGAGAAAAGAGAGAAGGAGAGAGGAGCTAGGCAAAGAAGGAGAGGTGATAAAAATCAGGGTGGAGGGGAGGGGGGACAGAAGTGGAGAGCAGTAAGTATGTGTGTACATTCAGCATTTGTGAGTAAGACAGAGAGCACGTGTTCTCAGCACTACACACTTTTATCCACTGTAAAGATGTGAATAGTCCAGCTACCATTTCATTTAATGGCTCTGTTACGTAGACACTGTTTTTATTGTTAGTTTCCTTCTCAGGACAGGAGCAGTGTTTGTGTCTCTTTCAGTATGGAAACTTTTCTCCACAGTGTGTGGACAGGCCGGAGAATGCCCTGAAACCAAAGTAAGAGAGGCGTGGGCGCGTGTGTTTGTGTGTGACAGGAGCAGTGTTTGTGTCTCTTTCAGTATGGAAACTTTTCTCCACAGTGTGTGGACAGGCCAGAGAATGCCCTGAAACCAAAGTAAGAGAGGCGTGGGCGCGTGTGTTTGTGTGTGACAGGAGCAGTGTTTGTGTCTCTTTCAGTATGGAAACTTTTCTCCACAGTGTTGTGGACAGGCCAGAGAATGCCCTGAAAACAAAGTAAGAGAGGCGTGGGCGCGTGTGTTTGTGTGTGCAGTACTCCTTTGAGACGCTGTTCCGCAGCCTGCACTTTGCCCTCATGGACAACTGCTGCCGGGAGTACCTGTTCATCTGCGACTTCTTCATCGTGTCTGGCACCGGCGCCCAGTCTCTCTTCGACGCCATCTTTGGCAAAACCCTCTCCATGTTCCTGGTGAGTGGGGGTGCTGTCTGGTCGTGTGGCTCTTTGGTGTGTTGGTGATACGGAATGTGTAGATGGGGGGGTAAGGGTTGATGAAAGAGTTTAGGTTGTCAGACACATCCCTTGATCTTTGGTGTACTCATGCGCACGCAGACACATGCGCATGCATGCATGCACACACGCACTTGCGCACGCACACATGCGTGCGCCACAACACATACACAACATACACACCCCACACACACACACAACACACACACACACACACACACACACACACACACCACACACACACGCAAACACACACACAACACACACACACACACACACACACACACACACACACACACACACACACACTCACTCACTCACACACACACCTGTAATCAAACTGGTGACAGGTGTACAAACATGACATGGTAGTATATGGTTTTGGAATCGGGAAGTGCACACATAGATTGCTTTTGACTGAAAGATGACACACTAGCGCTTGGTTCGAGAAACAAATGAACTACACATCAAAGCCAGAGTTTGGTTTAAAGATCGTGCATCTAGTAGACTGTCATAACATGCAACACTGCCTTAGTGTTCGGTTTCAGAAACAAGCGAAGTACACAGCAGATTGTCTTGACCTAACCATGACACGTTTATGCGTGCTCTCAGAAACAAATGGAGGAGTACACGTCGGACTGCTACGACTCCATCGCCATGTTCCTGTCTGTGCATGTCGTGTTCCGCTATCGCTCCATCATGGCCAAGCGCACCATTCCAGCCCTGGACAGGCGAGTCGTGTGTCGCGGTGTAGTCTCCGCCTCTGTTCGTCATAGCGATACAAACAGTAGGTGCAGGGCAGTCTCAAGTCTGTCATGGATTTCTGACCATGTGCTCTGGCTGTGATACGCTTGGCACTGCATTAAGAACAGACCTGTTTACCCTTACGAATTCGCCTTATTTCATGCACGTTTGGTGAAAACATGATGAATACAACCAACTGAAAAAAAAAGTCCGTTAAAAAAACCTCTCTAGATGAAGTTCTTGAGTGGTAGTTACACTTGTGGTGTGTAACCTTCGTGTCGCTATGACGAAAGAGTGACAGCTCTCGCTAAATCATGCCCGCAACTCGTGCCAACGCCTGTGTGAAATTAGATTGGATTCTTGACAAACCCTGGAAAAGTCGTTGAAATTTCAATGGAAGGAACTTAAATCCTTAAAAAACGGACTGGTAATTTTGAACTCGATGTATTTCATTGCCAAAATCTTATCGTGACTTAATTCACAAATTCCCACAGAATGACCATTAAGAAATGAGTTTGCTTTTGTGTATGACTTCCAAAATAATGACTACTGATAAATGAGTTTGCTTTTGTGTATGACTGCCAAGATAACGACTGTCAATAAATGAGTTTGATTTTGTGTATGACTACCAAGATAATGACTGCTAAAAAATGAGTTTGCTTATGTTTATGACTGCCAAGATAATGACTGCTAAAAAATGAATTTGCTTATACCTATGACTGCCAAGATAATGACTGCTAATAAATGAGTTTGCTTATGTCTATGACTGCCAAGATAACGACTACCAATAAATGAGTTTGATTTTGTGTATGACCGCCAAGATTGTTTTGTTCCAAACTTTGCCTTCAGCTTAACAGGCTGCTGTGTTGGGACTGCAAGTTTTTTTTTTAACTCTTTTGAATTGAAAAATCATGTAGATTATGGACTGACTGCCAAGTTACATGCGAATTTCTTTACTTGAACAAACGTTATTTGTGCAAGCCAGGTTTGCGTGTCTGACAGTGGAATTCAGATGCTGACGTGCTTGAGACAACCATTTGTGAAGATGGGTCTTTTGGTTTCATTGCCCATCTCCAGATCAGCACAGCTTCTCTTCCTCCAGCTTCTTGCTACATTCAAATCAACAACAACAACAACAAAGAAGAAAAAGGGTGAAAGATAGGAGTGAATTTGCATCTAATCAGAAACGCAAAATGTGGTTAGTTTGAATGGATCATCCACCTCTTCAGTAAAACAACGTTCAATGATCAGGTGAAATTTATAAAGACCAAAATATGGAATGCTACCATAGCTTGAAATGACTTCCATGAACTGAAGCTTAATTGCTAACGATTAAAAGGGTAAGCCACCTCATCGTTTTTGCTGTACTGAAATTGTTGAATGGTGAGATATTAGGGTTTCGTGTGAAGTGATGATGAGTAGTGTGTGTTAGGTTGGATGATGACCAGTTCTGCATTGAATAGAGACAGGCACTGCATTGAATAATCACAATTATTGTGTATGATGTTAAATGATGACAGGTACTGTGTGTTATGTCATATAATGACAGGTACTGTGTATTATGTGATAATGACAGGTAATGTGTTGTACCATTTATTATGTCAAATAATGACAGATACAAGTTATTATGTTAGATAATGACAAGTGCTGTGTATTATGTCAAGCAACAACAGATACTGTGTATTATTTCAAATAATGACAGGTACTGTGTATTATGTCAAATACCAACAGGTACTGTGTATTGTGTCAAATAATGACAGGTACTGTGTATTATGCCAAACACAGAAGGTACTGTGTATTACGTCAATACCAACAAGTACTGTGTATTGTGTCAAATAATGACAGGTATTATGTGTACTATGTCAAAACAATAACAGGTACTATGTTGATTGCTGACAGGTATTATGTGTACTGTGTCAAACAATAACAGGTACTATGTTGATTGATGACAGGTATTATGTGTACTGTGTCAAACAATAACAGGTACTATGTTGATTGCTGACAGGTATTATGTGTACTGTGTCAAACAATAACAGGTACTATGTTGATTGATGACAGGTACTGGGAAGCGCTGCTGAACATGATGTGGCCTCGCTTTGAATACATCCTCCACCTCAACGTGCAGAGCGTGCGTGAGTGTGAGCCCCACAAACTGGGTCACATCGACTGCCGACCTCATTACGTAAGTCTGACATAAGACGCACAAACCAATAAATGCATCACACAATCACCATCAAAAACGACAGATGTTGAAATGATAACTTTGAAGATTGATAGAAACTAGTTGTTGTGAAGTGATGCATTATTGGATGATATTCTGACCAAGGAAATAACTGAATGCGGGACCAATGGCTGATGACAGGCAATTGTCTCCCCCCTCGCCCTAGACCGTAAGTCTGGGTGCTAGTCTTTCAGGTGAGACCCATAACAAGGGTCCTGTGTGTAGTGTACACTGCATGCATGTCAGACCCATAACAGAGGTCAGAGGTCCTGTGTGTAGTGTACACTGCATGCATGTCAGACCATAACAGAGGTCAGAGGTCCTGTGTGTAGTGTACACTGCATGCATGTCAGACCCATAACAGAGGTCAGAGGTCCTGTGTGTAGTGTACACTGCATGCATGTCAGACCCATAACAGAGGTCAGAGGTCCTGTGTGTGTGTCATTTCATGCATTTTAAAAAACCCTTTAAAAAAGGGGGAAAATTTCCTTTTTAAAATTTTTTTAAAAAAAACAAAAACCCCAAAAACCCAGGGGTTCCTGTAAAGTGTTTTTCCGGGAATCAGGTTAAAGAAAAAGCACGGGAAAAGGGTTTTTGGTTTTAACTGTTTAAAGTCCCAAAACAACAAAACCCCCGGCGGGGAAATGGTATTTGTTCCCTGTGATCAGGTGCCAGACGCAGCAGGGGAAATGGTACTCAATGTAACGGGCCTGAAAACATAAAAGGGTCATTTGTAAACCGACAGCAGCACGGGAATGGTATTTAATGTTGCTGAAAATGATCAGTTGGGAACCAGACAGAAAGCGGGAAGGGTTTACTAAATTGTTGCTTTTAAACATGGTCAGTTGTAAACCAGACGCAGCAGGGAAGGTATCAATGTTCGCGGGAAAAACATGAGTCGTTTGAACCAGAAAACCCAGGGAATGGTCCCCAATGTTCGCTGTCCATGAGTCAGTGGGGGAACAGGACAGCAGAGGGGTTTGGTACTCAAGGTTGCTGAAAAACATGAGTAGTTGTAAACCCAAAAGCGAGGGGAAAATGGTACTCAATTTTCCCGTTGTAAACTTTGAGTCAGTTTTTGAACCAGACAGCAACCCCACTAAAGATGTTAAAGAATTAAAATTGTCTTCCGCCCGGGAAATGAACGGAGAAAAAAAAAAAAAAGGGGTGGGGGGAAAAAGGGAAAAAGGGTTTTTTGTGAGGGTTTTTATTCCCGCTTTCCTGTATTTGCGCTTTTTTTCATGTCATTGATGATCCCGAAGGGGCCCCCTTGATGAAAAAAAACTAAGTTAAAGAACTGAAAAAAGTTGTACTTTGGAGGGAAATTGAAACGTTTTCGGGTTAAAAAAAAACCTTAAATTTTAAAGGGAAACAGAGCAAGATCTGTTGTTCAATTTCTGTTTTTGAAAAACCTAGATAGAAAAGGTTGCTTTTGTTAAAGTCACTTTGTCCGTACACGGCGCCCCGGCACATCACCCCCACGCATTTTTTGGGCCCTAAACGCTTTCCCTTTTGACCCCGGCTGGGCCCCAAACGAGTCGCCACCGCACGTCCCAGAGTGTGTGTTTTGGTGGAGCTTCGAGACTGGTGCAATTTTTAATTTAAATTTTTACTTTTACAGGGTTTTTTTAAAAACTAAAATTTTTGGTAGGACATCAATGGCGCAGTGGTTTTGGGAGATTTGTGCCAAAAGCTGGCTTTTTCAGTCTTTTGTGGTACCAAAATTAAGTTCGTGTTTTAAAACTTTTGAAAAGAATTTTGGCGAGGGCCCAAAACCTATGGGCCTGTGCCTGCCCCGCGGTGCCGTCGTTGGCCGGGGAAAGCCTACGGGGGCCCAAAAGCGGCCAGGCGTTGGAAAAAATTTTTGGGAAATTGAAAAGTTAGTTTAGCATTTGAAAAGGGGGCCGTATTTACCCCTTTTTTTTTTCCATACTATTTCTTCATTTTTGCTACTTTTTAATATGTACTATGGTTGCTTTGTGGAGAACTTTAGGCCAAATTTTTGAAGGGAAACGTAGAGGTTTAAATTTTATTTCAAGAAAAATTAATATATGAAAACCAGTAATGGTAGTGGGCCCATAAAAATTTATAAGTGAATAATTATTAAAATTAAAATTTAATACTTTTTTCCCAATCACACTACTTTTTTATCGGAAAATTTAAAAAATTTAAAGGTTTTTTGGGTTTAGTCCATTAGGGTGTTTTTTGGGGGTTTTTGGGTTGGGGTTTTGGGGTGGGTGTGTGTGTGTGTGTGTGTGTGTGTCCCCGTTTTGTGTGTGGTGTGTGTGTTTAGGGAAAGAAATTTTTGTAATTGTCAGTTTGTACATTCTTTCCCAAAGAATCTTTTATTTTGCCCTGAACAAAATTCTAAGTATATGTTTCCCAGCAAATTTTTGGCGGTTTAACCCATTTCAGTCGAGGGAGAGACAGGTATAAAATTTTCATATACTTTAAGATTTTTTTAAAAATGAAAAACCCTAAAAATTTTATATCCCAATTGACCAAATAATTTTGCCCTTTAAATCATCCTTAAAATGTTACTTTCAATTTGGGACATATGTTCATTTGATACAAGTTAAAATTGATGTTTGAATGGGAGTTTATAATAGCTAGAAATATTGACTTTTTTTCCAAGATTAGGGATATTTTGAAAAATTATAGGTTTTAAAATTATTTTTTTAAGTGAGGGGTAACAAATGAACATCAATATAGTTTTTGTTTTAGATTTTTTTTTTCAAAGGGGGAAAAAAAGTGTATTTTCAGGGTTTAAAGTGTGGGGGTGGGGGACGGGGGGGGGGGTGGGGGGCGGTTTGAGAGAGGAGAGGGGCAACCCGCAAAAGCCTGTCAGTGTCACACATTTTGTAACAAAAAGCCCTGATCTGAGAGGGGTTTGGACACACCAAGGGGACATGTGCCCACAAGAAGGTTTTTTGTTGTGTTAAAAAATGTAGTGAACAGGTTTTGTGATGGAAGTGGATTTTTACACAGAACCATGGGTTTACCCTCGTGAGTAAACATTTTGTGTGTGTTGGGGGTGTGTGGTTGCTGCGTTTCGTGGGTGCGTTGGTGTGTGTGTGCGGGGGGTTTGTTTTTTGGGTGTGTGTGTGTGTGTGTGTGTGTGTGTTTTGTCTTTTTTTGTTTTGTGTTGGGGAGTCAGGGGGTGTGTTGTGTGTTTTGTTTTTGTGTGTGTGTGTTGTGGTTTTTTTGGTTCTGTTAAGTCATGGCATGCACGTCAAATTTCAAATTTAGCTTCTTTTCCTCTCTCTCCTCTCTCTCTCTTTTTCTTTTCTTCCTCCCCCCCCTCTCTCTTTTCCTTTTGGGCTTCTCTTTTCCCTCCCTCCCTCCCCCACCCCCCTTTAGTCTGTATGCCGTGTGCCCTGTATATTTTTTTGGTGTTTTGTGTGTGTGTGTGTGGGGTGTGTGTGTGTGTTGTGATTTTGTTTTGTTTGTGAAGTTTATGCATTTCACGTCAGTTTCCGTTCAGTTTTTTTTCCCTCTCTCTCTCTTTCTTCTCTCTCTCTCTCTCTCTCTCGGGCTCGTATGCCGTTTTGGGCCCTGTTATGTAATTTTTTGTGTGTGTGTGGTGTGTGGGGTTGTGTGTGTGTTGTGTGGGGGGAGAGAGGAGGAGGAGGGGTGGGTGTGGGTTTTGTGTGTGTGTTTTGGGGGGGAGGGGGAGGAAGGGAAGGGGGGTGGGGGGGGAGGGGAGAGAGAGGGTGTGTGTGTGTGTGTTTGTGTGTGTGTGGGGTGTGTGTTGTGTTGTGTGTGTGAGAGGAGAGAGAGGGGAGGAGAGGGGAGAGAGAGAGAGAAGAGATTGTTCAGTTATGAGTGCAAGCCATTTTCATGTGAACCCTTTTCTTTTCTGTTATGCTTTTATTGATTTTTTATGTACAAAGTAAACTGTGATTCAAGGTTTTTCTATATGTATTATTAAACAGTCCTCCTCCCACCTTTAAAATTTTCCCTCTCTCTCTTCTGCTTTTTTTTATTGATTTTGTGGGTACAAGGTTCCGGATGTCTGTTTCTTTATGTATGTATTCCAATCAGTCATCCCCCCCCCCCAAAACTTCCTCCCTCTTTCTCTGTCGGGCCTTTTTTCTCTCTCCCCCTCTCTCTCCCCTCTCTCTTCCTCTCTTTTCCCCTTTTTCTCTCGTTTTTGTTTCGCGCCCGGGTTTACATGTGCATGTTTTTTTATTCCCTATTGGGTTTTTTTAAGGGGGTAAATTTTTCGTTTCCCGTGTCTTTTTGTAGTCATGTTTACTCAACCCTTTTCCCCTCTCACTTTTTCTTTTTCGTTTTCTCTCTCTCTCTCTCTTTCTCTCTCTCTCTCCCAAGGGCACACACGCCCAACCACACAAAACACACAACCACACACACAAAACAAACACACACACATTTCCCAAACCACACCCCACACCACTGACCCTTTTGGGGTTTCAGCAGTTTTTCGTCAAGCGCTGGTCTTGTTTTTTTTTTGTTTTTTTCCTTTTGTAGGCTTTTTAAAGTTTATACCTAAAACCCAAAATTTGTAAAGTTAATAATCTTTAAAGGGGTATTGAGGAAGTTTTGTTTTTTTGTACTATTGTGTATTGGCGCGCATTTTGTGCATTGGGTTGTGGTGTGTGTGTGTGTGTGGTGTGTGTGGGTGTGTGGGGGCGCGCGGGGCCGCCGCGTACGTGGTGCGTTGGGGTTGTGTTTAAAAAATTTCTTTTTATGTGTAAAAATTAAACCCTTTGCAGGAAAAAACGTCACAGGGTGGTTTTGGACAAAGGGCAAATTAGCTTTTCCGGGGTTACACTCGCCTCGCTGTGTGCAGCCCCGGCCGGGGTTTTGTAAAAATTGGGGCAGGTAAGGCGCGGGTAACCAAAACACCAAAGCAGTTTTGTAGGTTGCTTAAATTTTCCCCCGTTTAGTTACAAAGGGGCCAAGAAGCGCCTTGGGCCCCCCTTTTCACTTGCCCCTCTAGGGGTTTTTAGATTCAAGGGCCCCTAACAGTAACGACCCCGGGTGGTTGGGTGCGCTTTTTTGAACAAATTTTTTACTTTGTTTTCCGTCTCACGCTTTTGAAGGGTTTTTACTAAGGACTTAATGCAGCAGTCCCCCCCCCCCCCCCCCCCCCCCCCCCCCCCCCCCGAACCCGCCGTGCGTTTTGAAAACTTGGAGGGTATGGGAGTTCTCGGCGGCCATGTCGGGGGGGGACAGCGTTCCGTGGGTGGGGTTTGGGGCCTGGGTCCCTGCAAGTTTGACAAGCGCAGGTGTTGAAGTTGTGGGGTTTTTTTCCTCTGATCCCCCTCGGATTTCGCAGAGTTTTTCGGCGGCCCCGTCGGGGTGGAACCGACGGTTTCCCCCGTGAGCGTGTGGGTGGGTTGGGTCACCCGCAGGCAAAAAGGGGGGCTTGTGTTAAGGTTTTGGCCGGGCCCGTTTTCCCCCATCGGCGAGCCCCCATCTTTTACCAACTTCCCAGTGCGGTGTTTTTTGGGTTTTGGGGTTCTTTAAAAGGGGGGGGCTTTGGTTTTGGGGGGGGGAGGGTTTTCTGGCCCCGGGGGTTTTTCCAAAATACAAATGTTTGTCTTTTTTAAGGTCCTTTTCTTATTTAAAAGGTCCTGTTTTTCCTAATTCTGTTGTTTTTCGGTTTTGTTTTTGGTTTTTTTTGTTCCTTTTTGTGTTTTTTTGGGTTTTTTGTTTTTTTCTAATGTTGTTTTGGTTTGTTTTGGTTTTTTTTTATTTTTTCTTTCTTTTTTTTCCCCCTAAACCCACCATATCTTCTTTCCCCGCACCCCCCCCCTTCTTCAGTCTCTACACAAGCTGCTGTTTTTGGGCCCCCCCCGGAAAGGGGGTCGGGGGAAATCCAAAGAGGCGGGGGGTGTTCGCGACCTGCTGACGGCCAGGACCCAGGAGTTTTGTGGAGGAGGTATGGTGCCCACTTCGGGGGCATTGGGTCACCTTCGAAAAGGGGGTGCGAGGGAACCTCATGGGAAAAAAGGACAGTGGGGTCCCGGCCCGGGGGGGAAGGTCAGCAATGTCCTTGGAGGAGGGGGGGGGGGGGGGGGGGGGGGGGGGGGAGGGAGGAGGGGGGGGGAAAAAGGGGGGGTGGGGGGGGGTGGGGGGAAGGGGGCATGGTTTTTGGTGGGGATGATGATTGGGAGGGTGGGGCTGGTCTGACGGTTTTTATCAAAAAAGGTTGTTTTTTTTTTTTTTTTTCTTTTCTTTTTTTTTTTTAGTTTTTAAAAATTTTTAAACTCTGCTCGCGGTTTTTGGTTTTTAACCCGTCCATTTTGGGTTTGGGCCCGGTTTTGGGAGCTAGATTTTGTTTTTAAAAATCGCCAAAAAAAGGGGGGACAAAAATCAAATATGCCTTTGGGCAGATCATGAAATTCAAATGAGGATCTTTATCTAAGGGGGTTTTAAAAGTCCCTTTTCACCAAAAAAATTTTACAAAAAAACCCAAACATTTGATTTTTTAATTTTTTCGGTGAAGGATGGAACACAGTCCAAAAGGGCCAATGAGCTAAAAAATTTTGGGGGTGTATCCATGGAGGATTTCTGGGTCAAAGGGGTTTTCCCGGAGCCGTTTGACCTTGGCGAGGATTCTGTGCTCTGAGGTGGTTTCCTTCTAGTTTTAAACTGGTAAAATCTGGGAAAAGCGTTTTTTGATGGTGTGTTTAGAGTTGGGGGTTAAAGCTGACAGTTTATGGGCAAGTATGTTGGGAAGGAATGTGGTGAATTGAAAATCAGTAATTTAAAGATTGGTGAAAGTCTGTACGGTGTCTGCAGGAGGATGGGTTAAAAAACCCATTTAAGAAAGGTCTTTTTACGGGGGTGCAGGAGGTTTGGGGAATTAAGGGTTGTGAAAGGTCTGTACGGTGCTTTCAGGGGGATGGGTAATTTTCGATTGATGAAAGGTTGTACGGTTTCCCGCAGGAGGGTGGGTTAAATTTTTAAAGATTGATGAAAAGGGCTGTCGGTGCTGGGAGAAGGGGGGGTAATTAACGATTGTGAAAAGGGGTTTTGTCGGTGCTGCGGAGGGTGGGGAATTAAAGATTTATGAAAGGTCGGGGCGGTTCTGCCGAGAGGATGGAGCCAGAGAAGGGGGAGTAAAGGAGTGTTTGAATTTCTGGTTAAATTTGCTGTCCTGAACTTGCTGATCACAGTGCAGGGGAAAAAGAACAAACAAGAGAAGAACAGTTGCTTCAGTTTCAGACAGGCTGGTAGTTAAGCATGAAGGCAAGCTCACATGCCCCCCCCCCCTTCCCACACACACACACACACACACTCACACATGCAGACTATGTTTAGCCACAGATGCGAGTGTCAAAACTTAGAAACGACACCAGTTAACGAACAATGGAGACTTGATAATTAATCAGCCTTGCTAAAGAGCCTAGTCTGGCAGTAGATCCTCTGATTCACTTAACTCTTCAGGTTCACACCTCGGTGATTTTCTGTTAGTGCACTGTCAAATTCATGAAAAATGTTAATTCCTTGAATATGGTGATGCCCTCAGGAGGGAGAGGTCTGTTGATGCCGATTCTGCAAGCACTTGTTTTTGTCAGTGGCGGGGGAGGGGGGGAAGGTGGGGGTGGGCTTTGCTGAGTGGTGTCCTGCTATGTTGGGTCAGACCAGGCGCCGCTGACCACCAGAGTGACTGGTCAGTTGTGCAGCGCCTTCTGTGGCGAGTTCCTCTGGGTGACCTGCTACTGACTGCTCCCAAAGACTGCTGGGGCTGCAGCTGTGACGGAACGGGTCTGAGTGTGGCTGTGTGTTGGGAAGCAAGAATGAACAGTGTGAGAGCAGTGCACAAGCTGAGCAGAAAAAAAAAAGTTTGTCCAGAGGAAACTGGTGATGGAGGTCAGAAATCTCTGTCACTGTCGTTGCAGTCTCGGGAGGGTCAGGGAGAGGTTTTCAGAGAGGAGGGGGATGGGGATGTTGCCGATGGAGTGCAAGGAGGTACGATGGAGTGAAAGATGAGGGTTTTACGTCACTGTGCGCAGGGCGTGTGCAGCAGATTGTGCGGGGTTTCAACAACGACTGGAAGCGGGCCCTGGAGGTGATCAACCAGGACGTCATGAGGGCCTTCACCAACTTCAAGAACGGAACACAGATCCTGCAGGTCAGTACTGGACTGATTCATCTTTTTTTTTTTTTTTTTCTAGATGTATGTTTTTGCATGTGGTGTCATGGTGGTATGATACTGACATTTTTGTATGTGTGTGTGCGTGTGTGGTGTGTGTGTGTGCGTGTGCGTGTGTGTGTGCTTGTGTGTATGTGAGTGTGTGTGTTTAAAGGAAATGTGTTATACCTTGACACTTTGGAGTGTGTGCTTTAGCGTTATGTGTATGGACATGTGTGTTGATGTGTGTATGACAGGGTTATCTTGAAATGGGAAAGATCTAATAATCACTGCAGTATTGTACCCACCATGAACATTCAAAGATGAAATTTGGCAAGTTAGCATCTTCTTCATAGCAGTTGCAGATACAGGCGCAGGCTGGCACTGGTTGACACACATCAACACACATGTCTGTGTGAGAACCCTTCATGGGGAGTGGGATGTCTGTGTAAACCCTTCATGGGGAGTGGGATGTCTGTGTAGAACCCTTCATGGGGAGTGGGATGTCTGTGTAGAACCCTTCATGGGGATGGGATGTCTGTGTAGAAACCCTTCATGGGGAGTGGGATGTCTGTGTAGAACCCTTCATGGGGAGTGGGATGTCTGTGTAGAACCCTTCATGGGGAGTGGGATGTCTGTGTAGAACCCTTCATGGGGTGGGATGTCTGTGTAGAACCCTTCATGGGGAGTGGATGTCTGGTGTAGAACCCTTCATGGGGAGAGGGATGTCTGTGTAAACCCTTCATGGGGAGTGGGATGTCTGTGTAGAACCTTCATGGGGAGTGGGATTCTGTGTAGAACCCTCATGGGGAGTGGGATGTCTGTGTAGAACCCTTCATGGGGAGTGGGTATGTCTGTGTAGAACCCTTCATGGGAGTGGGATGTCTGTGAAACCCTTCATGGGGAGTGGGATGTCTGTGTAGAACCTTCATGGGATGGGTTCTGTGTAGACCCTTCATGGGGAGTGGGATGTCTGTGTAGAACCCTTCATGGGGAGTGGGATGTCTGTGTAGAACCCTTCATGGGGAGTGGGATGTCTGTGTAGAACCCTTCATGGGGAGTGGGTTGTCTGTGTAGAACCCTTCATGGGAGTGGATGTGCTGTGTAGAACCCTTCATGGGAGTGGGATGTTGTGTAGAACCCTTCATGGGGAGTGGGATGTCTGTGGTAGAACCCTTCATGGGGAGTGGGATGTCTGTGTAGAACCCTTCATGGAGTGGGATGTCTGTGTTAAACCTTCAATGGGGAGTGGGATGTCTGTGTAGAACCCTTCATGGGGAGTGGGATGTCTGTGTAGAACCCTTCATGGGGAGTGGGATGTCTGTGTAGAACCCTTCATGGGGAGTGGGAATGTCTGTGTAGAACCCTTCATGGGGAGTGGGATGTCTGTGTAGAACCCTTCATGGGGAGTGGGGATGTCTGTGTAGAACCCTTCATGGGGAGTGGGATGTCTGTGTAGAACCCTTCATGGGGAGTGGGATGTCTGTGTGAAACCCTTCATGGGGAGTGGGATGTCTGTGTAGAACCCTTCATGGGGAGTGGGATGTCTGTGTAGAACCCTTCATGGGGAGTGGGTATGTCTGTGTAGAACCCTTCATGGGGAGTGGGATGTCTGTGTAGAACCCTTCATGGGGAGTGGGATGTCTGTGTAGAACCCTTCATGGGGAGTGGGATGTCTGTGTAGAACCCTTCATGGGGAGTGGGATGTCTGTGTAGAAACCCTTCATGGGGAGTGGGATGTCTGTGTAAGAACCCTTCATGGGGAGTGGGATGTCTGTGTAGAACCCTTCATGGGGAGTGGGATGTCTGTGTAGAACCCTTCATGGGGAGTGGGATGTCTGTGTAGAACCCTTCATGGGGAGTGGGATGTCTGTGTAGAACCCTTCATGGGGAGTGGGATGTCATGTGTAGAACCCTTCATGGGGAGTGGGATGTCTGTGTAGAACCCTTCATGGGGAGTGGGATGTCTGTGTAGAACCTTCATGGGGAGGGGGATGTCTGTGTAGAACCCTTCATGGGGAGTGGGATGTCTGTGTAGAACCCTTCATGGGGAGTGGGATGTCTGTGTAGAACCCTTCATGGGGAGTGGGATGTCTGTGTAGAACCCTTCATGGGGAGTGGGATGTCTGTGTAGAACCCTTCATGGGGAGTGGGATGTCTGTGTAGAACCCTTCATGGGGAGTGGGATGTCTGTGTAGAACCCTTCATGGGGAGTGGGATGTCTGTGTAGAACCCTTCATGGGGAGTGGGATGTCTGTGTAGAACCCTTCATGGGGAGTGGGATGTCTGTGTAGAACCCTTCATGGGGAGTGGGATGTCTGTGTAGAACCCTTCATGGGGAGTGGGATGTCTGTGTAGAACCCTTCATGGGGAGTGGGATGTCTGTGTAGAACCCTTCATGGGGAGTGGGATGTCTGTGTAGAACCCTTCATGGGGAGTGGGATGTCTGTGTAGAACCCTTCATGGGGAGTGGGATGTCTGTGTAGAACCCTTCATGGGGAGTGGGATGTCTGTGTAGAACCCTTCATGGGGAGTGGATGTCTGTGTAGAACCCTTCATGGGGAGTGGGATGTCTGTGTAGAACCCTTCATGGGGAGTGGGATGTCTGTGTAGAACCCTTCATGGGGAGTGGGATGTCTGTGTAGAACCCTTCATGGGGAGTGGGATGTCTGTGTAGAACCCTTCATGGGGAGTGGGATGTCTGTGTAGAACCCTTCATGGGGATGGGATGTCTGTGTAGAACCCTTCATGGGGAGTGGGATGTCTGTGTAGAACCCTTCATGGGGAGTGGGATGTCTGTGTAGAACCCTTCATGGGAGTGGGATGTCTGTGTAGAACCCTTCATGGGGAGTGGGATGTCTGTGTAGAACCCTTCATGGGGGTGGGATGTCTGTGTAGAACCCTTCATGGGGAGTGGGATGTCTGTGTAGAACCCTTCATGGGGAGTGGGATGTCTGTGTAGAACCCTTCATGGGGAGTGGGATGTCTGTGTAGAACCCTTCATGGGGAGTGGATGTCTGTGTAGAACCCTTCATGGGGAGTGGGATGTCTGTGTAGAACCCTTCATGGGGAGTGGGATGTCTGTGTAGAACCCTTCATGGGGATGGGATGTCTGTGTAGAACCCTTCATGGGGAGTGGGATGTCTGTGTAGAACCCTTCATGGGGAGTGGGATGTCTGTGTAGAACCCTTCATGGGGAGTGGGATGTCTGTGTAGAACCCTTCATGGGGAGTGGGATGTCTGTGTAGAACCCTTCATGGGGAGTGGGATGTCTGTGTAGAACCCTTCATGGGGAGTGGGATGTCTGTGTAGAACCCTTCATGGGGAGTGGGATGTCTGTGTAGAACCCTTCATGGGGAGTGGGATGTCTGTGTAGAACCCTTCATGGGATGTGGGATGTCTGTGTAGAACCCTTCATGGGGATGGATGTCTGTGTAGAACCCTTCATGGGGAGTGGGATGTCTGTGTAGAACCCTTCATGGGGAGTGGGATGTCTGTGTAGAACCCTTCATGGGGAGTGGGATGTCTGTGTAGAACCCTTCATGGGGAGTGGGATGTCTGTGTATGAACCCTTCATGGGGAGTGGGATGTCTGTGTAGAACCCTTCATGGGGAGTGGGATGTCTGTGTAGAACCCTTCATGGGGAGTGGGATGTCTGTGTAGAACCCTTCATGGGGAGTGGGATGTCTGTGTAGAACCCTTCATGGGGAGTGGGATGTCTGTGTAGAACCCTTCACACTGTGTGGACTGGTGGTGTGGTGTGCAGGGGGCGCTGACCCAGCTGATCCAGTACTACCACCGGTTCCAGAAGGTTCTGTCCCAGGGCGCCCTTCCGCTCCAATGCAGATCAGGAACGAGCTGATCAACATCCACCACGTCATGGTGGAGGTCAAGCGCTACAAGCCCACCTTCTGATCCTTGCCTCAGCGAGCGTCTCCACCCTCTGTATTCAGAGTATGATGGTACGCCGTCTTATTTCGTTGATCATCAGGACTTTAAGGAAGCCTTTACAACAACTTGGGCAAGAACTGACCAGAAGTTACAGAAGTAAGATCGACCAATCAACTGAGCCAAAACCAGCTTCTACAGACCTGAGTTTCTGGATGGTGAATCACTGCACACACTGCAAGACAACCTCCGTTTTTACACTTGCTCTTTGGGTGGTGCAGACAAAAGTTTTGTTCTCCAGTTTTCTCTCAGCAGTGGGAGGACTGGACCTTTGACCCATGTCCTCCGCTGACATAGACTGTGGGTTAGGCACAGTGGCTGGTCCATGCGTGACTGTCCCTGTGGCTTCTGGAGTGCCTCGCGGAGAGTCATGAAGATTGGCAGACCTCTAAGGAGTCTGAGCATCAGTATCACATCTGCTGAATGGTTCAGTCTGTGTAAACCTATCCATGTGGATCCCGGGGTCGACTTGATTCCAGGTGTGCCTGTCGTCCACCCTGTTACCCTTTGCATGTGTTTCTCCCTCTGAATTTTGGGCATCCTGTTTGTTTCCTTAAATTTGTGGGCAAGGCAGTCTGTTGAGGCTAACGTCTTGTTCCTTCACATTCTTTCCTTTCAGTAATCTGGCTGACATCAAGTCCTAGTGAATAATGATAATAATGATAATAAATACTTATATAGTGCCTATTCGCAGCTAGAGACACTAAGTGCTTTACAATCCACACTCGTTTACACAACGAGCTGCCTACCTGGGTAGTGCCAACTGAACAGCTGCCAGCTGGCGCTTCATTCAGTCGTTTCCCATGTCATCCAGTCAGTATCGTTCAATATCATTCACTCAATTTCCTTACTTCCTCCATTCTTTCCATTTCTCATGCAGGGTGCATGCTATGTGCAACGTGTCATCCATACCAACAGCCAAACTGGCCTTCTCTTCTGAAGGTTGGAGAAGGGATTTTATGTGTGTGTAAGATGTTATGCGTGCGTTCACCCCGGAACCTCGGTTTATAGTCTCATTCGAAGGACTGTAAAGCATGGGAAATGGAGTCAGAATCAATGTTAACTCCGAGGGAAAAATCCCCCTGTACCGAAACGGCCAGGCGGAGATTCGAACCGGCAAACCCAGGATCACGAGTCCGGCGCTACTACCAACTGAGCTATTCCAGCTCCTGGAAACAGGTCTGTTTCTCCCG
The DNA here is from genome assembly GCA_018398815.1 of Conus ventricosus. NCBI lineage: Eukaryota > Metazoa > Mollusca > Gastropoda > Neogastropoda > Conidae > Conus > Conus ventricosus. The sequence continues at coordinate 4,449,414 of CM031618.1, read as the reverse complement.
GGAAATTGTGTTTTTATCAAAACTGATCAGATCTAGGTAACAAGTTTAATCCTTCCAGCTCATCGCCACATGCTTTCCAAAGAAAAGCCTTTTAAGAAGTGTGCAAGTCAAGAAGTTGGTGCCAGCAGAGCCTGGTTTGCTGATTTTCATTCTGTCTGTCTGGTTAGTTCATGCCCCAAGATGAGTCCTGGAGTCCTGGTAAGTTTTGCAGGGAAAATAATTGTCATTGTAAAGGGACGACAGACAGTCAGCTCACGGGAATCGCACCAAAGCAAATGTTTTGAGAAAGGTGAACTTGGAAAATGGACACATATTGGAGACAGGCTGAAGGAGAGTGGATTTGATCTGTTGGTAGCTCTGTATCCATTGATATTAAAGCAGTTTGACTTTTGTCCTTTGAGATTGTGTATATCTCTTTCAATTGGTTACTGTTTCACATTCCTGTAAGCATGTTCGTTTGTATGTGTTCGTTTATATATATATATATATTATATATTATATATATATATATATATATATATATATATTATATATATATATATATATATATATATATATATATATATATATATATCGAGAGAGATTGAGAGAGAGAGAGTATGTGTGTGTGTGAGAGAGAGAGAGAGAGAGAGAAAGAAAGAAAGATAGAGAGAGAGAGAATTTGAATGTATTTGTGGATATGCTGGAATACATGTTTTTATCTGAGAGGACAGGAGAAGGAAAGGGAGATGATCAGTATGTGAGAGAGGACAAAGATACAGAGAATGATGGCGCGTGGATGTGAATTTGAGAGACAGACGGCACTGGAATTTTCTGTTCACGGACAAGGACAGAAATGTTGAAATGAAAGCCTGAATGCGAATCAACCATGATTATTATGCAGCTTTCAACAGGCCAGACTTTCAGGAAAAGAAATTGTGATATGCATGTTTTTTTTTTTTAAAGTTCTTGAATGATGCGTACACTTCAAAGGAAAATTGGTAGTGAGATTTGTTATCATTTTTTGTATGATGATGTGCAATATGATTGATGTCTGTGACAATAAACGTGTGCTCCTGCTCTGAGAGACTGCAGTACTGGGCTGGTCAGTGTGTGACTGATTCACATTCAGAATATCACACAAACAATGTACAGTGAGTTGTTCTCTTCTTCTGCGTACGCAGGCTGATACTCGTGTGGACACTCCCTATATAGACAGGCAAGTATTAATTCCATCTGTCCAACAAAGGGAGTGGAGTTTTGTGTGCATGACCGTTTTTTATCCCGCCATTAAGGCAGCCACACCCCATCTTTGGGGAAGTTCTTCTCTTCAATTTGACGTCTGTTGTCTACAATGGTAGTTAGAGGCATGTGCATGAATTCACACTTGGGAAAAGAGGAAAAAATTGCAAGAAGTATCCCACAACAGACTGACTGCATTCTGAACATTGTATGTTATTGTCTCAATATGTTGTTCTCAATATATGCAACATGCACACCAATTTCTTCCCAATTCTCTCCTCTCCCCCAACCCTGAAACCTCAGTTCACCCTGTCTCCATCCCCTCATGATTGATATGCTCAAACATAACATAACCTATCACTCCTTGAGGGTGAAGATTTTCCCTGCTATTACCCTGTCTCCATCCCCTCATGATTGATATGCTCAAACATAACATAACCTATCGCTGTCTGAGGGTGAAGATTTTCCCTGCTATTACCCTGTCTCCATCCCCTCATGATTGATATGCTCAAACATAACATAACCTATCACTGTCTGAGGGTGAAGATTTTCCCTGCTATTACCCTGTCTCCATCCCCTCATGACTAATATGCTCAAACATAACATAACCTATCACTGTCTGAGGGTGAAGATTTCCCTGCTATTACCCTGTCTCCATCCCCTCATGACTGATATGCTCAAACATAACATAACCTATCGCTGTCTGAGGGTGAAGATTTTCCCTGCTATTACCCTGTCTCCATCCCCTCATGATTGATATGCTCAAACATAACATAACCTATCACTGTCTGAGGGTGAAGATTTTCCCTGCTATTACCCTGTCTCCATCCCCTCATGATTGATATGCTCAACATAACATAACCTATCACTGTCTGAGGGTGAAGATTTTCCCTGCTATTACTCCTGTCTCCATCCCCTCATGATTGATATGCTCAAACATAACATAACCTATCACTGTCTGAGGGTGAAGATTTTCCCTGCTATTACCCTGTCTCCATCCCCTCATGATTGATATGCTCAAACATAACATAACCTATCACTGTCTGAGGGTGAAGATTTTCCCTGCTATTACCCTGTCTCCATCCCCTCATGATTGATATGCTCAAACATAACATAACCTATCGCTGTCTGAGGGTGAAGATTTTCCCTGCTATTACCCTGTCTCCATCCCCTCATGATTGATATGCTCAAACATAACATAACCTATCACTGTCTGAGGGTGAAGATTTTCCCTGCTATTACCCTGTCTCCATCCCCTCATGATTGATATGCTCAAACATAACATAACCTATCACTGTCTGAGGGTGAAGATTTTCCCTGCTATTACCCTGTCTCCATCCCCTCATGATTGATATGCTCAAACATAACATAACCTATCACTGTCTGAGGGTGAAGATTTTCCCTGCTATTACCCTGTCTCCATCCCCTCATGATTGATATGCTCAAACATAACATAACCTATCGCTGTCTGAGGGTGAAGATTTTCCCTGCTATTACCCTGTCTCCATCCCCTCATGATTGATATGCTCAAACATAACATAAACCTATCGCTGTCTGAGGGTGAAGATTTTCCCTGCTATTACCCTGTCTCCATCCCCTCATGATTGATATGCTCAAACATAACATAACCTAATCGCTGTCTGAGGGTGAAGATTTTCCCTGCTATTACCCTGTCTCCATCCCCTCATGATTGATATGCTCAAACATAACCATAACCTATCGCTGTCTGAGGTGAAGATTTCCCTGCTATTACCCTGTCTCCATCCCCTCATGATTGATATGCTCAAACATAACATAACCTATCGCTGTCTGAGGGTGAAGATTTTCCCTGCTATTACCCTGTCTCCATCCCCTCATGATTGATATGCTCAAACATAACATAACCTATCGCTGTCTGAGGGTGAAGATTTTCCCTGCTATTACCCTGTCTCCATCCCCTCATGATTGATATGCTCAAACATAACATAACCTATCGCTGTCTGAGGGTGAAGATTTTCCCTGCTATTACCCTGAGCTGTACTGCTCTGGCTGAGTATCTCTGTGTGAGTGAGAGAGAGAGAGAGCGGAGAGAGAGAGAGAGAGAGAGTGTATGGAGGTGCAATGCAGACATTGATGTTTGAACATTATTAATCATGTTTGTCGGAAAGATGGCCATACACGAACCACACACTGACACAACAGATTCATTTATGCATGCATGCACATACACACGCATGCACTCATGCATGCATGCACGCACGCACACACACACACACATGCACACACGCGCGCGCACACACACACACACAACACACACACACACGTGTATGCTTGTCCACTCGGGCAAATATGTGTGTGTGCATGTACTGAAATTGCCTGCTCTTGTCCTCCCCTCCCTCCGCCTATCTTCCCACCCAGCTTCATCACCACCTGCAACAACAACAACAACAACGTCAACATGCTGATTTAAGTCCTACTGCACCCTCCCTCAACCCCCTCCATCCCATTCACACACGTCTCTCTCACTCTCATCTCTCTCTTCACATACCCATAAAGTGCACAGTTCCATGGGGATACTTTGTGTGTGTGTGTGTGTGTGTAAACATGGACTTGTGTGTAAACATGGATTTGTGGGGAAACATGGACTGTGGGGAAACACACTGGAGGGAAACATGGACTGTGGGGAAACATGGACTGTGGGGAAACATGGACTGTGGGGAAACATGGACTGTGGGGAAACAGACTGTGGAGAAACATGGACTGTGGGGAAACATGGACTGTGGGGAAACATGGACTGTGGGGGAAACAGACTGTGGGGAAACATGGACTGTGGGGAAACAGACTGTGGAGTAACATGGACTGGGGGGAAACATGGACTGTGGGGAAACATGGACTGTGGGGAAACAGACTGTGGGGAAACATGGACTGTGTGGGGAACAAACTGTGGGAAACATGGATTGTGGTGAAACATGGACTGGGGGAAACGTGACGGTGGGGGAAACATGGACTGTGGGGAAACATGGACTGAGTGTGGGGAAACATGGACTGTGGGAAACATGGACTTGTGTGGAAACATGGACTGTGGAGAAACATGGACTTGTGTGGAAACATGGACTTGTGTGGAAACATGGACTGTGGAGAAACATGGACTTGTGTGGAAACATGGACTCTGGAGAAACATGGACTGTGGAGAAACATGGACTTGTGTGGAAACCTGGACTTGTGTGGCAACATGGACTTGTGTGGAAACCTGGACTTGTGTGGAAACACAGACCTGTGTGGAAACAGAGACCTGTGTGGAAACATGGACTTGTGTGGAAACATGGACTTGTGTGGAAACATGGACCTGTGTGAAAGCATGCACTTGTGAGGAAACATGGACTTGTGTGGAAACAGAGACCTGTGTGGAAACATGGACTTGTGTGGAAACATGGACCTGTGTGGAAACATGGACTTGTGTGGAAACATGGACCTGTGTGGAAGCATGGACTTGTGGGGAAACATGGACTTGTGTGGATACAGAGACCTGTGTGGAAACATGGACCTGTGTGGAAACATGTACTTGTGTGGAAACATGGACTTGTGTGGAAACAGACCTGTGTGGAAACCTGGACTTGTGTGGAAACATGGACTTGGTGGAAACATGGACTTGTGTGGAAACATGGACTTGAAACATGGACTTGTTGTGGAAACAGAGACCTGTGGTGGAAACATGGACTTGTGTGGAAAGAGAACCTTGGGGGAAACTTGGGAAACTACATGCGGGGTAGATGGACCTGGGGAAGGCAGACCCGGGGGAAACATAAGACAGTGAGGGACATAGACCTAGATAGATAGACAGATAGATAGACAGGTTGACAGACAGATTACACATTGTTTATAGCCGCCCAATTGAATGTGAAAAGCCATACCACCCACATGCAGATAGATACTTATCATGTAACTGATCCGGGTGACTTACACTCCCTTCCACCTCTTCATCCCCCTCCACCCCCACCCCCTTCATTCCTCCCCCTACCACCCCCCCCCCCCACCCCACCCCATGCTGCTGGCCACGTGACGGGGGCTGAGTGACCATGTGGCCAGGTCAACCTGGGCAACACACTAATGTACTCGGCGGCCGACCTTGACCTGTGTGACCCCTGGCTACTCCCCTCTGTTGCCTGGGAAGGAGAGAGGAGAGAGAGAGGGAGGAAGAGGTGAGGATAGATAGATAGATCGATGGTCAGGAGACAGAGATTGGAATCGTTACGTTAATTCATGAGCGGCGGTTTGAAAAACAAAACAAAACAAAACAACAGCAAGCAACAAAACAGCAGCAACAAAAATAATAACAACAACAACAACACTGAGCCCTCCCCCCCCCCCCCCCCCCCCCCCCCAATCCCTCTCATCCTGTCCTTACTCTTATCGTCCGCACCCCCCCCCCCCCCCCCCCCCACGACCTCCCCCCCCCCCTCCCACCGGTCTCATTAAAGGCGCTGACTGTGTTTGCGTCTGAGTTGACCAACCAACCAACAAACAAACAAACAAAAATCTCATCCTTTCTTCTTTTGCTTCCCCTCCCCTTGCCCCTCCCCCACCCCTCCCGCTCTTCACCTTCCAATCCTTTCGGGAACTCTCTCTCTCCTCTCTCTCCTCCTCCTCTCTCCCTCTCTCTCTCTCTTGTCTCTGTCTCTTTGTCTCTATATCTCTGTCTGTCTGTTTGTCTCTCTTTGTCTGTCTCTCTTTCTACCTCTTCTCTTCTGTCTGTCTGTTGTCTGTCTGTCTGTCTGTATGTCTGCCTCTCTGACGGTCTGTCTGTTTGTCTGTCTGTCTGCCTGTCTGTCTCTCTTATCAACCATTCGCCATTTCCCTCCTAAAAAATATTGATCGTTAAAACTATGTTCCACTCTTTTCCGTTTCCGCAGTTCTCCCTTCCAACTCCCCCCCCCCCCCCCTTCCCCCCCCCTTCCCCTCCCTCGCCCACCCTCTGGCCAGTCGGTTGAGGACCCAGACTCGCGACATTATGCCAGAATGCCTCTGCTGGGCTCAGAAAGATGAGCATCATGGTGTGCGAGCGTGTAGCGTTTGAAGTTGCTTTTCGAACGACTTGAAAGAAACAAGGAAATACAGAGAAAAGGGAAATACAGTACATGATACAACTAGGAAGGAAAGAAGGCAAAATCGATGACAATTTGCAAGTCGTCAAGACAGAGAGAGAGGAGAGGAGAGAGAGGGGGGAGGGAGAGGGAGATATATAGGGACAGAATCAATTGAGAGAGAGATAGAGAGACAGAGAGAGAGAGGGTGTGAGGGATATATATAGGTAGAGAGTCATTTGAGAGAGAGAGGGGGGAGGTATATATTATATATTATATATATATATATATAATAGAGAGAGAGAGAGAGAGAGAGAGAGGAGAGGCGAGGGAGAGAGAAAGATTAATGACAAAGAAATATACACTGGATTTGCAACTGAAATCTTTCACACCTCCAGTTCACCCACTCTACCCCTCCTCTCCTTCTCCCCCCTTCTTCTCCTCCCACTGTCTGTTTCCTCCCCATCCCTGCCCCTTCTGTCTCCTCCTCTGAGAGAGAGAGGAGAGAGAGAGGAGAGGAGAGAGAGACAAAAAACAGGGGCTTTAATACTTGAGAGAGATGAGCAGTCACGGTCAGGTTTATAGAGTTGACCTGGCGCTTCAGAATCACGCCAATTTGTCAAACTTTTGAAAGTCCGTGTCAGGAAAAGAGACACTGCGAGGGTGTGTCGCCATCATTAATATTCGCCGTGTTTCCTGTACAAAGACAGACGACTTTCCTTTCGTTTGCACTTTCGCCGGAGTGGAATTACGGATGTTGTCTCGTTCCACTGTTCAAACATCCCAACCCTACACTGGAGGATTTGGGTTTGAAGACGGCCGTGTAGTGCGCGAGCTGGATGCCGTAAATAGTCCTGCTGATACTGAACAGGCTGCACACCAAAAATTAAAGCGCCAAGGCCTTGCTTAAGGAGTCATGTATTTATAGACTGGCGCAATGTGATAATTTCCATTGTGTCTGAAAAGTGATTCTTTCTCGTTTTCTTTCACAGGGCCATCCAGGTACAAGCCAGGTGGATCCAAGCAGACAGATTCAAATCAAAGGAATGGGATTATTTAGGGTACCACCTGGCCCAAAGATAGGGTCACGGGTGAGTGCAAAGGCCTGAAATGTGACGTCAACTAAGGGGAATGTCGTGTATTTGGAGACTGTGTGTGATGTAATTAGTGGGGAGCTGTTTTTTATATATTATATATATATATTATATATATATTATATTGTTGTTGTTGTTTTTAATTTCTTTTTTAAATTAAGTATCAGTTTAAAATTAAATGCTGGTTCAAACTTGGGTAGGCCTCAAAACGCTTACATAGATTATGTAGTGTTTCAGTGAAAAATCCAAATTGTAGCGTGTGACCACAATACATATTTCACGTTAAGAGTGCAGTATGTGTGTGTGTGGAGGGGTGAGCGTGGGAGGGGGAAGGATGGGGTGGGGTGGTACATGGACAAGGAGGGGGTGTGGTGAGATATGTTAGAATGGACGGAGGGGATTATGGGAGCATGGCAATCCCTAGCTGACCAATTTATTCGCATAAAGCCCATTAATTTTCTGTCTAGGAAACTGTGAAACTAACGAGAACAGTTGTCTGATATTGTGGATTTATACTGACCGTTTCTTCATGATAAAAACAGATTTCATCATCAAGAAGAAGAAGAAGAAGAAGAAAAGCAGAAGAAGAAGAAGAAGAAGAAGAAGAAGAAGAACAACAACAACAACAACGACAACAACAACAACAAAAAGGAGGGGGGGGTGGGGTGGGTGGGGGGGGGTGGGGGGGGGGGGGTTGAAGTGAGTTCCTTTCAATGTAGAAGGGATCGTGGGTTCGAAGGTGTAGTCTTCCAGTAAAAAGTCATTTCCATAACGTCAGTAAGATTCAATAGAGAGAGAGAGAGAGAGAGACGAGAAGAGCATTGTTAATTCTCGATGAGAGCACACCAATTTTTGAAATGTGATAGAAGCTGTACTCCCAAATGTTTCAGATCCTATTCTGACAAACAAGAACAACAGCAAAGAACTTAACAAAAGTATATATACACACACATTCTTTCCTCCGTTCGCCCCCTTCCTCCTTTTACACTTTTTTTAAAAGGTATCTTTGCCGAGTCATTAATGCAATGGCAGGAGGAATTGTAAACCTGCACGTGTTTTCTCCCACTATGAAATTGTTCAACACACACACACACACACACACACACACACCACACACACACGTGTGTGTGTGTGTGTGTGTGTGTGTGTGGTGTGTGTGTGGGGTGTGTGTGTGTGTGTGAAGAAAACAAAACCAGATAAAGGAATGATGCTATAATTTATTCTATTTGAGTAATATAGGCTTTTCGACTTGAATGCATATATCTATAGACATTCGATCGTAGCCTGGAGAACAATAATTTTGTCATTTTCGTATCAGCGCAGTTCGCGGATGTTCATTTTCCTTCCATTTTGTTGTTGCTGTCGTCATTCCAAAAATGCATTTTCATTGTTTGCGTTCAGACGAACTGTTCAGAAATATGATGAAAGCTTCACATGTATGCAAAATCTACCGTAACCGTCATATCATTTATGTTTGTGACCTATTTTGGATCAAGATTCTTATCCTGATATAATGAGTTCCATTCGGAACGAAGAGAAGAGACAGACGGAGTCTAACCACCAGAGGACAGCAAACACAAATAAAAGATAGCAGCGCATTTGAACAAATGTTGTTTGGAGTTTTCTGCAAAAAGTCATTTCAACTGTCATTTATTTTCTGAATGTCTTTCTTACCTCTCCTTCCTCCCTACCCCCCCCCCCCCCCCCCCCCCCTCCTCTCTATACCTTCTCCCCGCCCACTCCCTATTTCTGACCCGTACTTGTCAAGGACGGTCTGGCAGTTGACGACAGGGGACAGCAGTTGAATGAACGACGTCCACACACAATATTGTAAATGACAGGATGCATGAGGCGGAGGGGGGTTGTAATCGTCTGCCTCGGTCAGTGTAAATCACTGTGCTGTGGACTACCTTAGGACTCCTAAGAAACAGTGACACTGTCGATATGAATTTTTGTGGGTCAACGCTTCATCGAAACGGAAAAAAAAGTTACGGCGCAAGGAAAAAATTACGATGTATAGATATAGATACATGCCGCATTTTTTTTAAGAAAATAACAAAAAACTTATTTTTTTTCCTCCACAGCACAGTTGTACCTGTTAAAACTAGACACATGGACGTCTACACACACTGTTAAAACAGACACATGGACGTCTACACACACTGTTAAAACTGACACATGGACGTCTACACACACTGTTAAAACTTGACAATGACCCCACAATTTAAACTTAAAAGATTTACCACACGTTAAAATTTACACATGGAAACCCCTTTAAATTTTTAAAAAACACATTTAAACTAAAACCCGTTAAAAAATTTAAAATTACTAAAGTTAAAAATAAACGAAAATTACCACCCCTTGTTAAAACAAACCTGGGTCACACCCCATTTTAAAACTGCAATGGCGTCTAACATTTAAAAAGAAAAGGACTCTCCACATTGTTAAAACTGCAGGGGTCTACACATCTTTAAATACCATGGACGTCTAAAACCCTTTTTTTTAATAAAAGGGTAACACCTTAAAAATCCTGACGTCTAAACCTTAAAACTAGACACATTCAACCCATTTAAAATAAACATACGTTAACCCCCCTTTAAAACTAAAACTGGACCCCCACACCTTTTTAAAATGACCAACGTTCACAAAAAATTTTTAAAATAACACATGACTTACAAAATTTTTAAAAAAAACACATGGGCTCTACACCACTTTTTAAAAGACCTAAAAACTTTTAAAAAACACACCAAAAATACACTTTTAAAAAAACCTTTAAAACTCCAAAAAAAACAAAACAAATTTAAAAAACACTTACCCAAAACCTTTTTTAAAAAAAACTTTTTGGGAAAAAAAAACCACCAAATTTTAAAAAGAAAAAAGGGCCAAATTTTAAAAAACAAAAATTTTAAAAATTTTTTAAAAAAATATTAAACCCCTGTTAAAATAAATAAAATAAAAATTAAAAATTTAAACGGACCAAAAACCCTAATTTAAAATGTCCCCCTTTTTTTTTAAAAAAAGGCCACACCTTTTTTAAAAAAAATGGCTAACCCCTGTTAAAACTAGACACATGGGTTTCATACCACCGTTAAAAAGCACATGGGCCCCCACCACTTTTTAAACTAACATGGACCCAAAACCCCTCTGTTAAAAAAAACCAAACGCACCACCTTTAAAAAATAAACCCGGAGCTACACACCTGTAAAACTAGACAATGGACTCTAAACACCTTTTAAAAATAAAACCCTGGCGACCACTTTTAAAAAAAACCATGACGTCTTTCCCCCTTTTAAAAATTTAAAATTTACCACCTTTTTTAAAATTTAAAAACATACGTTAAACAAAAAAAAAAACCCCAAAATTTTTTTAAAAAGGGCAAACCAACCCTTTTAAAAGAAAAAGCCAACCTCTTTAAAAAAACGGACCTACCCGTAAAATAAAGACCTTAAATTTAAAAAAAAGGCCACACTTTTAAAAAAAACATGATCCCACAACTTAAAAAAACCCTTTTACCCAAAAAAAAACTAAAACCCAAACCCTTTTAAACTGCAATGGGCACAAAATTAAAAAAAAGGACGTTAAAATTTTAAAAAAAACACAGGGTTTCCCCCCTTTTAAAATAGAAAATGACCCAAAACCCCGTTAAAACTAACAATGGACGTCTACAACTTAAAAAACCCTGGTTAAAATTACAATTTATTTCAAAAAAGGGTTTAAAAAATTTAACTTTAAAACCCCGAAAATACCCCCTTTTTTTCAACCAAAAAACAACCTTTTTAAAAAGGGAAACCCAAAATTTTAAAAAAACCAAAAAAAACCAAAACTTTAAAACTAAAATTCCAAATTCCCCCTCTTAAAATGAACATTAAAAACAACCCTTTTTAAAAAAACAGGGCTCCCAAAAACCTTTTAAAAATAAAAGGGGGGCCACACCCAAAAAAAAAAAAATTCCACAAAACCCTTTAAAAATGAAAGGGCCCACACTTTTAAAAAAAAGGGCGTTACAACCTGTTAAAACAAAACTTTCCCACACAAACCCGAAAACTAACCAAATTTTCCCAAACCCAAAAAAATGAATTAAAAAATTTTAAAAACCCGAAAACTAACACAAGTTCAAACTTTAAAAAAAAGTTTAAAACTTTTTAAACACAAAACGTCTACACACCTGTTAAAACTTACCATGATTACACACCTGTTTAAAAAAACACATGGGGTAAACCCCGTTAAAACAACACATGGAGTCCAACCCCCGTTAAAAAAAACTTTACCTCCTTTTTTAAATTTCTACAAAAAATTTTTTAAACCCGAAACCAAAACCCCCACTTTTAAAACTAGACACATGGACCTACCACCTGTAAAATGCCTTGGGCTCTAAAAAAAACAAAAAAACCCTTTAAAAAGAAAAGAAATTTCCCACCGTTAAAAATTTTTGGACGTCTACACCCTTTTAAAAATAAACCCCGGGGCTCCATTTTAAAAAAAAAAAAAACACCCTACACTGTTTAAAATGAAAAGGGGGTCTAAACCCCAATGTTAAAAACAATGGACGTCACAACACTTTTTAAAAAAAACTCACACACTCTTTAAAAAGCACAATTTAAAAAACCTTTAAAAACAACCTTACACACTTTAAAAATAAACAAAAAAGGGCCAAAACCCCCCTTTTAAAAAAAAAAACATGACGTTAAAACCCTTTTTTTTAAAAAAAACGGGTCTACACACCTTTTAAAAAAGACACAGACGTCACAAACCCTTTAAAAAAACAATTCCACCCCAAAAAAATTTAAAAAAAGGACGTCACACCATGTTTTAAAAAAAAACAGGACTCACACCCTTTAAAATTGACCATGGATCTACAACAGTTAAAAAATAACCATGGGCCCAAAAACCACTGTAAAAAAACAAGGGAAAATCACTTTAAAAAAATGAACAGCGCTACAACCTTTTAAAAAAACACAACTCTACACCCTGTTTAAAAACAAAATTTCCACTCTGTTAAAAAAGAACCCGGACTTTAAAAAACCCTTTAAAATTACAAGGACTCTACAACACGTTTTAAAAAAAAGGGGCGTCTACAACCTTTAAAAAAACCCCTTTACATCACGTTAAAACTTAAACAGAACCCACACCCCTTTTAAAAAAAACACGGGCTCACCCACACTGTTAAAACTTGACACATGGACGTCTACCACACTTTAAACTAAAAAGGGTTAACACACTTTAAAAAAACCATGACTCTACACACCGTTTAAAAATTTCCGGGGCCCCCAAAACCTTTAAAAAAGAACCGGGGAAAAAAATTTAAACTAGCCCATTTTTAAAAAAAAAACAACCCAACAATTAAAATACAAAAATACCCCCCAAAATTTTAAACTGAAAACCAACACCTGTTAAAAAAACGGGAAAAAAACTTTAACTAGAAAAGGACTCACTCACTTTTAAAAAGGGCGTCTACAAATTTTAAAAACACGGGCGTCTACCACCCTTTAAAAAAAGGGGCGTCTACACACCTGTTAAATTAACCGGGGCCCCAAACCCTTTTAAAACCATGATTACAACCCCTTTAAAAACACATGGGCTTCCCCACTTTTAACCCCTTCCCACAAAACCAAAAAAAACCCCAAACCTTAACCCCCAAAAAAAAAACCACCACGGAAAATCCTACCAACCCTGTTAAAAATAAAAAAAACTTACACACCGTTAAAACCTTTGGGGTCTACAACCCCTTTTTAAACTAAAACCCACACCAAAAAAAACGGCCACCACTGTTTAAAATAACCAAAGGTTACACATTTAAACAGAAAAATTTCCTTTTTAAAAATGACCCGACGTTAAATAAATTTTTAAAATTTTTAAATTTAAAAAAAAACTCCCCCCCAAAAAACAGCGTCTTTAAAATTTAAAAAAGAAATGGTTAACCCCCTTTAAAACCCAAAAAAGCCTTAAAAATAAACAAAAAAAATTTTTTCCATGAATTTTTTTAAAAAATTTCCTTTTAAAATTTTCAAATTCCAGGAAATAAAATTTAAAATTAAATGGTCAAAAAAGTAAACCATTTAAACCCCCAAAAATGCAAAAACCCCAACCTTTTAAAATTCCAAGGGTTTTTTAAAAATAACCCGGCGTTTTAAACCTTTTAAAAGAAAAAAATTTTTTGGGAAATATTTTTAAAAAAAAATTCACCTGGGTTTTCCCCTTTTTAAATTTTTTTCACTCTCCACCCTGTAAAAATGACACATGGACGTCTACACACTCTGTTAAAACTTGACACATGGACGTCTACACACTCTGTTAAAACTTGACACATGGACGTCTACACACACTGTTAAAACTTGACACATGGACGTCTACACACACTGTTCAAACTAGACACATGGACGTCTACAACTCTGTTAATACTTATGAAGAAATTACAAAGTATTGACTCTAAAGCATACAAATTAGCTTTGGGAGTTCCTGTCCACACTCCGACTATTGCTACGTATGGGGAGGTTGGTGTTCTACCTTTGAACAATTATCGAGAACTGTCTTCAGCTAAGTACATTATAAGAAGCAGTGCTGTTGAAAATGTCAACGTGGATGAAAATGTACTTAGATCAGATCTTCAATTTCCAAAAAGAGCAAGGGCCATAAAATCTTTGACAACAATAGCCACTTATACTTCAGATATTCACAGTAGATTAGATCTGAAAACTAAAGATATAGGTAAGCGTTCGATTACGTCTCCAATTCCTCCATGGGAACTGAACAGAGCAGATTTTGACCTTTCCAATGACGATCTAAAAAAGAGTGATAACCCTCACCTACTTGCTTTTTCTTTTCGATCTCGTGTTCATTCAAATTATTCTAACCATTTGAAGGTATATACCGATGGTTTTCTTATTGACACTAATGTGGCGGGTGCTGGGTTTGTAATACCTGGACTAAAGAAAGAAAAATCGTTTCATATTGGTGCAGGTCATTCTGTTTTCACCGCAGAACTGGTAGCCATTCTCATGGCTCTGCGATACATTGTTAATCTTCCTATGGTTATATTTCCAATACTTTTTTGTGTTGACTCTAAGTCTGTCTTATTTACACTGAAATCCATGAAGTCTACTAGAGACAGATGTGACCTAGTAATTGAAATTAATCATCTCATACATTTTCTAATTCAAAAGGGTTCCAGTGTAACATTTACTTGGGTTCCATCACATTGTGGTATTTATGGAAATGAATGGGCAGACAGAGTAGCTAGAGGAGGTGCAGTACAAAGAATTCGTTGTGAAAACGTTCATATTCCTTTGTCTGTAAAGGAATGCTATAATCTTTTAGAAAAAGACACCAAAGCCCGTGTGGGTTATAATGTAAATCGGCACATCTCTTACAGCATGTCTTTGTTGAATGTTTTTCCGAGGGAAATTTCCAGTTTGTGTTTTAGACTTAAATATAATTCATTAAAATGTAAATATGTTGATACTGCAAAATGCATATGTGGAGAAAAACTTTTGACATTTCATGTACTATTTAATTGTCCCACTATGCAGCAGTACTTACCCAATTTTCAGTTACCAGATAATCCTACAGTTGATGATTTTAAGACTCTAACTTCAAATCATTCATTTTTGGCTAATGTATCAAAATATTTACTTCGCAGTCCTATCGGTACATTAGTATGATATTTCAGTATTTTTAAGCAAACATTGTTTATGTTGTTTATGTCCAGTGATTTAAGCTTTATTTTTAATTATGTTTTCATTTGTATAATAATATCAATGTCATCTTGATGTATATCATTTACAAATATCATAATCGTCTAAAAACACGCCATGTGAAAAGACGTAAAACTAAACAAACAAACAAACAAACACTCTGTTAAAACTTGACACATGGACGTCTACACACTCTGTTAAAACTTGACACATGGACGTCTACATACACTGTTAAAACTTGACACATGGACGTCTACATACACTGTTAAAACTTGACACATGGACGTCTACAACTCTGTTAAAACTGACACATGGACGTCTACAACACTGTTAAAACTTGACACATGGACGTCTACAACACTGTTAAAACTAGACACATGACGTCTACACACACTGTTAAAACTTGACACATGGACGTCTACACACTCTGTTAAACTGACACATGGACGTCTACACACACTGTTAAAACTAGACACATGGACGTCTACACACACTGTTCAAAACTAGACACATGACGTCTACACAATCACTGTTCAAAATTGACACATGGACGTCTACACAACACTCACTACTCTTGTTTTATAAAACTAGACACAATAGAGTCTACACACATCACATCTGTTTAATTGACACATAGAGTCTCAAAACTGTTCAAAGTTAGATTTGTGTAGCTTTCGTGTAACGGAAAATCGTGTGGAATAAAAACGATTGTGAATGTACAGTTTAGCGAGCCAGTGGCAGTTTTGTGGTTTTGCACACCGTTTGTGGTTGGTTGTTTAAAGTGAATGAGAGGTCGCAAAGACTGGAGATGCGTTTGATACAGATGTGTGCTGGATGTGGTGTGATTGTGTGGAACCTGGTGTGGTTTGTGTGATTGGCTGATGTGTCTGATTTACTGTGTGCGTGCGTGCATGTAATAAAGAGGGAAGCCTGACCGTTTCTGTGGTACACTGTTGGGACCCGCGGTGGGAGATTAAACGCTGGGAAACCCCTAGACCTGGAGTCTCTGCACTTTACACCCAATTCTACAGACCACATCGGGGAAATGACGATTGCATGGCAACCGAAACACGGAGAGGGGGCGGGAGGATGCGTACAAAAGGTGGGAGGGGGGTGGGGTGTGATTTATGGGAGAAGAAGAAAAAGAGGGAGAAGGTGGGAGGCTGGAGGAGTAAGGGTGTGGATGGAGGGGGGGGGAAGGGGAGGGAGGGGGGGGGGGGGGGGGGGGGGGGGATTTGACGTATTTAAGGCCTTGTAGTAGTAATACTACCACGCAGGTTTTATAAGGCGAGGCATATATGATGGGCGCTTAATTCAACTTTTTCGTCATTGGAAAGTGTAAAGTTTTTATGTATCTGTTTTATTTGTTTGTTTGATTTACTCATCAGTTGCTGATATCATTTCCTGATTATATTTACGTGCTTATTGAGCTGATCTTTGCATAAATGTTACTTCAAGTTCTAATGTCTTTGTTTAGTTTCAGTCATGTTTTTCTTTCTTCTTTTCTTTTTTTTTTCCTTTTTTTTCTTTGGTGTATCTGATCACACAGACACACACACACACACACACACACACACCACACACACACACACACACACACACACACACCACACACACAACAATATGGGTATTTTTGCCATTTATTCTGTGGGACATCAGTCGAATAAGTAAGTAGAAGGAGTAGAACAAGAACAAAAAGAATAAGAACACCAAAGAAATTTTTTTTTTTCCAGACTATCAATCTGGCTTTCATGGAAATTTTCGTTGTTCAATGCTGAAAGCTGTTGATAAGTTGATTATCTCCATTGTGTTGTGAAAAACTTCATATTTTCTAAACGCTTTTTTTGTTGTTTTGTTTTTGTTGAGTTTTTATTGTTCTTTCATTCTTTTTTTCATGTATGAAAAAAATATGTACAAAAGTTTTTTTGTTTTTTGTTTTCTATCATTTTTCCTTTCTTTCTGTTTTTTTTCGATCTGTTTCGCTTCAATTTTGTGTGTGGTCTCTTTCTCTTCTTTCTTTCTTCTTGTTTTGTACTTTCTTCTGTTCTTTTCTATTCTTTCATTCTTTCATTTTGTCTGTATTTTTTCATATTAGCTTTAAAAAAATTCCATTTTCTCCCTGGTCTTGTTTTATTCATATTCCTTCTTTCTATTTTATGTTTTCATTATTGTCGTTCTTCTCTTCCAACCATCTTTCTCTTCGGTTTTTTTTCTACCTGTCTTATTCGCATTTTGATTTTTTTTCTTTTAATTAATTTATTCTTTTAAAAGAATCTTCGCTCTCCTTCTTTCTTTGTGTCTATTATGTCTTCCTTTGTTGTTGTTGTTGCCGCTGTAGTTGCTTTCTTTTGTTCCCCTGTACTTTCGCTTTTTTTTTCAGCAGAAAATCAAGGCAAAGTATTTGGGTGGCAGCATACTCTACGTTTCGCAGCCGCCATGGCCGTTGTCGGAGTCGTTGTGTTGGCCATGATGGGTATGTTGCTTGCTTTCAGACTCCGTCTCTCGCTTGCTGTCCTCTATATGGCTGAAGACTTAAAAGCGTGTCATTGTCTGTCTCTGTCTGTCTGTGTCTCTCACTCTGTGTCTGTCTGTCTGTCTATGTCTATCTCTGTCTCTGTCTGTCTCTGTCCGTCTCTGTCCGTCTCTGTCTCTGTCCCCCCCCCCCCCCCATTCCCTTTCTCTCCGCATGTTACTGTGTTGTGTGTGTGGTGTTGTGTGTGTGTGTGTGTGTGTGTGTGTGTGGTGTGTGTTGGTATCTTATTCTGTTGTTTACAGGATTCCTTGCCCCCCTCCCCCTCCCCTTCCCTCCCCTCCCCTCCCCTTTCTCTCGCTCCTTTTCGGTTTTTCATCTCTCTCTCTCTCTCTCTCTCTCTCTCTCTCTCTCTCTCTCTCTCTCTTCTCTCTCTCTCTGTGTGTGTGTGGTGTGTGTGTGTGTGTGTGTGTGTGTGTGTGTATCACTATTCTGTTGTTTACAGGATTCCTTGCCCCCCTCCCCCCTCCCCCTCCCCTTCCCTCCCCTCCCCTCCCCTCCCCTCCCCCTTCTCTCTCTCTCGCTCCTTTTCGGTTTTTCATCTCTCTCTCTCTCTCTCTCTCTCTCTCTCTCTCTCTCTCTCTCTTGTTCAGCTGTACGACAACTTAACTGATCTATGGAAAAATCATCAGCATGTCGGTATTTGGTATTATTTTGTTTGACTTTGCTTACTTTATTTTGTTCATTATTGTATAGTATTTGTGAATTCATCCCCTTTCAAATGGGGCTATGGCCTTTGTTGAATAAAAGTCCGTCTCTGTCTCTCTCTGCGCGCTTGTGTGTAAAATGTTCTCTTTCCTTTTTGTTCTATGTCTTTGATTTGTTATCAAGAGGAAACCTTTTCTGATTTTTCTATTACTTTATTTCAAAATGGTTTGATTGTTCTCATTTACTGAGCTATTCAGTGTGCCTATTTCATTCAAGATTTTTTTTCTCTCTTTCCTGGCGCCGCAGGTTGAATCTTGCTCCCCCTTGACACAAAGACTGTGTCGGTCAATGTGAAGGCAAATATGTCTGAAACGTCTGAAGCGAATCTCTCCTCACTTTCCTCCTTCATTTACCGTTTATCGCTCTCGTCTGCAACTTGCACTGCAGCTCTTCTTCAGCCTGCTTGCTTGCTTCCCTTGATCTTCGTCTGCAACTTGCACTGCAGCTCTTCTT
>CM031618.1:4410657-4425657 GCA_018398815.1 Conus ventricosus | reverse complement strand
CCTGTGCGAAACCCCCCCGGATGAACGCCAAACTCCCTCCTTACTGTAAGCCCTGGGGTTGAAAGGCCCCGTGCGCACGCGCGTCGTTATTTTTTTTTTTTATTAATTTAAAAAAAAAAAAAGAATTTTTCCTTCTCTTTCCCGGTTGTTTTCTTCTCTCTCTCTCTCTCTCTCTCCTAAAAAAATCCACATTTTACCCCCCAAATTGTTCTGTTTTTCACCCTTGGAGAAAAATTTACAAACCCTTAAAATTCCCCAAGACTGTGGGCTTTTGCTTGTCCCTTTTAACTCCACATTCGTGCCCACGTTTTTGACTCCCCCGAAAAAACCCGATCATGGGGAAGAAAAAGGAATGCTGGAAGGTCTGCATACTTCTGGAAGGTGGGCCTTTCCTATAGAAAGGGACAAACAAATGGTTCTCCCCCGAAGTTTCCCCAAAAGAAACATCAAAAACACTCCAATGATCCCCAAAAACAGAAAGGGAAATGAGGGATCAGGCACCCAAACTAAAACCCCCAAAATCCCAACAAATGAAAAACATAAAACCCCAGGATCTAGTAAATTTACCCGGGTTTGCAAGCTTGGACCCCCCCCCCACGTTTATAAAAACCCAGAACCCCGGAAATTTCTGTGATCACCCAGGTTCAAAAATTTAAAAAAGGAAAAGGCAAAAAAGGAAGATAAAACCCCCACCAAAATCCTTCATCAAACAAATCCTGCCCCCCCCGGGAATCCCCCCCATGCCTCAACGTCCCCCACCATTTGGGGAAAAAGGACAGTAATTGAAAAGGGGGGACCCGGGCTAGTGTCCCCCTCAGCAAAAGGGCGGTGAAGAGTCTGCTCCGGGCCTTCACCCCTTTTCCGGATGCGGGTCCCCAAGCAAAGACCCCCCGATTCTCCACCCCCCCAGAAAGGGGGAGCCTATGAAAATGTCCAGAAAAACCTATTTTCAAAAGGGGTTAAAACTAGTGGAGTTGCCAGACTCCCAGGGGTTTGATGCATCAACTGCTTTTACCTGCGGGCCCCAAAATTTGCTGGGTAAAACCATTTTTCTGTTTTGGGGGATGGATTTCCAATCTTTTTTTCCAATGCAGCCTCTCCAGGGTTTACAGCTGAAAGATCAGCTCCTCCTGAAGGGGAACTCACCCACTACACCCCCCTCAAACCATAAACCCCCTGGGTTAAAATTGCCAATCACCCCACCCAAACAACAAAAAACAAAACGGGATTTAAAGCCAAACATGTGTTAAGCAGCGGGCGATCCAGGGTCTGCTTTTTGGGGAGACAGAAAGACAGTCGTAGGGCCAAACCGAATAAAGAGAACCCCCCTGCTTTTATAAACACAGAACAGATGATAAAAATCCCCACCGGATCTTCTCAACATACTTAAATCAGAGAAAGACCAATGTAAAAAACCCCCCTCACCTTTGGCCCAACACTCAAGACTATAAAAAACCGAACAAAAGAAAAGAGTGGGAAAACCCAAAAGAACCCTTTGAAAAAACAAATACAATCTGAAAAAGAAATGCGAAAAGGGAAATCTTTCCCACAAGCCCACTGATGCTGTTTTTTCGGGATGCATTGAAAGCCAATCATGTTGACAACCCTTTTTTTGGGTTCCAGTCCGTCCCTCAAAAACCCCTTTTCATATCTTTGGGGATAAAGGGGGAAACCACACCCCTGGATTTGGCCCCCCGTACACGAAGCAGGACTTTTGGGCCGGGACGGGACTCACCTCCAGAAGCTTTCACGTCACGGGGAAAAACCCATTTAACTAAACCACAACCAACACCCCGATACAAAAACCAGGGTCGGGGCCTTGCCATGTTCATTGTCCTTAAAAAATTTCTAATGATTCGAACAGTATCTTTCTTTTTTTAAATTTTTTTATAGAAGGACTGTCTAAAATCTATGATCCAGAGTTTTAGATCTTTTCTAAAATTAATGTTTTTTATTTTACTGAAAAAAAACGTTCCAGTTAAATTTTCCTTTTTGGGCCCTTTTTCCCAAAATTTAAAAAAGGTTATTTTGTGCCCCCGGGTTTTTAAAACTATAAAACTTAGTCACTCCCCGTCGTTGGAGGGATTGGGGATGTTTTTTAAGAAAAAATTTGTAAAATCTCATAAAAGTGTATCCCAACAGAATTGGACAATTGTTTAATTCTAATTATGTTAGAGACCCAAAGGGTTTCAATGGATTTTTTTTTTGGATAGGGGGGGTACTTACCCCCAACTTCACAGTCGGGTTTTTACGTGTTGAAAAAAAATAAAAAAATGGTTTTTATATTTTTTAGAACAGTGCATATTTTAAACCTCACCAAGACCATGGGGCTTCCTTTGTTGATCTTTGGAGCCCCAAAAACGCAAGAATTTGGCAAAAAAGGGAATTTTTAAAAGAATTTTGTTTACCAAATGGGGAATGTTGAGGTTTTGGGAAGAGAGGAATCTGACTTTAAAAATCTCTTTTTTAAAAGGGGTACGAAGTTAAAAATTTGTCAATGTTTTTTGGGAAAATATCTTCTTGACGGTGGGGGAACAATTAATTTTTTTTTTGAAATTCCCAAGGGAAATTTTTTAAAAAGGTGATGTAAATGGCGTTAACTTTTAATTGACCCAAAAGGGGGGTTCTAGTTTTAATAGACTTTTTTTTTAATGTAAAGCCCCCTTAAATTTCTTTCGGGGGTTAAAGCTTAAAGTTTTGTCTAAAATCCAAAGTCAAAACAATGCCTTTCATTTTGAGTTTACAGCTTGCAAAAACATAAATCCAATGAAAAGAATGAAAAGGGAAAATAGAAAAGAAAAATAAATTTGTTTGGACTAAGGAAAAAAGCCCAAAATTATTTTACAAAAACCTATGTTCTCAGGTTGTACAATTACTTTTTTTGTGTTTAAATCAAATTTAAATTTTAAAACATTAATTTGGCACTGGGTAAAATTAAATTTGAAGCTTTATAAAAAAGCAGGTCAGTGAAGGGCAAAAAAACAATTACTAGTGGCAATGATAGAAAAAAAACCCTTTGGGTTTGATCCAGATTTTTGGGGAAAAAAAAGCCCAGAAACCCCGATTCCCTTTTACGAAAAATTTAAACATTTGTAACAACGTAGTGTTTAAAAAAGAGGACCTCGAGTGATATATTGTAATCTCCTTAGGGGATTAAAAAAAATTATTAAATGAGAAACAACAAAAACCCTTAAAAACCCTTTTTAATAAAAGCTTTTAGAGGATAACAAAAAGGGACCCAAAAAACTTTTTTGGGCCCAAACTTTTAAAAAATGTATCCCAAAGTTTGTTTCCAATCCCAATGACATAACAAAGGAACGGGTTTAAAAGCATTTTTATAAAGTATTTAATTCTGTTTATCCCTATGCAAGTTTTAAACAACTTTCAGGGAAACCCATTAATTATGCAGATACAGAGGGGGTTCAAGATTATGAAATTTCTGCCGGGAAAAACAAAAATTTCCCGGGGAAAGTGAAGTCAGGTGATTTGGGGGTTTTTTAAAGAAAATAAGGCTGCGGGGACCAAGGGGACTATGTATTTGAGTTCAAAAAAATCCCTTGATATTTCGAGTTTTTCCTTTCCCCTTTACATATTTTTTTAAAAAACTGTTTGACTGGGGATTTTTTCCTAGTGATTGGCAGAAGTTTTTAATAAACCGAAAATTTTAAAAAAAAGGGTGATTTTTAACCTTCCAGAAAATTTTGGGGCCCCTTTTCCCCATTTTTTAAAACTTTGTGGGAATTTTATACAGTTACGTCCTAAAAACTTTCAAACCCTGGGTGTAGAAAATAAAAAATTTTTTTTTAGTGAAATGAAAGTTTGGTTTTAAAAAAAAAAATTTAACAGCACAATAGACCATTCTATATTATTTGCCCTATTAAAAAAAAAATTTTATCTAATAACCAGAAATTGAAATATTCCCCATTCATTAAATTTTTTAAAAAACATTTGATTTTTTTGGACAGACATTTACAAAGGGAATACTGAGAAAAAACGGAGAAAAGGGAAAAAATGTTTAAGGCATTAAAAAGTATGTATTCCGGGTTTTTAAAGCAAGGGGTACGCTGAAAAAAAATAAACCCCTTCCCAGACACCTTTTTCTGTAAAACAAGGTTTTAAAAAAAGGAGATTATGCAGCCCCTTTTTTTTTTTCTCTATTTTTAATAAACTGAAAAATTGAAAAAATTTCAAAGGGGCAAACAGGCCCTTCCCATTAGCCCGTTTTAATAGAAACCCCTAAAATTTTTTCGTTGATGATATCTTCTTTTTGGCGTATAAAATTTTATTTGGACCCAAAAAACAGCTAAATTTTTTAAAGAACACGAAAGGGAAAAATTGGGTTTAACTGTCAATCTAGAGAAATTTTAAAATGTAGTGTTCGGGAAAGGGGGGGATATTTTTGCAGTCCGGGGAAAAAAAGGTTTTAGGGTTTTATGATAAAATAAAAGGGTTTTTAAACCAGAAAAAAATATTTTAGGTTTTTTTTTTTTTAAAAGGGGTTTAAAAGTTTTTTACGCGTTTTAAATTACAGGGGCATCACGAGAAAAAAAATGTTTCAAGGGTATACTAAAAACTTAGGGAAATTTGGTAACCTTTTGCCTCGTTTTTTTTTTTAACTTTTTGATTGCCCGGGGTTAAAACCCAAATTGCCTCATTTATGGATGTGAATTTTGGGGGCCCTTGTAGCCGATCCAAGCGTAATAAAAAAAAAAGACATTTATTTGAAATTTAAAAAGATTTCTAAAACGTCCAGCATACAAACACCTAGTGCTTTTTAAAAGGGACTCGAAAAGGGAAATTTCCCGTTAGATAAAAACAACTAGAAAAGATGAAAAAAAATTTTGGCTTAAAAAAAATTCTAAAAATTGCCTAAAGGAATCGTCCCCCAAAATTAAATTTTTATCAGCACTTTTTAAACCCTTTGCATTTTTAAAAAAAACAAAAATAATTGGGTTTTTTCCCTTTTTGGTTTTAAAATTTGTACTATCTGGATTTGGCTTTTTTGTGGGAAAGTCAGGGGGTGGGAAAATGATAGAATTTTCTTTAAAATTTCAACAAAGTTTAAATTTTAAATTGTTTTGGGCCAAGGAGGGAATAGTCAAATTCAATCTAAACAGCGATTTAAAATTCCCTTTTCCCTTATCAAGTCATCAAAAAAGTCTTTTCTTAAAATCTGAAATGGGAAAAAAATAAGTTTACGGTAAACCAATTTAAATTTGATTCAGATTAGGTGTAATCTTCCCGAAAACCCCCCCCGTTTTCGCTTCCCAAAAGGGCCAAAAAAGATCACACTTGTTCCCTTTTGTCCCAAAACAAAGAAAGTGGGTATCAATTTTTTCCTTAAATGCCCCAGTTTTCATGCCTTTTAAAGAGAGCAAATTTTTTTCCAAAAAAAATTCTTTTGTCAAACCCCACGGTTTTTAAAATGTTTATTACTATTTGGCAAGCCCCAAAAAAAACTTTTTGGGCTTGCTAATTTTATTGCCAGAGCTTTAAATTAGAAAATTTAAAACAAAAACTTTGTTTTTTTTTGGGGTGTGGGGGTGGTGTGTGTGTTTGTGTTGGGGTGTGTTGTGTGGTGTGTGTTGTGTTTGTGTTCTCTTTCCCCAAATTCCCTTTTTTTAGTTCCCCTTTTTTAAAAATACAGAATTTTTTTTCCCCCTCCCCTTTAAAACCCCCACCCCATTCAATTTTCCCTTTGGCCCTGTATTTTGGGGGGACACCTTTTTTGAAATACAGCAGATATTATAATGCATTTCTGTACCACTGTATTAGTCCCGTGTTTTCCCAGTGAATTTTATTTGGTTTTTTTCATCATAATTTTATGTTTCCCCCCATGAAATTTTGCTCATTGTAAATATGTCCCTTTTTGTTTTTTGATGCCCCTTTTTCCCGTATGGGCATGGGGAAATTTGGCCCTTTTTCAAATTAAAATTTCGTTTTATCGTTTATCGTTGATCGTTGATTCTCCCCTTTTTTCTATTCTCTCTCCCCTCTTCTCTCCCTCTTCCCCTCTCCCTCCCCTCTCCTTTTCTCTCTCTCTCTTTCCCGTTTTCTTCTTCTCTTCCCCTTCCCCTCACTCTCTTCTCTCTCTCTCCCCCTCTCTCTCCCCTCTCTCTCTCTCTCCTTCTCTCTCTTTCTTCTGTTTTTCCGTTCTTCATTTCGTCCTTTCCCTTTCTTTCTTTTCCTTTTTGGGTTTTTTTTTCTCTCTTAATTTTTTTTTTTCCATTTTTTTTTTTTCTGTCAAATTTTTTTTCGTTTTTTTTTTTTTGTTCTTCTTTTTTTTTTCCTTTCTTTTATTTTCTTTCTTCCTGTCCATTTTTTTTTTCCCATTTCCTTTTCCGTCTGAAAACCTTTTTTTTTTTTTTTTCTTTGGTTTTTTTCTTCTTTTCCCTTATTTTTGTTCTTTCTTTTTTTGTTTTTAATTAATTTTTTTTTCCCCCCTTTTTTCTTTCCCCCACTCTGTTCCTTTTTCTGTTCTTTGTTATTAATTTAAATTGCTCATTTTTTATGGCTAGGGTTTTTGGCTCTAAATTTACCCCCTTTTTCTTTGTTTCTCTCTTCATTCCTTTATCCATCCATCCAAACCACCCCTCCATCTTTTCCATCCATCCATCCATCCCCCATTCCCTCTTTCCATCCATCCCTTTCCCTCTACCAACCATCCATCCATCCATCCATCCTCCTCCATTCCCCTTTTTTTCCATCCACCCCCCACACCCACCCACCCACCCCCCCACCCACCCACCATCCAAACCATCCGTCCACTCCTGGGCTATTGTAAAACCCTACCTTACCTTACCCCCCCACTCATAAAAACCCTCCAACCACCCCCCATCCACCCATTCTTCTCCGTCCACCCACCCCCCTCAACCCCCCACCACCCATTCATGTATTTTAATCCCCCGTTGCAGATGAAAACAACCAAAAAACGATTTCCCTAGTTTTAGGAAACTGAGGCTGAAGATGCGGGCGGGCCCACGACAAAAAGGGTGGCCACAGACGTTTGGGGCCCGTCCCCCGCAAACCCCCCCCCACCCCCGGGGGGCCGGGGGCACCACCCTCCCCCAAAACCCGGACCCCGGGCCAGGGCATTTCCCCCAAACCCACCAGCCACCCTAGACCCGGTTTCCCAAAACCTACCCGTCGACCTCGACCCGGATTTCCCAAACCTACTAGGGCGACCTCGACCTAGTTCCCAAACCTTTCCCGGCGGACCCCCGACCTAGTTCCAAGGCCCCCAGTCGACCCGACCTAGTTTCCCCCAAACCTACTAAATCGACCTCGCCCCAGTTCCAAGCCTACCAGCGGGCCTGACCTGGAACCAAGCCTACAGTCGACCTCGACCTAATTCCCCAAACCTTCCGCGGGGCTGACCCCCCCCCAGCTCAGGTCACAACCCAACCCACTGTGGCCCCCTCCCCGGCCAAAACCACCAAGGTCCCAAAGGCATCCCTTGTGCAGCAAAAGGGGCCGTGGCAAACCCCCACCCCCGCTGCCGGGCCCTCCCCCCCCACCACCCCCTCCAAAAAAAAAACAACAACAACAACAGCAACAGGGAAAACCCGCAACAAAAAGTGGCGGAAAAGACAGCAGCGGCGGGCAACACAGGCGGGCACCACCAAAAAAGTGGAGGCGCAGCGACAAAAGTCAAAATCCCTCCGGGTCACAGGGTATTTTTTTTGGTGTTCACCCTCTCGTTGCCGCGCCCGTAGAGCAAGAAAACCGCCCCGTTGGAAGCCCGGAACTCTTTCAATTGATGTTTGATTTCTGTTTGTTTCCCCATTTTTTCTGTGAGCTTAGTTTGATCTTTGGGAAATTTTGGGGGCCCGGAAAAGCTCCCGTTGGTAAAGCGCCGGGGCTCGTAATCCCAAGGGGTTTCGGGTTTTTAATCTCCGCCGGACTGTTTCGGTCGGGTGGGGTTTTTTCCCGCGGAGGGTTTAAAATTTTGGGTTTTGACTTTCCCTTTTTTCCCATGCAGTTTCCCTTTGAAAGAGGCTAAAAAACCCGGGGTTTTGGGGTGAAAAGCACGCATAAAATCTTGCACACCGTGAAATTTCCCCCACCAACTTTCGGAAGGGCCAGTTTGGCCGTTTTTGGGGTGGATGACACGTTAAACATAGCAGGGAACCCTTCCCCCAAGATGGAGGGAAATGGCTGCCTTAATGGCGGGGGGGAAAAAAAAAAAAACCCGGGCATCCCACAAAACTCCCCCACCTTTTTTTTGGGGGGAGATGAGAACCCGCCGTCAACAAAAGGGGGGTGTTCGCAGGAGTATTTAGCCGCGTTCGCAGAAGAAGATCTCGGAAGTTTGTCGGAAAAAAGAGAGAAAGAGAGGAAGGTTTTTGCTGGTTTTTAAACTAAAAGAAAACCGTTTTCCTTTTTTTTTGGGTTTTAAACAGTGAGAGAAAAGGCTTCCAAGTGTGGGGGGTTTTCAGGCCCCTTGGGGAAGGGGGGGTTAAAAAAAAACACACACACACACACACACACACACACACACCAAAACCAAAATATAAAATAATATATTTTTAAAATATATATAATTTATATAATATATATATTAAAATATATATATATAATGTAAATCTCTCCCCTCTCTCTTTTCTCTCCCTCTCTCTCTCTCCTCTCTCTTCTCTATAAATATATTTATATATATATTATATATATATAAAAAAACAAAATATTAAAAAAAGGGAAAGGTTTAAAAAAAAAAGGTTTTAAAAATCGAAAAAATTTGGTTTTTAGCGGCGTTGCGCGTTTAAACAGGATGGTTTTTTTTTGCCCCCCCCCCGAATTTTTAAAATAGCGTGTTGGGGTCACGTTTGCGGTTTTTGCCCGTGCGGGGTTTTCTGCACGTGTTTTTTGGGGCTTTCAGGTTTTTTTTTTTGGATGGGGTTACAAAAAAAGATTTTCCCATTTATTTCCCGCATTTTTTTACTATTTCGTTTTGGTGTTTAAAGGGGCTAATTTTTGGGTTTGGGATAGTAATTTAAACCCTTTTTCAGTTAAACATAGGTTGCACCCTTTTTTAAACCCTTGCTTTTTTGGGGATGCTCTTTTTAAAGATTTTTCCCGGTATATTGTTTCTTGTTTTTTTCGTCTTTTTATATATATGAAACTAATAAATTCCAAGGGTAAGTAAATGAGGGGCCTTCCCGCAATTTTGGCAGCTTGGGGTTTTGGTCGGTGAGTTTCCTCCCCCTTGGGGCTTGTCTCCCCCTTGGAGCTATAAGCTTCTGAAAACCCCATTTTAAAGGGATTTATTATTCCCCCTTACCCACTCAAAACACATAAATGTTAGTTTGGAAGAATTTTTCTAACCCGCAGATATGAAAGCTTATCTCCCCCTATTTTTTTTCAAACTAAAAACATAAAGCAAAACTTTGGTTTTTTCATTTAATCTCTCTCTCCCCTCTCTCCCCCTCCTTTTCTCTCCCCTCTCTTCCCCTCTCTCCCCTAAATATATATATTTTTATATATATGTTTATATATATAATTATATATAAAATATAATATAATATATTTTATATATAATGTGTTTTGTGTGTGGTGGTGTTTGTGTGTGTGTGTGTGTGTGTTTTGTGTGGTGTGGGTGAAAGCAGATGTCGTGGGCCCCCTGTCCGGGCCCCTATCCCTGCACTCTCGCCCCCCCGGCGGTTCAGGGGGGCCATCAGGGAACATCTTTACCAACTGCTGGGCCCCGGACTGAGCATGACATCAAAATCCACATCAGCGGCGGCCCCAAATCGTCAAAAACCCAAAGTCCAACCAAAAGACCGCCCCGAAAAGGGGCCAAAATGTCCCTTGGGCAACAGAAAGCCAAAACAGCAGGTTTCGAGACCCTTTTGAGATGATGAGATGGTGATGATGATGATGATTTGGATGAAGGTGGTGTGATTTTGAAAGGGGTTCCCGGGAGCGTGGAGATGAAGGAGAATTTTTCCCCTAAGCGTTACTGTTGTTTTCTCGCCGACAAGGGAAAAATGACATCAAATTTTAAAAGAGTTTGGTACAAACCATAGATTTTTTCACTTCTTTTTTTTAAATTTTAAAAAGGGTGAATGATCAAGAAAATCAAAAGGGTTTAGTGAAATTTTTTAAAAAAAAGAAAAAAAAGAAACCCCCCAATGAATTTTGTTCTTTTTTTTTTTTTTTTTTTTTTTTTTTTTTTTTTTTTGGGGCATCAGTTAACGAATCAATGGAGCACCTAAGGCCGGGGTTTTATTTTCCTTTTTTTTTTTTTTTTTTTTTTTTTTTCCCCAAGGCCAAAATCCACCCTCTTCCTTTTTTGGGCCCGCTTCACCCTTTTCCTCTTTTATCTGCCAAAAAAAAAAAAAAAAACGGAAAAAAAACAAAAACAATTTTTCCCCAAACTAAGGGTTTTTTTTTTTTTTTTTTTTTCCCCCCTTTTTCAAAACCTCTTTCCCCACCATGCATTTAGATTTTGTTCTTATTTTTAAAAAATTTCGACCATTTGGGGCGCTAAAAAAATGTCAGTGCAATATGACATGAGTTTTTGGTCTCCAAACCGATTTGGGTTTGGACGAAATAGTTGAACAAAAAATTGAAATGGGTGAAAAAAAGAAAAATTTTTTAAAGTAATTTTCTAAGGGTCTAGACAAAATAGGTAAAGAAAAAAAAAGGGCAGCATTAGAAGGTTTTGAATGATCTCCTGATTAAAATTAGGGCGGCGAATTTAAATTTTTTTTTTTTTTTTGTCTGTCTGTCTCTCTCTCTCTCTCCTCTCTCTCTCTCCTCTCTCTCTCTCTCTCTCTCTCTCGTCATTTTCATAACGGTGTCTCTGTGTTTCGGGCTTTTGCGCGTGTGTTGGCGACAAGAACATCGGCTGTTCATCGGCCTAAGTGATCTTTTCGTTATTCATCTCGTCGTTGTTGTTGTTGTCTCTGTCCTTAGACATGTACTGCCACGTGTGCGCCGACGCCGTGGACAACAACGACTGCAACGCCACCAGCGTTTGCGACGGACAGACATGTAGGTCGTTATCTGTTTATTTCCTTCGAGAAAAAAAAAAGAAAAGAAAAAGAAATCACCGGGATTTGTCGCTTCGTTCGTTTGCACGTAAACAAGATTTTAAAGAGAGAGAGAGAGAGAGAGAGAGAGAGAGAGAGAGAGAGAGAGAGAGAGAGAGAGAGAGAGAGAGAGAGAGAGAGAGAGAGAGAGAAAGCAAAAAGAAAGAAACACAACCTCCGAACCGATTGTGGTGATATTTTGTTGAAAGATGGAACTTTGCCAAAGGGCGGATATCACACACACACACACACACACACACACACACACACACACACACACACACACACACACACACACACACACACACACACACACACACACACCACGCGCGCACGCACGCACGCACGCACGCACGCACGAACACACACACACACACACACACACGCGCACACACACACACACACACACACACACACACACACACACACACACACACACACACACACACACACACACACACCACACCCACGCATGCATGCACGCAGGGGCGGGTGCGCGCGCGTGCTTACACAGACACAGACACAGACACACACACACACACACACACACACACACACACACACACACACACACACACACACACACACACACACACACACACACACACACACACACATGCACGCACGTACATACATTCAAGCACACACATACTCTCTCTCTCTCTCTCTTTCTCTCTCTCTCTCTCTCTCTCTCTCTCTCTCTCTCTCTCTCTCTCTACTCTCTCTCTTCCCACCCATCCCTCCTCCCCCCCCCCTCTCTCTCTGTGTCTCTCTCAGACTTAGTGACACACAAGTTGTATATATATTCCAAACTCAATGTCTAACAAATGCTTTATTTGTGTTTCAGACCCACTGTCTGACAGAAATGTTTTACGATGATGGAGTGATCACTATCGAAAAACGCTGTGCGAGGATGCAGGTACGTCACACTACTTCTTTTACATGGAGCTCTCTTCCATTGATTTGTCAGTTTTTAGCGCTCTTGAGCTATTTGTTTTGATACTTTTCCTTTTCAGTATCATGTTGTTGTTTTGGTGGGGCTGTTGTTACTTCTACTGCTTTTCTTCTTCTTCTTTTTCTTCTTCTTCTTCTTCTTCTTCTTCTTCTTCTTCTTCTCTTTTTCTTGTCCTGCCCATCATCTTTCTTCTTCTTCTTTTTTTTTTTTCTCTTTCTTTCTTCCTCTTCCTCCTTCTTTCCTCCTCCTCCTCCTCCTCCTCCTCTTCCTCCACTTCCTCCTCCTCCTCTTTTCTTCCTCCTCCTCCACCTCCTTATCATTCTTCTTCTGTTGACTGTCATCACTCTTCGTCTTTAACCTCCCTTCTCCTTCTTTTCCTCTTCCTCTCCTTCTTCTCCCTCTTTCTCTCTCTCTTTCTTTGAAATACCTTCTTCTTCTTCTTCTTCTTCTTTTTTTCTTCTTCTTAGTCTTCTTTCATCGTCGTCGTCGTCTTCTTTCCTTCTCTTCACTCTTATGTGGTTAAGTTGACTGTAAGCGTTACATGTGACCGTTACGTCGTTATAGGTGTGCTACAACATGGAGGAGAACAATGGCGACGACTGCTGGAACCCGGATGACACCACAGACGGCTACTGCGCCTACTGCTGCGCAACTCCCGGATGTAACGCCAAACTCCCTCCTTACTGTAAGTCCTAGGGTTGCAGGCTCGTGCGCACGCGCGTCGATATTTTTTGTTTTATTAATTTAAAAAAAAAAAAAGAATTTTCCATTCTCTTTCCGTTGTTTTCTTCTCTCTCTCTCTCTCTCTCTCTCTTCTCCTCTCTCTCCTCTCTCTCTCTCTCTCTCTCTCTCTCTCCTCTCTCTCTCTCACTCTCTCTCCTCTCTCTCTCTCTCTCTCTCTCTCTCTCTCTTCTCTCTCTCTGTCTCTCCTCTCTCTCTCTCTGTCTCTCTCTCTCTCTCTCTCTCTCTCTCTCTCTCTCTCTCTCCTCTCACTTCTCTCTCTCTCTCTCTCTCTCTCTTCTGCTTGTGCCGTTCTTCATTTCTGTCCTTTCTTCTTCTTTCTTTCCTTTCTGTTTTTTTTCTCTTAATTTTTCTTCCATTTTTTTTCTTTCTGTCACTTTCTTTTCGTTTTTTTCTTTTGTTCTTCTTTTTTTTCTTCTTTCTTTCATTTTCTTTCTTCCTGTCCATTTTTTTTCCTATGCCTTTTCCGTCTGTACCTTTTTTTTTTTTACTTTGGTTATTTCTTCTTTCCGTTATTTTCTGTTCTTTCTTTCTGTGTTATTAATTATTTTTTCCCCTTTTCTTCTTTCTCACTCTGTTCCTGTTCTGTTCTTTGCTTATTACTAACTTGCTCATTTTTTCATGGCTCAGTTACTTGGCTCTAAATCACCCCATTCTTCATTCGTTTCTCTCTTCATTCCTTTATCCATCCATCCATCCACCCATCCATCTATCCATCCATCCATCCATCCATCCATCCGTCTATCCATCCATCCATCCATCCATCCGTCTATCCATCCATCCATCCATCCATCCATCCATCCATCCATCCATCCATCCATCCATCCATCCATCCATCCATCCACCCACCCACCCATCCATCCATCCACTCCTGGGCTATAAGTAACCATACCTTACACTTACCCACCCACTCATAAATCCATCCATCCACCCATCCATCCAACCATTCATTCATCCGTCCACCCACCCACTCATCCACCCATCCACCCATTCATTTATTCAATCCTCCGTTGCAGATGAAAACAACAACAACGACGATCCGTACGTTGAGGAAGCTGAGGCTGAAGATGACGACGGCGACGACAAAAGGATGGCCACAGACGTTGGCCTGTCCACCCGCAAACCCCCCTCCCCCCGGGGGACCGGGTCACCACCCTCCCGACCCTGGACCTGGACCAGGTCATCCCTCCAAACACACCAGCCACCCTAGACCCAGTCCAAGCCTACCAGTCGACCTCGACCTGGATCCAAGCCTACTAGTCGACCTCGACCTAGTTCCAAGCCTACCAGGCGACCTCGACCTAGTTCCAACCTACCAGTCGACCTCGACCTAGTTCCAAGCCTACTAGTCGACCTCGACCTAGTTCCAAGCCTACCAGTCGACCTCGACCGGGATCCAAGCCTACTAGTCGACCTCGACCTAATTCCAAGCCTTCCGCGGGTCTGACCTCCCCAGCTCAGGTCAGCAAGCCGACTACTGTGGCCACCTCCCCCGGCCAAAACCACGCAAGGTCAAGGTCATCCCTTGTGCAGCAAAGGACCGTGGCAGCCCCCACCACCGCTGCCGCCGTCACCCCCACCACCACCTCCAACAACAACAACAACAACAAACAGCAACAGCAACATCAGCAACAACAGTGCGGAACGACAGCAGCGGCGACAACACAGGCAGTCACCACCAACAGGGGAGGCGCAGCGACAACGTCAGCTCCCTCCGGTCACAGGTATTTTGTGGTGTTCACCCTCTCGTTGCCGACGCAGTAGAGCAAGACACCGCCACGTTGGAAGCAGGAACTCTTTCAGTATTGATGTTCGATTTCTGTTTGATCACGATGTTTTCTGTGAGCTTAGTTAGATCTTGGAAGTTGGGGCCGGAATAGCTCAGTTGGTAGAGCGCCGGACTCGTAATCCAAGGGTTGCGGGTTCGAATCTCCGCCGGACTGTTTCGGTACAGGGGGATTTTTCCCGCGGAGTTAACATTGGTTCTGACTCCATTTCCTATGCAGTCCTTCGAATGAGACTATAAACCGAGGTTCCGTGTGTGAACGCACGCATAACATCTTGCACACGACGTGAAATCCCATCACCAACTTTCGAAGAGGCCAGTTTGGCCGTTGGTGTGGATGACACGTTACACATAGCATGCACCTTCCCGAAGATGGAGTATGGCTGGCCTTAATGGCGGATAAAAAAAAACCGGGCATACACACAAAACTCCACACCTTTTGTTGGGTAATGAGATTAATACCTGCCTGTCAACACAGGGAGTGTTCG
>CM031618.1:4393157-4408157 GCA_018398815.1 Conus ventricosus | reverse complement strand
CTGTTATTTATATATGGCATAGAGGCACGCACGCGCGCCACACACACACACACACACACACACACACACACACACACACACACACACACACACACACACACACACACACACACACACACTTCGCAGCCAACCTCCCTCCACACAGTCGGCACCACACCAGGCCCACAACCCCGGCAGTCACCACGCACCACACCAGGGCCCACAACTCGCAGTCACCACGGCACACACCAGGGCCCACAACTCCGGCAGTCACCACGGGACACCACACCAGGGCCCACAACTCCGGCAGTCACCACGGGCACCACACCAGGGCCCACAACTCCGGCAGTCACCACGGGCACCACACCAGGGCCCACAACTCCGGCAGTCACCACGGGCACCACACCAGGGCCCACAACTCCGGCAGTCACCACGGGCACCACACCAGGGCCCACAACTCCGGCAGTCACCACGGGCACCACACCAGGGCCAACAACTCCGGCAGTCACCACGGGCACCACACCAGGGCCCACAACGCCAGCACTCACCACGGCTACCACCACCACCCACCCACCCCCTACCACCATCACTATCCCCCCAGACACTACGAGAACGGTCACCTCCCCTTCCAAGGGCAAGAACTCTCCCGGTTCCGCCACCGTTGTCAAGAAACCCACCACATCCTCCTCTTCCTCCTCCTCCTCCTCCTGTCCTCCTCCACGCCTTCCCCAACGACGTCGACCACACCGACGACGGCAGCATCACCATCGAGCACGAAGAAACCTTTCAAGACCACCCTGACTGCAGCCACCAAGAAACCGACCTCATCATCCACAAACACCCCCACAACCCTCTCGACCAAGTCCAAACCGGCGACCACGCCCACGCCCACCAGTCCGGCGACCAAAACACCGGCGACCGTCACCATCCCCCCTGATACCACCACCACCACCACCACCACCACCGCAACAACACCACCGTCGACAGCCGCAGCGACCAAGAAGCCGATGACGTCCGCTAGCGCGGTAGCTACCACCACCTCGCTGACAAAAAACAAGCCAGCAGCGACAAGCGCGGCGGCGGTGCCCTCATCGTCGACGAAGAAACCGGCCGCTACGACCAGCAGTAGTTCCTCGCCGACAGCGAAACGGCCGTTGCCACCGGCGGTACTACGTCAGCGACAAAGAAGCCGGCTGTTTACGACCGGCGCTTCTCCGTCGACGACGAAGAAAGCGGCTGTCACGACCGCTACTACTACACAAAGAACCGACTGGACACCGCCACCACCACCACCACCACCGCCACCACCTCCACCACGACAACAACACCAACGACGACCCCGGCGACACAGAAACGAAGCACAGTGACCATCCCTCCGGACACCACACTACCACCCCCTCCACCACCACGACCACCACCACCCCCCTCCCCCACCACGACCATCACCACCACCCCCAGCACCACCACTACCACCTCAACGGCGCCTACCACAACCTCTAAACGTAATGTACAGCCGTGACGATTAATTGTTGATTTCTGTCACAAACGTTGAAAATGCTGTAATGTAGCATACGCTTGCATGTCACTGTGAGACGAGATTGACAAATGTGACACGACTGTTGCATGCGAAGGTGCTGGAAAGCATTGTTGATACGGCTTGCCGATACGCTTGCTAGTGTTTTGGATGAGGATGGATGGATGGATGGATGGATGGTTTTATGATAAGAATCGCTTTCATTGCAGCTTGCGTGATGTTGACAATAGATGTAGGAACGTGCTTGCTTATGTATGGTGAAAATGATAATATACTGAAGAAAAGTGACAGTGTTAAAATATGGCAGAAGATTAGCATAATTATACCTGGGGACAGAACTGGGAAACGAAATAGGGAGAACGTTTGTTTAAGTGACAGAGTTAAAAAAACCCGTGAATATATACTTGTTAAAATGGTATATGCATTGAAGAAAATATTTAAGAACGCCTGCCTGCATACTGGCAATACGTTGGCTTGTGAGAGTTGACAGTGTTAATGAACACAGCATGTTAATGAACAGTGTTAATGAACACAGCATGTAAATTGACAATGTTAAAATACAAGCTGTTAGATGATATACATCGACAGTTTGAAAATACAGGCGTACACGCTTGTAAATTTGATAGTGAAAAATAACACCGTACTAGGCTGCTCGAAAAACACACAGTTACATTGGCTTGTAAGTATGAACATGTTATAAAAAAAAAAACTACAGGAACGTTGGCTTGTAATATTGAACGTGTTTAAAAAAAAAACAACAGGAGTACAGTGGCTTGTAATATGAACGATTGTAAAAAAACAAACACAGCATACGTTGCTTGTAATATTGAACGATGTTGAAAAAACGCAGCAGTAACATTGGCTTGTAATATTACATGTTGAAAAAACGCAGCAGTAACGTTGCTTGTAAGATGAACGTGTTGAAAAAACCCACAGCAGTACTTGACTTGTACAGTGAACGTGTTGAAAAAAAAACAAGCAGTAACTTGGCTTGTATACAGTGCAATTGCTGAAAAAAAAAAACCGAAGAGTACGCAGGCTTGTAATATTGAACGATGTTGAAAAACACAGCAGTACGTTGGCTTGAAATATTGAAACAAGTTGAAAAAAACCCTCAGCAGTACTGCGTTGAAATATGAACAGTGTTGAAAAAACACCTCACTAACGTTGCTTAAAAATGAACAGTGTTGAAAAAACACCTTCAGCAGTACGTTGCTTACTAAACATTGAACAGTGGTTGAAAAAACACCTCAGCAGTACTGAACTTGTAACATTGAACAGTGTTGAAAAAAACCTCAGCAGTAGTTGGCTTGTAACATTGAAATGTTTGAAAAAACACCTCAGCATACGTTGCTTGTAACATTGAACTGTTGAAAAACACCACACTACGTTGGCTTGAAATATGAACGTGTTGTAAAACTAGCAATACGTTGGGTGTAATGTTGAACTGTGTTAAAAACACAGCGACTACTACTAAAACTGGTAACTTTGATGGAGAAACGAAACGAGACGATTAACGAAAGGTAATGATGATGATGATGATGAGATATTGAGAGAAGTGACATGATGATGGACTTAATGGATACGACGCGACAACGACGACGATGACGATGAACGACAACGACGATGAGATGATTGAGACAACAACGACGAAGACGTATGTGATCATGACGACGTCGACGATGACGACGACCAACGACAGACGATGATACGATACAACTCGTCCAATGATGGTGACGACATACGTATCTTCATTCGTTTCACATTTTCAGGCGCACAGTGCTACCAGTGTTAGGCCTTTCTATGCGCACTCAACGTCTGATCACCGTGGCACCGGCGGAACTTCTGCACTCAACACCATCATCCGATGTTAGATGGAAAGAGACGATTCCAAAAGGTCACCGCTCCTGTTTTCATCCTTGTTCGTCCTTCTTGTCCTTCGAGTCTATGTCCGTCCGTCGTCTCCCGGCCTTTATTTCTTCACTCTCCTTCCGTCCCTCATCTATCCGTTCTCTCATTCTTTCATTCTTTCCGCTGTCACTTTGCCCACTATCTTTTATGCTCTCTTTGTAGTTGACCTGTCTGTCTGTCTGTTTTTTCGCTCTTGCCTTCTTCCCTGGCTTATTTCTCGCCTCCTTCCGTCCTTCATTCTTGCCGTTTTTCATTCATTCTTTCATCTTTCCGTCTTCCACCCCCCCCCCCCCCTTGTTTTTCCTTTTGCGCTTTTTGTTTGTCCTGTCTGTTTTTTTTTCGCCTTGCTTCTTCCCCGGCCTTATTTCTTCACTCGTCTGTCCTTTCTGTCCCCCCACCAGTGCGCCACAGGCAGCACGTGCAGCAGCCGGTGGTGGCAGCGGCCGGCCGCAACCCCCATGCGTCCTGCTGGACGACAACCCCCCACGGTCGCCCCGGCATCCCCCTCCCCGCCTGCTCCTTCCGTTGCCATGGCGACGGCTGCAACCAGCACACCATCCCGGCCATGTCGGCCATGTATGACCCCAACCATTTCCCCTGACCCCAACCACTTCCCCTGACCCCCCCCCCCCAACCATTTCCCCTGACCCCAACCACTTCCCCTGACCCCCAACCATTTCCCCTGACCCCAACCATTTCCCCTGACCCCAACCATTTCCCCTGAAGAGACAACTTGGAGTTGTTCCCCCTGACCCACCTCCCCTCTTCCAGCTCCCCCCCCCCCCCACCTGCAAGTGTTCGGTCCAGCTTCCACTCCTTACCTCCCCCTTCCCCCCCCCTCCCCTCCTCTATTTTTTTTTAATCTGGAGACAAGCATTTTCGTACATGTTATGACGTTATTGAACAAAATCTCTCGAATGAAGTAACTGAAATACCACCGAAAGAAGTGTTGATATATGTTGTTTTTATTGATGGTGTACAAATAATACTGACCTGTAGTGTGTAAACTTTTGAAGGTTTTTGATTCTTTTTGAAAGCTGGCTGTTGTTGTTTTTTTTTGTGTGTGTGTTTTTTTTCAACAAGAAAAAAAATCAACTGTTTCTCTTTCTTGTTTGTTTGTCTTTGTTTGCTGGGTTATTTTGAACCAGTGCCCATGACTTGAGGCTTAGCTGCTAAGTCTCCATATTTCAATCAACAAATTCAAAAGAAAAAGAGAGTGGCAGTTCCGCAAGACGACACAGACACACAGATTACAGGACAACATCCCCTCTTTTTTAAAAAAATAATTCATTTTCCACCCTCCGTCACCTCGTTTTGAAACAAACCTCAATAAGCAAACTTAAAAAGCAAAAGCAAAAAAAAAAAAAAAAAAAAGAAGAAACGAAGAAAAAGAGAAAAAAAAGAAAAAGAAAACAAGCCAAAACAAAGACAACTATTCCACCGGACGAAAGGGACAAACAAATTACAAAGACAACACACGACGCGTTTCGACCTCTTTGGTCTTCCTCAGGCAAGAAAAAGGTAAACAACATTCAGAAGAATGAAAACGTCGAAGAACTGAGCCATCACTTTATAATTATCTTCTCAACCTTGGCGCCAAAGGGACGCTGAATGAATATATACAGAAGTTGTGAACATCATCTGAATGCTTCTTTACCAGTGCAAGTCACCACTACTTTTACTTCGGTCAACAAGGGACCATAAGTATGCCATTTGCATTGACGCTCTATAGTGTGAGCTACTCTGAGCTATCATTTTGTCTCTGTTCAGTTACCTCCCTTCTCGCTTCAACTCCCTCGGGTTAACATTAGTTCTGACCCCATTTCCCATACAGTCCTTCGAATGAGATATAAACCGAGGTCCCGTGCGTGTGTGAACGCACGCATAACATCTAACACACACATAAAATCCCATCACCAACTTTCGGAAGAGGAGGCCAGTTTGGCCGTTGGTATGGATGACACGTTACACATAGCATACACCTTCCCCGAAGATGGAGTATTGCTGCCTTAATGGCAGGATAAAAAAACACGGTAATGCACACAAAATTCCACTCCCTTTGTTGGGTAGATGGGATTAATCCTTGCCTGTCCATGTAGGGAGTGTCCGCAGGAGTATCAGCCTGCGTGCGCAGAAGAAGAAGAAGCTTCAACTCTGCTTCAGAGGGTTTTTTTTTTTTTTTTTTTTGCAGGCTGCTTTTCTTTTGTCTCCCACCCCCCATCCCCCCTCCCCCTTCCTTTCTCACTTGCGCGAGGTCTGACCAGCGCGTGGGGCTGATAGTGTAGGTCAGTCATTTGCGCAAAGTCGTAGCCACGAGACCCTCTTCTTTAAATCCTCTCATCGTAGTCATGAATTCATTTCTCCATCAGCTTTAAATCATGCGCAGTGTGGTCTAAAACTTAGCGGATGTGGTGTAGCGTATATGGACTAGTCCGCACGCAGTGACACCTTCTTGATGACACTGAAACTGAAACTGAAACTGTTGCGAGCTCCAGGTCAGACTCTGACGGGTTGTGTCGAATTCTGGCTTCATGAGGATGTATTCCAATCCAGACCCGTTTCCTTCTCAGGGTCGGTGTGGTCATGACACCTGTCTCGCTCTCTTACTAACCCACTCCTCTTTGTCGACTCTGTCCGGAACCCGGATGTTGAACACAATTACCAGTCATACTCTATTAAAAAGAAAAAAGTTGCTAAGATTACCGGTGTCAAATCGCCTTTAATTCGAGTTTTTGTATGGTGTCTCATCATCCTTTTTTTTTTTTTTTTCAAATCACAGGTGTCGAGTTCTGGTCATTCCGAAAGTAAGGGCTCAGAAATAAACTTGACAGATACTCAAGGAAA
The DNA here is from genome assembly GCA_018398815.1 of Conus ventricosus. NCBI lineage: Eukaryota > Metazoa > Mollusca > Gastropoda > Neogastropoda > Conidae > Conus > Conus ventricosus. The sequence continues at coordinate 4,401,889 of CM031618.1, read as the reverse complement.
GAAGAGTGCTGTCCCTTGGTTTTTTTGTTTTTGTTTTGTTTATTACTTTTTGTTCTTGTTGTTGAATATGATAGCTTGGTTGTCACCATCGGCAGTCCGGGAGTGTAAAGAGCAGTGACAGGTCCAAGTCATTTGAAACCAAAGACTAGAGTTTGTTCAGTGGGTGTGGGATGGCCGATGTCCTTATCTTGTCCGGCGTCCTTATATAGAAAGTACTGGTCTTGCAAGCAGAAAATAGGAACAAAGTCTCAAAAACAAGGTGGCAAAGTAAAGCTTATTGAATGCACTTCACAAAATGACAAAGATTTTCCAACAAACATCTGTTCTTCAGACGTTACAAAAGTCATATTAAAAATACAGAAAGCAGCCCCCCCTCCCCCCCCCCTCCCCCACAAACACCTCCCACCTCAAATGATTGTCAGCAGATGAACCACGATTCGCACGTGACTCCTAGCATCTTGACACATGAGAATCACAAGATGTCAACGGTCATGTCAATAGACAGTTTTAAAAGTCCGTGGAAATGTATTGCTTTATCTATATGATGAAGTTGTTAGCTGAAAAGACACTGCTGTTTTCAACAGAAAGTGTCGGATTCGGAAACGATTATATAGGGAAGGTTAAGAAGAGTGATTCATTTTCGTTTGAACTTGGTCGTCTTGTATTTTGAAAGTATATCTATTCAAAAATACTTTAGATTGTTGGATGGGTAGTAAAAGTGCGTTCTATGTCATCATGGACGTGATTGACTTATTGACTTGCCAGTCAAATTGAAACCAGAGCTGTTGAGAGGGTAATCCTACCGACACATGGCTGCAAAACGTGTAGATCTATTTTTAGCCAACTGCTGGGGAAGCGGAAATTGCACATGACTGCTGTATTTCTCGTCCTGACTCTATGTCCGTGTTTCGGAAAAAGAGGGAGGAAACCATGTTGTATTGTATTGTATTGTGTTGTGTGTGTTATATTGTATCAAACTGTATTGTATTGCGTTGTATTGTAATGAATTACGTCGCATTGTTTTGTATTGTGTTGTATTGTGTTCTTTGTATTGTATTGCGTTGCATTGTGTTGTATTGTAATGTATTACGTCGCATTGTTTTGTATTGTGTTCTGTTGTATGTATTATATTGTATTGTACTGTCCTTTTTTATAGTTGTATTCCATAGCAGTGTGTTGTGTTTAATTAGGAAGATCTACGACAGACTGCCTAAGTTGTCGCTACAATACTTTCTCTGTGTTTAATTAGGAAGATCTACGACAGACTGCCTAAGTTGTCGCTACAATACTTTCTCTGTGTTTAATTAGGAAGATCTACGACAGACTGCCTAAGTTGTCGCTACAATACTTTCTCTGTGTTTAATTAGGAAGATCTACGACAGACTGCCTAAGTTGTCGCTACAATACTTTCTCTGTGTTTAATTAGGAAGATCTACGACAGACTGCCTAAGTGTCGCTACAATACTTCTCTGTGTTTAATTAGGAAGATCTACGACAGACTGCCTAAGTTGTCGCTACAATACTTTCTCTGTGTTTAATTAGGAAGATCTACGACAGACTGCCTAAGTTGTCGCTACAATACTTTCTCTGTGTTTAATTAGGAAGATCTACGACAGACTGCCTAAGTTTGTCGCTACAATACTTTCTCTGTGTTTAATTAGGAAGATCTACGACAGACTGCCTAATTGTCGCTACAATACTTTCTCTGTGTTTAATTAGGAAGATCTACGACAGACCGCCTAAGTTGTCGCTACAATACTTTCTCTGTGTTTAATTAGGAAGATCTACGACAGACCGCCTAAGTTGTCGCTACAATACTTTCTCTGTGTTTAATTAGGAAGATCTACGACAGACCGCCTAAGTTGTCGCTACAATACTTTCCTGTGTTTAATTAGGAAGATCTACGACAGACCGCCTAAGTTGTCGCTACAATACTTTCTCTGTGTTAATTAGGAAGATCTACGACAGACCGCCTAAGTTGTCGCTACAATACTTTCTCTGTGTTTAATTAGGAAGATCTACGACAGACCGCCTAAGTTGTCGCTACAATACTTTCTCTGTGTTTAATTAGGAAGATCTACGACAGACCGCCTAAGTTGTCGCTACAATACTTTCTCTGTGTTTAATTAGGAAGATCTACGACAGACCGCCTAAGTTGTCGCTACCATACTTTCTCTGTGTTTAATTAGGAAGATCTACGACAGACCGCCTAAGTTGTCGCTACAATACTTCTCTGTGTTTAATTAGGAAGATCTACGACAGACTGCCTAAGTTGTCGCTACAATACTTTCTCTGTGTTTAATTAGGAAGATCTACGACAGACCGCCTAAGTTGTCGCTACAATACTTTCTCTGTGTTTAATTAGGAAGATCTACGACAGACCGCCTAAGTTGTCGCTACAATACTTTCTCTGTGTTTAATTAGGAAGATCTACGACAGACCGCCTAAGTTGTCGCTACAATACTTTCTCTGTGTTTAATTAGGAAGATCTACGACAGACCGCCTAAGTTGTCGCTACAATACTTTCTCTGTGTTTAATTAGGAAGATCTACGACAGACCGCCTAAGTTGTCGCTACAATACTTCTCTGTGTTTAATTAGGAAGATCTACGACAGACCGCCTAAGTTGTCGCTACAATACTTTCTCTGTGTTTAATTAGGAAGATCTACGACAGACCGCCTAAGTTGTCGCTACAATACTTTCTCTGTGTTTAATTAGGAAGATCTACGACAGACTGCCTAAGTTGTCGCTACAATACTTTCTCTGTGTTTAATTAGGAAGATCTACAACAGACTGCCTAAGTTGTCGCTACAATACTTTCTCTGTGTTTAATTAGGAAGATCTACGACAGACTGCCTAAGTTGTCGCTACAATACTTTCTCTGTGTTTTAATTAGGAAGATCTACGACAGACTGCCTAAGTTGTCGCTACAATACTTTCTCTGTGTTAATTAGGAAGATCTACGACAGACTGCCTAAGTTGTCGCTACAATACTTTCTCTGTGTTTAATTAGGAAGATCTACGACAGACTGCCTAAGTTGTCGCTACAATACTTTCTCTGTGTTTAATTAGGAAGATCTACGACAGACTGCCTAAGTTGTCACCACAATACTTTCTCTGTGTTTAATTAGGAAGATCTACGACAGACTGCCTAAGTTGTCGCTACAATACTTTCTCTGTGTTTAATTAGGAAGATCTACGACAGACTGCCTAAGTTGGTCGCTACAATACTTTCTCTGTGTTTAATTAGGAAGATCTACGACAGACTGCCTAAGTTGTCGCTACAATACTTTCTCTGTGTTTAATTAGGAAGATCTACGACAGACTGCCTAAGTTGTCGCTACAATACTTTCTCTGTGTTTAATTAGGAAGATCTACGACAGACTGCCTAAGTTGTCGCTACAAAACTTTCTCTGCACGTGAAATTCATCTTACGTTTCCTAGGAACAGCGCTCTTAATAACCCTTCAATCCCCCCCCCCCTCCCCCGCTTTAGTAACCCCCATCCTCCCTACCTCCTTCACCCCCCCTCCTCCCTTACCTCCTCAAGCGCTACTGACTGAATTTCAATATGTTTACCCACCAGTGAAGACTCTGAACAAACTAACAAAGCCAGAGACGAAAGGTACAGTCACTGGCAATTCTTCTAACCGGCTCTAAAATGACCACTCAGTATGAACAAAGAGGAGCGGCGTGAGGTAGGGTGGGAAAGAGAGGGGGAGAGCAAAAGGGGGTTAAGGAGGAAGTGGGGGAGGGGGAGTTGAAAAGAGATGGGGATGAGCTGCCATGGAATCAGGTTCGTTCTTGACGTGGAACATGGGTTTGCCGGCGTCTTTCCGGGACCGGAAAGTTCCCCACAACGTCCTCTGTAGGATCAGGTTCAGACCTATCAATCATCACTGACTTCCTTGACATCGATGTCTTGATTATACCTTTTTTTCTTCTTCCCCAGAATGTTTGATTCCCCGTTCCGCCAAGAACCGACCCTCCCCCCTCCTCACACACACACACACACACACACACACACACACACACACACACACACACACACACACACACACACACACACACACTGACTGACTGACTGGAACCAATTTATTGTCAGATTAACACACACACACACACACACACACACACACACACACACACACACACACACACACACACACACACTGACTGACTGGAACCAATTTATTGTCAGATTAACACACACACACACACACACACACACACACACACACACACATACGTTTTTCTGTAAACCTCTTCTTCTTCTCTCATCCCTCTTTCAACGAAAGGCTGGTGTCTTTTTTGCTTGATACAGTAGAAGCTGTTTCATCTGGTTGATGAGTCTTTCTTTCAACGGAAGGCTGGTGTCTTTTTTTGCTTGATACAGTAGAAGCTGTTTCATCTGGTTGATGAGTCTTTCTTTCAACGGAAGTTCCGGGAGTGTTGGATTTCGTTCTTTGTGATGGAGAAGCTGGAGATGCCCGGATGTTCGGAGCAAAAGTGAACGTGCATGATTACATGACCGTTCTTCCTTCCGAATATGCAAACGTCTCGCTCAAACACACACACACACACACACACACACACACACACACACACACACACACACACACACACACACACACACACACACACAAACAACAACAACAACAACAACAACAACAACAACAAAATCTTGTTAAATCTTAAATGTTAGCGAACCGCCAAGAGAAACGTGGACAAACGAGTCAGAAGACAAAACACGACGCGTTTCGACCTCTTAGGTCTTCTTCAGGCAAGACACAAGCAAACAGGACAATGAAAATGGATGAGTTTGTCACTTATCATTCACTTGTTTGACATTCAACGCTTACCTTGCGCTGAAGAGATCAAAGATAAGTGATAAACTCGATCATTTTCATCGTCTTATTTGTTCGTGTCTTGCCTGAAGAAGACCTAAGAGGTCGGGACGCGTCGTGTTTTGTCTTGTGACTCGTTTGTCCACGTTTCTCTTGGCGGTTTGCTAACATTTATTTAAGATTTGTTTAGATTTCCGCCTGCAGTCGTCTCACTTTGCAACACAATCTTGTCAATGGTTAATTCTGTTCAACATGAGACATGTTTGATCTCACCAGCCTCTCTTCACCTCCATCCTCCCGGTGCCGTCTGGAAGTTCGGGCGATGGCAATGGATCTGTCTGTACCTGCTGCTGCGCTGGGGAGTGTTTGAGGGACAATCCTTTGGCTTTCGTCTGTCTCTGTCTCTGCCTGTCTGTCTGTCTGTCTCTCTCTCTTACTCTCTCTTTCTGTCGGTCTGTCTGCTTCTCTCTCTCCCTCTCTCTCTCTCTCTCTCTCTCTCTCTCTCTCTCTCTCTCTCTCTCTCTCTCAGTCTGTCTACTTCTCTCTCTCTCTCTCTCTCTCTCTCTCTCTCTCTCTCTCTCTCTCTCTCTCTCTCTCTCTCTCTTCTCTCTATGTCGTCTGTCTACTTCTCTCTCTCTCTCTCTCTCTCTTCTCTCTCTCTCTCTCTCTCTCTCTCTCTCTATGTCGGTCTGTCTACTCTCTCTCTCTCTCTCTCTCTCTCTCTCTCTCTCTCTCTCTCTCTCTTTCTCTCTATGTCGGTCTGTCTACTTCTCTCTCTCTCTCTCTCTCTCTCTCTCTCTCTCTCTCTCTCTCTCTCTCTTCCCCGTCCTCTCTATCTCTCTCCCTCCCTCTCTCTCTCTCCCCTCTCTCTCCCCCCTCTCTGTGTCTCTCTGTACTGACTCTATCTCTCCCTCTCTCCCCTTCTCTCTCTTTTTCTCCCCTCCCTCTCTCCCCCTTCTCTCTCTCCCCCCTCTCTCCCCCTTCTCTCTCTCCCCTCTCTCTCCCCTTCTCTCTCTCTCTCTCCCTCTCTCCCCCTTCTCTCTCTACCTCTCCCTCTTTCCCACCCTTCTCTCTTCTCTCTCTCTCTCCCCCTCTCTCTGTCTCTCTTTCCCTCCCTCCCTCTCTCTCTCTCCAGTTCTGAGCCAGGTATATTGGGGTCTCCTTCGCCCCCCCCCCCAACTCCCCGGTGGAGGGGTGTAGGGATGGGGGTTGGGGGTGGGGGTGGTGGTGGTGGAGGAGAGCTCGGGGGGGGGGGGGGGGGGGGGGGGGGGTACAGCATAGAGCTGACATCAGGCCTTATCCGTTCGGGAAATGATTGGAGCAGTCTGTCCCCAATGTCGTATGAATCGCACGGGCAGCGAAGCTGACTTACTGATATTACGCTAATGTGGAGAATAAAAGTAATTCACATAGATTAGAATTACATGTTGAAGTAATGCATTTCACAGGTGTTCGAATTACATGGTAAGTTGATGTATTTTGCAGATGTTAGAATTACATGGTGAATTAATGCATTTCACAGATACTAGAATTATATGGTGAATTAATGTAGTTCACACACATCAGAATTACACAATGAATCGATGTATTTCGCAGATTTTAGAATTACATGGTGAATTAACGTATTTCGCACAGCAAGTACATCAAAGTTTCAGGGTAAATTAAAGGATTCACATACTTCAGAATTACATGGCAACTGAAGCTGATTTATAGACATTAGGCTGATACGGTGAATGAAGGTGATTCACAGATATTGGAATCACATGGTGAACAAAACTGACTCAGAGATACTAGGAGTACATGACTCACAGATATTACATCACAGTGTGAATAATGATGACTCACAGATACTGTAATTACATGGTGAATAAAGATGATTCATGTTACATTGCAGTGTGAATAATGATGACTCACAGATACTGTAATTACATGGTGAATAAAGATGTTTTATATTACATTGCGGTGTGAATAATGATGACTCACAGATACTGTAATTACATGGTGAATAAAGATGTTTTATATTACATTGCGGTGTGAATAATGATGACTCACAGATACTGTAATTACATGGTGAATAAAGATGTTTCATATTACATTACAGTGTGAATAATGATGACTCACAGATACTGTAATTACATGGTGAATAAAGATGATTCATATTATATTACAGTGTGAATAACGATGGCTCACATATGCTACATTTACATGGTGAATAAAGATGATTCATATTACATTACAATATAAATAATGCTGACTCACAGATACTGTAGTTACACGGTTTATAAAGACAATTCCCATATATTGGAATTACATGGTGAGAAAAGATGATTTAGAGATAATAGATTTACACAATGAATAAGAAAAAGTCATCAACACTAAATGTAGATGTAGAACAAATATCAAACACAGATAGTAGAATTACATGGTGAATAAACATGAGTCACTGACAGACGATTTACATGTGAACAAATCTAACTCACAGATATTAGAATCACATGGTAACAGATGGTGACCCACAAATACTAGAATGACATTGTGAATTACAACAACAAAAAAAACGAGTCACAGATGTTCCATCACATTGTGAAGAACGACAACTCACACAAACTGAAATTACACAGTGAAGAAAGATAAGTCACAGTTATAAGAATTACATGGTGAATAAAGATGATCATAGGTGATACAGACTTACATGGTAATTAAGGATAAGTCACTGAGGTTAGAATTACATGGTGAATAAAGATGATCATAGGTAATACAGACTTACATGGTAATTAAGGATAAGTCACTGAGGTTAGAATTACATGGTGAATAAAGATGATCATAGGTGATACAGACTTACATGGTAATTAAGGATAAGTCACTGAGGTTAGAATTACATGGTGAATAAAGATGATCATAGGTGATACAGACTTACATGGTAATTAAGGATAAGTCACTGAGGTTAGAATTACATGGTGAATAAAGATGATCATAGGTGATACAGACTTACATGGTAATTAAGGATAGTCACTGAGGTTAGAATTGCATGGTGAATAAAGATGATTATAGGTGATAAGACTTACATGGTAATTAAGGATAAGTCACTGAGGTTAGAATTACATGGTGAATAAAGATGATCATTAGGTGATAAGACTTACATGGTAATTAAGGATAAGTCACAGACATTAGAATTACATGGTGAATACAGCTGAGTCACAGACATTAGAATTACATGGTGAATACGGCTGAGTCACAGACATTAGAATTACATGGTGAATACAGCTGAGTCACAGACATTAGAATTACATGGTGAATACAGCTGAGTCACGGACATTAGAATTACATGGTGAATACAGCTGAGTCACAGACATTAGAATTACATGGTGAATACAGCTGAGTCACAGACATTAGAATTACATGGTGAATGCAGCTGAGTCACAGACATTAAATTACATGGTGAATACAGCTGAGTCACAGACATCAGAATTACATGGTGAATACAGCTGAGTCACAGACATCAGAATGACATGGTGAATACAGCTGAGTCACAGACATTAGAATTACATGGTGAATACAGCTGAGTCACAGACATTAGAATTACATGGTGAATACAGCTGAGTCACAGACATTAGAATTACATGGTGAATACAGCTGAGTCACAGACACTAGAAATACATGGTGAATACAGCTGAGTCACATACATTAGAATTACATGGTGAATACAGCGGAGTCACAGACACTAGAATTACATGGTGAATACAGCTGAGTCACATACATAGAATTGCATGGTGAATGCAGCTGAGTCACATACATTAGAATTACATGGTGAATACAGCTGAGTCACAGACACTAGAATTACATGGTGAATACAGCTGAGTCACAGACACTAGAATTACATGGTGAA
>CM031618.1:4383157-4388157 GCA_018398815.1 Conus ventricosus | reverse complement strand
AGCCAATGCTAATACTGTAAAGAACATTGCGTGGCTAAAAGCAGCCTTTTCCCTTTACGATATGTCCAAGGAATATGCCACTGACCCAAAGATTTCCATTGGTCAAATGGACAACGTTTGTAAGTATTGCAATGCCAAAAGTGGCCGGGTGAAGCCCCGGGAGTTTGTTGCACGGGAGGCAAAGTTTTTCTTGAAGCCATCCAACAGCCACCTGAAGTTTTGCAAAAGTGCTTACGGAAGACTCACCTCGGTCAAAACGCTTCCAGAAGACCCTTTGGAGGTACAACAGCGCCTTCATGATGACCTCCTTTGGAGCCGATAACAATGTCACAGATCATGGCTTCGTTACAACATATAAAATCCAGGGTCAGGTCTATCACAAGCTTGGAAGCCTGCTTCCGCTACCTAATGAAAAGCCAAAATATGTTCAAGTGTACTTTATGAACAACAGTGAGGAAGAAGCTCAGCGAAGGTGCACTTCTAAATGATGGGGTTGATATAGACATCATCAGAGATCTTCAGGCAATGCTTCACAACACAAAACCCTTACATAGAAAGTTTCAAGTATGCTTTGGAGCAAATGGAAATTCCTGATCACAAAGTAGTCATCAATGCTGACAAGCGACCCGAGGGAGAACATGCCAGGCGATTCAATGCTCCACTTGCAAATGAGGTAGGCATTCTCATGGTCAAAGAGGAACATGGCAACAGAGACATTGTACTCAAAAAGCGAGACCAGCACCTTGTACGGATCAAGGAAACACACAGGGCCTATGACTGCCTCCAGTATCCACTCATGTTTGTGAACGGTGAAGATGGCTACAACTTGCTCTCAAGCAAATTGATCCCAATACAAAGGCCAAGACGACCAAGTCTGTTTCTTGCAAGGACTTTTATGCCTACCGCATGATGGAAAGACCACAAGAGTTTAATCAGCTGTTAAGGTTCAAAGAGGTTACCAGTCAGTTTTTGGTTGACATGTATGCCAAAGTACAAGCAGAGCGTCTCAGCTATATCCGTTCGCATCAGACAGAGTTGAGAGCTGATCAGTACATCCATCTGCAAGATGCCATAAATACAGATGGCCATGCGCAACAACGTTGGGCAACAGATAATCCTGCCTTCTTCACACGTTGGCTCTCCACGATACATGCACGAAAGAACACAAGATGCCATGGCCTATGTTAGGAAGTACGGCACACCTGACTTATTTTATTACGTTCACGTGCAACCCCATGTGGGAAGAAATCCAAAAAGAACTCTTTGAAGGCCAAACCCATTATGACCGTCATGACCTCATTGCCCGAGTGTTTCATGAAAAGCAGAAATAGATGCTCTGGTTGCTCTCAAAAGGAAACATATTTGGGGAACTGCATTGCCACATGTCCACCATTGAATGGCAAAAACGTGGATTGCCTCACTCTCACACACTCACCTGGTGCAAAGAGAAGATTCGGCCACAGCAGATTGACCAGATATCTCTGCTGAAATACCCGACGCAACAGATGACAAAGAACTCCACAACATCATCAAGAAACACATGGTGCATGGACCATGCGGCAGACACAACCCCAAGTCTCCATGCATGCATGACAACAAATGCTCAAAGAGGTACCCTCGAAAGTTCCGAACGAAACGCAGACTGGCGCGGATGGCTATCCTGTTTACCGCCGTCGTAAACCGGAAGATGGGGGGCATTCTTTCATTCTCAAGACAGGACGTGGACGAGAGGCACAAGTTGACAACCAGTGGATTGTTCCATACAATCCTGTCCTGTCCCGTATCTTTCAGACTCATATCAATGTTGAATATGCTCTTCGATTAAGAGCATCAAATATGTATGTAAATACATAAACAAAGGCTCAGACATGGCCGTCTTTCATGTAGGCGAAGAAGACAGAGACGAAGTAAAACAGTTCCAGATTGGACGCTACATATCAACCAACGAGGCAGCCTGGCGCATTTTTGGCTTTGACATTCATGAACGACATCCCACTGTTGTTCGACTCGCAGTACACCTCGAAAATGGCAGCGAGTTTACTTCACTGAAGAAAATGCCAGCAAGCAGTAGAGCAACCCTCAGCAAAACTCTGACTGCATTCTTCTCACTCTGCCATTCAGATGTGTTTGCCAAAACTCTCCTGTACTTTGAAGGGCCAACGTACTACACATGGAACAGCAAGAAGTGGCAGAAGAGAAAACAAGGAAAAGATGTTGAAAACTGGCCAGGCATCAAGGCGGGTGAAGCCATTGCCAGAGTCTTCACAGTAAGCCCAAGGCAACAAGAGTGCTTCTTCCTCAGGCTGCTGCTCCATCACGTAAGAGGACCAACTTCATTTGATGACTTGCGAACATTTGAGGGACACGTGTGCAACACCCACAGGGAGGCCTGTCTCCTCCGTGGACTCCTTGAGGTGATGAACACTGGAATCTGACTTTGGATAGATGCAGCAGCCCACAAAACATCCTAAGCAGATGAGGCAACTTTTTGCCGTCATGCTACACAATTGTGAAATTGTCGAATCCTGTTGGTCTCTGGGAAACCCACAAGGAGAGCCTTTCTGAGGACATTCATCGCACGATCCAATGCCAAAACCCAGAGATGGCCGTTTCCTTCAATAACGACATCTTCAATCAGGCTCTGGGGGACCTTGAAGACAGACTGCTGGCACTTGGCGGATCTGATATTGCTGTCTATGGCCTTCCACCTCCTCAAACGCAATGAAGGGGCTGCTCTTTCCACTGAGGTTCTGAGAGAGACAAACTATAATTCAGAAGATCTTGCTGCCTTTGTGGAAGAAAATGAGCCCAAGATGGTAACAGACCAAGAAGCTGCCTTCAACCTCATCATGGCCAACGTGGAGGAAGAAACTGGAGGCCTGTTCTTTCTCGATGCGCCGGGGGGAACAGGCAAAACATTTCTCCAAACCTCATGTTAGCCAAGGTCAGACAGAAGAAGGAAATTGCCCTGGCTGTTGCGTCAAGTGGCATTGCTGCCACACTTCTTGAAGGAGGTAGAACTGCACACTCAGCATTCAGTTTACCCCTGGATCTGTCAGACAGGAGTCACCAACCTGCAACATCTCAAAGAGGTCGTCCAAAGCAAAGGTGCTTCAGAGATGTAAGCTCATCATTTGGGATGAGGCGACCATGAGCAACAAGAGGGCCTTTGAAGCTTTAGAATACACACTGAGGACCCGCGCAATAGCAAAAACATTATGGGTGGTGTGTGACAGTTGTCCTTTCTGGAGACTTTCGACAAACTCTGCCTGTTATCACCAAGGGCACAAGAGCTGATGAAGTCAATGCATGCATCAAAGCTTCCTACCTGTGGCCGCATGTCCATCGGCTTGGCCTTTCTACCAACATGAGGGTTCACCTACACGGCCAGGAATCCGCAGGACGGTTTGCAAATCAACTTCTTCAGGTTGGAAATGACCAGATTCCATCATCCGTGGATGAACAAATCAAGCTCCCGTTTGGACACATGCTTGAAACAGAAGATGCCCTCATCAACAAGGTATTTCCCAATCTGGCCCAACACATCTCCAACAAGAACTGGCTCTGTGAGCGAGCCATTTTGGCTCCAAAGAATGATGCTGTCAACAAGATCAATGACAATCTTCTTGGGATTCAGCCAGGCCCATCCATAAACTAACACGTCTATTGACACTCTGCCAGATGAGAATCAAATTGTCCACTACCCAACAGAATTTCTAAACAGCCTGAATCCACCCGGTATGCCTCCACACAACTTAGAGTTGAAAGAGGATGTCCATATCATGCTTCTTAGAAACCTGGACACACCCAAACCTCTGCAACGGCACGAGGTGACCGTCAAGAAGATGATTGCCGCGCCTGATAGAAGCAACTATCCTCACTGGCAAAGGCAAGGGCCAAGATTGTCTTCATTCCAAGAATACCGCTTCGCCCTCTGATTGCCAATCGAATTTCAACGTCTACAGTTCCCTGTCCGACTCAGCTTTGCGATTACCATTAACAAAAGTCAGGGTCAGTCTCTCAAGGTTGTTGGACTCGACCTCAGGGATCAGGTATTCTCTCATGTCGCTTTATTAGGCTGCAGTCGAGTCAGTGATGAGAAGAACCTCTTTGTCCTGTCCACAATGGAGTTGTCAAAAAGTTGTGTACCATGAAGCACTCAATAAATAGCTGAGGACCCACAGGGAGAAGGACAAGAACCATGCTTTCTTGCTTCTTTTCAAAAAAGGATGCCTGGCCATTCACATGTGGTCACATTCACGTCCAATGGCTTGAAACATGCACTTTCAAACCATACATTTCATACCAAAAGCTAATTGAAATCCTCCTTTGGAGTATCACCGGATGCATTCTCATACCCAGTGCATCTTCATTTAAAAAAAAATCTGGTCAGAATCCATCTTGATCCCGTGGGTTTGGGCATGCATGTGTGAAAACATAGAATGTATGAGAGAGATGGAGAGAGAGAGAGAGAGGAGAGAGAGAGAGAGAGGAGAGAGAGAGAGAGAGAGAGAGAGAGAGAGAGAGAGAGAGACAGAGACAGAGAGAGACAGAGACAAAAATGTGTATTTGTGTGGGGGTGGGGTGGGAAGATGGGTGGGGGGGATTGACTGTCAATCAAAACAACTAATGCATGTTTGCCGTCACGTGAGTACGCAAGAGAATGTTCAAATCCCAGGCAACACGGGGATTTAAAATTGGTTGCTGTGCCTTTGTGAATCTGCAGTTCTACTATGGTTTACTGTGCTTATGAATCTGCGGTTCTTCTTCTATGGATTGCTGTGCTTTATGAATCTACGTTCTTCTTCTACAGTTTACTGTGCTTTATGAATCTACGGTTCTTCTTCTACGGTTTACTGTGCTTCATGAATCTGCGGTTCTTCTTCTATGGATTGCTGTGGTTTATGAATTCTACGGTTCTTCTTCTATGGATTGATGTGCTTTATGAATCTACGGTTCTTCTTCTACGGTTTACTGTGCTTTATGAATCTGCGGGTTCG
>CM031618.1:4353157-4363157 GCA_018398815.1 Conus ventricosus | reverse complement strand
TAAATGTGTGTGTGCATGCGTGGGTGCGTTCGTGCGTGCGTGCGCTGCGTGAGCGCGTGTGTGTATGTGGTTGCGCGCCTGTCTGACCAGTGCCGGTGATTGACCTGCAAGCGGCCGGCGGAGCGGCCGAGGAGGAGAATGCATGGAAGGGCATCATTCGCAGTCACGAAGACCACCCTTGGCTGTACAGGCACCGCCAAGACAGGACCCTGACCCTCGTCCGGCCCGACGCCACCGCCACCACCTTCCTCTACACGGTAAGGACAGGGAGGGGGAGAATGCCCCGGGAGGGTGGGGTGGGGGGTGGGGGGGGGGGCCCTTTCTAACCAATCACCGAACAGTAAACAAGTAGGGTAACTCTTGCTCCCATAAGAAAACCTGATGCAGAGTAACTTTGACTCAATACTTGGCACAGCCTTTTAAACTTGAATAAAGTCAAACAAATGCAGAGACGAACAATCTGATAGTAGGGGTAAACGAGCGCAGGCCAACAACCACTCCGTCATCACAGTAATGACTTGGCAAAGATTTGAACTTAAGGGGTGGGGGGGGGGGGGGGGGGGGGGGTTGAAGATGAAGAAAATGGGAACATAAAATTAACAAAATATATTATAAATATGAAAACTCTTCACTAGCTGCATGAGAGAACCATCGCAATCCCTTTCGAAGGCAGATCTATTTGTATTGCCTGCTCCGAGGCCTTTCGTCCGCTGGATCGGACTCATCAGGGAGACACGGCTGATTGTGAGAGAACGTTTACTAGCTTTTTTTGTTGTTTTGGATCGATGGGACAGAAAGAGAGGAGAGAGAGAGAGAGAGAGAGAGAAGAGAGAGAGAGAGAGGAGAGCGACGAAAAAAGAAAAAGAAAAGGAGGGGAAAAAAGAAGAAAAGAAAGAAAGAAAGAAGAAAGAAAGAAAAAAGAAATTAAGAGAAACAAGAAAGAATTCACGCCCTTGAACTCAGCAAATCCACGCTGACGTCGCTACCCGCGTGACATTCCTAAAGCTGCAAGGCAATGCAGCTTTATTCGGCTCACAGAATTCAGTGGTTCCATTCAGTTTTTGAATGAGTTATGAATCCAATATGCCGATCAGTGCACTCTGACATGGCAATGACCATGAGATTAACAATTCGGCAAACGTCTCCCGCCTAATATGACTGCGGATTGTCAACATGGAAGAAAGGTGGCAGAGTGGTTAAGACGTTCGCCTGCCAATCCAACGTGTGAGAAGTGCGTGGGTTCGAGCCCTACCTTTCTCGCCCTTTCTTTCCCAGTTTGAATGACAAATCGAACTGAACGTCAAGGACTATAAGTGAGTCGGACCCGTGTGCCTTCCTGGCCCCCTGCACACGTTAAAGAACCCACGGCAGTTGAAAATCGAAAAGAGCAGGGGGGTTCCCCGCTGCCATGGCAAAATTGATGTAGATTGAAGATAGCCGCCTGGTATTTCTTACCAAGCCACAAAAATTGTCACTTACTGTTATCGTGTGCCATCGTGTACCGGTGGAAATAGAGGACACGTATAAACATCGCATACATCCTGTGTGAGAAAGTGGAGAAATAAATGAGATAAATGAAAATGAGTGACTGATATTTGAATAGTACGGGAAACGACTGAATGAGCGCCAGTAGGCTGCTCTTCGGCCGGCTCTACCTGGGTAGGCAGCCCGTTGAGTGAGTGAGGTAGTGCGTTTATTGTAAAGCGCTTAGAGCTTGGTCTGTGACCGAGGATAGGCACTATATAAATACCCAATATAATAATAATAATAATAATAATAATAATAAATACATGGTCAACGACGACAAAAATAACAGCAATACAAGGGAAAGAACTCTTCCCGTCAAACAAGAAGGATTGTCTACCATAGCCGTCAAATTACTGTTAAAATGTCAAATTAATATGACGGTTAAAAGGTGCACCATTATTCGTACAGTATAATGATGAATCTGTGGTGGCGCTTAAAGTTTAGGCGCTGCATGAAGTTGGAATTCCACAAACAGGAAACATTTGCGTTTTACATAGATCATGACATCAGTGTAGACGGCGGGAATTTGACAGAGTATTTTCGGTAATATGCCCTCTTCGATTTCTCAAAATCGTTGATCTCTCGCATTTTGAGACAAACATGTAGAAGATGTAGTGGATTTTAAACGGAAAAGGAAGCGAATTAGGCACAAACATTGTTGAACTTCGACTATGGGTTTGCATCTCTGTCTCAGTCTCTTTCATCTCTGTCTCTGTCTCTTTCATTTATACATATTTAGTCTGAAAATGAGGTGACTGCAAGCCAAAATTGAACATTTTAAAAAAAGGTGTGTGTGTGTGTGTGTGTGTGTGTGTGTGTGTGTGCTGTGTGTGTGTGTGTGTGTGTGTGTTGTGTGTGTGTGTGTGTGTGATATATTGATATATATATATATATATATATATATATATATATATATATATGTATGTATTATCTATCTGTCTATCTATCACTATCTATCTATCTATTTATCTATATATTACATAAAGAAGGAACAACACAGGTGGCGCTGTTCTATGACAAGGTATTACCTTCAGAAACAACATTCTGAATGTGAACACGGAGAAATCTGTTGTGATCAGGAGGTTGAGCAATACAATAAGGAAGGATGCCATGAGATGCGATATGAGGCAATGCAGCACAATCCAATGTGATCCAATCCAGTCTAATCCAATCCAATCCAATCCAATCCAGTGCTAGTGCAAGACAATACAATACAATGCAATGCAATGCAATACAATGCAATATAAATTTATGCACTGCTACGCAGTACAATACAATACAATGCAATGCAGTACAACACAATGCAATAGAATGCGATGCATTATAATACAATACAACGCAGTACAATACAATACAACGCAGTACAGTACAATGCACTACAATGCGATGCAGTATAATACAAGAAAATGCACTATAATGCAAGGCAGTACAACACAATACTACACAATGCTGTACAGTACAGCACAATACAATACAGTACAATACAATACAGTACAATACAGTACAATACAATACAGTACAATACAGTAAAACAGTACAATACAGTACAGTACATACAATACAGTACAATACAATACAGTACAGTACAATACATACAATACAGTACAATACAATACAGTACACATACAGTACAATAAGACATACAGTACAATGCAGTACAGTACAGTACAATACAGTACAGTACAATACAGTACAGTACAATACAATACAGTACAATACAATACAGATAAGTACATACAGTACAGTACAATACAGTACAATACAGTACAATACAATACAGTACAATACAGAACAATACAGTACAGTACAGTACAATACAGTACAGTGCAATACAATACATAGTACAATACAATACAGATACAATACAATACAGTACAATACAGTACAGTACAGTACAATACATCAGTTACTAATACAATACAATACAGTACAATACATACAATACAGTACTAAATACAATACAGTACAATACATGTACAATACAATACAGTACAATACAATACAGTACAATACAGTACAGTACAATAAAATACTACAACACAGTACAATACAATACAGTACATACAAACAGTTACAGTACAATACAATACAGTACAATACAGTACATACGTACAATCACAATACAAGTACAATAGTACAGTACAATACAGTACATAATACAGTACAATACATACAGTACAATACAATACAATACAGTACAAATACAATACAGTACATACAACTACATACAGTACAATACAGTAACAGTACAGTAACAAATTTCAGTACAATTAAACAATACAGTAAACAGTACAATGTACAATACATACAGTACAATACAATACAGTACAGTACAATACAATACAAGTACAATACATACAATACAACGTACAATACAGTACAATACAGTAACAATACAGTACAATACAATACAGTACAGTACAATACAGTAAAATACATACAGTACAGTACAATACAATACAATACAGTACAGTACAATACAGTACAATACAAGTACAGTAAACAATCAACAGTACATATACAATACAGTACAATACAATTACAGTACAATACAATACAGTAACATACTCATACAGTACAGTACAATACAATACAGTACAGTATACAATACAATACAGTACAATACAGTACAATACTATACAATACAGTAAAACATACATACAGTACAGTACAATACAATACAGTACAGTACAAGTACAATACAATACAGTAACAATACCAATACAGTACATCATACATACAATACAATACAAATACAGTACAGTACAATACAGATACAGTACAATACAATACATACAGTACAGATACAATACAGTACAGTCAGTACATACAATTACAAACATACAATAGTACAGTACAATACAGTACAATACAGTACAGTACAGTACAATACAGTACAATACAATACAGTATCAGAATAACAGTACAATAACAGTACAATACATACAATACAATACAGTACAATACAATACAGTAAACAGTACAGTACAATACAATACAGTACAATTACAATACAGTTACATACAATACAGTACAATACAATACAGTACAATACAATACAGTACAATACAGTACAATACAGTACAATACAGTACAATACAGTACAATACAGTACATAAGTATACAATACAGTACAGTACAATACAGTAATACAGTACAATACATACAGTACAATACAGTACAATACAAGTACAATACAGTACAATACAATACAGTACAAAATACAGTACAATACAGTACAATACAGTACAGTACAATACAGTACACATACATACAATACAGTACAATAAACAATACATACGTAATACATAAACAGTACAATACAGATACAGTACAATACAGTACATACTACAGTACAATACAGTACAATACAGTACAGTACAATACAATACAGTACAATACATACAGCTACAATACAGTACAGTACAATACAATACAGTACAATACAGTACAACTACAATACAGTACAATACAGTACAATACAATACCATACAGTACATACAATACAGTACAATACATACAGTACAATACAATACATACATACAATACAGTACAATACAGTACAGTACATACATACAGTACAATACAGTACATACAATACAGTACAATACGTACATAACATACATACAATACAGTACAATACATACATACATACAATACAATACAGTACAATACAGTACAATACAATACAGTACAATACAGTACATCATACAGTACATACAGTACAATACAGTACAATCACAATACAATACATACAATACATACAAATACAATACAGACAGACAATACAATAAGTAAATACAATACAATACAATACTACATACAATACAATACAATACAAACAATACAATGCAGTACAATATCATGCAATGCAGTAGACGCCACACTTTCCTTGTTTATAGCGCCCTTATTAAAAATTTTTTCAATGCCTGGCAGATTCTCAAGCTCAGACTCTACAATGACGTTCTGAGGGTCACAACGGGAAACAGGGACATGTCCGTCATTTCTCATAAGGATGACGTCACCAATATGACCGCTAAACCCATCGTGGGAGAAAGATGGGTCACGTTTGAGTTGGAGATGTCCAAGTATTCGACAGGCGAGGAGGGCTTCGTCATCTGCTTTCAGTGTGAGTTGGGAATCAACGCTCTTCGTCCTTCTCTTTCTTTCTTTCTTTCTTCGTCCTTCCCTCTTTTTCTTTCTTCCTCTCTTTCTTTCTTTCTTTCTTTCTTCTCTCTTTCTTTCTTTCTTTCTTTCTTTCTTTCTTCTTCTTCTTTCTTTCTTTCTTTCTTTCTTTTTCCCCTTCGCACCTCTGTCCCCACACCTTCCTCTAACCCCCCCCCCCTCCCAACTCCAAATTTTCCCCTCCCTTTTTTTGTCTCCCCTCCCCTCCCCTACCCAAATTCCGTTTCCTCCGACATGTTACCACAATATTCTGTCCATTTATGCTGGTCTGTCTCTCTGTCCGTTCGTTTAGTTATCCATCCCTACTGTCATCCTATTTTTCATCCTGTATATTTGCTGTTTGAGATAGAAGATTTGAAAACTTATCTAAGGAAAATCAGAGAGCGGGAGAGAGAGAGAGAGAGAGAGAGAGAGAGAGAGAGAGAGAGAGAGAGAGAGAGAGAGAGAGACAGACAGACGACAGACAGACAGACAGACAGACAGACAGACAGAGAAGGACAGAGACACAGAGAGAGAGACAGACAGACAGACACGAGAGAGAGAGAGAGAGAGAGAGAGAGAGAGAGAGAGAGAGAGGAGGGGGGGGGGGGGGGGGGGGAGAGAAAGAAGAAGAGAAAGAGAGGGAGAAAAAACATCTGCACTTTGTGTACTCTAAATGAAGATTACAATGTGCGTGTAAATTTGCCTTCAAGATGGAAAATTTGAAAACATATCTAAAGAAAATGAGAGGGAGAGGGAGACGGAGAGAGACAGAGACAGAGAGCGAGAGAGAGAGAGAGAGAGAGAGAGAGAGAGAGAGAGAGAGAGAGAGAGAGAGAGAGAGAAACAGAAGACAGACAGACAGACAGACAGACAGAGAGAGAGAGAGTGAGAGAGAGAGGAGAGGGGGGGGGGGGGATGAGGGAAAGAAGAAGAGAGAGGGGGAGAGAGCATCTGCACTTTGTGTACTCTAAGTGAAGATTGTAATGTGCGTGTAAATTTGCCTTCAAGATGGACAATTTGATAACATATCCAAGGAAAATAAGAGAGAGAGAGAGAGAGAGAGAGAGAGAGAGAGAGAGAGAGAGAGAGAGAGAGAGAGAGAGAGAGTTCTTGGCATTTCAAGTGAAGATTGTAATGTGCGTGTGTACCCGTAATGATAATGGAGACAATACTAGAACAACCGACGGATGAGCGCGCATTTTTTAAAATTCAGAGCACAAGTATACTTATAAAATGCCACAGTATAGTAGTAGTAGCAGTAGTAGTAGTAGTGGTGGTGGTGGTGATAGTAGTAGTAGTAGTAGTAGTAGTAGTAGTAGTAGTAGTATTGGTGGTGGTGGTGGTGGTGGTGGTGTGTGGTGTGTAGTAGTAGTAGTAGTAGTAGTGTAGTAGTAGTGGTGGTGGTAGTGTATAGTAGTTAGTAGTAGTAGTTGTAGTAGTAGTAGTAGTAGTTGTGGAGGTCGTAGTTTTCTTATCATTATTACTATTGCTGTCATTTATCATCATCATCATCACTATCATCATCATCGTCATCATTATCATTATTGCAATTATCCTCCTCCTCCTCCTCCTCCTCACCATTATCGCTATTACTATCATCATCATTATAATCACCATCAGCATTGTTGTTGTTGCTGTTTTATTCTCGTTGTTGTTGTTGTAGTAGTAGTTGTTCCTGTTGTTGTTGTGTTGTTGGTATTTGTTGCTGTTGTAGTAGTCGTTGTTGTTCACATCGTGCAGCTCTTTGTCTTGCAGGGTTGACAGACAAGGAGGTGGAGATGAAGAAGAACAACGCCTGCAATGGACTGCTGGGCCGTGGAGACCGACCTAGGGGTGAGGGGGCATGAGACGCAGCGAAGAGTCTAGGTTTACTCTTCCTTTATTTCACTTCATTATCTGTTTACCGCTTATTTACTTGCAATGTGTTCCTTCTAGCTGTTCATGTCATCTTTTGCTGGGAAGCTTTGGAAAAGTCGTGGGATTGTAGAGGATTGTCGGGCGGTTTTCTGGACGTCCCTGTGATGCCAGTGGTGTGTGTCTCCGCTAGAAGTCGATGTCTGCTCGGTGTGGGGCTTCTGATGAGACGTTTACTACCAGGAGTCCAATTTCCAGTCACTGAAAGGAAAGGCTGGTACTTCTGCTTCTAGAAAAAAGAATTGTTTGATGACTGATGGAGGGGTTCATATTTGTCATTTTCAGGCAGTCGTTTTACACATTCTCAACTCTTTTTTTCTTCTTCTCAGTTTCGTGCATTCTTTAATGTGTTCTTTTCAGCAGACCTCAGGTCCGAATGAGAAGAGGGGGGGGGGGGGGGGGGGGGATTAAAGAAGGAGGAGGGGTCCGGAGTTTTGGACAAAAAACCCTCCTGGCTGGCAAATCTTGATTGTTGTCCCCTGCCTCCTCCTCCTTTTTCCCTATTACAGAATGATCTCCATTTGGAACCTCCCCACTTCTCACACCACTGATCCGGCCCTGGATCGTTGTGAAGTATTGTAATGTCTTCTTTTGTATTGTAAAAAATCTCATCGTCATAGCAGATTCGTCTGTGTAAAATACGGGCTGTTTTTTTTTCCTGGGTAGAGCTAAACACACTTTCATACTGCAGTGACGCCATAGTATCTGATTTGGATGTTTGTATGGAAGTTTCTCAGCGACCAAATCTTCCTTGTTGTCGCAGGCGCTTTAACGTGTGCCCACATGCATGCGGCGCCCTGGACCTCAGTATACTGGGTCATCTTATAGAGTATCTCGTGTCAGCAAGAGATTGTTGTACAGGATAGATGTCCTTGCTTATGTTTGTCTCGTTGTCTTATCAGACAAAGGGTTGGGACTGTGAATGAATTCATGCTGTGTGCCGTGGACTGTGCAGCATCACACAGTAAGCCCTTTTAGCTTGTGGTTTAGTGTCCAGCTTTAAAG
Organism: Conus ventricosus; assembly: GCA_018398815.1. NCBI lineage: Eukaryota > Metazoa > Mollusca > Gastropoda > Neogastropoda > Conidae > Conus > Conus ventricosus. The sequence goes on along the minus strand of CM031618.1, from coordinate 4,354,544 downwards.
AACCGAGATGTAAAAAAAAACCTCTCTTTAGATCTCTCATAATTTTTTTTTTTTTTTAAACTGGCTTACGTGTCCTGGAAGCTTCCACATGTTTCATTTTCAGACAATCGTTTTTTTCCGGTATGATATTTTGTCCAAAATGTTTCCTTTTTACCTCATAGAGTGCATGTGTGTAACTTGAGGGGGGGACGTGCAAGATGAATCGGAATGATCGAGAACCCTCTTTTTCTTTCTTGAGGGCCAAATGTTCTCTCTGACAAAATACTCCACACAGGAAAAATACTCAGCGCAGCAGCTGGTCGTCAGTCTGATGTGCTGCTGACTGGTCGAAACAGTTTTGGCTTGCTGGTATTAGCCTCTGCTTCGGAACTGACTTGAAGGACATTCATTGGTTGGTGCTTTCTCTTTGCTCTGTTTATGTGTGCGTAAGACTATCAGTTAATCTAATAAAATCAGTTCATGACAGATGCTGTTTTTGTCGTCCTTTTCTTTGGTTAAGTCAAGGCATCGACATTTTTTTTCTTTAATGTATTTCTATTCTGTTGTAATGTTTGGAAGAATTCTACTTTGAGAGCCTTTCTGGTTTGAGGTGCGGTGTTCTTGCTTATTTTTCCAAGGTTTATAAGAGTTTTGAAAAGTACAACTATACTTGAGTCCTAATGTTTTGACTCTCCCTTCCCACCGCTTACACCCCCCCCCCTCTCCCGAAACAGCAACATTAGCAGCAACTGCAGACTCAACAACAAGGCTAAAAACAGAACAACAACAAGAACAACAACAACAACAACAACAACAACAGCAAAACGTTCTCTGTGCCACTGCTTCAATAAACAGTTCTACAGTATCTGAGAATTCTCGCGAAGATTTGTTTGTACGTCGATGATGGCGTGTTGATCCTCCTGTTCTTGCGCAAGTTTCTCTCTCGTCTTGTGTCTAGCACGTCCAACTCAATGCACGCTTGCGTTTCTTTTTCGCAGGTGGAACTTAGACTGTTAGCTGAGGCGCTTCCTCAAAGCCAACACACAAGCAAATGACAAGCGTTCGATGGGAAAAAAAAAACCACGTGATCTCACTCACTTGCTCATTCAGTTCGCGCAAGCGTGTATTAGGCAGTACAGTATAAAGCATTGTATTGCCTTGCCTGGCTAATTTCATCATGGCAAGCGTGTATTAGCCAGTACAGTATAAAGCATTGTATTGCCTTGCCTGGCCTAATTTCATCATGGCAAGCGTGTATTAGGCAGTACAGTGTAAAGCATTGTATTGCCTTGCCTGGCCTAATTTCATCACGGCAAGTGTGGGTAAAATTCGGACTGTATGTGCCTACGTGAAAATGCATGACCTTGGTGTAGTGTCACTGTTTTTTTCCCACCTTTTTTTTTCACTT
>CM031618.1:4345657-4350657 GCA_018398815.1 Conus ventricosus | reverse complement strand
GGGAAGGAATAGTCGTGACATGCTGAAAGATTCATCTCCCTTGTACTTTTTCTTCTTTTTGGCATTTGGAAAACACATGTATTAAACGTCAGCGTTTATACCCCTGGAAAGTTTCCACATTTCGTGAAAATAGGTCAGATCGTAAGCAGCTATCAACTTGTAGAAGTCATTTTACAGCCTTCGTCTTCGATGAACAGTGTGAGCTACTCTTGCTAAGCGGATATACATCTGCCATCTGATCCGCATCTGCATCACACATCTGCGCCCAGATGTAGTGGCTTAATTCATGAGCCACGTTTTATCTTTCCACCGAGTTTGGTCCAAATGCGCCCAGTAGTTTCTGCGTGAATTTGCGAGAGACGAACAAATCGACACGTGAATGAGGGTAATGACAATTAACCAATTAACCTATTAGGAACAAGAAACAAATTTTGTGTGTAATTTGAAATCTGCTGAAAATAATTTTTTCATGGAAAACAGTGGTGGGTCTCTGTCTGTGTGTGTGTGTGTGTGTGTGTGTGTGTGTGTGTGTGTGTGTGTCTGTGTGTGTGTGTGTGTGTGTGTGTGTGTGTGTGTGTGTGTGTGTGTCTGTGTGTGTGTGTGTGTGTGTGTGTGTGTGTGTGTGTCTGTGTGTGTGTGTGTGTGTGTGTGTGTGTGTGTGTGTGTGTGTCTGTGTGTGTGTGTGTGTGTGTGTGTGTGTCTGTCTGTGTGTGTGTGTGTGTGTGTGTGTGTGTGTGTGTGTGTGTATCTGTGTGTGTGTGTGTGTGTGTGTGTCTGTGTGTGTGTGTGTGTGTGTGTGTGTGTCTGTGTGTGTGTGTGTGTGTGTGTTGCTTATTTGTTTTTTGTTGAATCCTGTTAAAAAAAAAAACAACCTAGCTGCTGAGTTATATAAAACAGCAACGTAATCTTTTCTCTCTCATCCTTTCTGAGTGTGTTTATGCGTGTGTACGCGACCGCGCACGTGTGTTTTCGTGTTCGTGTGCATGCGCTCAGAGTAGTTCGGAGCTGAGCTCAAACGCGCTAGTGGTCCTTTGTTTTGATAGTTTTTGTGAGTGTGATCAAATCGGTGCCATTTACTTAAAGCATTTTTACATTGATTGTTTGAGCTATGAGAAGGGGTAGTTGGACGCGTTGTGTTGCCCTTGAATATCGTTTATAGGATAGATTTGTCTGACAAAAAGTTGATTTAGAGTGCTTTGATCTTTTCTTGTGATCCGCTTTACACAGATACATACACATGTACACGTCTATGTATATATATATGAAAATTTGCAGCAGAAAAATAAATTATGTCCCTTGTTTGTGAGACACAGTCACAAAATTGGATTTATCATTTTCTCTAAACAAATAGTTGGCAATTTATATATCACAGTTTTAAAAAAAAAACCCTCTCTGCTTTATTTGTTTACTGCCATGAAAAATATAATCATATCTGAACCTGTTTCTTAGAGTACCCATAGAAGAAGGGAAACAAATACATACGAGTCATTTCCCTTTCTAACCCTATCTGAACATTCGTACAAGCATTTTGCTGAGAAGTTTTTTGTTTTGTTTTCTTCTTTTCTCTTATTTTTCTTTTCTTTAAATAAACGAAATTACAAAGAAAGAAAAGTTCAAGTGGACGTCATTTGATGTCTTAATGGGTTTGATGCATTTAAATCCAAACTGAAGCGTGCACGTGCAACACATAGCGACCATACGCAGCTCAAAATCAGTCCCAATCGTTACCATTTGAATGGTTGAATTACTCCCTTTAGTGACGAGGATCATCTGATTGTGCAGTTTATATGCTTTTGTTGTTTTTTTCTTTAATCAATTTTAGCCTTTGTTTTCAATATTGGTGGTGTGAAAATTTTACATTTATCGGAGAAATGAGATATAACTCGATTTACCAAAACGCTTTTGATTATACATATTGTGATGCAGATTTTTGCATCAATTAAAAAGAGAAACGTTTGTCACAAATTGATGTACTGGTGAAATGAACCGCATGACGTCGCTGCATACAGTGTGGTATTTGTTGTGATCAGAAATAGAACAGTAATGATTTTTCATAGAAACAAGGAATGGTTTTCGACAATCTATGACATACTCCACGCTTGGAATCATCATACATTCTCTACATAAATATGCAAGCAAGCAAGCAAGCGCGCCTACACACACACACACACACACACACACACACACACACACACACACACACACACACACACACACACACATGCACGTGCGCGAGCATGTCCCGCGCGCGCGCGCGCGCGCGCACACACACACAACACACACACACACACACACACACACACACACACACACACACATATGTGTTTACGTACAAGTGAGACAGCTCACTTACCGTAATATTTTCCAGTCTTTCTGATAAATGATAACGTGAAAACAAAACAAAACAAAACAAAGTGAAAATACAACAAAAATAACGATAGGATTACAAACAGAAACAAAAAGGGAGAAACAATGGAATGATTCACAACAATCAAAAGCATCATTGTGGTGTTCATTTTCTCTTACTCAAAACAATACTCAGCCTTTTCTAGAAACTAGGCACACAAGTAACTTTATTCACAAAAGCGTAGAACATGACTACCTATTTTACTCAATACGTAAAACCCGGCTACTGTTATCAAAAACCACAGACCCCAGCTTATTTTACCCAAAGCATAGACCACAGGTAATGTTACTAAGTACAGAGCACGGCAACTATTGGCTCAAAATATAGAACACTGTAAATTTTACTCAAAGCATAGAACACAGCTAATTATTACTCAAAGCATAGAAGAACGCTACTTTCATGCAACGCATATAACACAGCTAGTTACTCACAGCCTGGAGTACAGTTAATTTTACTCACAGCATAGAACACAGCTACGTTACGCTACGCGTAGAACACAGCTAGTTATTCACAGCCTAAAGTACAGGTAATCTTAGTCACAGCATAGAACACGGCTACTGTTCTTCTACGCGTAGAACACAACTAGTTGTTCACAGTTAATAGTACAGGTAGTCTTACTCACAGCATAGAACACGGCTACTGTTTTTCTACGCGTAGAACACAACTAGTTATTCACAGTGTAAAGTACAGGTAGTCTTACTCACAGCACAGAACATAGCTACTGTTACGCTACGCGTAGAACACAACTAGTTATTCACAGTTTAAAGTACAGGTAGTCTTACTCACAGCATAGAATGCAGGTACTGTTGCTAAAAGGACAAAACCCAACTACTGTCTCTCAAAGTATAGAACACAGCTTCTTTCACTCGCAACATAGAACAGAGCAAATTTGTTAGCAGCATAGAATATAGCTACTGTGGCTCAAATCGGCTAATTTTAATCAATACATAGAGCATAGCTAACTCTACTCAAAAGATAAAACACACCTTCTTTAACTCAGAGTATAGAACACAGCTACTGTCACTCAAAGCATAGAACACGGCAGATTTCATCTACAGTACAGAACATAACTACTGTTGCTCAAAGCTTAGAACACGGTTAATTTACGTCGAGGCATAGAACACAGCTTACCATATTCAAAGGATAAAAACACACCTTTTACTCAAAACATAGAACGCAGCTTCTGTCACTCAAAGAATAGAAACACGGCTTGTTTTACTCAAAACGCGGACCACATCAGCCTCACCTCAAAGCATAGAAACACAGCTTGTTTTACTCAACACGTGACCACATCAGCCTCGCCTCAAAGCATAGAAACACAGCTTGTTTTACTCAACACGTGGACCACATCAGCCTCACCTCAAAGCAGAGAAACACAGCTTGTTTTACTCAACACGTGGACCGCATCAGCCTCGCCTCAAAGCATAGAAACACAGCTTGTTTTACTCAACACGTGGACCACATCAGCCTCGCCTCAAAGCATAGAAACACGCTTGTTTTACTCAACACGTGGACCACATCAGCCTCGCCTCAAAGCATAGAAACACAGCTTGTTTTACTCAACACGTGGACCACATCAGCCTCACCTCAAAGCATAGAAACACAGCTTGTTTACTCAACACGTGGACCACATCAGCCTCGCCTCAAAGCATAGAAACACAGCTTGTTTTACTCAACACGTGGACCACATCAGCCTCGCCTCAAAGCATAGAAACACAGCTTGTTTTACTCAACACGTGGACCACATCAGCCTCGCCTCAAAGCATAGAAACACAGCTTGTTTTACTCAACACGTGGACCACATCAGCCTCGCCTCAAAGCATAGAAACACAGCTTGTTTTACTCAACACGTGGACCACATCAGCCTCACCTCAAAGCACAGAAACACAGGCTGACGTTTGGGTCATCTCCCATCTTTTCCTCGACCTTTTACCGACAGTGACTCAACGCTGCCAGGTCTTACATCGTAGCTGGCCAAGTTGCACAACTTGTCGACAGGACTGCAGAGGCTGACACTGATCTGACCGAGTCAAACGACCGTAATCGAACAGTCTAGCAAGGCCTAATGGAGAGAACGCACACAGCACAGACGAGAGACACCAACCGGCAGGGCACGAAACGAGTGAGGGCGCTGCGAGGCAGCCTTGACCAGGCAGAGCCAGGGAAACGAACATGTGGCAGATCAGCGAGCGTTAAGCCATGCAACATCCACACAGAATCTGACCGAGAAGAACGTGAAACGTCTGGAGATCAGGACGCTCAATATCCTGAGAGTTCAAAAACTACGCGGGACATTTAAGGGGCGGAGTATAAAGCACGAAATTCGGACAGGATGCAGCCGAGTAGGACATTTAAGGGCTAGAGAATATTAAACACACACGCGCGCGCGCGCGCACACACACACACGCACACACACACACACACACATACACACGCGCGCGCTCACACACACACACACACACACACACACACACACACACACACACACAGACACACACACACACACACACACACACACACACACACACACACACAACACACACACACACACATCCAGACTCGTTCGGACCAAGATGGACATTTAGCGTCTTGG
>CM031618.1:4341521-4345557 GCA_018398815.1 Conus ventricosus | reverse complement strand
CAGAACAACAGTCCGATTTTGGTGCTGTGAAGGTCTTAAGAAGGATTGACCCACAGAGGAAGGGTTCAGGAAGAAATTCGTTCAGCTAGATTGCAAGCAGGGAAACGTACACTCATTTGGGTGCACTTCTAATCACTATTTTGAGAAATGGTTAGAGTTGAGTGGTACGAAGAAGGAGTTCGCCGAGTTGAAAGAGCTAGTTATGAAAAAACAGATTTTGTCAGGTTGCGGCCCTGAGCTAACCATACATTTGAAAGAGAGACAGCCAGAGACAGCGGGAGAGTTGTTGAAGTTCGCAGAGGTGTATAGAGAGGCACGTTTGGGCACGAAGGTGCAGGAAAACAGGTGCTAGGCACAGGTGAGAAGAGTGCAAGGAGACCAGGGAGTTTTCTGCAAAGTCTGCAAACCCAGTGGTGGGCAGAAGGAAAGGGGCAAAGGGACATTAGGTGTTTCATTTGTCACAAGAAGGGACATGTGGCGAGGGACTGTCGCATGAGGTTCCAGAAGGCAGCAGCCTTGCAAGAGGTGGATAAGGGTCGTCAAGGAAACGACCTGCAGTGGAACCAAAAGGGATTCAGTCTGAAGAGGGTGGAGTGCAGCCTATGGCTAGCACTGGACAGCAGTCAGTGTCAGGGGTGGAGGGCACTAGGCTGAGTGGTTCGTTACCAGGGGAAGAAGGGTGGATTGGCCAGCGGAGGGTGAAAGTGTTACGAGACACTGGTTGTTCATGCGGGGTAGTACGAACAACGCTGGTCGATAAAGGGGATTTGACAGGGCAAATCCAGACCTGTACTCTAATCGAGGGCACTGTGAGGGAGTTTCCAGTTGCTAAGATAGAAGTACGTACCCCTTACTTCTCAGGCGAGTTGTCTGCGTTGGTGATGGAGAAACCCCTTCACGACTTGATCATCGGAAATATTCCAGGTGAAAGGGGATCCAGGGGATCCTGAGTTGTTGACTGCTACAGGGGCAGCAGTTCAGACAGGGAGCAAGAAGGAGGAAAGGTTGTTAAACCGTTAGTTGTTCCGGGAAGGAAGTCGGGCATAGACGTGTCGCCTGATGAGTTTAGGGCAGCGCAGGAACAAGACCCTTCGCTCGTGAAGTCTTGGGAGTTGGCAAGAGGTGGAGAGAAACAGGAGGTTAGAGGAGGTGAGACTCAGCACATAGGCGCAGCAGCAATCATTGATGAGGTGAAAGAGACCCAGCAGAAGAAGGGGAGATTTTGTTGCCTAAGTTTCCAGAAGAGTCATACGGGGATGTGTCACTGTATGAAGGGCTAGACAGTAGGAGTTCCTAGGTTTTGTTGTCGGAGGCGACACAAAGCAGCCAGAAAGGGGAAAGGTGGAGAAGATGATGAATTCAGAGAGACCAAAGACCAAACAGAAGTCAGGAGTCTGCTAGGTTTTATTGGGTTCTATAGGGAGTTTGTTCCAAACTTCGCAGCAATCACGAGTCCTCTCAGTGATTTGGTCAAGCAGGGAAACCGGCAGTGGTCGAGTGGTCAGACGCTGCAGAGCAAGCACTGCAGACGGTGTTGGAAAGACTAGGTTCCCGTCCCATCTTGAAGCTACCAGATATGTCCAAACCATTTTGTTGCGGACAGATGCATCAGGTGGTGGGATTGTTACAGGAACATGAAGGGGTCGAGTTTCCTGTGAGATATGCTAGCAGGAAGTTGACAAAGTGTGAAGAAGGGTACGCAACTGTAGAGAAGGAGTGTTTAGCTGTCGTGTGGGCCGTGCAGAAGTTCCACAAATACTTGTATGGGAAAGAGTTCGTGATAGAGACAGATCACCAACCACTCAAATTCCTGCAGGAGGCACAGCTGAAAACAGCGGGGTTTCTGCGTTGGGCAATGGCACTGCACCCCTACAGGTATCGAGTGCAGTACATCCCAGGCCGACAGAATGTTGGAGCTGACTATTTAAGTCGTGTAGTCTAGCAAGCTGCAACTCAGAGGAAGTCAGTCATATCCGGGGTGCTTTGTTGATAATATGTGTTGATCACAGTTATGTTGATTGGACAGGGGTTCTTTTCCCAGTTGGCTATGGTTCATATTTTTTTTTGTGTGAGACTTGTTCATATTTTCATTTGTGAGACTTGTTCATGTGAATGTAGTTATGCTTGGAGCATACAGTCGCTTGTGTAGTGATGCATTATTTGCAATAAGTGAGGATGGAGATTCCTCAGTGAAGTGTCATGGATCGTGATCATATTATATTGTGCTTTTCATAAGAATTGTGAAGAGAAGATATGGCAAATCCGCAGGTAGGGGGATTGCATAGGTGCGCACAGAGGTCGTTATAAAATGATTGAAATAACGCAAGAGCGCACGTCAATGATAACTCATTGGAGTGGTATTCACTAATGATGTATTTTATAACTTATAAACCGTTGGTTGTAAAGTATTTTCCAAACTTTGCGCGTGTAGTTTGTGTGTCAGCAAATTCGGTTGTTGTCTTTTTTGTACCGTTGTTTTGAGACAATGCGGTGCATAGTCTTTTGCAAGGGGAAATTGTCACGGTCAAAATTCAACACAACCCAAGTGTGGTCCGTCGCCGGCCACTTCGACTGGACATAAGTCCAAACGCAGACATCTTGGCGCCACGTAGACCGGTCCATGGTTCGGATCCGGCCAATTAAGCTTAGTGGAGAGGCTTCACAAAAGACGGTCCGACCCACCCAGACTAACTAAGCCGTTTTGACCGATGCCTCGATGTCTAGCGAGACGAGTCGTATAGAGCCCGGCTCAGACTCATCTAGCCACTTTGTGAAACCAGCGTCATTGTTAGTCGGACGTCGTGGTGCCTACCCAGACTCAGCTGGCCAATTTAGATTGACCAGTGTCCACGACTTAGGCCACACGGCACCAGTTAAGTAGGAAAGGGGGAAGGTAGTGTGTGGTGGGGGTGAAATCTAGCTAATCAATTAAATGACCAATTGACCACCACAGAGAGAGTAAGGGTGTGTCGGCGTGACTGTCGTGGTTTGAATGTCCAATGGAATTAGAGGGAGATAACTTCGGTTGTCAGGGGTAAAAATACTGACCAATGGTACTGGCCCTTGGACACGGGTTAGAGCATAAAGGAATGTGTGAGTGAGAGAGAGAGGTGGAGGAAAACGAACAGACAGAGAAGAGGGGGAGAAGTTCGGGGAGTAGACTCTCGCCTACAGGAAGGCAGGGGGATGAGAACGAACAGAGACAGAGAGATGAGGAGGTTTTAGGTGTAGTCTCTGCACGAGGGAAAAGGCAGAGAGATGAAGAGAGGAGAGAACGAGGAGGAAACGGAGAGAGAGGGAGAGAGAGAGAGGTTGGAGTGTGAGCTCTGCAGGAGAGAAGGGCAGAGAGAGAGAGATGAGGAGAGAGGAGAGAACTAAATTGTAGCATTGAGCACCAGAGATAGTCTGCAGAGGAAGGACAAAAGAGAGATGTGGAAAGAGAGAGTTGTTAACTAATGAAGAGAAAAAGAAAGAAAAGCAACCATGTCCATTTAATAGAGCAGACTAGGGGAGAGAGAGAGAGTGCAATGCGTTAATGCAGGAAGGAAGAAAGGAGAACAATCGATGTTGATAGTCACTGTTCTATCTAAACCGGGGGTTCGACCTCATACTTGGCCAGCGCCACTTTCATCGGCAGTCCAATCTGACCAACGCCAGCAGTCCAGCCTGACCGGTGCCAGCAGTCCAGCTTGACCGGTGCAAACAGACCAACACCAGTGCCGGCAGTTGTGTCGTGTTGTGAAAGTGACAGTGGAAAAAAAAAAAGAAAAGAAAAAGACAGTGATTCGTGAATAGTTAAGATCACCTGGGCCCGGTAAAGTAGAAATCTATTTATACCCGGGTTAGTTAATGATGTTTTAGATAAATGATTTTGTGAAGTTCAGGAAAGAGAGAATGTTTTTTTTTTGTTTGATTCCATATGCATTGATGTTTCTTTCCATGATCATGTATAGTAAAGTTATAGACTTTACTATGGTTTGATGTGACGAATGCATGATATATGAATGAGATTGTAAGCAAGCTGTGAGTGTGTTTG
>CM031618.1:4331521-4336521 GCA_018398815.1 Conus ventricosus | reverse complement strand
AAACGAAAACTGACCAAAGAAAGATGCAAAGAAAAAAGAAAATAAAAGTAAGAAATCCTACGCCCCCCCCCCCCCCCCCAAAAAAAAAAAAAAAAAAAAAAAAAAGAAGAGAAAAAAAAAAGAAGGGGAAAAAAAGGAAAGAAAAGAAAAAAGCCAAACAATCCGAGAAAAAAAAATCGCAGAAAGAAAGGAAAGAGCAAGAAAAAGAAGCGGAAGAAGTGTCGGTTAGTGATGACACAATGACTTTTCAGGCAACACTACAATCTCCACCCGTCGTTCTCTAGCTGTACAAAGAACGACGACAATTCTTCTATTTCCTCCACAGACTGAATTCTGAGGGATCCATTGACAGAGAATGGGAGGAACAGGGAGGAGAGCGGACAGGGGGGGGGGGGGGGGGGGGGGGGGGGGGGGGGAGGGGAGGGAGTGGGGGGGGGGGGGGGGTAGAATGAGGAAGAACGGCAGAAGGATGTACAGAAAGAAAGGAAGACAGAGTAGCTTCATCTTGACCAATTGGCTTATTAAGTAGGTCGCGCCATTTCTCTGTCCGCAAAACAGACGAACAAAACCAACAACAAAAAGAAACACAAAAAAAACAAGCAAACACACAGACACGCACGCACGCACGCACGCGCACGCGCGTACGGAGTGACACGCACACGCACGCACACACAAAGTGAAATATCACTTATGGCAAAAAGACGTAAAAACAAAGAACGAACGAACGAACGAACAGAGTGACACACCCAGACACACATACCCACACAAAGTGACACACACACACACACACACACACACACACACACACACAGAGTGATATATGCGCGCACCGCGCACACACACACACATGCACACACACACACACACAACACACACACACACACGCACGCACGCGCGCGCACACACACACACACAGCCGCGCGCGCGCACCACGCACGCACACACACTCAACACGCGCGCGCGCACACACACACGCACGCACGCCCCCCCCCCCCCCTACACACACACACACACCTACACACACAGACACATACCTACACACAGACACACACCTACACACACACATACACACGTACACACACACACACACACGTACACACACACACACACACACGTACACACACACACACACACGTACACACATACGTACACACACACACGCACACACACACACCTAACACACACGCACACACACACACACACACCTACACACACACACCTACACACAACACCTACACCTACACACACACACACACCTACACACACGCACACACACACACACACACACCTACACACACACACACACCTACACACACACACACACACCTACACACACACACCTACACCTCACACACACACCCACACCTACACACACACACACCTAACACCTACACACACACACACCTACACACACACACACACACACACACACACACCTACACACACACACCTACACACACCACCACCTACACACACACCTACACACACACACACCTACACACACACACCTACACACACACACCACACACACACACACACACACACACACTACCACACACACACACACACCTACACACACACACAGACACACACACACACACGCACACACACACACCTACACACACACACACATTCACACACACACACACACACCCTACACACCACACACACACACACACACACACCACACACTCACACACACACACACACACACACACATCACACACACAACCTACACACACACACACACACATACATACACACCACGCGCTACAAACATGTGATCAGTTCTGTCTGTTGTAACAGAGTTGGTTGATGACTGAATCCTCACAAAAACCTCGGGGGGGGGGGGGGGGGGGGGGGGGGGGGAAACAGCGGAAGGGGAAGAGAGGAGGGGTGGGGGTTGAGGAGGGACCTGACATAGCTTCGTAGAGCGTGTTGAAGGAAGCCCCTGTCTCTCCTGCTGTCCCATTTCCCTTCCCTTGGCCAGTGTCCACTGGGAATCCTCAGTACGTGGCGCGCTTCATCTCATCTACATGATGGTGAATGAGTCGGTGTGTGTGTGTGTGTGTGTGTGTGTGTGTGTGTGTGTGTGTGTGTGTGGTGTGTGTGTGTGACAGAGAGAGAGAGAGAGAGAGAGAGAGAGAGAGAGAGAGGAGAGAGAGAGAGAGAGAGAGAGAGAGAGAGAGAGAGAGAGCAAGAGACAGATACAGGCAGACACACACACACACACACAGAGAAAGAGAGAGACAGACAGACGCAGAGAGATTCGGATTCGAATGTTTTATTGATATAGGCCATGCATGACCCTTTATGAAGGGGTGGGTGAACATAATATATCATCTGAAACAAATACTTATGACTGTTATAGCAAATCAAACACAACTAACATAGAACATCAAGAGGTATTTCTCTAAATGTGAATGCCTTGTACAGAAACAAGGACAACTTTCGAACAACGTCTGTTGAGGTTGATGACATAAAAATGGTCAATTTAAACAGGGAAGGCTGTCGCTAAGATTTTGGCTGAATGAATTCAGTTCTAATATTCCTTAGGGCTGGACAGCAAAGAACAAAATGGATTTTATTTTCTTCGGACCCTTTACAAAGCGGACATAGCAATTCATTGTCATCAACAGTGGCTATGCATCTAAACTTATGAACTGCCAATTCTGATATTCCAAATCTGAATTTGGTCATGACATATTTTAAGTGTCTGTCCATTTCTAAAGTTAAACAAGGTTTCAAATCACGAAAAGCGCAAACTTCTCTATAGAAATCAAACCTTTCACTCCACTGCACATGATTTGACCATCTTTGCCAAGAGCAGTCAATCAATCGTTGACGAAAGCAACAAATGAATTGCTTGAATTGGCTGAATTTGACTATCGAACAACTTGAGAAATACATACAAAGACGTATCATTGAGGATATACAACTTTTTCATGATACTGAGCAACGCATTTTTGGCTCTACTTGCCAGATCCTTGCACGCACTAACAAAACTCAGACGTGTGAACTTAAAAGCGTTCACAGCAGGCGTGGGGATACAATCATAAAACCACCTTTCTCTTGTATTCAAATAACCACCCTTACGAAATACAGTAACGTTACTTTTGGACAAATTAACCTTCTGTTGGAAAGAAGCAGCTGCGAGATTTTAACTATTTAGTTGAGTCTGTAAACCAATAACAGTCTCCAAATATCAAAACCACATCATCGGCTAATGAAAGAATAAACAACTCAAACGCATCCAAAGTAAGCAAAGCCCCATGTTTTCCATTGTTGATCACTTCAATTGCTAGCTCATTGATAAAGAGGGAAAATAGAACAGGACTGCAAGCATCACCTTGCCTAACCCCAGCTGTACAGTTAATGTAATCTGTCAGTTTATCCCCACAACGAACTTTAGCCCTAACCACCCCATGCATGCTTCTGATACATCTGTAAAGTTTACCCTTAATACCAGTTTTAATCATGACGGGCCCACAGAAGATTTCTATTAATGGAATCAAACGCTTTTTCAAAATCTATAAAAGCGGCACACAATTTTCGATTATGAGAAAACTGCTTCTGAACAAGAGCTAGCAAAGTAAACATGTGGTCAACGGTCGAATAACCTTTTTTAAAACCAGCTTGGTGATCAAGTCAAGTCGAGTCAAGAACACTTTATTATCTCCAAAGAGAAATTAAAAGTGGCCATAAAACCATGATCACCAGTAATGTTGTTTTCCTCATCCCATTCTTGCAATCTGTTATTGATATCATTCAAATATTTCACTGCTTATATTACTAAGACAGACACCCCTATAATTGTTTGGATTATTAGCGTCACCTTTTTTTTTAAAGGTAGGTATGATTATGGACATGGGCTTCGTCCAGGTATCCGGAAACATACCGTCATCAAACAGTTTATTTAAAATTTGCAAGCAAAACTGCACAACTTGGGCAGAAGAGTGTTTGAACAGTTAACCAAGAATGCCATCGGGGCCCGAGGAGGGGAGAGAGAGAGAGAGAGAGAGAGAGAGAGAGGAGAGAGAGAGAGAGAGAGACAGGCGGACAGAGAGAGAGAGAGAGAGAGGGAGAGAGAGAGAGAGAGAGAGAGAGAGAGAGGAGAGAGAGAGCGACTGACCGACAGACAGGTGGACACAGAGAGAGAGAGAGAGAGAGAGAGAGAGAGAGAGGAGGAGAGAGAGAGAGAGAGAGAGAGAGAGAGGGGAGAGAATGTTCTTATGTGGAAGTGTTTTTCGCCCAACATGTGACCAGAATCTGTTAGCAAGCCTGATGATTTCACCACACAGCGCAAACAGCTGTGGCTTGCTGGTGCTGCTGACTTCAGGACAACGATACAACTAACGACAGCACTCCCCGGAGAAGGATTCCGCTCTTAAGCCCCTTCCCCTTAAAACAAGTCTGTCTGTGAAAGTTACGATTTTAACCCGTTCATGGCCGCAGCAGCCGCATGGCTACTGCAGTCGGAACGCTATAGTAGACTCTTGGTACTAGTAGCATGCTGTCATTCAGTTTTTTTGTTCTTTGTCAGCATATAAAATCTTTTAGATTTCCTCTTATATTTGAATAGTACATGGAACACATTTGGACTTTATCGTCCTAAGGACGGTTATTGGTTTAGTGGTTCAAAAGGTACAGCCATGAAAATGCAGTGTCTCCACTGCAGCTATGAGGATACAGGGGCTGGTTTTCAGCGGTTGGCAGCTTGGGGACAGTAGGCAACGAAAGGGTTAAATGGGACGGATCGCTTTATCTGTCCACTCCCTATGGAACACAATTCTGGCTCTGAGGCCTAGGTTTTATTACTGCCTGTATTTTTGCAGGTCCTGCATCAACTCGTGAGCCCTTGAAGCTTGTGGAGAGGTATCCAGTGTTTTCAGCTTGGAATTTCTTTTAAAAAAAAAGAATATACAAAACAATGTAAAGATTTGATTTTGACGAAGTGACACAGCCCTAACACCGCTCCTTCGAGGTCGGCTGGGCGTTAA
>CM031618.1:4314021-4326521 GCA_018398815.1 Conus ventricosus | reverse complement strand
TCCAATCCCTTGTCTTCATCCAATCCATTGTCTTCATCCAATCCATTGTCTTCATCCAATCCCTTGTCTTCATCCAATCCCTTGTCTTCATCCAATCCCTTGTCTTCATCCAATCCCCTGTCTTCATCCAATCCCTTGTCTTCATCCAATCCCTTGTCTTCATCCAATCCCTTGTCTTCATCCAATCCCCTGTCTTCCTCCAATCCCCTGTCTTCATCCAATCCCCTGTCTTCATCCAATCCCCTGTCTTCATCCAATCCCTGTCTTCATCCAATCCCCTGTCTTCATCCAATCCCCTGTCTTCATCCAATCCCCTGTCTTCATCCAATTCAGCAATGAACGAACAATCCCTTGTCTTCATCCAATTCGGCGCACTACCGACAATGAACGAGCAATCCCTTGTCTTCATCCAATTCGGCAATGAACGAGCAATCCCTTGTCTTCATCCAATTCAGCAATGAACGAACAATCCCTTGTCTTCATCCAATTCGGCGCACTACCGACAATGAACGAGCAATCCCTTGTCTTCATCCAATTCGGCGCACTACCGACAATGAACGAGCAATCACTTGTCTTCATCCAATTCGGCGCACTACCGACAATGAACGAGCAATCCCTTGTCTTCATCCAATTCGGCGCACTACCGACAATGAACGAGTAATCCCTTGTCTTCATCCAATTCGGCGCAAGATGGGCGTGGACAATGAACGAGCAATCCCTTGTCTTCATCCAATTCGGCGCAAGATGGGCGTGGACAATGAACGAGCAATCCCTTGTCTTCATCCAATTCGGCGAAAGATGGACGTGGACAATGAACGAGCAATCCCTTGTCTTCATCCAATTCGGCGCAAGATGGGCGTTGACAATGAACGAGCAATCCCTTGTCTTCATCCAATTGGGCGCCAGATGGGCGTTGACAATGAACGAGCAATCCCTTGTCTTCATCCAATTGGGCGCCAGATGGGCGTTCAACGCTCGTTGTCCTGACAATGAACGAGCAATCCCTTGTCTTCATCCAATTCGGCGCCAGATGGGCGTTCAACGCTCGTTGTCCTGACAATGAACGAGCAATCCCTTGTCTTCATCCAATTCGGCGCCAAATGGGCGTTCAACGCTCGTTGTCCTGACAATGAACGAGCAATCCCTTGTCTTCATCCAGTTCGGCGCCAGATGGGCGTTCAACGCTCGTTGTCCTGACAATGAACGAGCAATCCCTTGTCTTCATCCAGTTCGGCGCCAGATGGGCGTTCAACGCTCGTTGTCCTGACAATGAACGAGCAATCCCTTGTCTTCATCCAATTGGGCGCCAGATGGGCGTTCAACGCTCGTTGTCCTGAGTGTTGCGAATCTTGCCCGAAGAAGACCTAAGAGGTCGAAACGCGTCGTGTTTTGTCTCGTGGCTCGTTTGTCAACGTTTTTCGGGCGGAGCTTTATTAGTATTTTTTTCAAATTGGTTGATACAAGATTTAAGACTCACCCCCCCCCCCCCCAATTCCCCACTCCTTTCTCTCTCATCTCCGTGACTTTGAGAGCAACAGACCAGGAATGGGGATCGGCCACTCTGTCCAGAAATTCGATATCACGTAAGGATTTCATTTGAGTGAATCTGCAGAGAGAGAGAGAGAGAGAGAGAGAGAGAGAGAGAGAGAGAGAGAGGAGAGAGAGAGAGGAGAACAAAACGAATTTTTACTTTATCAGGGTAAAGAGTGATGAATGCTTTTTTTTTCACCCAATGCAGGGGTGTGGATAGATTGATAAACAGACAAGATAGATAGATAGATAGATAGAGAGAGAGAGAGAGAGAGAGAGAGAGAGAGAGAGAGAGAGAGAGAGAGAGATGGACAGAGAGAGAGAGAGAGCGAAAGAGAGACGGACAGACAGACAGACAGACAGACAGAGAGAGAGAGAGAGAGAGAGGAGAGAGAGAGAGAGAGAGAGGAGAGAGAGAGAGAGAGAGAGAAACCGTGACACAGAAAGGGAGAGAAGCAGTGAACTGATCCCTGATCGTCTCCCCTGCTCGCCATTCACCAGAGGGCACGCCTCAGCAGTCACGCCAACTGCGCGCCATGTTTGTCTGTGGCGGCCATCTTGTCGTGAAAAGGAGCGGACGTGTAATCACTGGGCTGGCTGACCACATGGCTGTCATCATGGGACACCCCCACACCCCCACACAGAGCTAAGGCACTGCCCAGAACAGCTCGGCCAAGGAACCGATTCCAGTTTCTAGTTTGTTGTGTTCGGTTGGCTGGATTTAATTTCTCCGGCCCCCTTCTCACACCACCGAACCCCCTCTCCCCCATTTTGCTACAGTTGGAACGAGCCGTTGATCACACCCAATCGGATGGAAGTTTGGCAGAGCATCAGCGAATGGAAAAACTCGACATATATATGTCAGTCTCTGCCTGTCTGTCTGTCTTGTCTGTCTGCTTCTCTCTTTTCCTCTCTTCTGTCTCGTCTGTCTGTCTGTCCGTCTCTCTATATAGACAGACAGACAGACAGATAAATAGATGGATAGACAGATAGATAAATAAGTATATAGACGGATATTGATCAGTCTATCTGCCTATCTCTCTGTCTTTGTCTGTCTGTCGCTCTCTCCGCATCTCTCTCTCTCTCTCTCTCTCTCTCTTTTTTTTTTTTTTTTTTTTTAAACTTGTATCGGACAAATTTTTATCTGCGAATGGATCTGAAGTTGACAATGACCAAAGTTAGACTAGAAATTTCAGCCCTAGCACAACACCAATATCGTTACAGTCAATATACTGTGATGAATTGGAGTTGTGTCCATTGTGCAGAACGTTTCGTTTTATGCTGCTGTAAATCATCTAGTTTAATCAGAGCGCAGTGTATACCAACAAACTGTTCCAGCGATCCGTATCTCTTTCAGTTCAGACTGCTGATGGCATCTCAGAATGAAAGCACAGTAAGAAATTTCTCAATTTACTTATTCAAGGCATTTCAGTTTAGATCAGTTATGACTTATTAAGAGAGTAGTCCATCCGGCCTTTCCAGTGTTCTGTAGAATTCTTGTGTTGTTATTATGTTCTCCATACCCCCTTCATAAGGGTCAATGACCTTTACATGAATAAACCATCTGAGTTCTCTTTTTTACATTTCAATCTCCAACTATGTATGTATCTATCTAAGTATCTTATCTACCGGTGACTGATTATGTACCCATCCATCCATCCATCCGTCTGTCTATCTATATATTCATCTATCTATCTATCTATCTATCTGTCTGACTGTCTGTCTCTCTCTCCATCGGTCTGTTTACTTTTCTTAATCGATCTACCTATCTCTGTTTCTATCTGTTTGAGTCTCGCTCTCTATTTCCCTTTTTTCATTTCTACTTGTCCATCTCTCTCTCTCTCTCTCTCTGAGAGAGAGAGAGAGAGAGAGAGAGAGGAGAGAGAGAGAGAGAGAGGAAGAGAGAGATGTGCGTGTATCTGCGCGTGCACGCTCGCGCATTGGTGTGTGTGAGTGTGTGTGTGCGCGCGCGCGTTTGTAGTTATTCTTTTGTTAAGTGTTTCTTATGTGTCTGTGTTTGCTTTCAAATTAACGTTAGAGTCTGCATTGTCCGACACGAATAATGTAACAAATCATTGTGATATGAGCAAATGCTTAAGTCAGTAAACCATCTGAATCTGAATCTGAATCTCTCTCTCTCTCTCTCACTCCCTCCCCTCTCTCTCTCTCAAGCAAACAAAACAAACAGATTGAAAAACAAGCTTCATGCTTTCCGAATCCGCCTTCCTTTGCTGCGTCAAGAAAAACAAACCAACCAACCAACCCCAAACCTCTTCATCTTCAACACAAGGAAGATCACCGTGATCTTCAACGGCCAGAGGAACACGAGGAAATCAGATCTGTTCAGTCATATTCCGCCCCTCACCCCACCCACCGGTTCTTCTCTCAAAGCCTCACACGGACGCCCGTCCCACTGTGGGAGAGGAATCATTCTGGGCACGACATGTCACGTGCCGGTCCCACTGTCCCCGAGACAGCTGACGTCATGTTGTCGCCTGTTGCCTCCTCGTCTGGTCTGTCCTCTCTCTCTCCCCCCCCCCCCCCCCCCCCCCCCCCCCCCCCCCCCCCCCCCCCCCCCCCCCCCCCCCCCCTGCCCCCGCCTCCTCCCTCCGCGTCGTCCCCCCCCCCCCCTCCCTCCCTCCTCTCTCTTTCTTCCCCCCCCCCCTTCTCCTCTCATTCTCTCTTCTACCCTCTTCTCTCTGTCTGTCTCTCTGTCTGTATCCCTCGGTATTGTTCTGTTTTGTCGTGAGGCGCTCATACGCCCGCGCCCGTGTGTGTGTGTGTGTGTGTGTGTGTGTGTGCGTGCGTGCGTGCGTGCGTGCGTGCGTGCGTGCGTGCGTGTGTGTGTGTGGTGTGTGTGTGTGTGGTGCGTGAGTGTGTACGTGCTCGCGTGCCGCGCGCGTGTGTGTGTGTGTGTGCATGTGAGGCATGCCCACGTGCGTGCGTGTTGTATGCTGCGTCGTGCGTGCGCGCGCGCGCGCGTGTGTGTACTGTGTGTGTATTGTGCAAACTGAGCACCTTGCCCACAGCAATGGTGATAAATTCCAGCGTTCCCCTCTTGTTCTGTTTTGTCCGCGCTTGACCCTGCATCCCTGTTGTCGTTGTCTGTCTGTCTGTCCGTCAGGTCACTGCCCCGTTGCTCTCCTATCATACTGGCAGCAAGGTGGGTGAGGCTATGGGTTTCGCACGCTCAGTGTCGGGTTTGTTGCCGCTTTTCTGGCTGTTGGATTCTTTTCTGCAACCCCCCCGTCCTCGATCCTCCAACCCTCCCCCCACCCCTTCGCCTCTCTATCACCCTCTTCTATCTAACCAATCTTTTTTGGGTCATGTGTTCTTTCCCCTCCTCGTCTAACTATCTATCACCGATGTTCGTTTTTTTTTTTTCTTCTCTTTTTTCTTTTCTTCAATCTCCCCCCCCTCCCTGCTCCGACACTCTGTCTGCCTGTCTGTCGCTTTCCCTCATCCCTTCCTCTTTTTTCACTACGCCTCTCTCTCTCCCTACCCATTCTCTGTTGTTTGTACTTTGTTGTTTTTTACCTCTTCGTTGTAGTCATCTTGTCATCCGTTGTTGTCGTGTTTTTGTTTTATCCTCTTGTTTGTGTGTGTTTTGCTGTCGTTGTTCTGTGTGTGAGATGTGTTTGTTTTTCTCTTCCTCCCTGTGTTTTTCCTCTCCCACTAGTTTTCGTCTCTCTGTCTGTCTGTTTTTACCCTCTCCCTTCTCCTTCTTTCTGTTTACCTCTCTCTCTCTCCCTCTCTCTCTCTTTTTACCTCTCTGTGTTGTGTTTTACCTTGTGTTGTGTGTGTGTGCTTTGTTGTTTGTTTGTTTTAACCTCTTGCCTTTCTGTTTGTGTTGTGTGCTCTTTGTGTGAGATTGTGTCTTTTTTCCTATCTCCCTTTTTTTTAATCTCCTCTATGTTTTTACCTCTCTGCTGTGTGTTTTTACCTCTCCTCTTCGTCTTTCTGTTTACCATCCTCTCTCTCCCTCTCTTCCTCTCTCTCTGTGTATACGGTATCATTATATCTGTTTCGCCCTTTCAATCTCTTTCCTGTTTACCCCCCCCCGCCCACCTTCTTTCGATTCTCTCCCACTCTCTCTCTGTGACTCTGTATACTCTTTTTCACTACACACACCTATAATGAAAAAAAAGGCACAACTAATGTTAAGTAGGCACTCAAGGTCTGATAAACGCATTGGGCTCATGCGTAGGTCAGACATCCGCCGAGCCGTAGCCACGAGACCCTCTTCTTCAACTCTCTCATCTTAGTTATCAATTCATTTATCCATCAGCTTTAAATCACGCGCAGCGTGGTCTAAAAACTTAGCGGATGTGCTGTAGCGTATATGGACCAGTCCGCACGCAGTGACGATGAAACTGAAACTGAAAACCTCTTTGATGAAACTGAAACTGAAACTCTCTACTCACTCAGTGTTCTCCCCTCTCAGTTCCTTTTCTCCGTTTTCATCCCCCCTTCTCCACTCCTACAGTTTCCTCTCTCTCTCTCTCTCTCTCTCTCTCTCTCTCTCTCTTTCTCTCTCTCTCCCTCTCTGTTTCCTCCCCCCCTGCCCCCCCCCCCCCCCCCCAAACTTCACAGCCATCTTCCAATTTCACCATCATCTTGTTCGTCTTCTTGTAGTTCATTCAGTCTCTTGATCCTTTTCCCTTTGCCTCTTACCCAACATCATCATGACGACGACGACTCTGCCCCCCCCCCCCCTCTACCTGATATCACCCCCACCCCCTGGCTCTCTCTCTCTCCCCGCTCCTCCTCCTCCACTGCCTTGGGGTCAGGCCTGGTTGGGGTGGGGTGGGGTGGGTGGTGGGGGGGGTAGGGTAGGGTAGGGTAGGTGGTGGTGGAGCAGGTAGGGGGGGTGGGGGGGGTGGGTGGGGGTAGGGTAGGGTAGGGTAGGGTGGTGGTGGAGCAGGTAGGGTGGGGTGGGTGGGGTGGGATGGGTGGGGGTAGGGTAGGGTAGGGCAGGGTGGTGGTGGAGCAGGTAAGGTGGGGTGGGGTGGGGTGGGGGGGTGGGGGTAGGGTGGGTGGGTGGTGGGTGGAGAGGTAGGGGGTGTGGAGGGGGTGGGTGGGGGTGGGTGGGTGGGTCAGGGGGTGGGGAGAGGTGGGTGGGGTGGGGTGGTGTGGGGTGGGTGGGGGTAGGGTAGGGTAGGGTGGTGGTGGTGGAGCAGGTAGGGTGGGGTGGGGTGGGTGGTGGGGTGGGTGGGGGTGAGGGTAGGGTGGGTGGGGTGGGTGGGGGGATGGTAGGGGGTGAAGGTGTGGTGGGTGGGTGGGTGGTGGTAGGGTAGTGGTGTGGTGGGCGGTAGGGGGTGGGTGGGGTGGGTGGGGTAGGGTAGGGTGGTGGTGTGGGAGTCAGGGTAGGGTGGGGTGGGGTGGGGTGGGGTGGGGGGTAGGGGTGGGTGGGGGTCAGGGTAGGTGGTGGAGGGTATGGGTGGGGTGGGGTGGGTGGTGGGGTGGGTGGGGGTAGGTGTGGGTAGGGCAGGGTGGTGGGGAGAGGGTAGGGTGGGTGTGGGGTGTGGGTGGGTGGGGGTAGGGTAGGGGGTGGGTAGGGGGTGGTGTGGTGGGGGGAGGGCTAGGTAGGGTGGGGTGGGGTGGGTGGTGGGTGGGGGTTAGGGTAGGGTGGTGGTGGTGGGTAGGTGTAGGGTTGTGGGGTAGGGTGGGTGGGTGTGGTGGGGAGGGAGTGGGTAGGTGGTGGTGGGTGGGGTGGGTGGGGTGGGGTGGGTGGGTGGAGGGTAGGGTAGGGTGGTGGTGGTGGAGCAGGTAGGGTGGGGTGGGGTGGGTGGGTGGGGTGGTGGGTGGGTGGGGTAGGGTAGGTGGGGTGGTGGGGGGTGGGTAGGGTGGGTGGGGTGGGTGGAGCAGGTAGGGTAGGGTGGGTGGGTGGAGCAGGTAGGGTAGGGTGGTGGTGGTGGTGGGGGTAGGGTAGGGTAGTGGTGGGTGGGGAGCAGGTAGGGTGGTGGGGTGGTGGTGGGGTGGGGGGTGGTGAGGGGTGGGTGGTGAGGGTAGGGTGGGGTGGGGTAGGGGTGGGTGGTGGGGGTAGGTGGTAGGGAGGTAGGGTGGTGGTGGGGGTAGGGTAGGGGGTGGGTGGGTTGGTGGTGGGGGTAGGGTAGGGTGGTGGTGGAGCAGGTGGGAGGGTGGGGGTGGGGTGGGGGGTGGGGTGGTGTGGGGGGGGTAGGGTGGGGTGGGGTGGGTGGTAGGGGTGGGTGGGGGTAGGTAGGGTGTGGTGGTGGGGGTGGGGGTGGTGGTGGGCGTAGGGTAGGGTGGGGGTGGGTGGTGGTGTGGTGGTAGGGTAGGTAGGGTGGTGGTGGAGGTAGGTGGGGTGGGGTGGGGTGGGTGGGGTGGTGGGTGGGGTGGTGGGGTAGGGTAGGGTGGTGGTGGGGTAGGGTAGGGGGTGGGGTGGGGTGGTGGGTGGGTTGGTGGGTGGTGGGTAGGGTAGTGGTGGTGGTGGGTAGGTGGGTGGTGGTGGGAGCAGGTAGGGTGGGGTGGGGGTAGGGTAGGGTGGTGGTGGTGGAGGGGTGGGTGGGGTGGGGTGGGGGGTAGGGTAGGGTGGTGGTGGGGGTAGGGTAGGGTGGGTGGTGGTGTGAGCAGGTAGGGTGGGGTGGGGTGGGGGTAGGGTAGGGTGGGTAGGTGGGGGTAGGGTAGGGTAGGGTGGGTGGTGGGTGGGGGAGGTAGGGTGGTGGTGGGGTAGGGTAGGGTGGGTGGTGGTGGAGCAGGTAGGGTGGGGTGGGGTGGGTGTGAGGGCGTGATGACGGTGGTGGGGAGGAGGGGAGGAGGGAGGAGGGGGGGGGGGGGGGGGGGGGGGAAGAATGGAAGTTTGTCGGATGACGGGCTGGAAGTTGACGACCTTCCTGTTGGCTTATCGTGCCCTTCACGCCTCGCCGGACTGACTCAATATTGCAGCTGGCTGTCGTCAGAGGCATCTCTCTCTGTCTCTTCAGCACCCCCCCCCCCCCCCCCGTCCCCACCTCCCCTCTCAGCCTTCTCTTCCTGCCCCTCCCCTTCCACCTCCTGCTCCTCTCCTCCCTTCCCATTACCCAAACCTCTCATCCCTAAGGCATCCCTGGCTCCCCCCCGCCCCCCCCCTCCCCCCGTTCTTTCTTTGTTCGTCTGTCTGTCTGTCTGTCTGTCAAGTTCTCTCCTGGTTTCTCTGTCTTGTTTTTCTTAGGTCTTCCGAGGTCTTAGAAATGATTTGTCTTCTGTGTCTGTATGTCTTTTGTCTGTATGAATGACCGTGCTAGCACGTGTCCAGGAGAGAGAGAGAGAGAGAGAGAGAGAGAGAGAGAGAGAGAGAGAGAGAGAGAGAGTGGAACGGGCGGGAGTAGGGTGTGAGTGAGTGTGTGTGTGTGTGTGTGTGGTGTGTGTGTGTGTGTGTGTGTGTGTGTGTGCTGTGTGCGTGTGTTGTGCTTGTGTGTGTGTGTGTGTGTGTGTGTGTGTGTGTGATGTGTGTGTGTGTGTGTGTGTGTGTGTGTGTGTGTGTGTGTTGTGTTGTGTGTGTGTGTGTGTGTGTGTGTGTGTGTGTGTGTGTTGTGTGTTGTGCTTTGTGTGTGTGTGTATGTGTGTGTGTGTGTGTTGTGCTTGTGTGTGTGTGTGTGTGTGTGTGTGTGTGTGTGTGTGTGTGTGTGTGTGTGTGTTGTGCTTGTGTGTGTGTGTGTGTGTGTGTGTGTGTGTGTGTGTGTGTGTGTGTGTGCGAGTGTGTGTGTGTGTGTGTGTGTGTGTGTGTGTGTGTGTATGTGCATGTGCGTGTGTGTGTGTGTGTGTGTGTGTGTGTGTGTGTGTGTGTGAGAGTGTGTGTGTGTGTGTGTGAGAGAGAGAGAGAGAGAGAGAGAGAGAGAGAGAGAGACAGAGACAGAGAGACAGTGAGTAAAAGACAGAGTTACAGAGAGAGAGAGAGAGAGAGAGAGAGAGAGACAGAGATAGAGAGAACGACAGAGACACAGAGAGAGAGAGAGAGAGAGAGAGAGAGAGAGAGAGAGAGAGAGAGAGAGAGAGAGAGAGAGGGAGAGAGAGAGAGTCAGACAGAGAAAAACAGAGAGAGGGTGAAAGAGAGAGAGACAGTGAGAGGAACAGAGACAGACAGACATACATATAGACAGAGACAGAGAGAGAGAGAGAGAGAGAGAGAGACAGACACACACACAGAGAGAGAGAGAGAGGAGAGAGAGAGAGAGAGAGAGAGAGAGAGAGACAGAGAGAGATAGACAGACAAACAGACATACATACAAAGAGACAGACAGACCAACAGCAGCATGCTCAATGTCATCTCACAAGCAGCCTTTCAGAGGAAGAACAAAAACAAAAAGAAACCAACCCTGACTTCCTCATTCCCTTGCAAACGGACATGTCAACACACACGCTTCACTGGCTCTGCTCAATGACCACTGACACCGGCCCCTGAGTGAGAATCACCCGCCCATTTGTAGCGGTCATGCTGACATCAAACGGACATGTCAACACACACGCTTCACTGGCTCTGCTCAATGACCACTGACACCAGCCCCCGAGTGAGAATCACCCGCCCATTTGTAGCGGTCATGCTGACATCAAACGGACATGTCAACACACACGCTTCACTGGCTCTGCTCAATGACCACTGACACCAGCCCCGAGTGAGAATCACCCGCCCATTTGTAGCGGTCATGCTGACATCAAACGGACATGTCAACACACACGCTTCACTGGCTCTGCTCAATGACCACTGACACCAGCCCCCGAGTGAGAATCACCCGCCCATTTGTAGCGGTCATGCTGACATCAAACGGACATGTCAACACACACGCTTCACTGGCTCTGCTCAATGACCACTGACACCAGTCCCCGAGTGAGAATCACCCGCCCATTTGTAGCGGTCATGCTGACATCAAACGGACATGTCAACACACACGCTTCACTGGCTCTGCTCAATGACCACTGACACCAGCCCCCGAGTGAGAATCACCCGCCCATTTGTAGCGGTCATGCCGACATGAAACGGACATGCCAACACACACGCTTCACTGGCTCTGCTCAATGACCACTGACACCAGCCCCCGAGTGAGAATCACCCGCCCATTTGTAGCGGTCATGCCGACATCAAACGGACATGCCAACACACACGCTTCACTGGCTCTGCTAAATGACCACTGACACCGGCCCCTGAGTGAGAACCACCCGCCCATTTGTAGCGGTCATGCTGACATCAAACGGACAAGCCAACACACACGCTTCACTGGCTCTGCTCAATGACCACTGACACCGGCCCCCGAGTGAGAACCACCCGCCCATTTGTAGCGGTCATGCTGACATCAAACGGACAAGCCAACACACACGCTTCACTGGCTCTGCTCAATGACCACTGACACCGGCCCCTGAGTGAGAACCACCGCCCATTTGTAGCGGTCATGCTGACATCAAACGGACAAGCCAACACACACGCTTCACTGGCTCTGCTCAATGACCACTGACACCGGCCCCTGAGTGAGAACCACCCGCCATTTGTAGCGGTCATGCTGACATCCTGTCACACTTCGACGAGTGCAGGAAGGGCGAGTGGGGGATTGGGGTCGGGGGGTAGGGGCTCGGGGTGGGGGGTGGTGGGGTGGCGAGGAGACGGGAGTGAGATGGAGGTGGTGACGGGGGCGGCATGTGTTGCCATTGGCTTGCCGTCATCTTCAATCTTTGGATGGGATCCTGCTCTTTTTGTTTTGTTTGTTTCTCTAATATCAACCTTTCTCCCGTCTCTCTCTCTCTCCCTCTCTTTTTTCTTTCTCTCCCTCCAATTCTTTCTCTCGCTCTCTCTTTCTTTCTCTCTCTCCATCTCTCTTTCCTCTATCTCTCTCTCTCTCTCTCTCTCTCACACACACACACACACACACACTATGACTCCCATCTCTCAAGCAGGAGCGCACACACACACACACACACGCACACACACACACACACACACAAACACACACACACACACACACACAAGGCAGGTCACACATCCCAAATTAACACGCTCAGGCCATGAGTTACGTTCCATGTGTACACACGCACAACACACACGCGCGTGCGCGCGCGCAGACACACACACACACACACACACACACACACACACACACACACACACACACACACATTCCCTCATATCCATCCTTTTTACTCTTTGCATGCACAGTGTGTATGTACTCAGTGGAAGATACAGGGAAGAATATAATAGAAACAGGCGAAAAAAGAGAGAAAAACGAGAACAAGAGAGGGGGGGGGGGGGGGAAGAAAGAAGAGAGCGAGGAAGAGAGAGACAGAGAGAGGCTAAGAGAGAGGGGGGAGGAAGAAGGAGGAGAGTTAGGAAAACAGCGAGAGAGAGAGAGACAGGAAAGGAGAGAGAGAGAGAGAGAGAGAGAGAGAGAGAGAGAGAGAGAGAGAGAGAGAGAGAGAGACAGCTAAAGAGAGAGAGAGAGAGTGAGAGAAAGCTAGAGAGAGAGAGTGAGAGAGAGTGTGAGAGAGAAAGTTAAAGAGAGAGAGTGAGGGAGAGAGTGTGTGTGAGAGAGAGTGACAGAAAGCTAAAGAGAGAGAGTGAGGGAGAGAGTGAGAGAAAGCTAAGAGAGAGAGAGAGAGAGAGAGAGAGAGAGAGAGAGAGAGAGAGAGAGAGAGAGAGAGAGAATGAGTGAGAGACACTGCTACTAACATTTCTTTTATTGTCCATTCAGCACTTGAGCCTTATACAGGAGGGGAAAACAATATTCACCGATACAAAAAGCAGAAATTTCATATGAACACACACTCACTCAAACACACATCTCCACCATGAATGAGTGAGTGAGTGAGAGGGGTGGGAGAGTGAGAGATAGAGATAGATAGAGAGAGCGAGAGAAGACGGACAGAGAGAAGAAAGACAGAGAGACAGAGACAGACAGTCAGAGAGAGACAGAGACAGACAGTCAAAGAGAGAAAGAGAAAGAGAGAGAGAGAGAGAGAGAGAGAGAGAGAGAGAGAGAGAGAGACAG
>CM031618.1:4301521-4309021 GCA_018398815.1 Conus ventricosus | reverse complement strand
CAATGGTCGACAAGCAACACGCACGGCCACAGGGGCAAACGAAGACACTTCAATGGTCGACAAGCAACACGCACGGCCACAGGGGCAAACGAAGACACTTCAATGGTCACTTCAATGGTCGACAAGCAACACGCACGGCCACAGGGGCAAACGAAGACACTTCAATGGTCGACAAGCAACACGCACGGCCACAGGGGCAAACGAAGACACTTCAATGGTCGACAAGCAACACGCACGGCCACAGGGGCAAACGAAGACAGAAAACAGCGAGCAAACATCAATCACTGAGAATCAACATCAACATCAACATCCCACCGGCGGCAGGGAAGATAGAACGGTCACTCTCTTCCCCCTGGGGCATCGCACTATCTGCCCAATCACATCACACCTTGGCCACCACTGCCCCTGCCTGCTTGCCTCCCTTCCTCCCCTCCCCTCCCTCTCTCGGTCTCCTCGTCTTCCGTCTGCCCTTCCTCTTCAAAGTCGTATGTGTCGGAATATCAACGTATTGAGAGTGACAAATGACTTACTATAGGCAGAAGGAATAAAATACAGGAAACAGTAAGCCGACGCACATGCAAGTGCATTATTTTCTCCGATCTGGACAAACCATGCAAATTATTTTCAGTTCAGGAGATTGCGCTACATACACACAATAGCTGCTACAATGGTACTCTTGAATTTCAGTCTAGATGGGAATAAGATAACTCTCGAGATAAAATGTAGCTGTAAAAATCTGCATCTCTTCAATATTTGCTGACTCATTAAAAAAAAAGCAAAAGCTAGAAACACAGTTTTGCTAAACAGAGCTGGCATTTGGTAACTCGTACTGTCATGTCTGCTTAAAGTACAGTCAGATTTCAAATTTAAAATCAAACTGTTCAGAATTCCAATCCCTGGTTTCTATCGCAAGATCAAAGTTGGCTGTGTTGTGAACTCATTCTTTCACTGTGGTCGTAGCTGAAAGGAGAAAACAAGTATGATTTAAAAGATGAAAAATAATGTTTTTCATTCACAGCGACTCTTTGTCTGCTATGTTGAGTTCTTGGATTTGGCTTATCTGTTTGCATGGCACACAGAACATACAGAGAGAGAGAGAGAGAGAGAGAGAGAGAGAAACATGCTTGTATATACAATGCAGGCCTGACTGCTCACGGGAAGCTGCCCACGTACGGCAAACTGAAGTGGAAAATAAGCTTCCTCAAAAATGGAGAGAAGAAAAAGCCACTGTATAATCTGACTCCCCTCACCTGACTCGCTTAGAAATGTGACGAGAGAAAAAGGAAAAATACTCACACAGCAAAACATTTCAGCATAATTCCCGAATTTGTATACAGCTCCACGCAGGCGACAAGACATCTTGGTCGGCAAGCTTTGAGATAAACGTAAGTGCTTTCATCTGTCAGAGAGTGCGTGCCAAGGGAACGTAACTCTCGGACCACATCTGGTCCGCACTTCTCAAGCTTGTGTTGTAGGCAGTCGGGGATTGCCATGCATTATGCATGAGGTGATTTTAGGTGTATTATGCATGAGGTGATTTTAGGTGTTTTATGCATGAATTGTCCACACTGCAAAAATAAGATTACCAGAGCCTGAAAGTGGTGAAGAAGTTTTCTTTTTTCTCTTTTTTGTTGTTTTTGCTTATTTCATATTCACAACAATGCATGTTTCTTGTCTTGAACCCCCCTGCCCCCCTCCCACCCAGTAAAGACACTGCTACAAATTCTATCATAAGAGGAACATACCACATCCTCTCTGCCCTTGTATTGTGACATGTTCGTTACGTATAAAGATGGGTTTAGTTCCAGTTGCATATATCTGCCTTGAAGCATTGCGGGGTGGGGAAAGAAAAGGGGGTGGGGGGAGGGGTATGTACAACAGGAACATCGACGTATGGAATCTGCACTTAAACACACTTCACACTGCTAGTGACTGAATATCACACATTGTGTCCGACGCAGTCATCTTCTAAAACAAAGAGGACGAGGCATTCATTGTAGAAATTATCCAAATGGAGCGTGCATGTGTCTTATTTCATCATAAATAAATCACGTATTCCTGCAGACAGCTTGTTTTCAAGTTACGGGAATACGTTGGCAGTGAATAGACAAAAAGTAATCAGACTTGTTGTTTGGGTTGATGTTTGGATGAATGACTGAAAAAAGAAAAAGAAAAGAAGGCAGAGAAACACCCAACCTCATGAATCCCACGTATGTAAATGAACGAAGAAATCATACAAAGAAGTAGCTAAGAATCATCAAGTACGTAAATATATAAACATTATGCAAGGCAGATCTCCCGCCACATTTTAGGAGTGACTTTGAAAGAAGAGCACTGTCTGAAAGATTTTCCTCCATAGAAACCTATTTTCATTTATTCTCTCTCTCTCTCTGTGTCTCAAACACATACAACAACAGTCACACAGTATTCCGCCATTTTTAACCTATTTCACCCTTCTCACACTCACCTACTTTCATGGGTCTTTCTACACACACACAGACACACACACACACACACACGCACATATGTACGCACACACACACTTACTCACACACACATAACAAACTTACACCATCTTACAATTTTACCACACTTTCGCTTTTCTTTATATGTAAACACACACACACACACACACACACACACACACACACACACACATGCACGTGCATTTTAAAACCCCATTTCACTTTTTTATACACACACACACATACACCACACACACACACGCACACACACACACACACACACACACACACACACACACACACACACACACACACACACACATCCAAGAAGCCCTACCAACAGGAGAATCTTAATACACACACAATGAAATAAACAACAAACAACAACAAAAGAGTGACATAAACATGTCTAGTTGCAAAGTGAGACGACTGCAGGCGGAAATCTGAACAAATCTGAAATAAATGTTAGCCAACCGCCCAGAGAAACGTGGACAAACGAGTCACAAGACAAAACACAACGCGTTTCGACCTCTTAGGTCTTCTTCAGGCAAGACAGAAACGAATGAAATAATATAATAACCTAAACATGTTAGTCTTAAAACCCTTGCCCAAAGAAACACAACATTCTTCATGTATTACTAAGCGACCAGCAGACTTTGACACACAAAATCTAAATCCCACCCCACAATATGACGACGATGACAATAACAACAGCGACAACAACGACGACGACGATGATGATGATGATGATGATGATGATGATGATGAAGATGATGATGATGATGACGACGACGATGACGACAGTCATGATGATGATGATGACGATGATGATGATGAAAATGATAATGACAATGATGATGATGACGATCATGGTGATGGCAATGACGACCATGCTGATGATGAAAGTGATGATGATGACAATGATGATGACAATGATGATGATGAAAATGATAATGACAATGATGATGATGATGATGACGATGACGATCATGGTGATGGCAATGACGACCATGCTGATGATGAAAGTGATGATGATGTTACTACTGCCATTAGCAGCCACAGATTGTTGCTGTCAGACAGAAATGTTGGTTGCAGAGGTCCACCGGGCAGACTCAACATGGCATAAACTGCCTTCTACATTGACACACCTCGCAACAATGACATGAACCTCGAAAGAAAGACAGATTGGAAGGGAGGAAGAAAGGAAGACAGATTGGAAGGGAGGAAGACAGATTGGAAGGGAGGAAGGAAGGAAGACAGATTGGAAGGAAGGAAGACAGATTGGAAGGGAGGAAGACAGATTGGAAGGGAGGAAGGAAGGAAGACAGATTGGAAGGAAGGAAGACAGATTGGAAGGAAGGAAGACAGATTGGAAGGAAGGAAGACAGATTGGAAGGAAGGAAGACAGATTGGAAGAAAGGAAGACAGATTGGAAGGGAGGAAGAAAGGAAGACAGATTGGAAGGGAGGAAGAAAGGAAGACAGATTGGAAGGGAGGAAGGAAGGAAGACAGATTGGAAGGGAGGAAGGAAGGAAGACAGATTGGAAGGGAGGAAGAAAGGAAGACAGATTGGAAGGGAGGAAGAAAGAAAGACAGATTGGAAGGGAGGAAGAAAGGAAGAAAGATAAAAGACAGCAAGAAAAAAAACAAACAAAAATAACAGGGAAAAAAAACAGAGAAAGAAAGAAAGAAGGAAAAAAAGAAGCATGCAAACAAACAAACACTCTTCAATGGTCGACAAACAACACGCACGGCCACAGGGGCAAGCAAAGGCAGAAAGCAAACATCAATCACTGAGAATCAACATCAACATGCCACCGGCCACAGGGAAGATAGAATGGTCACTCTCTTCCCCCTGGGGCATCGCACTATCTGCCCAATCACATCACACCTTGGCCACCACTGCCCCTGCCTGCTTCCCTCCTTTCCTCCCCTCTCCTCCCTCTCGGTCCCTCGTCTTTTTCTGCCCTACCACCCCCCCCCCTCCCCAAAATCATATGCGCCAGGATATCAACATATTGATAGTGACAAATAAGGTATAGAAGGGGGAAGGAGAAGGAATCAAATATGGGGAGTAGTAAGCCGAGGCACACATGAGAACATTATTGTTAACAGATCTAGACAAAACCGTACAAATTGTTTTCCGGTTCAAGGGACAGCCTTTGGTACACACCATAGCTACTACAGTGCTACTCTTTGAGTTTCATTCCAGATGGCAAGAAATATCACTCATGAAAGAACATGTAGCTGTGAAGTAACCGCATCTCGTCATATTCGCTGACTCGTTACCAAAAAAGAAAAAAGAAAAGAAAGAAAAAAAGCTAATGGCTAGGGACACAATTATGAGAAACAAAGCTGGTATTTAGTAACCATTAAGTCATGGCTGCCTGAAGTGCCGTTAGATTTCAAGATTTGAATTGAAACTGCTAAGAAATCCAGTCCCTGGTTTCTATCTCGAGATCAAAGTTGGCTGCACTGTGAATTCATTCCTAACACTTCTGGTCGCAGTTGGAAGGAGAAAACAAATATGTTTTAAAAGACGAGTAATGTTTTCATTGACTGCAGACCCCTTTGTCTGCTATGCTGAGTCATTCGACCGCCCTGATCTGTCGCATCACACACAGGAAGGTAGGGAGCGGAGTTAACAATGAAGTATTATCGCGATTGCATGAAAAACAAGAACAACAACACAGACACACACTGAGATGTGATCGTTTGCTATATATAAAACACACACACACACACACACACACACACACACACACAGATGTGATCGTTTGCTATATATAAACACACACACTCACACACACACGCACACACACACACACACACACACACACAAACACAGAGATGTGGTCGTTTGCCACACACACACACACACACACAGAGTCACACACACACACATACACCCCCCCCCACCCCCCCCCCACACACACACACTGACAGACAGACAGGCAGACAGACACACACACACACACGCGCGCACACACACATAGACACTGAGATGTGGTCGTTTGCGGTGTTTACAGACTGCTCGACTGAGAGTTCACTTTACATTTGTGTATTCATGTCATCTCACCAGAGCAAAGAGCCGAAGAGCAGGTCCATAATCTCACGTCAGACGAGACCGCAGATGGCGGCATGCTGAACTGAAAATCAACTTGCTTATTCAACTTAAGTTTTAGGTGCGTGAGGTGTGCTCTGGCTGTTGTGTGTTGGCCGAATGATATCGGCATGAGGTGTGCTCTGGCTGTTGTGTGTTGGCCGAATGATATCGAGGTGAACACTCAAACCAAGAAGATACAACAGCTGCAACTATTGCTTGAAATCCTCGAGGTGGAAAAAAATGTGTTTTTTTTTCTTTCTTCTTCTTCTTCTTCTTCGCTCAGACAGGAACCCCAGATGCACTGATGAAGGCTGCCGTCTGGCGGAGGTCCTCCAGAGATCCATACTCTTCCACCCTGGCGGGTCCTCAACGGTCGAGCACCATATCGAGATTCTCCAAGGTTGTCTGTCATGTGAGCGGGGATGCGTTGTGCTTTTTCCTTCTGAAAATGATCTCACTTTAACATACGTTTAGAATTTTAATGTTCTGCCAGTATTTCCAGTTATAGACCCATGCTTTGATTTTCAAGCCATTCCTAATTGTCTAATGTTCTGAAGGTCAAATGCATGAGTGTGTGTCTCTATGACATGATTGCTACTAACTACAGGTTATTGTCATGTTTTATTGTAAAAGTTATATGTACACGTGGTTAAGTATTTTCGTAGGACTGCTTCAAACGAGTGTTATTCATGTGTGGGTATGAATGCTGATATATTTTTCTTTGATACTCTCTGTAATTCAGACGTGTACATGTGTTGACATTTTCCTTTGTTATTCTCTGTGGATCTCTGCTCCTGGTAATTAACCTGGATATGATGCTATTTACATTGCCTGTTCTTGCCATTGTTGACAGACCTGTGCGTGACAACCAACCGGAAAAATACACATGACAAACACAATGATTCACTTCCACCACCAGAGGTCGACAGAAAAACATCTGCTAAAACCAACCACTCCAAGCGTACCAAAAAATATAGGTATGTACCAAAGCAGGCAAATCACCTTCACCTTTGACCTACAATACATATAGCTATTTATAGCCCAGCCGACCACGAAGAACCACTGATGACATCAGAGCTGTCACCTCGTGAGAGTGTGCTCCCTATAGAGCTGTCCAAAATTATACTAGCTCTTTGTTAAAAGCACGGAACATTTGCTTTAACAGCTTTCTTCCATACAATCGTAGCCATGAAAACTGTTGATCTGTTTCTGGAACTCAGAATCATATCCTGTAGAACCGTCTCACGGTGTGTGCTGTAAAATGTTTATGTCTGTCATCAAGTGAGTCCCAGCTCTCTCATAAGATCGTGTTTCACAGCTGACCTTCTGTGACAGCGATGCGAGTAACGACGGCAGACGACCTGAATGTCCCGTTTGGATATCACTCTCTCGCAAACCACAACCGAAGGAATCAGACGGGGGTAAAGAACAGACGTGAAACCCATTTGCTTTGACGCTCTGGCCTTGAGCCAAAGTCAGGTTCAAAAACACCGATCCTTCTGATCAGATGTGGACTTTCTCTGCCCATCAGTGTTCTCTGCAGAGATTCTTTGATGTCTGTGGCTGTCTGCAGCACAGAGACAAAGGAGCCTGGCTCCACCCTAACCCTTTCGTCCAGGTCACCAGGCAGGTCCCACTTTGGAAACATCTGGATTGCTGGATCTGAACTGAAATGATTCTCGAAGCGTTATTGAAACGACGAAATAACCAAACAAAAATACCCCAACTTTACGCTTTATCAAGCTCTAAGTGAAACATGTGATTTCTATGTTGATGAAGTCTTTATGGCTGTGTTATATGCAGTAGTCCAAACGGCACCAAATCCAATAGTTTGTGTGAAACCACTCTGAACCACACACACACACACACACACACACACACACACACACACACAGAGAGAGAGAGAGAGAGAGAGAGAGAGAGAGAGAG
>CM031618.1:4296521-4299021 GCA_018398815.1 Conus ventricosus | reverse complement strand
ACACGCACACACACATACATAGACACACACACACATAGACACACACACACACACACACACACACACACACACACTCGCACGCACGCACGCACACACACACACACACACACACACACACACACACACACACACACACACTCACACACACACACACACACACACACACACACACACACACCACACACACAAAAGAACCCATTCTTCAGCCTTCAGACCCCAGTGCTAAGAGGGCCAGTAATACTGGGGGGCTTAGTTCTCCACTCCAACGTCCAGTCCAGTCCCTCGGGGGGTGGGGGTGGGGAGGGTCACCGACATGACAGAGGCTGTCGTCTGACCCGCAGATCCCACTGATTTCCCGGCAAACCTTCTCAAGCATAGTACTCCAGGGGAAGCCACTCTCGGCGACGATACAACGCGCAATGTAACAATGCGGTGTTCGCAACGGAAAAATGGATCAATGCAGGAATCTGGACGATAATTGCTACCATTCTTTGAAACTTTCATCCAGGAAGTAAGAACAAGGTCTTTTTTTTTTGTCCTCCAACCTCTATTTTCCCACACATTTTTTTCCACATCCTTTCATTGAGTTTTCGTTTTCTCTTCTCTTTCATTTTTTTTTCTGCGTTTTCCATATCTTCCCTTTTTTTCTCAACTTTTTTTTTCTTTATTACCTCTCTTTCTCCACGCATATCGGTATGCTCTATTACCGATGGACATTCTCATTTGCAACGTTAGTATTTCAGTGTTTGATAATGCTTGGTGAACTGACACATTCATTGTGTTTGTTACAAAGAAAAGGAAGAAAAACGAGAATAAGAGAACGAAAGAAAAAAAAAAAACCCAGACAAACAGACAGACAGAAAGAAAAGAAGAAAGAAAGAAGAAAAAAAAAGAAGAAAAAAAAAGAAGAAAGACAGAAAAAAGAAAGAATGAAAGAAAGAACAGAAAGAAGGAAGAAAGACAAAAACGAGAAATAATTCGACGAAACCCAATGAGCTACAGAGCCTGGATGTGTTCAGGTTGATCCTCACCCCTTCCGTTCTCTCCGTTCGAACATGGTAACAACTGTTACATCTTTCATCGAGACTGCTGTTTTCTTTCGGTCTTCACGATCGATGGCGATTCAACTCGATAAAATACTGAGGCTGCAGACGTCGACGGATAATACTTCGTAATATTTCCTGTAATCCTTTAGCGGCTGTTAGATGCACAGGTATTATAATTCTTTTGACATTTCGCTGTGCTCTCGGATGAAAGAAACCTTCTCGCTTAAGTTTATTTTTCTTTTAACTCCGCTGGGATGATGGTCTCCGATTCCTTTTCAAAACGGGACTAGCGACCGGTGTGTGTGTGTGTGTGTGTGTGTGTGTGTGTGTGTGTGTGTGTGTGTGTGTGTGTGTGCAATGCGTGCGTGTATGTGTGTGTGTGCATGAGCGTGCGTGTGTAAGAGAGAGAGAGAGAGAGAGAGAGAGAGAGAGAGAGAGAGAGAGAGAGAGAGAGAGAGAGAGAAAGACAGACAGACAGAGAGAGTGTGTATGTGTACGTACGCGCGCCGCGCGCGCGCGCGCGTGTGTGTGTGTGTGTGTGTGTGTGTGTGTGTGTGTGTGTGTGTACATTGTACTCCTACCATGTGCCGATTCATTTGTTTTACACAATCCACGCTGACGAACGCTGAAGCAAAATTCTCCAGAAAAGATGTAGCACTTTGTCACCTTTTCATTTCAAGCGGATAGCGCTCCCCAGAATTGTAACATTGTTATAGTTTTCACACAAACTGCATTGTTACATGTCGCGTTGTATCACGGCAATGTTTTTTTTTTCTTTTCGAAAACATCGAAGTGAACTGTAGTACACACACACACACACACACACACACACACACACACACACACACAGGGACAGACAGAAAGATAGAGAGACAGACAGGCGGAGACACACAGACATGGAGACAGACACAAAGACACACACAAACTCAGACACAAACACAGGTATTGATACAGACACAAGCAGAGAGAGAGAGAGAGAGAGAGAGAGAGAGAGAGAGAGAGAGAGAGAGAGAGAGAGAGAGAGAGAGAGAGAAAGAGAGACAGATAGACAGACGGGAATGGGGATGGGGGTAGGGGTGGGGAGGAACTGACCTGTATATAGGATGGTGCATCACCAGCAGTCGACTGTCATCCCAGTTCCACGCGTTCTTCTGCTGCACATCAATCAGCCAATGAATCCATCAATCCACAATCAATTCATCAATCAATCAGCGAATGAATCCATCAATCGATCAATCCCACATCAATCAATCAGCCAATGAATCCATCAATCCCACATCAGTCAGTCAGCCAATGAATCCCATCAATCGATCAATCCCACAATCAATTCATCAATCAATCAGCCAGTGAATCCATCAATCGATCAATCCTACAATCAATTCATCAATCAATCAGCCAATGCATCCATCAATCGATCAATCCCACAACCAATTCATCAATCAATTATTTAAGGA
>CM031618.1:4279021-4294021 GCA_018398815.1 Conus ventricosus | reverse complement strand
GGGGTCACAGATGTCCGTTTCCTGGTTGCCTGCTTCTCTCTCCCTTCCTGGTGGCTTCCATTATTTGCTTGGGTTCATTCTTCTGTGCAGTTTTGTGTCTGAGAGAGAGAGAGAGAGAGAGAGAGAGAGAGAGAGAGAGAGAGAGAGAGAGAGAGAAGAGAACAGAGAATGTGAGAGAGAGAGATGGGAGAGAAGACAGAGTGAGAGAGAGAGAGAGGGGGCGGAGAGAACAGACAGAGATGGGGAGGGAGGGGGAGAGAGAGAGAGAGAGAGAAAGAGAGAGAGAGAGTGAAGGGGAGAGAGAGCGGGTATGGAGAGGAAGGAGAGAGAGTGTGGAAGGAGAGCGAGAGGGGGAGAGAGAAAGAAAGAAAGAAAGAAAGAAAGAAAAAAAAAAAAAAAAAAAGAGAGAGAGAGAGAGAGAGAGAGAGAGAGAGAGAGAGAGAGAGAGAGAGAGAGAGAGAGAGAGAGAGAGAGAGAGGAGAATATGTGCGCTCAAGCGCACACATCGTTGTTGAATTCGCGTGTTAATTGCAAAGGTCTTGTAGTCACTGCTCATTCATATGAGCCATAGGCTTCATCAATATATTACAGGTCAGTGTTCTTGTGTCCTGTTTGTCTGCCTGCCTGCCTGTCTCTCGCTCTCGCTCTCTCTCTGTTCATCAGATTCCCACACCACAGTGTACATATCCTATCCCTATCACCAGTTTCAGGGGAAGACCTGTTCCAATTCTGCAGGATCAGCTGGACGCTGTAAGAAGACCCTGTCTCCAAAGGAAAGTTGAGGCTCCCAATACACACAACAAAGGTTAGGTTCTCTCTCTCTCTCTGACTCTCTCTCCCTCTGCTCTTTCATTCTCTCTCTGTTCTCTTTCTGTCTCTCGCTCTCTCTATGTATCTCTCTACCCTCTCTCTCCTCCCTCCCTCCCCCCTCTCTGTACTTGGTCAAGTCTCCACAGGCTGAAGGGTTGATTTCCGACATTACACACTTTTGCCCCAACGTCTTATGAAAGATGAAAGTCTCTGCTGAAGACGACACATTAGGCGGACGTGAGACACAACAGGATGGGTGAGGTAAAGACATGCTCGTGGTGGCTGGTAAGCTTGGTGGGTACAATGCTCCGAGACACAGTTAGGGTGGAGAGTTTCATTCCCAGAGTCTCCGGATACAAGAAGTAAAATTTCACACATGAAGACACAGACACAGACACAGACACACACACACACACACATATATATATATTATATATATATATATATTA
The DNA here is from genome assembly GCA_018398815.1 of Conus ventricosus. Classification (NCBI taxonomy): domain Eukaryota; kingdom Metazoa; phylum Mollusca; class Gastropoda; order Neogastropoda; family Conidae; genus Conus; species Conus ventricosus. The sequence continues at coordinate 4,292,762 of CM031618.1, read as the reverse complement.
TCACAGACATATATAGACAGAAAGACCAACAGACAGACCCACACACACGCATGCACCCACAAACACAGACATACATGCACTTATGCACACACACACACACACACATGAAGACACAGACACACACACACATATATATATATATACACACACATATATATATATAACATACACACACATATACACACACACACATGCACATGCACGCATGCATGCCCACGCACACACACACACACACACACACACACACACACACACACACACACACACACACACAAACTGTGTATGAATTACGGACTGTGGTGTGTCTCTATTTGACGCCAAGAGCACAGACACAATCAGCTGTGTCTCCCTGATGAGTCCGATCCAGCGGACGAAAGGCCTAGGAGCAGGCAATACATATAGATCTGCCTTCGAGAGGGATTGCAATGGTTCCCCCATGCAGCTAGTGAAGGGTTTTCATATCTATAATATATAGTTTCCCATTTTCTTCATCTTTAACTTTTTTCTTTCAATTTCAAATCTTTGCCAAGTCGTTACTGTAATGACGGAAGGATTGTTAGCCTGCACTTGTTTTCCCCCACTACTTCATTGTTCAGCATTATATATATATATATATATATATATATATATATATATATATATATATATATATATATATATATATATATATATATATATATATGTGTGTGTGTGTGTGTGTGTGTGTGTGTGCGTGCATGCGTGCGTGCGTGCGTGCGTGCGTGCGTGCGTGTGTGTGTGTTTGTGCACACATGCAATTCTTTTTATGTCCTTTAGAATCCCCCCATTTCACTTTCCTGGCTTTTTTGGTGCACGTGATACAAGTTATGGACACTGCCTTGTGTTTCATTATCTATCTGCTACGTTTCCTTTTCTTATTTCCTTTCTACCTTTGTAGACCGATACGCCATCACAAAGATCTGTATGGCCACTGGCTTTACTTTGTAGGCCAAGACAGCCATCACAAAGATGTGTATGGCCACTGGGTTTACTTTGTAGACAGACACAGCCATCACAAAAATCTGTATGGCCACTGGTTTTAGTTTGTAGGCCCACACAGCCATCACAAAGATCTGTATGGCCACTGGGTTTAGTTTGTAGGCCCACACAGCCATCACAAAGATCTGTATGGCCAATGGGTTTACTTTGTAGGCCAAGACAGCCATCACAACGATCTGTATGGCCACTGGGTTTACTTTGTAGGCCAAGACAGCCATCACAACGATCTGTATGGCCACTGGGTTTATTTTGTAGGCCCACACAGCCATCACAACGATCTGTATGGCCACTGGGTTCTGTATGGCCACTGGGTTCTGAATGGCCACTGGGTTCTGTATGGCCACTGGGTTTCAAACAAGGAAGAACAAACAATCCATCCACTCTCCTTTTTTCTTCACAACCTGATTTACTTCTCCATTTTCTTTTGCCCCCCCCCCACCTGCCTTCCCCCTCCTTCGGACCCCTCCCTTTTTGTCCGTCTCTTTCATTCATTTCCTGAATGTCATCTCAGACGTAAAATATGATTCTTTTCCCACTCCGCCTTTATTTCTTCCTTTTACAAGTCGCCTCTCCCGTGTATCTACCTCAGAGTTATTACGTCTCCGGCTGAAGGGGTAGCCTCCCCTTTTTTTTCTCTTCTTCTTCTTCTTCTTCTCTCTGCTCCAACGAACACGACCCAACATCCGGGCCCTGACAGGAAATGAAAGTGGAGCGGGGGTATGGCGACCACGTGGAGATAGACTGCGGCCTTTCATCATTTGTAATCAGAGGGGGCGGGGGTTGGGGGGGGGGGGGGGGGGGAGGGGGAGAGGGAGGGAGGGACAGCGGCTGTTGGTCGAAGACTCGTTATACCCTGCAATCTGTGGTCTGGCGTCCATCCCCCCTCTGCCCCTTCCCCTACCCCTCCCACCCCCTCCCTTCAACCTAACCCCGACTAAAAGGCGTGTTCCTCTTTGCCGTCACCTCCGATGTCTGTTTGTCTCCCTTCCCCCCTCATGGTGGCTTCCAGTCACGTGGGTGTATTCTTGTGTGGAGAGAGAAAGCAGGGGGAGCAGAGAGAGTGAAGGGGGAAAGGTGAGGGGGGAGGGAAACAAAGAGAGAGAGAGAGAGAGAGAGAGAGAGAGAGAGAGAGGAGAGAGAGAGAGAGAGAGAGAGACAGAGAGAGAGAGAGAGAGAGAGAGAGAGAGAGAGAGGAGAGAGAGAGAGAGAGAGAGAGAGGAAAAGAGAGAGAGAGGAAACAGACAGACAGACACAAGGAGAGAGGGAGAGGATGGGAAAAGAACAGAAAGAGAGAGCAAGGAGGGAGAGAGAGAGAGAGAGAGAGAGAGAGGAAGAGAGAGAGAGAGGAGAGAGAGAGAGAGAGAGAGAGAGAGGAGACAGGACAGGGAGGGGGAGGAGAGAGAGAGACAGAGAGAGAGAAGAGAAGAGAGAGAGAGAGAGAGAGGAGAGAGAGAGAGAGAGAGAGAGAGGAGAGAGACTGACAGACAGGCAGACAGAGTGACAGAGACAGAGAGAGATACAGAGAGGTAAACAGAGAGAGCGACAGATAGAGAGAGACAAAGACAGAGAGAGAGAGAGAGAGAGAGAGAGAGAGAGAGAGAGAGAGAGAGAGAGAGAGAGAGAGAGAGAAAGAGACACACAGACAGAGAGAGAGAGAGAGAGAGAGGAGAGAGGAGAGAGAGAGAGAGAGAGAGAGAGAGAGAGAGAGAGAAAGAGACACAGACACACACGAGAGAGAGAGAGAGAGAGGAGAGAGAGAGAGAGAGAGAGAATTAGAGACAAAGGGAGGGAGGGAGGGAGAGAGAGAGAGAGATGAGAGAGACAGAGAGAGGAGAGGAGAGAGAGATGAGAGAGAGAGAGAGAGAGAGATGAGGGTGAGAGGGGTAGAAAGCGAATATGTTTATTCTTTACAAGATCTGCAGGGCAGAATATCAAAACAATGTATGATTCATTTCGTTTTTCCTAGTTCTGTTGCAGAACGACACGCAATTTTCTGTTCAATTACTATATCTAAGCTAAGTACCAATTCTGAACGGAAGCCAAAAGCACTTGTTGAATACCTGTTTACACTAATTCTGAACGGAAGCCAAAGCACTTGTTGAATACCCGTTTACACCAATTCTGAATGAAGCCAAAAGCACTTGTTGAATACCTGTTTACACCAATTCTGAACTGAAGCCACAAGCACTTGTTGAATACTGTTTCCACCATTTCTAGTCTGTAACTCAAGCACACGTGAAGGTTCAAGTAGCTTGTTAACCAAACGGTGTCACAAGGAGTACACAGGTGATCGCGTGAATCGTGCCACGTTACACTCTGTAACTCTATGCAAAACAAAAACACACTTGGCAAACTTTAAATACATTGAAAGCCTTGATCATCCCAAAGACAAGCAAACCTAGAGGAATTCAAGCACCAAAGAATATGTCTTCATGGCTTCTTGCCGTTTCTGCCCAGACCATTGACCATTTTATAAGTTTTCAACGGCAGTCTACTCTCGCCCATCCGCGGTAATTCATGTGAGAATGAACTCCCCTAATTCAGACTGGAGACATGTCAGACGAAACGGGTGTTGCGGCACTATCTGGGACCTGGTGCTATCTGGACAGACACAAATCAAAATAACAGCTTCCCAGAATGACCTTGACCAAACGATTCACTCACTTCGGCCATTTGTTCGGTGCACGCTGCAACTAACGCTCAGGAATAAGAACGCCAGATAAAAACTCCGTCATGATTTCCCTGCTAATCAGAACACTGAAAAGCCGGATAAAAATTATAGGGAGGGGTCTTTTTTTTAGCGTACGCATGCATGAACTCGACTGATGTTTTAAATATAAAATAGGTGCTGTTTTCTCTGTTTTATTCCATTAAAAATGACAAATCATGCATAAAAATCAGGTGCTAATTTCTTTTTTCAAAAATGCTTCGAAACCAGTTCAATATCGATTCAGTGCAGAACACCAGTTTTGTAAAGGTTGGGTCAGCTAGTGCCAGTTCTAACGAAGTCTGAACCAAACAAATCACCAGTCAACATCAAGTGCATAGAAAACCAAGGATCCATCAAAAGTCAAGACAATTATGGTCTCTGAGGGAAGCAGATCCCTAGAAAACTCTGTATGACAATCGCGACCCCTTAAAGACAACATTCATTGTGTCTGTATTAGACATGAAGCGGATTTTAAACAGAAAGAAGCAGAATGAAAGATGAGGTTGTTTACACTTAAGTGTGTGTGTGTGTGTGTGTGTGTGTGTGTGTGTGTGTGTGTGTGTGTGTGTGTGTGTATGTGTGTGTGTGTGTGTGGTGTTTTTGGTCTCTCTTTTCTTTTTAAGCACTAGAACACATTCACCACAGTACATGATAAGCCCGTTCGGTCATTTTCGTTAGATCGGTAATGACCTTCAGGTCCGTTCCTCTATTGAAATATCAGACAGCCAGCTCCAGTTCTGACTTGAAATAGAATTTTCGACGTCATTGAGACTACAGGCTGATTTGCCTATAGAGATGACAGTGATTCTTTAAACAGAGCTCTACCCTCCAGGCTGATTTGCCTATAGAGATGACAGTGATTCTTTACTACTGGCTGATTTGCCTATAGAGATGACAGTGATTCTTTAAACAGAGCTCTACCCTCCAGGCTGATTTGCCTATAGAGATGACAGTGATTCTTTAAACAGAGCTCTACCCTCCAGGCTGATTTGCCTATAGAGATGACAGTGATTCTTTACTACTGGCTGATTTGCCTATAGATGACAGTGATTCTTTAAACAGAGCTCTACCCTCCAGGCTGATTTGTCTATAGAGATGACAGTGATTCTTTAAACAGAGCTCTACCCTCCAGGCTGATTTGCCTATAGAGATGACAGTGATTCTTTAAACAGAGCTCTACCCTCCAGACTGATTTGCCTATAGAGATGACAGTGATTCTTTAAACAGAGCTCTACCCTCCAGGCTGATTTGCCTATAGAGATGACGGTGATTCTTTAAACAGAGTCCTCCCCCCCCACTCTCCGCCCCATGACGACGATGCACACAGCACGTTCAACACAAAGCAGGAAATCGATCTGCCCCCTGGTGTGGATTAGCTCCACAAGATGTTTTAGTGAGGTTGTCATTTCACTGGTTTCAAATATACATCGTTACTGTGCACGCGATCGTGGGAATCGGAACACAATCAGGATTCATGTCGGTGTTCAGTGCATCACGACTCAATGAGATGCAGTCTCTCCGTACACCCAGCTATCCATCCATCTAGTTCTTCAACACACATACACACACGTACACACACACGTGTACACACACACGTACACACACACACACACGTATACACACGCGCGCACACACGTATACATCTCTATATCTATCAATCTACCTACCTATTTATCCGTCTACATCTGTCTTCTGTCTATTTAATCTATCTGCTGTATCAGTCCCCAAATGTACTCGTCTAATCTATCTACCTGCTGTACCCACCTACCTATCCATTCATCCATCCATCCATCTATCTATCTATTTGTATGTCAATCTGTCCATCCATTTCTCTCTCCATCTGTCTACTAACATGGAAGAATACACCACTACAAGATCTGCAATCCTCCACAATATATGCACTAAATCAACAACGCTCCGTACGTCGCCGTGACCTCTACCACACTCGCCACCTTCATCCTCTTCTTCACATCCCCCCCCTCCCTCCCCACCACCTAACTCACTCCTAACCCTTCCCCCCCCCCCCTCCCCCTGAAGTAGGAGGTAGTGCGGCCGACTTCTGTTGCGAGGTGTGTGGGACTGATAAGATGGCCGGGGATTTTCTCCATCGGATGGTTTGGCCAGTCCGGTGTGAGACATCACATCCTCTGTCGTCTGACCCCTTCTGACGTCACGTCGTCTCCCATCACGTCACCCCTCCCCCATCTGGGAGGTGCCGGAGTTTGGAGTTCACCTTTCTTTCTGTCCTGATGCCACGGTCTGGCTGAAGGGGATGGACAACTTTTTGTGTGTGTTTTCGTTTGTGCCGTCTACGATAAGCACTATCGGCATGTCTTCCTGGTCAGTGTGGTGTGTGTGTGTGTGTGTGTGTGTGTGTGTGTGTGTGTGTGTGTGTGTGTGTGTGTGATGTTGTGTTGTGTTGTGTTGTGTTGTGTTGTGTGTGTGTGTGTGTGTGATGTGTGTGGTGTGTGTGTGTGTGTGTGTGTGTGTGTGTGTGTATGTGTGTGTGTGTGTGATGTTGTGGTGTGTGTGTGTGTGTGTGTGTGTGTGTGTGTGTGTGTGTGTGTGTGTGTGTTTGTGTGTGTGTGTGATGTTGTGTTTTGTGTGTGTGTGTGTGTGTGTGTGTGTGTGTGTGTGTGTGTGTGTGTGTGTGGTGTGTGTGTGTGATATGTTGTGTTGTGTTGTGTTGTGTGTGTGGTGTGTGTGTGTGTGTGTGTGTGTGTGTGTGTGTGTGTGTGTGTGTGTGTGTGTGTGTGATTCAAGATTCAATAGTTTAATGCCTTTGAAAACCGTAACAGGTTTTATATGACACAAATAAATAGAGAAAAGATAAACGAAACCAAATGAGGAAATACACATTTATGCTTGTTGTTGTATCCAACTATCATCATGTTATATCAAGTTGTCTTTGTCATACATTTTACCTTATCGACACTTTGAAATAGCATGCACATATTTTGAGATCTCGCTGATAAGCATGTCATTTGATATTAAGATAGATGGCAGCGCATTTTGTATATTATATTTGTCTTTGATGTGTTCTAAAAACTGCCGCCTTATATCGTTATATTTAGTACATTTATCTAAGAAATGAATTTCGTCTTCTACTTCATTACATTCCAAACACAGTCTTCTTTCTCTGGGTGTCTTAGTATATCTACCTTTTTCTATTTTAAGATCGTGACAAGAAATCCTTAATTTACATAGTGCTTGTTTTTGATTGAAGCTTATGAAAGAGTTTGCTAAATATGGTTCCATTCTGTAATCTGTAGTAATATTGCCATAAAATTTTAGTTTTGATTCTGTTTCTGACTTTTTTCTTTTCCAAAATAATACATATTCATCTTTTAGTTTATTCTTGACCACATAACACAACTTGTTAATATTAAAAGTATGCTGGTTATTCCAAACATGCTTCAATCCCATTAGGCTGAGAATTTGTTTGACAAATCTAAACCAAGGTGTTTGCTGATCTTCGTTGTTTAACATGTTAGTGTATATGATTTTAATAAGCGAGTTGTCTTCTGATTCTAAAATATGATGCCAAAACTTTATTATCTGATGAATTATTGTTAAGCTAATTGGAAAACTTCCGAGTTCTCCAATTACAGCTAAGTTTATAGCTTTTTTGTGTACACCTACCATTTGCTTGAAGAACTTGTGTTGAGTATGTTCATGTGGTAAACTATTTGAAAGGCAATGATTAAACAGATTATCTAAATTGAAATTATCATTTAATTTTAAGCAAAACGGTAGCCATATATCCGCGCCATACATTAATATTGGTGAAATAAGACTATCAAACAACTTTAGAACAAGTTTAAAATTAATATTTTGATTTTTAAACGCTCTTTTTAAGGAATATGTTGCTTTACACAAATGGTGTGTGTGTATGTGTATGTGTGATGTTGCGTTGTGTGTGTGTGTGTGTGTGGTGTGTGGTGTGTGGTGTGTGTGTGTGTGAAATTGCGAGGGGGGCAGCAGATGTTCTGACTTGAAGTGGACCACACAGTGGTCCTTCAGTAACAAAGAAGATGGTGATGATTCTCCTCACAGAACTCCGCCCTCCACTCAGTAACAAAGAAGATGGTGATGATTCTCTACACAGAACTCCGCCCTCCACTCAGTAACAAAGAAGATGGTGATGATTCTCCTCACACAGAGCGCCGCCCTCCACTCAGTAACAAAGAAGATGGTGATGATTCTCTACACAGAACTCCGCCCTCCACTCAGTAACAAAGAAGATGGTGATGATTCTCCTCACACAGAGCGCCGCCCTCCACTCAGTAACAAAGAAGATGGTGATGATTCTCCACACAGAACTCTGCCCTCCACTCAGTAACAAAGAAGATGGTGATGATTCTCTACACAGAACTCCGCCCCACTCAGTAACAAAGAAGATGGTGATGATTCTCCTCACACAGAGCGCCGCCCTCCACTCAGTAACAAAGAAGATGGTGATGATTCTCCACACAGAACTCTGCCCTCCACTCAGTAACAAAGAAGATGGTGATGATTCTCCTCACACAGAGCGCCCGCCTCCACTCAGTAACAAAGAAGATGGTGATGATTCTCCACACAGAACTCTGCCCTCCACTCAGTAACAAAGAAGATGGTGATGATTCTCCTCACACAGAGCGCCGCCCTCCACTCAGTAACAAAGAAGATGGTGATGATTCTCCACACAGAGCGCCGCCCTCCACTCAGTAACAAAGAAGATGGTGATGATTCTCCACACAGAGCGCCGCCCTCCACTCGCCGCTCCGTGGCAACAATACACACAGCACGTTCAACCTGAACCAGGAGATCGATCTGCTCCCAGTGTGGTTAGCTGTGCAAGACGCTTTAGTGAGGTTATCGGGCGATCATCTCAACACTGTCACATATCGATCATCACGTGATCATGGGATTGTTTTTTTTGTTGCATGTGACATGAGGGTTGGCGTTGGCGTTGAATGTATCACGGTTTCCGATAATAAGCAGTGAACATTTCCAACAAAGCGCGCACACACAGACAGACACACAAACACAGACACGCACCTGTGTGTGTGTGTGTGTGTGTGTGTGTGTGTGTGTGTGTGTGTGTGTGTGTGTGTGTGTGTGTGTGAGAGGCACCGCACAAAGAGAGAGGGAGGGAGAGAGAGAGAGAGAGAGAGAGAGAGAGAGAGAGAGAGAGAGAGAGAGAGAGAGAGAGAGAGAGAGAGAGAGAGACAGACAGACAGACACAGACACAGGTAGACAGAAACACAGTTCACGCACACGCATAATCATGCAGTCTCTAATCCTCCACAATTTACACACGTACACACACACACACACACACACACACACACACACACAACTTTCTGAGCTGCTTCAACCATCACCCCCCCCTCCACACCCCCCCACTCTATCTTCACCCTCCCTTTGACGTCCGAACCCACCCACCTCCACCCCCACCTCCCCCACCCACCTTCCCTCCCAAGGCAAGAGGTTTTTGCGCTGACTGAGCCAACAGTCTTGTGGTATACTATACGTGATCTGAGGGAGTGTGTGATATCACGGTGGGATTTTTACTCCATCAGAGAGTTTGGCCAGTCCGGTGTGAAACATCACATCATCCGTTGCCTGACCCCTTCTGACATCACGTCGTCTCCCATCACGTCACCCCTCCCCCCCTCTGGGGACATTCCCAACCTTTTTTCTTCACCTTTCCTTTCGGGTCGTAAGTTTCTTGGCGAAGTACAACTTTGCGTGGGGTTTTTTTTTCTTTCTTTGTTGCATGCCACCAACTTAAGCAGTTTTCACCACTCAGTCCTTTCCACCAGTGTGTGTGTGTGTGTGTGTGTGTGTGTGTGTGTGTGTGTGTGTGTGTGTATGTATGTGTGTGTGTGTGTGCGCTTGTGTGCGTGTGTGTGTGTGTGTGTGTGTGTGTGTGTGTGTGCATGTGTGTGCGTGCGTGCGTGCGTGCATGTGTGTGTGTATAAGTGTGTGTGTGCGTGCGTGTGTGTGTGTGTGTGTGTGTGTGTGTGTGTGTGTTGTGTGTGTGTGTGGTGCGTGTGTGTGAAAACCATGATGAAGAGCGGTGGAGACACAAACTCACAGAATCTCTACATCATGGTTTTTTTTTTTTATACATTCAGCCAGACACACACACGCACACACACACACACACACACACACCATACGCACACACACACAAGACACAGATACACATGTACACAGACAGACCGACGGACAGACACAGACATAAGATACAGACACAGATACACAGACAGACAGACAGACACACACACAAACACACACACACACACACACACACACACACACACACACACACACACACACACACACACATTCCCATAAGGTAGCTCATAATAAGAGGGGGCACGTGAGAAAGATTAATCGCACATGTCAATAATGCGGCTTTGTTTTGTGTTTTATTCTTCTTCCTGCTTTCTATTTCCAGAGAGAGAGAGAGAGAGAGAGAGAGAGAGAGAGAGAGAGAGAGAGAGAGAGAGAGAGAGAGAGAGAGAAAGGAGAAAGAGTGGGAGACAGATTGAGAGACAAACAAAGCTAGAGAGAGGGAGGGACGGAGAGAGAGAGAGAGAGAGAGAGAGAGAGAGAGAGAGAGAGAGAGAGAGAGAGAGAGAGAGAGGAGAGAGAGAGAAACTTCACAGCAATGACAAGCAATACTGCACACACCAAATCGAAACTCGGTCAAATCTTCTTTTTTTTTTTGTCGATTCATTTTAGCTCGATGTACAGTTTCAAATGAGTAGTTTCAAAAGACCTGTATGGAAAAAAAAAATCTGTAACTAGTCCGGTCATCTATAATCGATGATTCTTTGCGGAAAATACGTTAAAAACACCCTGGACATTGCACACAACCGTTAATCCATGAGAATTGAAACATCAACGAATGTTGGCATACAATGCCATTTTTTCCCACCCATTAAAATCCAGGTGCATACAATCTTGCATGCTTCAAAGGGCAACCTGTCTTCATTCATTTTTCACAGTTTCAGCCAATGTTCCATACATCACCGTACTGTAGTAGCGAATGAATCTGAGAGTCAACTAGTTTACTACAGACATTTGACAGCATTACGAACCTACGCAAGAGACGAAGTATGAGGATATCCGTTTTCTTTGCCTTCTTAGCTCTCTTTTGATTTGCAACATTAAAGACTATGTCTAAACATTTAAAATATTGTTCCGCCTCTGCTGCCAACTTCAGCGCCGGTTTCAGATCTTCAAAGAGGAGTAACAGAATGAATGAAATCTGCATGATTCAGCTCTGATAATAAACCACACGCGTTCCAACAGGGCAATAACACAGCCATTGCATGGATCTACGTTTCCAGAGTTTTCAATCGACAAACTATCCGCATCGCTCGACAGAGATAGAGAGAGAGAGACAGAGTCAGACAGACGGAATTCTTATTCAAATAAGATTCAGAAGAGAGAGAGAGAGAGAGAGAGAGAGAGAGAGAGAGATAGAGAGAGAGAGAGAGAGAAAGAGAGAGAGAGAGAGAGAGAGAGAGAGAGAGAGAGAGAGAGAGAGAGAGAGACGATATTCTTATTCAAATAAAATTCAGAGAGAGAGAGAGAGAGAGAGAGAGAGAGAGAGAGAGAGAGAGAGAGGGGCAAACACACAGAGACGGACAAACAATCAGACACACTCAAACACTTTAGGCTCCCTCCTCCCCTGCCTCCCCTCTCTCTCTCTCTCTCTCTCTCTCTCTCTGAGTATTGGTAAGCACCAGCTAGTTCGCAAACACAACACAACACACACACACCACACACACACCACACACACACACACACACACACACACACACAATATCAATCCAAGGAACAGCAAGACATGAACGCACCGGAATACCTCTCGGAATATCATCTTTTTTTTGGTAATACTTTATGCTCCACGCCTCCGCAACGAATTTCCCTATGGAATTCAACACGTCACTGTCTTCTGATGGCAACACATCACAGCTTTTCTTACGGCCAACTCTTCCTAATAAATAAATAAATAAAAGCTGCACATCTGTTCCTTAAATGTCAAAAACGATTAAAAAAGAAAATGCATTTCATCATCTCCTTCAGAATTACATCATGGCCAAAAGGACGCGCCCATTTGGAACCATTTTCTATTTGTGCTAAAAACAGAAAGTTCGTTGTCTAAATCGAGCATTATTGCTACAGTGCCATTTCTTCGTTATAACACATAAATGCTTTTCGACGTGAAATATCTTTAAAATGAAAAAAAAAACCCACCCAAAAACAAACAAACAAAAAAAAAAAACACACAATCATGTTTCTCTTTGGTCTACACACTGAAATGCCAGATTTGCTTCAAAGATGTCAGTTAACCTGGTTTTAAATTCTGAAAGAAATCGTTCTTGATCAACGCTCTGGGGACCGGAATAGCCTAGCGGTAGAGCGCCGGACTCGTAATCGTGGGGTTGCGGGTTCGAATCTCCGCCGGACCTTTTCGTTACAGGGGGATTTTTCCCGCGGAGTTAACATTGGTTCTGACTCCATTTCCCATACAGTCCTTCGAATGAGACTATAAACCGAGGTTCCGTGTGTGAACGCACGCATAACATCTTGCACACACGTCAAATCCCATCACCAACTTTCAGAAGAGAAGGCCAGTTTGGCCGTTGGTATGGATGACACGTTACTCATAGCATGCACCTTCCCCGAAGCTGCAGTATGGCTGTCTTATTGGCAGGATATAAAAAAAAAAAAACGGTCATACCCACAAAACTCCACTCCCTTTGTTGGGTAAATGGGATTAATTCATGCCTGTCTCTACAGGGAGTGTCCACAGGAGTATCAGCCTGCGTACGCGGAAAAAAAATCAACGCTTTGACACATCAATCATCACAGATGTCTGGTTTCCGTAACTCTGTTCCATTCGATTAGCCATCAAAGTAAAAGTGTGTTTACAAATTCTAGTTTGAGGCAGTTTTGACAATTTCATCCCAATACTTAGTTCATGTTAAACCAGATTTCATGATATACAAGGAAGATCCTCCTGTTTCACCATTTTATGATTTTCTTGGAAGCATGTACTGAAACGCCGAGAAAAACTTTTAATGGCATAGGTGTGCATCTTCTCCGTTGGTGTATTTTCGTAGACCCTCCCAAATTTCAGCTCCTCCTTTAAAGAGTGGTTCAACTTGTGAATAAAGAAAAAACATCGAAAGCTCTGTTATCACAACAATCCAGCCTTGTAAGTATCTGAAGAATGTCCATAACACCATTCTCTACTTTAGAGTGTCCATAGCACCATTCTCTACTTTACAGTGTCCATAACACCATTCTCTACTTTACAGTGTCCATAACACCATTCTCTACTTTAGAGTGTCCATAACACCATTCTTTACTTTAAAGTGTCCATAACACCATTCTCTACTTTAGAGTGTCCATAACACCATTCTCTACTTTACAGTGTCCATAACACCATTCTCTACTTTAGAGTGTCCATAACACCATTCTCTACTTCAGAGTGTCCATAACACCATTCTCCACTTTACAGTGTCCATAACACCATTCTCTACTTTAGAGTGTCCATAACACCATTCTCTACTTCAGAGTGTCCATAACACCATTCTCCACTTTACAGTGTCCATAACACCATTCTCTACTTTAGAGTGTCCATAACACCATTCTCTGCTTTACAGTGTCCATAACACCATTCTCTACTTTAGAGTGTCCATAACACCATTCTCTACTTTACAGTGTCCATAACACCATTCTCTACTTTACAGTGTCCATAACACCATTCCCTACTTTACAGTGTCCATAACACCATTCTCTACTTTAGAGTGTCCATAACACCATTCTCTACTTCAGAGTGTTCATAACACCATTCTCCACTTCGCAGTGTCCATAACAGCATTCTCTACTTCACGGCGGACTTCGGTTCAGGCTAAATCAAGACAGTTTAGTTGGAAACAGTAATCCTATGCAATTGTAAGAATTCCCGACTCTTAAGTTCAACATTTTCAGACAGCCATTTAG
>CM031618.1:4246521-4271521 GCA_018398815.1 Conus ventricosus | reverse complement strand
TGTCTCCCCCCCTCCCCCCACCCGCCATCCCCACCTCCCTACCTCTAAATAAAAACACTCAGAGAAAAATGAGAGCGAGCACAATTTCAGATTACCCAACCCCAGAGAGAGAGGAGGAGAGAGAGAGAGAGGGGAGAGAGAGAGAGAGAGAGAGAGAGAGAGAGAGACAGATGAGGACATAGATAAAGAGAGAGAGAAAGGGAGAGAGAGAGAGAGAGAGAGAGAGAGAGAGAGAGAGAGAGAGAGAGAGAGAAGAGAGAGAGAGAGAGAGAGACAGAGAGAAAGACACAGAGAGAGGGAGACAGACAGACAGAGAGAGAGAGAGAGAGAGAGAGAGAGAGAGAGAGAGAGAGAGAGAGAGAGAGAGAGAGAGAGAGAGACAGAGACAAAGACAGACAGAGAACTCTCCGTGCATAATTCACCGGGGAGACATTTCTAAGGGTGGGAGCCAATTGACCTTTCCTCTATCACCCGATCAGCATCCACACTACCAGCAGGAGACAGGGGAGACAACGAGTATGACGGGTGTGGTGGCACTACATCATGACAATGGTGATGGAGATGCCCCCATTGACAGCCGCCATGATGGAATTGGGTGTCGGACTGCGGGGAGGGATTGGAGTGATGTCGCTTCTCGTTGACAGCTCTGAGGAAAATGACATGATACAGTTTTGTGTCGCACAGCAGAAAGTGATTGGAGGGATATCGCTTTCGGCGACAGCTCTGGAGTAAAATGACTCGATATATTTTGACGTTGCACAGCAGTGATGACAGACATCATATTATTTTCTGTTAACATGTTCAGTAACGGATAAGAAGATATCGTTTTCTTTTTTTTTCCGCGTTTCATCTTTAGCGTAAACTTGATTCGGTTCTGCTCTACGAATGCGCGACTTGGAGAATGACCAAGGCAATACAGCACAAAATGCAGACCTTCATCAACATCTTAGGCGCATCTTCAAAATCAGATGACCAGAAAAAAAATCAAAAGATGAAGATCTATGGAAGCAAGCAGGACAGGAACCAGTGGCCAAGCAGATTCTGCGGAGGAAGTGGGGCTGGATTGGACACACTCTCAGGAAGCCAGCATCCAGATCACACGCCAAGCCCCGACATGGAAAACCCGCAGGGGAAAGGAAGAGAGGCCGACTTGCAGCAGCTGGAGGCGAGACACTGAGGCAGAGATAAAGAGGCAGGGGACCAATGGACAGGCATTCAGCGAGCAGCCCAGAACCGAGTGCGATGGCGCAGTGTTGTCGAGGTTACTTCCCATTTGGTCTACTCCCATTTCGCCTACTCAGAAATGTGTGAGCACGACTTGGCCTAACGGCCTTCGTTCATTCGTCCTTCGTCCTCTCTCGGGCTTCGCCCTACTCTAATCTAAAGACCATCGATTCTGCTTTGGAGTAGACTGGGACACTGGTTACGCCAGGGGGGAGCCTTGCAGTATGGTCAGTATGGAAATAGACGAAATGGAGAGTAGTAGACGAAATGGGAGTAGACGAAATGGGAGTAGACCAAATGGGATGTCACCGTTGTCGATGGCCTGTGCTCACCCTTGAGCTATGGGCTAAGTAAGTCAGTCAATTTGGTAACGTTCCTCCACGCTTATATCGGACCCCTCATTCAAAACCACACCCTGGCTTGTCCCGGCACTGGCAAACCACAGGAAGCAGTCAGTATCGAGTCGTCACGAGGCAACCCACCGGAGGAGACACTGCACTCTTTGTCTGTCTGTCAGCGTGATTATATGGGGGAGTAAAACCTCAGTTCGGCACAAGCCCCAGCTGACCCGATTTTATCGCAACTTTCTTTTAAAACTTACTGTGAAAAAAAAATTATGAGGTCAAACATGACTTTGCCATCGGCAATCGTCCGTTCTGATGACCCAGTGACGGCTTGGGTCACGTGACAGGCTGCTGCTCGGCTGAGGACATCGACTGTGACGGCAGTATGTGCTTTCTGTCCAACAACTCTGGGCGCCTTTCCAACATGGAAGTGCCAATCAGTAAGCGGCCACCATTGATGGGAAACTGAGCCCTTTAACCTCCCCCCCCCCCCCCCCCCCCCCCCCAATTCCTGATGTGTACCTGTCTGTATCTATGAGTGTGTCTGTATCTAAGAGTATCTGTATCTATGAGTTTCTGTCTGTATCTATGAGCATCTGTCTGTATCTATGAGTTTGTATCTATGAGTTTGTCTGTATCTATGAGCATCTGTCTGTATCTATGAGTTTTCTGTCTGTATCTATGAGTTTCTGTCTGCATCTATGAGCATCTGTCTGTATCTATGAGTTTCTGTCTGTATCTATGAGTTTCTGTCTGCCTGTATCTAAGAGTATCTCGCTGTATCTATGAGTATCTGTCTGTATCTAAGAGTATCTGTCTGTATCTAAGAGTATCTCGCTGTATCTATGAGTATCTGTATCTATGAGTACCTGTCTGTATCTATGAGCATCTGTCTGTCTGTATCTAAGAGTATCTCGCTGTATCTATGAGCATCAGTCTGTATCTACGAGTATCTGTCTGTATCTGAGCATCTGTCTGTCTGTATCTAAGAGTATCTGTCTGTATCTATGAGTATCTGTCTGTATCTTACGAGTATCTGTCTGTATCTACGAGTATCTGTCTGAAATCTATGAGTGTCTGTATCTATGAGTATCTGTCTGTATCTATGAGTTTCTGTCTGTATCTACGAGTATCTGTCTGTATCTATGAGTATCTGTCTGTATCTATGAGTTTCTGTCTGTATCTGAGTATCTGTCTGTATCTAAGGTATATGTCTGTATCTAAGAGTATCTGTCTGTATCTACGAGTATCTGTCTGTATCTATGAGTATCTGTCTGTATCTATGAGTTTCTGCCTGCCTGTATCTAAGAGTGTCTGTATCTATGACTTTCTGTCTGTATCTACGAGTATCTGTCTGTATCTATGAGTATCTGTCTGTCTATATCTAAGAGTATCTATCTGTATCTGAGTATCTGTCCGTCTATATCTAAGAGTATCTGTCTGTATCTACGAGTATCTGTCTGCGTGTATCTAGGAACTGTATCTATGAGCATCTGTTGTATCTATGAGCATCTGTCTGTATCTATGAGTATCTGTCTGTCTATATCTAAGAGTATCTGTCTGTATCTTTGAGTATCTGTCTGTGCGTATCTAGGATCTGTCTGTATCTATGAGTATCTGTCTGTATCTATGAGCATATGTCTGTTAAAAAAATGGGGACGCAAGTATTTTTGGTTGCTTATTTTAATTTTGAGCTGGATACCTTACACAACCACCTGTCTGTCTATCTATCCGTCCGTCTGTCTATCTATCTACCTATCCTTCTATCTGCTGTCTGTGTGTTTATCTATCCACCTACCTATCTGTCCGTCTCTCTGTCTATCGTCTGTTCGTCTATCTTTCATATATATATATATATATATATTTATTATATATTATATATATATATATATATATATATAATTTTGATTAAAAGCAAATCTTAAACCGGGACGACAACTTGTTTCGAGGTCCTTCCTCTCTTCAGATCCCGTGCCAATCCCCTGCTACTGACCTCAATTGTATATATATGTTTTGGATTGTGAGCTGTGGTTCAGTTGGGTTGTGTTGCACGTGTTGTGCAAGGGGGGGCCTGTTAAGGTTGTAAGGCTTTCTTTATTGGGTATTACTGTTGGGGGGGGGGGGGGGGGGGGGGGTCCTATCAGGGTTGCTATTTTATACTTGTTGATGAAAATTTCCTTTTGTGCCTGCAACTGTCTATGATTTCAACTCTTGTGTTCAATGTTGCCATACTAGGTTTGCACAGGATCATCCACTTTTCTGTCGTGCACAAATTACATCTCTTTGTGCTATTATTGTATGCTGCTGCTTTTCTGATTATTTTCCATGTGATGTTAAAATCTGTATTTGTTTTCTTAAGATCCCATATATGTTTACTTAATTCTGTTTGGTGTTTGTATTTTTCATACTTTAAAGATTGCTTGTGATTGGCGTACCTAGCTTTGAATTTGTTTTCTGTAATCCCTATGTATGTCTCTTTGCTGCTTTTCGTTGTCACAGTGGCTTGGTATACGATGTTATCAGAGAGACATTGGTTGTTCGAGGGCATTGTCCTTTGATTGTGCAGTTGCAAGTTTTCCGTTTGTCACCCTCATTTTTGACGTTGGTTTTCTTTTTGTTTGAAGCATCAATTACTTTTTTAAGATTTGGCATACAAGAATAAGATAGTTTGGGGGATAGTGTTCCTATTGAATTTTTTGAAAAAGTTTATGGTCTTTCTGGATCGTTCTGTTAATATTTGAAGAATTCTTTGCCAATGTTGGTTTTCATTTTACCATCTTTATGGTGGGTTATACCAGGTTTTTTTCCTTTTTCTTTTTTTTCCTGTTCCCCCAGGGGTTAACTTTCAGGTTCATTTTAAAAAATTTTGTTGTTTTTCCATTTTTCAACAGTGCTTCTTGGTAGTCTGTTGTTTGGCATCGTTAAATTTTTTCTTCATTGCGGAAAGGTTGGATAACCTTTGTTTACCCCTTGTGGTATAGTTTTTATGATTGCTGGTGGGTGGTTTTCAGGGCTTTTTACATTAAGGGTTTTATCATTGGGTTTTTTGTATGGTTTTGTTTTGGGGTTTTTTTTTAAATTAGTGTTCCCTCTAAGTAGTTGATACTTTTTTTTTGGTTCTATAGAAATTTTTAAAAGTTGGGGGTTTTGGAAAAAACCTACACAGTTCTTTTTTTTTTATTCTCTCCCTTTTTTAGGTTTTATTGTAAAAGTGTTCCCCAATCCGTCATCTCTTTTTCGGGCCCAATTTATGCCCAAGTAGTTTGTGCTTTTTTTGGACAATAGAAAACAGGCCCATATCTGTGTTTCTGCCCCATCAAAATAAACCCCATTGTGCCGTCAAAAGTGGAATTAGAATCTGCTTTTTTATGAAAGGGTTTCCTTTTTTTTATACAACAGTTTTTTTTTTTTTGTGGGGAAATTTATTTTTTCCCAAATTTCAAAATTTGAAAACTCGTATATTGGTGGGTAAATTTCCCAAAGCTTTCCTGAGCATTTCTTCTTTGGGAGGGGAAGGGGTTTAAAAATCCACAAGTCGAATGCGAAAAAGGTTTTCTGTTTTGTTTGTTTATTTTTTGGGAAAACCTTGCACCACCTCATTAGAAAATTTTTTCCAAAAGGTTTTCTTTAAAAAGATTTGATTTGGCTTTCAGCTACTATTTTTTCTAGTATTTCTTGCTTACTTTTCCTAGTTCAGACTTTGTGGGGTTGTTCAGTTTTAATTTGGGGGGGTTTTTTTGGGGAAAAATTTGGGTTTTTAGGGGCCCTTGAGTTTTAAAAAACGCTTCTCTTTTGCTGTGGGTTTCTATCCTGTCATTTAGTTCTATGCGTTCCCCCATTTTTCTTTTCTTCTTCTCTGTGATGGGATAGTCTTTACGGTTAGAAAACGCGACAAAATCAAGAGGAAAATTCAACGAAAATTTTTAATATGATCCCATTTCATTCACGTGGGCATTTTCCCAAAGCGGTTTTTTTGCCTTTACCCATTGATTGCCCCTTTTTAAATCTTTTCAGTTTAAAAACTAAGAACTATTGTACTGAAAAGTTTTCAAGTGTTTTCCCCCTGGTTTCGGCACCCGCGCAAAGGCCTAAATTTATGGATGTGGCCACCTCCAGCAATCACGGCGAGTTTTGCCCCGTTTTTGGCATGGAGTTTGGACAAGCCCAAAAAAAAAAGGGCCCTTTGGGGGAAATTGGTTTTCCATTTGGACGCTGGATCCCCCGTCCCAGGGGCCACAGCATTGGGGAGGGGGTTGGGTGCCTTTTGATGCGGCGTTTGGAAAAGGGCCCCCAACTGTTCGATGGGGTTCAAGTCTGGACTTGGGAGAGGCCACCCTATCATCTGGAATTGTTTTTGCTAAAGGGAAAGGTTGGTGAACCCGTGCTCTGTGGGCCGGGGGGGGTTGTCTTGCTGGAAAAATAAATTTGGGGGCGTCTTGCAAACAAGGGCACTACGACAGGGGCAGGCCTTGCTATGTACGAAAAAGGGAGTGGGCTTTCCCCCGCCCCGACCCGGCTGCGGTTTTTGAAGAACCCCCTGGGGGCCAATGAGTCTGTTGCCAACATTGCCCCCCCATTTATGACGGACTGGCCGCCCCACAGGTTGTGCTGCTTTACCCTATTACCAGCAAAAAGCGTGGCCACGAGGGCGATACACTAAACACGCCGGTTCCAAATTTAAACCCGACAGAACGAATCGTCGTGAACACGGGCCGTTCTCCAGTTTGTGTTTTCCCGTGCCTGTGGAAACCCAAATTTAAGGGGGGAGCACGATGTGTGGCGACGTAGTGACCATGGTAGGGTCGGGGCCCCAGTACAAACTGGGGGGGTCGGGGAAGTGCAGGGATGATGCTGGGGCGAATTACCCTGGGTTTCCCGGGGCCATGAATCTGTCGTCCCCCTGAGGGCACTTTTTGGGAAAAGGGGTTTTCCCCGGGGCTAAGACCCCCCAAAAGCTCCTGGCGAAACGTGAGGACGGGGTGGCCCCACAGGTTGGGGGCCCTCCCCGGAAAAAGTCCCCGTGGGGGGGGCCCTTTATGGCGATTTGCAAGACGATAAAAGTTCGAACCCCGGGGCACATTTAGCGCCCCCCAGCGACCCCTCTTGGCCCCCTCTGGGTTTCCAGCCTCCAAAAAATGGCCCCATGGCTCGCCAGCGGCCCCCATGTGCCCTATACGCGGATCCTTTGGTGTTGGGGTTGAGGGGAAAAATAACCTTTTTTGCGAAATTGTTTTTTTTTCCCCCTGAAACAAACTTTTTTTTTGGGTTTGCCTTTTCTAATGTGTGTGTCCTCTGCTTTTTCACGAGGACACAAATTTTTACGTGAATCTGACCCCAGTTAACGGACACAGTGGACTTTGCCGAGTAAGGTGAAAAGGGGGCAAAATTTGGGGGCGGGCCTTAAATCCGTCCGTGACAAAATGATCGCCCCGGGTTTTTCGTGATCAAAAACAGAAAAGGGGTTGTTGGCCCCCTCAGACACATTTTGAGTTTTTAACAATAACTGCCAGGCTATGTCGGTTTTTTCCAAAAAATTGGGAAAATTTTGGAGCGGCCCTGTCGCGTTTCTAACCCTTTAAAACTTTTTCATGTTTTCTCTTCAGCTTTCTTGTAGTTCTTTTGGATGTTTTTACTGAGGAAATTTCTGTAATCTTTTACTTCCATTTTGTAAAAAATTACTAGTTTTGTTGCTTTAACAAAATATTCTTTTATCCCTGCCCTTATTCTTTTATATTGGGAGCTCAGGTTTTTGGAAGTTTTTTTATTTTTCCCAAATTTGATGGTGGAAATCATGGGGTTTTTTTAAACTTTCCTCAAAACTCCCCATCTCTTCAAAACTGGTGGGGTTCCATGGTTGATTCCATTTTGTTTCCCGTCTTTTTTCCGGGTTTCGCCCTTTTGGATTAAGGGAAAAGGGAAAACCCCCCCCACTTAAATTGCTACAAATTTTTCCCTTTTTTAATTTTGCCTTTTTGTGTGCTCTCTGGTGTAAACATAGGGGGTTTTTTTGGTTGATAGGTTTTAAAAATTTTCTTTTTCCAAATTTTTTTTAAAAAAAAGTGCTAGCCAGGTTCAAAGAAAAGCCGGGAAAAAATATTACCAGCTATATTTATATTTATATATATATTATATATAAAATATTATTTTTTATAATTTTATATATATATATTGCTAAAATTCTATAATTTTATATTTTTTATTATAAAGGAAAACAAAAACACATACAGAGAGAGAGAGAGAGGAGAGGGGAGGTTTAGAGAGAGGGGAAGGGGGAGTGAGGGGGGGAGGAGAGAGAGAGTGAGACAGAGACAGAGAGAGCCCGAGACCGGAGGGATGATATATTGACATCATATATTGTCAACCAAACCCCGTTTCTAAGTTTGTCCGCCACAAAGCTATCTATCATGTTTGTTTGTCAAATGTCATGTCTACCTATCCATTTAGATTCCGATCACATCTCGTCTTCCCGTCTGCCTCTACGTGTAGGTCTGCGTGTGTCTGTGTGTGCGAGTGCGCTCGCGCATGTGTGTGTGTGTGTGTGTGTGGTGTGTGTGTGTGTGTGTGTGTGGAGGAGAGAGAGAGAGAGAGAGAGAGAGAGAAGAGAGAGAGGAGAGAGAGAGAGAGAGAGTGAGTGTGTTGTGCGCGCGCGTGTGTGTATTTGAGTGTTTGTGTGTGTGTGTGTGTGTGTGTGTGTGTGTGTGTGTGTGTGTGTGTGTGTGCGCGCGGTATGTGAGTGTGTGCGTTGTGTATCTGAGCGTGTGCGTGCGTGCATGCGCGCGCGCGCGTTTGTGTGCAAGTGTGTGTGTCTGTGTGTGTGTGTGTGTAAGTGTGTGTATATGTGTGAGAGAGCGCATGCGCGCGCGCGTGTATTTGTGCGAGTACACGTGCGCGCAGAAACAAGCCCCTTTCCAAGTATGTTCGCCATGACCGTCGATATTTACGCTTCCCTGTCAATGTCAGATTACTGCATTTAGAGTCGTATGAAATCTCTGCGCTCTCTCTCCTCTCCATCCATGTGTCCCATTTCATTTTGCATTTTGTGATGTTAGTTTATTTCATGTTGAGTGATACAGGTTTTTTTTGTGCCGTTTCTTTTTTGTTCGACTTTTTCTTTCCAGTGACGTATGTGATATTCGGAGCTTCAAGAAAAAACAACAACAAAACAAAAAAACAAACCCGTTTGCCATTTCCACGGCCGTCAGGAAAGGGAGACAAATTCGACATCTGCCTCCGACTTAACGATCCGGTCGAGACGAAGGTAAGTACAGCGATGAAAACGAGACAAACGACAGGTACGTTTCCATCATCTAGCATATAACAACATCCTTCGTTGTGCGTGTGGGTGTGCGTGCCTGTGCGTGTATGTGAGAATGTGCATGAATGTGTGCGTGCATGCGTGTGTGTGTGTGTGTGTGTGAGAATGTGCATGAATGTGTGCGTGCATGCATGCGTGCGTGCGTGCGTGTGTGTGTGAACGTGTGCGTGCGTGTGTGTGTGTGAATGTGTTATGAACGTGTGCGTGCATGTCTGTGTATGTGTGTGCGAGAATGTGTATGGATGTGTGCGTGCGTGCGCGTTTGAATGTGTATGAATGTGTGTGTGCGTGCGTGAGTGTGTACGTTGAGAGAGAGAGAGAGAGAGATGAGAGAGAGAGAGAGAGAGGAGGAGAGAGAGAGAGAGAGAGGGAGGGGAGGGAGGAGACAGACAGACAGAGAGAGAGGGATGGATGGGAGGGAGACAGATACAGAGGAGAGAGGAGAGAGTGGGAGGGAGGGAGGGAGGGATTCAGATTCAGATGTTTTAGACAAATTGATAATGATCTGATTCAGGGAGTAGATATTAGTAACCAACGTGCTTTTGGAAATCGTTATAGTTCTATAAACAATGACGATTGTTGTGATGACGATGATGATGATCCGACGATAGTGATAGTGAAAGTGATTTGAATCAGCCTATCTCAGCAGAAGAAATTTCGAGCGCTTTAAAGACACTTAAAAATCGCAAGGCGGCTGGACCTGATAAAATTATAGGGGAATTTATCAAAAATGCTTCCAAATCAAACTTAGTGATGGAATTTTTTTTAAATTTTTCAATTCCCTGTTTAATAGAGGCATATACCCTGAAAGCTGGTGTGAATCAATTGTTTTACCATTATATAAAAAGGGTGATGTTATGAATCCAAATAACTACAGAGGAATTTCGCTGTGTAATGTATGTAGTAAATTGTATAGTACAATTTTAATAAAAGACTTCAAGTTTGGGTTGAGGATAATAACATTACAGGTGAATTTCAAGCTGGATTTAAACAAAATCATTCCACAACAGACCATAATTGTTCACATTATTAGCTTTCGTTCAAAAACAATTTTGTCTGAATCGTAAATTGTATGTTGCTTTCATCGATTTTGAGAAAGCCTTTGATTCTATTAATAGAACTATACTTTGGCCTATTTTGTTAAAAAACGGAATTCGTGGAAATATGTATAAATGTATTATGAGTATGTATGACCATGTAAAGGCAAGGGTGCGATGTGGTGCTGCTTTAACAGATTATATCAACTGTACATCTGGTGTTAAGCAGGGTGATGTTTGCAGCCCTGTTTTGTTTTCTTTATTTATTAATGAGTTGACTTCCAAAGTCATAAGCTCTGGAAAGCATGGTGCCCATTTTGTAAATGATGTTCTTGAAATATTCATTTTACTTCTTGCTGATGACGTTGCATTAATATCAGAGACTGTAATAGGCCTCCAAACTCAGTTGAATAGTTTGCAAAGGGCAGCTGATTCACTCCAGTTGAAAGTAAATATGAGTAAGAGTAACATAATTGTTTTCAGAAAAGGCGGTTATCTCGCTGCTAGAGAAAAATGGACATACAATGCAATATATATGCCTGTTGTAAATGTATATAAGTACTTAGGGATATATTTCTCTACGAGATTAAGTTTCACTTTTGCATGTAAAGATGTTGCTTACAGAGCCAAAAAACGCATTGCTATGTATTATGAAGAAATTGTCGATGCTTAACAATGAATCTCTTGCCTTGTTTTTGAAATTGTTTGATGCTAAAATCCTGCCTATGTTACAATATGGGGCTGAACTGTGGGGTCTTGATGCTGGAGCTGCACAATGCGAAAAGGTTCATTTATTTTGCTTTAAAAAAGTTTTTGGGTGTCTCGCCACAATCACCAAATGATCTTGTGTATGGTGAGACTGACAGATACCCCATATCTTTGCACTCCACTGTTAAATGTGTCAAGTACTGGTTAAAACTAACTCAGATGGCTGAACATAGATTGCCTCATAAAGCGTATAAAATGCTGTTAGAACTAGATAATAGAGGCAAGATGAACTGGGTGTCGCATGTTAGAATGAAATTATACGAATATGGTTTTGGGTATGTGTGGCTTAACCAAGGTGTCGGAGATATGAACAACTTTGTCCGTACGTTTAAAGAAAGACTTATCGATTGTAGATGGCAAGACTGGAATTTCCATGTTCAAAATAGTAACAGGTTTAGTTTTTATAGAACATTAATGATCTGCATTCTCTCCCAATGTACATGTCAATGCGTATGGACAGGCACCTGAAGTTTATGATGACTAAGTTTAGAACTGGAGTGTCTGATATTTTTGTTCATCATTATCGTTATAAACAAATCAATAACTCTGATCTGCTATGTCCATTATGTCGACAGTCAAGAGAAGATGAAGTGCATTTTGCATTAACCTGTCCAGAATTACAAGATTTAAGAGAAAAAATTCATTCCACGGAAATTTTACACAAGACCTTGCCTGTTCAGGCTTGTCTTGTTAATGACATCTAAGAATGAAAGCATTGTAAAACAGTTTGCTGTTTATCTGTATAAAGCTTTCAAAAGGCGAAGAGTTTTTGTAATGTAATTATCATATTGAATCTGGTGATGCTGCTTTATTGTGTCTCATGTAGATCCCCCTTCTGAGGGGCCAAGGCTATAAGAATAAAACATCTGAATCTGGAGGGAGGGACACTTTTGACACTTTGATACTTTGATATTTTATTGTCATTACCAAAAGGTTTATGAAAAGGGGGTTTAACGGGGCAATAATCATTCCTCTTCCTTTAAAACCTACAAGTATTACACGTTATCCCAATGGTCGTAAAATCAAAAAAAGCAAAACATTAAACACGAATCTTCGAAACCTCTCAGACACGGTACCTTTTAACATTAAAAAATAGCAACAAAAAAAACCCCAAACGACAAAGACAACAAAAATGACACAACAAAAAACAAAAACCCAAAAACACGCACGCACTTTCGACGCACAAAATACACACACACGGGGAAAATATAATATTACGGGATTGATCGCC
Source organism: Conus ventricosus (assembly GCA_018398815.1). Taxonomy (NCBI): domain Eukaryota; kingdom Metazoa; phylum Mollusca; class Gastropoda; order Neogastropoda; family Conidae; genus Conus; species Conus ventricosus. The sequence goes on along the minus strand of CM031618.1, from coordinate 4,259,602 downwards.
CTCACTCTTTAGGCGATGCTATGTTATAAACTTTTCCACTGCTTTTAGTCTTTTTTTTTGTTTAAGTCCTTTTTTAATACATATTACAAATGCTTTGTCTTTTTTTCATTGCTTCGTAATGAACTTGGACGACTTAATTATACGTCGTCATCGACGATAACAAAAAAGCAACATTTTGCCTTTCAAACTATGTAAAAAAGAATATTTTACACGCACATCACTGATGCAGTACATTAAAATAAGAAGGCTTTTCATTTAAATATTACCCACATAAAGGGGCATGGGATTCTGTGGATGTTCCCACTCGAACCATCTTTTTTTGCTTGAAACCACGGTTCGTCCCAACTTGCGTAACAACTTCTTTGCCATTTTTCCTTAATAACCTTAAAAAATTTTTCCGAAGGGAATATTTTTTTTAAGGAGAAAACCCAAATGATATTTTTTTTGGTTTCCCATATCAGAATGCCAGCCCTTTTTTAAAGAAAAATGAGTTACCCTAAATTTCCCCGCAAAAAACTGCTGTTCTTTTCCCTCTCCTTGGACATCCCATATCCAAAGCCCTTTTTCTGTACCCTTTTTCTTTTATTAAAAAGCCCAATTTTTTTTTTCCTCGTTCCTTTGTTTCAGCATATTCAAAAGTTGTCTGCATAAAGTGACTTGGGGTTTCAACATTTTTAACCAGTACCTAAACATTTCACAAAAGATTTATATAAAGAGGGTTTGCCCATCTCTCCGTAAAAAGGGTGTTAGATGCATAAATTTGGGTCCCTAAAGAAAACGCTCATACATGTGTTATTTTTTCTATCCGTGTTTTTTTTTTTGCAACCCCAATTCAGCCCATAAGTAGTAAAGGTTCTTCTTGAATAAAAATTCTCCAAAATATCTACAATCATACATTTCGTTTCCTTAAGGATTCAAATTTCAATGACCCCTTTTTTTTACCTTTCTTAAAGATTTTCCCCACGCAAACTTAACGCAATTTGTTGAAAATACATTCCTAAGTATTTGTTGAATGACTATTTTGAATTTTTGTTTTTCCCATAAAACCTCTTTTTTGTAAAAAAAGAGTCCACCTTTCTGAAGACCACAATGTTTGTTTTATCCAGGTTAAAATGTTAAATAAAACGATCTGCTTCCCCCTTTTTAAAATATTTAAGGTTTTTTAAACCTACAACTGTGCCAGACAAAAAAAATAAACGTCAGCAAACAGTAACAAAAATATTCAATGCCAAGGAAATTTTTTGTAAACCCTGTCTACCTTTTCTAGATAATCCCCTGCTAGTCTTTTTGAAAAAAAAAAAAAACAGCACGGACTCAACGCACCCTTGTTTAACTCCTTTGGGCAATCAAAATAATCCGATACTCACTCTTTACATACCACAGAAGTACCCAGTTGTAAATACTTAAAGGTTTTTTACAAATTTTCCATTCACACCACATTTACGAAGTCATCCACAAACATTGTGTTTTATAGAAACAAATGCTTTCTTAAAAACAACAAAAGAAAAAAAAGTTGTATTTCAGAGTAATATTTTTTTCCCGTGAGTTTAAAGGGAAATATATGGTCTATGGTGCTGTAATTAGTTTTTAAACCCGCTTTTTCCTCACTATTTTCCTTCATTTTAGCCTGTTGTTTTTTTTATTTAATATTGAGTGTAACTTTTTAAAAGCTGGGTTAAACACTCCACAAGTTTTCCCGGGTTGTTTAAACTCCTTTCTTATGTATTGGTATAAATCCCATTTTTGCCTTTAGAGGAAAAATGCTATTTTCAAAAAGTTGTGGAATAAATGGGCAAGGGAAACGAATCAGTGAGTTTTCATCTTTAGCATTTCCGCTATAATTTTGTTGGCCCCGCGCTTTTCCTTCCCTTAAAAAGTTAAATACAGCAACAACTTTTTCTTGGGTATCAGATTGTTAAAAAATGGCTCAATTTGTCATCTTTTTCCACCAAATTTGATTTCTTTTGTAACCTGCTTCAAATTTGGAAAACGCTCCAGAAATGATCATACCAATTTTTACTGAGATTCGTTTTTAAAAAAAAAAAGGTTTTTTTAAACAGATCTTATTAATGCCCAAAAAGTCTTCAATATCAAAGAATCCTTGTTTCTTAATCTGTTTTCATCAAAATTGTTCCTTTGTTTCCTTAAATTAAAGTAAATTTTTCGAGCTAAGATATCCTTCTCTTTTTTTTATTTTGTCCTTAATTATTTTGCATCTCTGAAATTCTTCAGTAATCTTTTAAATTCCTGTTTCTTTCGTTTTCAGTCATCATCAAACCCAAACGTTACTTTTTTTTCCCTCTACCAAAAACTTAACCTAAAAAGCAGCGCCCCCCCCAAAGCATGACAAATTTTTCAAGACTCTCTTCACTCAATCTAATAGTTGACAGGCTTTCTGCAAAATCTCTTAAATTATACATTAAGTTCATTTTTGACTATTTTGCATTTTTATCTGACCATATGATTTTTTTTTCACCTTTTGCGTAAATCTTTTTCCTTTTGGAGGGAGGGGACAGACAGAGAGAAGGGGTGGAGGGGGATAACGATAACGATAAAAGATTTTTTATTCAAAAAAGGCCAAAGCCCCCTTGAAGGGGTATATGCAAAGCTAAATGCAAATTTTTACGCACTTTGTTACTAAAATCATATAATCATATGACTTGTTAGAGTTACAGTTCAAAAATTTCAGTGCTCCGGTTTTAAAGACTTTAAAAACATAAAAAAAAATTCTTAACTTTCCCTTTTTCGACGACAAAAGTAAGACTTAACTAAATAATGATGGTCTGCTAAAATACTTGGCAGGGATATATTTTGCTCTCAAATCATTTAGTGCTGGCAACACAAAGCAAAGTGGACTTCATCCTCTACACCGGATCCACACATAGGGCACAACAAAGACCTTTTATCTTTTTCATACCTCTGTATGTCAGAGACACCTAGTCTAAACTTTGTTAAAGCACATTTTATAAATCTGTTCATATCTATTCCAATGTATGGTTCCGCTATATAATTCATCTTAAATTGTCTGTACATAGAGAATCTATCACTACTTTGGATATGACAATCCCAATCTTGCCACCTACAGTCTATCATGGAGGGAGAGAGAGAGAGAGAGAGAGAGAGAGAGAGAGAGAGAGAGAGAGAGAGAGAGAGAGAGAGAGACCACCCAGCCGACCGTGAAGGGCCATATCACGGCCGTCACCGCGTTGAAGTACGTGCATGTGTGCGTGTGCGTGCGTGTGTGTGTGTGTGTGTGTGTGTGTGTGTGTGTGTGTGTGTGTGTGTGAGGGTGGGCAGGGTGGAGAGGTGGTGGGCAATGTGCACTAGCTGTCCGTCGGAAGACGATACGGGGTAACAAGTACTCCTATCTCCCCCCCCCCCCCCCCCCCCCCCCCCCCCCGCTCACCTCCACTTCCTCCCACCCCACTCTTCCCGACACCTTGGGCAAAAGCCACAGTAACCGAGGGTATGTGTAGAAGGGGCAGACTAAGGGGTGGGGGTGGGTGGAGGGGACAACCCTAGGGGGAGGGTTGAGGGTGGGCTGCGGCGCGGGTGGGGGTGGGGGTGGGGTGAGGTGGGTAGGGCAGCTTCTTATCTCGTGTCAGCAGCCGTTACAATTTCGCTGTACTGCTGTTTGATGGTGGTGTTGGTGGGGGGGTAACCTTTTGTACTGCCAGTCCTTAAAACAACAGGAGTACTTTACAATGGAACGAAGAAATGCTGAGTGCGCGCGCGCGCGCGTGTGTGTGTGTGTGTGTGTGTGTGTGTGTGTGTGGTGTGTGTGTGTGTGTGTGGTGTGTGTGTCCGTGGCCAATCTGTGTTCCACTCGCTCCAACAAAACTACATGGCCGATCTTTCTGAAAAATTTGTAGCATGTTCATTATGGTCACGGATGAATGCCCAATGTATCATTTTAAACCGTTATAGCCATTACTAACGGCTATAACCGGTTTTTCTTCTTTATGGAATATCTCAGAAAGTACTTGCCGATTTTCGTGAAAATTTGCAGGTATTTTCATTATGGTCCCCAGATGATGGCCGATGTTTACCAGAATAGCCGTTACTAACGGCTATAACGGCACAAAACGGGTTTTCCTCTTTATGGAATATCTCACGCGTATTCAAGATAAACTGGGAGTAACGTTTATTATGCTGTACGTCTTGTTGGTTTTTTTTTTCTTTACTATCATTTTGGTGACCTAACCGAGTTTTAGGCAGCCATCCCTCAATGACTGGCTACATACTGTGTGACTGACTACCAACAAGTAAGGTGACTGGCTACTGCACCCTTTTTGTAAATGGGTCCTTTTCAAATGACATGCCACTCGGTGTTGACAGTCTACTCAACATTTTGCCAACACCACGTCTGCTTGACGGTGACGTGCTACCAGATGTGGACCAGCGTTATTCATCTGCGTCCCCCCCTGCCCCAGTACGCCCACCCGTGTCACGCACCCCTGCATTCATGTCCTCTCTGCCCCCGTATACGGCCACCCACGTCACGACCTTCACTGGCCAACCCATACCAATGGGATACCAACATCCACGTCTCCAACCCCCCCACACATCAGTTTTCAAGTGCTCCTTTACACCCGCCCCCTTTCATAAACACCTGTTCCCGAGACACCCTGCGTCCGCGCCTTTTCCACCCCCTCCATCTCTCTCCCACCCTTTTGGCCATCCATGTCACGTCCTGCTTACTAGCCCCCCCCCCCCCCCCCAGCCATTACGCCCCACCCACGTGCATTAACGTCCCCACACACACGTTCCCGCCCATTTCTCATGCCCCAATACCCCACTATGTCACACTCTTCTTTCGCGCCCCCTCTGCCTCAATGCGCCCACCATGTTATGCCCTTCATCCGCCCCCTCTCCCTCAATGCGCCCACCATGTTATGCCCTTCGTCCGCTCCCTGTGCCCAATAAGTCACCCACGTGCCGCCCTTCATCTGGGCTCCCTCTGCCCCAATAAGTCACCCACCTCACGCCCTTCATCTGGGCTCCCTCTGCCCCAATAAGTCACCCACCTCACGCCCTTCATCTGGGCCCCCTCTGCAGCAATGTCACCCACCTCACGCCCTTCATCTGGCCCCCTCTGCAGCAATATGTCACCCACCTCACACCCTTCCTCTGGGCTCCCTCTGCCCCAATAAGTCACCCACCTCACGCCCTTCATCTGGACCCCCTCTGCCCCAATAAGTCACCCACGTCACGCCCTTCATCTGCGCCCCCTCTGCCCCAATAAGTCACCCACCTCACGCCCTTCATCTGGGCCCCCCTCTGCCCAATAACACAACCACATCAAGACCTTCATCCACACCCCATCTGCCCCAACACCCCACCATGTCACGCCCTTCATCTGCACCCCCTCTGCCTCATGTTATGCCTTTCATGCGCGCCCCCTCTGCCCCAGCAAGTCTCCTACGTCATACCTTTCATCGGCACCCCATCTGCCCCAATAAGACCCCCACGTCATACCCTTCATCGGCACCCCATCGGCTCCAATATGCCACCCTGACACGCCCTTCATCCCCGCCCTTACCTTCCCAAATACGCCCATCCCACATCATGCCCTTTATCAGCGCTCCTCTGCTCCAATACGCCCACCCACATCATGCCCTTTATCAGCGCCCCTCTGCTCCAATACGCCCACCCACATCATGCCCTTTATCAGCGCCCCTCTGCTCCAAATACGCCCACCCACATCATGCCCTTTATCAGCGCCCCTCTGCTCCAATACGCCCACCCACATCACGCTCTTTATCCGCGCCCCTATTGCCCTATACGTATACCCACGTCACGTTCTTCGTCCGCGCCTACTCTGCCCAATGCTCAAACGAACATCAGGCCATTCATCTGCCCAGCAGGCTCACCGACATCATGGCTTCATCAGCCCCTTTGCCCCCCAAATGCCCGCCCACCCACCCACGCTTTTTGTACGCCGACCCATGTCAAGCCCTGCATCCTCCCCATCTAGGTCATGCTCAAAACTCCGTCTCTCTGTATCCAATCCATGTCACACCATGAAATCAGCCTCCCCCACCTATCTGCTACCCCGCCCATGTCAGGCGCTGAAAACCCCACCCCCTAGAATCCTACCCACGTCACGGCCTGGAAACGGACCCCCCCCCCCTCCATCTGTATCCCAAACGTTCATCATGATCTGAAATCCACCCCCCCCCCCTTTTTATGTGAAGCCCAAAGACCCCTACTCCCTGTACTCTCACCAATATCACACCTGCGCCTGCATCCTTTACCCTCAATCCCCCGCTTGTATTTGCATTTCCCCTCTCCCTGTCCCCCCCCCCCCCACCACCACCACACACCTCATGACATACCCTGTATTCACAACCGCCGTACTCTCACCAATATCATATACTGTATCCGTGTCCACCATACCTGCTACCATGTCGATCACAGCATCCGCCACCCCCTCACCCCCCATCCATGGCACATCCTGCATCCACAACTTCGTTTCCATGGTATACCCTGCATCCACGTCCCCAGCATCCCCACACGTCATACCCTGCATCGTGCCTCTCTACCCCCCTCACACCTATGCCGATACATGTAGCACCCTCGTACGTGCCTCTTCTTCCCCCTCCCCTTTCCATCGACATCCATGTCACATCATGTATCTGTGCTTACCTCCCCCCCCCCCCCCAATTCACCCATGTCAAGCCCTGCACACACGCTCTCTCCTTCACAGTACGCCCTCCCATGTGCGCATACACGCCCCCCCCCCCCCCCCCGTCTCCTTTCGCCTATACATTTCACGCGCTGCATCCGTCCCTCTCCCCTCCATTCGCCCAGCCATTTCATACCCTGTATCCTCGCCCACCTTCCTCGCCCGCCCATGTCAAACCCTGCTCCTGCGCCCCATCTGCCCCAATACACCCACCCATGTCACGCCATGCATTCGCGCCCTTCTGCTCCAATAAACACCATGTCACGCCCTTCGTTTGTACTCCCACTGCCCCAATAAGAGACCCATGTCACGCCCTTAATCCGCCCCTATGCCCCAATAAGACACCATGTCACGCGCTTAATCCGGTTCCTATGCTCCAATAAGACACCCATGTCACGCCCTTAATCCGGCCCCTATGCCCCAATAAGACACCCATGTCACGCCCTACATCCTGCCCGTATGCCCCAATAAGACACCCCTGTCACGCCCTTCATCCATCCCCTATGCCCCAATAAGACACCCATGTCACGCCCTACATCCTGCCCGTATGCCCCAATAAGACACCCATGTCACGCCCTTCATCCGGCCCCTATGCCCCAATAAGAGACCCATGTCACACCCTTCATTCAGCCCCTATGCCCCAATAAGACACCCATGTCACGCCCTTCATTGGGCCCCTATGCCCCATGTCACGCCCTTCATCCATCCCCTATGCCCCAATAAGACATCCATGTAACGCCCTTCATCCATCCCCTATGCCCCATAAGAGACCCATGTCACGCACTTCATCCGCGCCCCATTGCCCCAATAAGAAACCCATGTCACACCCTTCATGTGCCCTAATAAACACCCATGTCACACCCTTCATCCAGCCCCCATGCCCCAATAAGAGACCCATGTCACACCCTTCATGTGCCCCAATAAGACACCCATGTCACCCCCTTCATCCAGCCCTTATTCCCCAATAAGACACCCATGTCACGCCCTTCATCCAGCCCATATTCCCCAATAAGACGCCCATGTTACGCCCTTCATCCAGCCCTTTGTTCCCCAATAAGACACCCATGTCACACCCTTCATCCAGCCCTTGTTTCCCCAATAAGACACCCATGTTACGCCCTTCGTCCAGCCCTTGTTCCCCAATAAGACACCCATGTCACGCCCTTCATCCACGCTCCCTTTGCCCGATACGTCCAACCTTGTTACACCCTTCATCCGAGCCCCTTTCCCTGCCCCAAAAACGCCCACCATGCCACGCCCTTTATCCACATCCCCTCTGCCCCAATACGCCCACCATGCCACGCCCTTTATCCACATCCCCTCTGCCCCAATACGCCCACCATGCCACGCCCTTTATCCACATCCCCTATGCCCCAATACGCCCACCATGCCACGCCCTTTATCCACATCCCCTCTGCCCCAATACGCCCACCATGCCACGCCCTTTATCCACATCCCCTCTGCCCCAATACGCCCACCATGCCACGCCCTTTATCCACATCCCCTCTGCCCCAATACGCCCACCATGCCACGCCCTTTATCCACATCCCCTCTGCCCCAATACGCCCACCATGCCACGCCCTTTATCCACATCCCCTCTGCCCCAATACGCCCACCACGCCACGCCCTTTATCCACATCCCCTCTGCCCCCAATACGCCCACCATGCCACCCCTTTATCCACATCCCCTCTGCCCCAATACCCCCACCATGCCACGCCCTTTATCCACATCCCCTCTGCCCCAATACGCCCACCATGTCACGCCCATTATCCACATCCCCTCTGCCCCAATGCGCCCACCATGTCACGCCCTTTATCCACATCGCCTCTGCCAATACACACCCACAAACGTCACACCATTAAATCCGCACCCGCTTTCTTTCCGTGTGACGCCATGCATCGTCCCCCCCTCTGTCCCAATATGCCCATCCCCATCACTTCTTTCTTTGTCACCCCCTCTGTCCCAATATGCCCATCCCCATCACTTCTTTCATCGTCACCCCTCTGTCCCAATATGCCCATCCCATCACTTCTTTCATCGTCACCCCTCTGTCCCAATATGCCCATCCCATCACTTCTTTCATCGTCACCCCCTCTGTCCCAATAGGCCCACCCCGAATCACTTCTTTCATCGTCACCCTCTGTCCCAATATGGCCATCCCCATCACGTCTTTCATCGTCACCCTTCTGTCCCAATATGCCCATCCGCATTACTTCTTTCATCGTCGCCCCTCTGTCCCAATATGCCCATCCCCATCACGACTTTCATCGTCACCCCTCTGTCCCAATATGCCCATCCCCATCACGTCTTTCATCGTCACCCCTCTGTCCCAATATGCCCATCCGCATCACTTCTTTCATCGTCGCCCCTCTGTCCCAATATGCCCATCCCCATCACGTCTTTCATCGTCACCCCTCTGTCCCAATATGCCCATCCCCATCACGTCTTTCATCGTCACCCCTCTGTCCCAATATGCCCATCCCCATCACGTCTTTCATCGTCACCCCTCTGTCCCAATATGCCCATCCCCATCACTTCTTTCATCGACGCCCCTTTGTCCCAATATGCCCATCCGCATCACTTCTTTTATCGACGCCCCTCTGTCCCAAATGCCCATCCGCATCACTTCTTTCATCGTCACCCCCTCTGTCCCAATATGCCCATCCGCATCACTTCTTTCATCGTCACCCCCTCTGTCCCAACGGGCCCATCCGAATCACTCTTTCATCGTCACCCCCCTGTCCCAATATGCCCATCCGAATCACTTCTTTCATCGTCACACCTCTGTCCCAATATGCCCATCTGCATCACTTCTTTCATCGTCACCCCTCTGTCCCAATATGCCCATTCGAATCACTTCTTTCATCGTCACCCTCTGTCCCAAAAACACCCATCCGCATCACTTCTTTCATCGCCCTCCCCCCCCCCCCCCCCCCCTCCGTCTCAATATGCCCATCACATCACTTCTTTCTTTGAGTCCCTCTGCCCCAATATGCCCATCTGCATCACTTCTTTCATCGTCACCCCTCTTCTCCCAATATGCCCACCCCCATCACTTTTTTCTTCGACGCCCCTCTGTCCCAATATGCCCATCACATCACTTCTTTCATCGTCACCCCTCTGTCCCAAAAAGCCCATCACATCACTTCTTTCATCGTCACCCCCTCTGTCCCAATATGCCCATCCCAATCACTTCTTTCTTCGACGCCCCTCTGTCCCAATATGCCCATCCCCATCACTTCTTTCATCGTCACCCCCTCTGTCCCAATATGCCCATCCCATCACTTCTTTCATCGTCACCCCTCTGTCCCAATATGCCCATCCCATCACTTCTTTCTTCGACGCCCCCTGTACGCTCACCCTACCCTGCCCCGACATCTTCACTCCCTTGTCCCTCCCTCTCCCCCAACTTTTTGTCACGCCCTGACACCCACGCCTCCCATACCTTAACCCATGACGGGCCCCGAAATCTGTGCACCCTTTACGCCCCTTCATGTCGTGCCTTCCCTTACCTACCCCTACCTTTTTCAGGCTGTAAAACCCGCGCTTCCCGTACCCAGACCCATGTCACGCCCTTAAATCCGCACCCCCACCCCCATCTTCCTCTTCTGCCCCTCATCCTGGTCAGACGCGGGAATCTGAACCCACAACCCCACCCATATTCCCAAATGTGTCACGCCTTGAATTTGCCACCCCCCCCCCCCCCCCTCCCCCAAAATAAAAAAAAAAACCCCAACAAAACCAAACATGTTACATTCTGCTTCCACACCCCCTGTATTCCATCCATGTCAATCCTTGTACCTTCATCCCGCCCCCCCCCCCTCCCCACACCCATGCCAAACCCTGAAATCCGTGCTCCCCCCCCCCTCCCCCCACTCAGGCAACACTCTACATCTGCACCTCCTCCACGTCCCCCCCCCCCCCCCCCCCCCCGACCATCCGTATCTCCACCCATGTTATGCGCTGTGTCCCCGTCCTTTATATCCACTGCCATGTACGTTGTGTCCCCGTCCTTTATATCCACTGCCATGTTGTACGTTGTGTCCCCCCGTCCTTTATAATCCACTGCCATGTTGTACGTTGTGTCCCCGGTCCTTTATATCCACTGCCATGTTGTACGTTGTGTCCCCGTCCTTTATATCCACTGCCATGTTGTACGCTGTGTCCTGTCCTTTATATCCACCGCCATGTTGTACGCTGTGTCCTGTCCTTTATATCCACCGCCATGTTGTACGCTGTGTCCTGTCCTTTATATCCACTGCCCTGTTGTACGCTGTGTCCCCCGTCCTTTATAATCCACTGTCACGTTGTACGCTGTGTCCCCGTCCTTTATATCCACTGTCATGTTGTACGCTGTTTCCCCGTCCTTTATATCCACTGCCATGTTGTACGCTGTGTCCCCGTCCTTTATATCCACTGCCATGTTGTACGCTGTGTCCCCGTCCTTTATATCCACTGCCATGTTGTACACTGTGTCCCCGTCCTTTATATCCACTGAAATGTTGTACGCTGTGTCCCCCATCCTTTATATCCACTGCCATGTTGTACGCTGTGTCCTGTCCTTTATATCCACTGCCATGTTGTACGCTGTGTCCTGTCCTTTATATCCACTGCCATGTTGTACGCTGTGTCCTGTCCTTTATATCCACTGCCATGTTGTACGCTGTGTCCTGTCCTTTATATCCACTGCCATGTTGCACGCTGTGTCCCTGTCCTTTATATCCACTGAAATGTTGTACGTTGTGTCCCCGTCCTTTATATCCACTGCCATGTTGTACGCTGTGTCCCCGTCCTTTATATCCACTGAAATGTTGTACGTTGTGTCCCCGTCCTTTATATCCACTGCCATGTTGTACGTTGTGTCCCCGTCCTTTATATCCACTGAAATGTTGTACGCTGTGTCCCCGTCCTTTATATCCACTGCCATGGTGTACGCTGTGTCCCCGTCCTTTCTATCTACTGCCATGTTGTACGTTGTGTCCCCGTCCTTTATATCCACTGCCATGTTGTACGCTGTGTCCCCGTCCTTTATATCCACTGCCATGTTGTACGCTGTGTCCCCCGTCCTTTATATCCACTGAAATGTTGTACGCTGTGTCCTGTCCTTTATATCCACTGCCATGTTGTACGTTGTGTCCCCGTCCTTTATATTCACTGCCATGTTGTACACTGTGTCCCTGTCCTTTATATCCACTGCCATGTTGTACGCTGTGTCCTGTCCTTTATATCCACTGCCATGTTGTACACTGTGTCCTGTCCTTTATGTCCACTGCCATGTTGTACTTGTGTCCCTGTCCTTTATATCCACTGCCATGTTTGTACACTGTGTCCCCCATCCTTTATATCCACTGCCAGTTGTACGTTGTGTCCCCCGTCCTTTATATCCACTGAAATGTTGTACGCTGTGTCCTGTCCTTTATATCCACTGCCATGTTGTACGTTGTGTCCTGTCCTTTATATCCACTGCCATGTTGTACACTGTGTCCCTGTCCTTTATATCCACTGCCATGTTGTACACTGTGTCCCCCGTCCTTTATATCCACTGTCATGTTGTACGCTGTGTCCCCGTCCTTTATATCCACTGCCATGTTGTACGCTGTGTCCCCCGTCCTTTATATCCACTGCCATGTTGTACGTTTGTCCCCCGTCCTATAATATCCACTGCCATGTTGTACACTGTGTCCCCCGTCCTTTATATCCACTGCCATGTTGTACACTGTGTCCTGTCCTTTATATCCACTGCCATGTTTGTACGCTGTGTCCTGTCCTTTATATCCACTGCCATGTTGTACGTTGTGTCCTGTCCTTTATAATCCACTGCCATGTTGTACGTTGTGTCCTGTCCTTTATATCCACTGCCATGTTGTACGCTGTGTCCCCCGTCCTTTATATCCACTGCCATGTTGTACGTTGTGTCCTGTCCTTTATATTCACTGCCATGTTGTACGTTGTCTCCTGTCCTTTATATCCACTGCCATGTTGTACGCTGTGTGTCCCCGTCCTTTATATCCACTGCCATGTTGTACGCTGTGTCCCCCGTCCTTTATATCCACTGCCATTTTGTACGTTGTGTCCTGTCCTTTATATCCACTGCCATGTTGTACGTTGTGTCCTGTCCTTTATATCCACTGCCATGTTATACGCTGTGTGTCCCCGTCCTTTATATCCACTGCCATGTTGTACGCTGTGTCCCCCGTCCTTTATATCCACTGCCATGTTGTACGCTGTGTCCCTGTCCTTTATATCCACTGCCATGTTGTACGCTGTGTGTCCCCGTCCTTTATATCCACTGCCATGTTGTACGCTGTGTCCCCCGTCCTTTATATCCACTGCCATGTTGTACGCTGTGTCCCCGTCCTTTATATCCACTGCCATGTTGTACACTGTTCCTG
>CM031618.1:4229021-4241521 GCA_018398815.1 Conus ventricosus | reverse complement strand
AACATAGTCCTGGAATGCATCATGAATGATCCACCTGAAGATCATGTCAACACACTCAGCACGGCAAGAACTATCACGACCCTTCACTTTGCAGAGAACTTCCATGGCCTGGCAGGCACGGAACAAGAACTAAACAAACTTGTTCAAACACTGAATGAAACATCCGCGAGACATACTATGGATATCCACACCGAGAAGACCAAGCTAATGGCCAGCCACAACACCACCTCCAGTACTGATACAACCATGGATAGAAGCTAGAACTGTTAAACAGTTCATATATCTGGAATTTATTTTCAGCGGTTTGGGGTTTCAATGAAACACCCTCTCAAGATCAGCAGAGACATCAGTTCTGTCCAGACTGAACCCTGTATGGAGAGACAATGACATCTCAGTGAAACACAGATCTGGCTCCTACATGCACGGTGTATTTTTTCCTGTAAGCACACGCGACATGGCCCTGGAAGAAAGAACCCAAGCACAGAAATGAAGAGTCACTGGAAGAGACACGTCAGATATACTGATTATATCACAATTGAACAAGTGTACAGGACCATCAGAAAAAACAACAACAACACACACACATCGCGCGGGCCATACGAAGATTTGCTGACACCAGCAAAGCAAAGAAACTAAGTTGGCATTGTCATGAAGATCCAAACGGCCCTGTTAGAATAATCCTCCAGGAAAGTGTTGAAGGAGCGAGACAAAGGGGAAGGAGACGATGGCTGACAACACTGATGAAGGGACAGGGAAACCATCTGCAGAGCCTAAGGCCTCTGAACATAACCGACAGAACTGGAGGAATGTGGTGAACACTTCTTCAGTGCCATGCCCCAATCATTTCACACGGACCTGGGAAAAGAAACAGATATTAGTGACACTAAGACAACATTATTTTTGTATTTCAAATGACTTTTTAATGCAGAACGTGCGCGTGAATCTAGGACTGTGGCATCTTAGCGTGTTTCTAATAATTTGGATACACGGCTTTCAAATGTACTCGAGAGTCAAAATATAAAATGTTCACGTTATCATCTTTCTCAGCTAAAATGTTAATCTTCTCACCTGTCGTCAGTGAAATATAATTATTATCAAATCTGACCTGTCGGTTCTTTTAGTGAGGTATGCCAGACACTGTTGGACCCGATGTAATACATCACAGAACACAATTGTTGTTGTTTAATAATTCATTTCTATAATTTACAACTGGCTGGGGAGAGACAGCGTGTGTCTAGCTCTTTTCAGGTACTCGTTACCAGAGCCTAACAATACTTTCTTTGTTTCTGAATTCAAGAACAGACTTCGAATAAAAACGATTAGCTTTTGACAACTTACCTTATTCTGAAAAAGATGTTAAGCCAGCTTCATGGTATGAATTCAATATATTTGTATGTATCAGATTGCCAAGAACTAATTTAACAGCTCTGCTATTCAATATATCTGTATGTATCAGACTGCCAAGAACTAATTTAACAGCTCTGCTGTCTGTAGATGTATTTCATTCAACAAGCTGTGCAAGGTTAAAAAATAAACTTATTCATACATCAATTTTGATCGGACGAGGCCAGTGACTGTGGTAACGGAGGTTTATTGTTGTTGTAGTATCTTGATCCCACGGTCAACCATCAACTGCTGTAAAAAAAAAATCGACCTTTTCCTTGCTGTCATTATCAAATTCTCAATTTCCAATGTAATTTCTTGTCAAGTGAGTATCCCAAAACTTCGTCTCGTGAAAGTTGCTACACTTGATGTTGTAGCAATAATGTCGGATTCTCCCCGTTAAAAATCTCATTATTAGTGTTTTCTCGCCTGAATGTGTCAGCCCTTATCACTCCATGTACAAGTTAAATGGAATTATCTCCAGGTTACAAATATCTTGTTTAATTCATTTCACTCGTCTTCTTTGATTTGCATTATTTTTTTAAATGAAAATATTGTCTGAATGTTATACCGTACGTCTTTTTGTTCTGATGGTACTTTAGGTAGGTCGTAAGTCGGAGTATCACACACAACAGAAGTAATAATGATACACTGAAGGGTATGGATATCTGAAAAGATGACCAGATATTACCGACGCTTACACATTCAGATTCTCCAGATTCACAGAAACTGCTGATACGAAACTTCGCTTATTCTACTCATTTTTTACATTTTGGAGCAGTTTTGCAAGTTAAATGTTATTGTACACTTTTAATGATAAATAGGACAATTTATTATTATAACTCAATTAAACAAATAGTAAAAGCAAGGTTTATGACCTTCAAAGTCAATGCCACAAAACATTAAAGCACCATTCAGGAATAATAGTAAACACAAGAGAAAACGGTATAAGTACAGAGAAGAGAGAGAGAGAGAGAGAGAGAGAGAGAGAGAGAGAGAGAGAGAGAGGGAGAGAGAGAGAGAGAGAGAGAGAGAGAGAGAGAGAGAGGGGGGGGGGGGAGAGAACACCGCGATCTACATCAAGTGAAGCGGTATTCCCAGCAACGTGCAAAAAGAAAATACATGAAAACAAAAAATGTAATCGAGACCTGTTTGACAAAGTCAATCAAAAACAGCACAACTGGTCAAAACACCACAAACGTATTTCATTCGACGCCTGTCCATACCCATCTTTCCCCCTATCCTCTGGCTCCTCCACAAACACATCAATTGACATGGTTGCTCCAAAGTGTCAACTCACTCGCTGCCCCCCTCCCAACCGCCCCATCCCCCCCCCCCCCCCCCCCCGTGCACATAAAAACACAAAACACGAGCGCCCGCGCACACACATACAACGCACGCACGCGCGCGCACACACACACACACACACGCTCGAACATACAAACAAGCGCGCGCGCGCACACACACACACAACAACGCGAGTGGGCACACAAACACACACGCACGCACGCGCACGTACACACACACACAAAAGCACAAGCGCGCGCAAGCTCACGACTATATATGCGCGCGCACTAATTATATAACCATGCGCGCGCCCGCACGCAAAACACACATCTCACACACACAAACACGCGCACACAAGACACACACAACGCGCTCGCAAACACACACGCACACACACACACATACACGCACGTGCGCTCACGTCTGCACATGTATACATATACAACCATGCGTGCGCGCACACATACATATTCATATTCAACCATATGCGCGCGCACGCTAGATGTATGTATCACACACACACACACACACACACACACACTCCACACCACACCATACCACACACACACTCCACACCACAACACAACACACCACACACTCACACACACACACACACACACACACACACACACACACACACACTCCACACCACAACACACCACACCACACACTCACACACACACACACACACACACACACACACACACACACACACACACACACACACACACACACACACGTACGTATCCTCGGTGGAAGCCAGTACAGAGTGTGGAACGTCACCACTTACTCTTGGTTCGAGTTTTGCAGCATGATTTTGAATTGACTGGGTTTTTTTAAGTCAAAAAATATTGCCAGCCTTTTTTCTTTTCGAGCTTATCTTATGTGCATCAGTCTTTTTCTTAACGGGCCTGATGCACTATAAATATTTTTTCCAGAGGCTTTTTAAAACGATCTCCGGGCAGTTTTAACTATAAATACAATTCGAGCAACACTTTTACGCGAAAAGAAAGACTTCAAACGTCTGTTAAATTCCTTGTATGTAATAAATGAATTTGGATTTTGATGAACAGATAAAATCTCATCTTCCTCTCTTCAACTCGTGATATCAGAAGTGAGTCTTGACTATAAATTGCTCTCCAAGAATGTCTTACAAACGTCTATGCTTTGTCAACTATATCATGCTAACAGTGCTTCCCAATTTCACAGGAAACAATGGCAGTTTCTTATTATTATTCTTAAATTTTCCACACGTGCACATTTTTGGATTCGGATATTTCAGAATGAGGAAAATCAGAAAATAATACAATTCTGGTTTCAGCTTTGTTGCTGTGATTTGACCTGAAAATGACGAAGGACTGGCGGGAGAAGAATGTGAAAAGGATCCATGAATGACCGGAGAAGAGCGTTAAAATGGTCAGTGACTCACTGGAGAAGAACATGAAAAAGATGAATAACCGACTGGAGACGAACCTGAAAACGATGACTGACTGACTGGAGAAGAACTTGAAAACGATGACTGACTGGAGAAGAACTTATAAACGACGATTGACTGACTGGAGAAGAACTTATAAACGATGACTGACTGGAGAAGAACTTATAAACGATGACTGACTGGAGAAGAACTTATAAACGACGATTGACTGACTGGAGAAGAACTTATAAACGATGACTGACTGGAGAAGAACTTATAAACGACGATTGACTGACTGGAGAAGAACTTATAAACGATGACTGACTGGAGAAGAACTTATAAACGATGAATGGCTGACTGGAGAAGAACTTATAAACGATGACTGACTGACTGGAGAAGAACTTATAAACGATGACTGACTGGAGAAGAACTTATAAACGATGACTGACTGGAGAAGAACTTATAAACGATGACTGACTGGAGAAGAACTTATAAACGATGACTGACTGGAGAAGAACTTATAAACGACGACTGACTGACTGGAGAGGATGTGAAAGCGATGACTGACTGACGTCAGAGGAAAGTGACAATGATGACTGACTAGAGGAGAATGTGAACACAATAAATGGCTGAAGGAACAAGAGCGTGAGAATGACGAATGGTGAACGGGACGTGAAGACAATGTGAGAATGGTAAGAAAAGGGAAAATGATGAATAAATGACGGGGAAAGGAGAGGAAGATGAAAGTGGAATGGGAGAAGAACGAGAGAAGGATGAAAAAAAAAAATGTTCGGACGAGGTAACAAGAATGTGAAAAGAACGCATAATGGATAGGGTTACAACGGAACTTAAGAATAGTGAAGGAAGTATGAAAGGAGTCAACGTGAAGGATGAATAACAGACAATTATAAATGACAGGTGCGATGAGTTGCCATTACATCCATGAAGGAGAGAAGAGGGGAACCTGAACATGATGTACGGTGGACAGGACAGTAGAAGGTTCAGAAGAGGGAAAAGACGAGAGGAGCATGAGAATGACAGATTCAGCTATATGAACATAGAGCAGCCTGAGAATGACAGATTCAGCTTTCTGAACACAGAGCAGCCTGAGAATGATCCAGTGATGGACAGCTATATGAACACAGAGCAGCCTGAGAATGATCCAGTGATGGACAGCTATATGAACACAGAGCAGCCTGAGAATGATCCAGTGATGGACAAACTGGGCAAAATCAAACGAGAAAACAATACTTTTTTTCACGAGGTGAAAAGAAGAAAATGTGAAAATGATCAATGATGTATGAAAGGTGACGGACAGAATTGTGGATGGGAATCTAGCGTGAGAACGATGAAGGACGTGATAAGAAAGAAATGAAGAAAGGAGTGTGAGGCAATAGATTAATGAACACTAGACAGCGTGGGAACGGTGCAGCGATGGCCAGAATAGAAGGAAGGAAACAAGGGAAAGATAAGTGTTCACACAAAGAGAAAAGGAGGGGTGAGGATGATGAAGAGGACACTGGAGAAGGGAGATAAGTGGGAGGAACGTGGGAAGGACATGAAAATGGGACATCGTCAGAGTCATCTACAGATGAATGGAACGAGAACAGAAGCAGAGAAAAACGAATGCTGCATGCGATCAGAAAAGAAGAATGAAAGAATGACGAATGACAGACGAAATCAGAGAAGAGAACGCGGGAATGATGAATGGCGAACTTGATGAAGAGGATGACGCAAAAATGATGAAAGCTGAAAGATGGGAAGCGTAAAAATGATGAATGTTGGACTGGCGGGAAAGTTGCGAACGATTCATATCGGACAGGGAAAACGTGAGAATAAAGCATTGTGGAGAGCGGGAAAACGTGGGAATGACGAATGTTAGACGGAGGAAAACGTGAGAATAATGAATGTTCGATCAGGGAAATAGTGAAAATAATGAAGGTCGGATGGGGAAAAAGGTAGAATAATGAATGTTGGACTGAGGCAAACGTGAAAACGATGAATGTTGGATGGAGGAAACGTGAATATGAAACATTTTGGAGTGGCGAAAAACATGAAAATGAAGAATATTGAGCGGGAAAAAACGTGAAAATAAATAATGTAGGACAGGGGAAAAAACGAAAAGGATGAATGCTAGACTGGAGCAAAATGTGAGAATGATGAATGTTGGAGTGGGGGAAACGTAAGAATAATGACTTAAGGACAGGGGAAAAACCTGAAAAGGATGAATGTTAGACTCGGGGAAATGTGACAACGATGAACGTTGAGGTGGGGAATATGAGAATGATGAATGTTCGAATATGGGAAAACATGAACATTGAACAGGTGGGCGGAGTGGGGAGGAGGGAGGGAAGGAGGGGGGAGGGGAGGGGGCGTGACAATGAATAATGTTGATTGAGGAAAAGGTAAGAATAATGAACATTGGACTGCACGAAAAGGTGACATTGATAAGTGACGAAGTATGGTAAACATGCGAATGGTAAATGTTGGACGGGAGGTGTGCGCGCGCGTGCGAACGCGTGTGTAAGTGTGTGCGAGTGTGTGTGTGTGTAGGAAAATTAAAGGAGGCGGGAGAGGGTATGGGGGGGGGGGGGGGGGGCGGCGGCGCGTGAAAATGATCAATGCTGGACAGGAGGAAAAGATGAGACCTAGAAGTGTGGAACTGCGGGAAAAAGTGAAAATGAGGAATGCTGGACGTAAGGAAAAGACGAGACCTAGAAATGTGGAACTGTAGGAAAACGTGAAAATGAGGAATGTTGGACATGAGGAAAAGATGAGACCTAGAAATGCGGAACTGGGGGAAAACGTGAAAATGAGGAATGTTGGACGTGAGCAAAAGAGGAGACCTAGAAATGTGGAACTGCAGGAAAACGTGAAAATGAGGAATGTTGGACGTGAGCAAAAGAGGAGACCTAGAAATGTGGAACTGCAGGAAAACGTGAAAATGAGGAATGTTGGACATGAGGAAAAGAGGAGACCTAGAAATGTGGAACTGTGGGAAAACGTGAAAATGAGGAATGTTGGACGTGAGCAAAAGGGGAGACCTAGAAATGTGGAACTGTAGGAAAACGTGAAAATGAGGAATGTTGGACATGTGGAAAAGAGACTTAGAAGTGTGGAACTGCGGGAGAACGTGAAAATGAGGAATGTTGGACATGTGGAAAAGAGACCTAGAAGTGTGGAACTGTAGGAAAACGTGAAAATGAGGAATGTTGGACGTGAGGAAAAGATGAGACCTAGAAGTGTGGAACTGTGGGAAAACGTGAAAATGAGGAATGTTGGACATGAGGAAAAGAGGAGACTTAGAAGTGTGGAACTGTGGGAAAACGTGAAAATGAGGAATGTTGGACGTGAGGAAAAGATGAGACCTAGAAGTGTGGAACTGTGGGAAAACGTGAAAATGAGGAATGTTGGACGTGAGGAAAAGATGAGACCTAGAAGTGTGGAACTGTGGGAAAACATGAAAATGAGGAATGTTGGACATGAGGAAAAGAGGAGACCTAGAAGTGTGGAACTGTGGGAAAACGTGAAAATGAGGAATGTTGGACATGAGGAAAAGAGGAGACCTAGAAATGTGGAACTGTGGGAAAACATGAAAATGAGGAATGTTGGACATGAGGAAAAGAGGAGACCTAGGGGGCACTTATATGGCAGCCTGTTTGTTGACCTATAGTCCAGGGGGCACTTATATGGCAGCCTGTTTGTTGACCTATAGTGCTGGGAGCTAAACGGAACTTCACCCTTAGGCAAAAGTGTCACGCAAGAAGTGAACATAGCACTGTATAACGTACAACGGAGAAAACGGTCAGGACACTGTGTGTGTGTGTGTGTGTGTGTGTGTGTGTGTGTGTGTGTGTGTGTGTGTGTGTGTGTGTGTGTGTGTGTGCGCGCGCTCGCGTTCGTTCGTGTGTGCATGCGCGCGCGCGCGCGCGTGTGTGTGTGTGTGTGTGTGCGTGTGCGTACCAGTGCGTGCGCTTATAATAAATTTCAGTTGAAGAGGAGAGCGTCTTTTACAAACGGTAAACGACAGCTCCAGACATAATCGGACACTGGATGGCTGGATACAAACGAAGGAAGTTCTTGTCAGACTGAGCTCCTCCGGATATGTGGTGAAAAACAACAAAGTCTTGGCATACCGGCCCCACAATCACCAAGAGAAGAGTGTTCGTGTTCTGAGGAGAAATTAATTATTAAAAGCCGAAAGCATCGTCAGAAACAAAAACTGAGATGCCATGTCGGAGATGGGCACGGACAATGTCTGTTTCAGTGCAGCTCGAACAGACCCCACAGAGCATTTCCAGGGCTGTCACCTCGTACCCAAAAGACAGGCAAACAACACACAAAGAAACCAAGCATACAATACAAACAGACGAACAATAAACCAACAAGTCACTCCCCTCAATGGAACACTCAGATTTACTCACAGTTTACAGGTGCACTTTTTGTGATATAATATATATATAAGCATTTTTAAATGGATCAATTGTGTACATAAACAAATCCTTCAACTGAAGCAGCCCAAGCAATAACTCATGGGGCACAGGTGCACTTCTTCATCATATTTCCATGCTGCCGTCCTTCAGTCGATCAAACTAACCCATCTTCAGTGCCCTGGCCACTCTAAGCATTTCGCTCAGAGTTTTCTTTAACAAAACAAAAGGAAAAAAACGATTAAAAAATCCTTTTGAGATAATTTCAGTGCAAAAAAAGACACACCCAAATCCTAATTAATGAACAACATCGCCACAGGGACACCAAGTGCCAGCTCCAGTGGTTAGGATCTCATTATCAAGTCACCAGATAAAAACGAATTTGCATCTTACCAAGTTTATCAAGAAAAAAGGCTTTCCAGACCACAGAAGATGAACAACCACAGGAAATGAACAGACCACAGGAAGATGAACAGACCACAGGAAGATGAACAGACCACAGGGAAAATGAACAGACCACAGGAAGATAAACAGACCACAGGGAAAATGAACAGACCACAGGGGAACAGACCACAGGAAGATGAACAGACCACAGGAAGATGAACAGACCACAGGAAGATAAACAGACCACAGGAAGATGAACAGACCACAGAAGATGAACAGACCACAGGAAGATGAACAGACCACAGGAAGATAAACAGACCACAGGAAGATGAACAGACCACAGGGAAAATGAACAGACCACAGGAAGATAAACAACCACAGGAAGATGAACAGACCACAGGAAGATGAACAGACCACAGGAGAACAGACCACAGGAAACAGACCACAGGAAACAGACCACAGGAAGATGAACAGACCACAGGAGAACAGACCACAGGGGAACAACCACAGGAAGATGAACAGACCACAGGAGAACAACCACAGGAGAACAGACCACAGGAGAACAGACCACAGGAGAACAGACCACAGGAAGATGAACAGACCACAGGAAGATGAACAGACCACAGGAGAACAGACCACCAGGAGAAACAGACCACAGGAAGATGAACAGACCACAGGAAGATGAACAGACCACAGGAAGATGAACAGACCACTGGAAGATGAACAGACCACAGAAGACGAACAGACCACAGGAAGACGAACAGACCACAGGAGATGAACAGACCACAGGGAAAATGAACAGACCACAGGAAGAAAAACAGACCACAGGAAAAAAACAGACCACAGGCAGATGAACAGACCACAGGGAAAAAAAACAGACCACAGAAGAAAAACAGACCACAGGAAGATGAACAGACCACAGGAAGATGAACAGACCACAGGAAGATGACCACAGGAAGATGAACAGACCACAGAAGATGAACAGACCACAGGAAGATGAACAGACCACAGGAAGATGAACAGACCACAGGGGAACAGACCACAGGAAGATGAACAGACCACAGGAAGATGAACAGACCACAGGAGAACAGACCACAGGAGAACAGACCACAGGAGATGAACAGACCACAGGAAGATGAACAGACCACAGGGAAAAAAAACAGACCACAGGAAAAAAACAGACCACAGGAAGATGAACAGACCACAGGAAGATGAACAGACCACAGGAAGAGAACAGACCACAGGGAAAAGGAACAGACCACAGGAAGAGGAACAGACCACAGGAAGATGAACAGACCACAGGAAGATGAACAGACCACAGGAAGATGAACAGACCACAAATGCAGAAAAGCAACAGGACAAAGAAAAATACATTAAACCCAAATTTAAAAAGAAAGCAGTCATAGAGAACACACACACACACACACACACACACACACACACACATCCACACACACTCACACACACACACACACACACACACTCACACACACACACACACACACAAACACACAACAAAACACACACGCACACACACACACACACACCCCACACACACACACACACACACACACACACACACACACACACACACACGCTATCGAAATCATTGGCACCAGATTTCTATGAAACCCGGGGACACAAATTACATTCAAAGATCCTCACCCCCCCCTCCCCACCCCCCACCCCGCTCTCTCCTCTGCATTCCTGTGGAGCGAATTAAAAAAAAAAAGTATGAAGTGTTCAAAACGCAGAATAAACAACGGCCACAGAGGCAAAAAAAAAAAACCAGTGAAGAAACGGGCACAAAAAAAAAGAAGAAAAAAAAAACAAAGCAAAAAAAAAAAACCCAAAACAAAACAAAAAAACAACAACCCGGAAACAGGAAGGAAATTAGGAGCACAATATCACAAAGAAGACTGGAAACAGTTTGTACTAAAAAGAGCCCTACCCCCCCCCCCCCCTCCTTTTATTATGGTATGGGGTTTCCACTGCACAAGGTGAATTCTAGGTGTGCGCGGTGTGGCTGCAGATGGAATCCCAGGATGACCCAAGATGACGAGGTGAAACAATGAACACATTAAAGGGACGGCGGTCAAGCTGGTTTAGAAAAGTATCACACACAGAAAATCCTCACCGAAGACCTGTGTTTACATGTTGCAACATTGGAAAGTAGTTGCAGGACACTCAGAGAATGGAAGCTGGTGCAGGAAGGAGTTTGGTGGGACCTCTAACGTCCTTTCCTCTAGGATGCTGTGAACGTCGTGGGACCTCTAACATCCTTTCCTCCAGGATGTTGTGAACGTCGTGGGACCTCTGTCCTTTCCTCTAGGATGGTGTGAACGTCGTGGGACCTCTATGTCCATTCCTCTAGGATGTTGTGAACGTCGTGGGACCTCTAAGTCCTTTCCTCTAGGATGCTGTGAACGTCGTGGGACCTCTAACGTCCTTTCCTCTAGGATGTTGTGAACGTCGTGGGACCTCTATGTCCTTTCCTCTAGGATGTTGTGAACGTCGTGGGACCTCTATGTCCTTTCCTCTAGGATGGTGTGAACGTCGTGGGACCTCTGTCCTTTCCTCTAGGATGTTGTGAACGTCGTGGGACCTCTAATGTCCTTTCCTCCAGGATGTTGTGAACGTCGTGGGACCTCTGTCCTTTCCTCCAGGATGGTGTGAACGTCGTGGGACCTCTAACGTCCTTTCCTCCAGGATGTTGTGAACGTCGTGGGACCTCTAACGTCCTTTCCTCCAGGATGTTGTGAACGTCGTGGGACCTCTATGTCCTTTCCTCTGGGATGGTGTGAACGTCGTGGACCTCTAACGTCCTTTCCTCTAGGAGGTTGTGAACGTCGTGGGACCTCTAACGTCCTTTCCTCCAGGATGTTGTGAACGTCGTGGGACCTCTAACGTCCTTTCCTCCAGGATGTTGTGAACGTCGTGGGACCTCTAACGTCCTTTCCTCTAGGATGGTGTGAACGTCGTGGACCTCTGTCCTTTCCTCTAGGATGTTGTGAACGTCGTGGGACCTCTAACGTCCTTTCCTCTAGGATGGTGTGAACGTCGTGGGACCTCTGTCCTTTCCTCTAGGATGGTGTGAACGTCGTGGGACCTCTGTCCTTTCCTCTAGGATGCTGTGAACGTCATGGGACCTCTAACGTCCTTTCCTCTAGGATGCTGTGAACGTCGTGGGACCTCTGTCCTTTCCTCTAGGATGCTGTGAACGTCGTGGGACCTCTAACGTCCTTTCCTCTAGGATGCTGTGAACGTCCGTTTCACTCGCAGAAAGAAAGGAAACGAGGGTGCATCAGTGAATGAGGAGCCATGGAGGCACTGAGGGGAAGGGAAGGGAGGGGAGGGGAGGGGGGAGAGTTAGGAACAGACGTTCGGAAGGGATAAAGTGGGCTCTTAGATAATGAGAGAAAAACGCTTGTAGCATCAGTTAAACAACTAGCAGGACAAAGACCAAAGACGTTCGACATTATTATTTAAAAAAACAAAACAAAACAAAACAAAAACCCACCTGATCAGGATGAAATGTTTCAACATGTAGATTTAGAACATAAGACGTCCAAGACTTGAAAAATACCTCGCCTCGTAAAATG
>CM031618.1:4219021-4221521 GCA_018398815.1 Conus ventricosus | reverse complement strand
TCAAATCAACTGTGAAATCGACCTTAACACGTCGTTCAATGCAAAGCGTTTTACATACGCTTGTAGAAATGGTTCAAATCAACTGTGAAATCGACCTTAACACGTCGTTCAATGCAAAGCGTTTTATGCTTGTAGAAATGATTCAAATCAACTGTGAAATCGACCTTAACACGTCGTTCAATGCAAAGCCTTTTACATATGCTTGTTTACACTGCTGATCGACTCATTCTATACCCCATACCCGTTTCACATTTTGTGAACAAGAAAAGAAAAAGAAGCAGGCCAAACATGTTTCGCAATTAGCGCGGTTTTATTATGAAGGAGGAAGGAGAAGGAGAGAGCGGGAAGATGAGAGGGGAGTGGAGGTGAGCGGGAAGACGATCAGTTTTAAAAAAACACCCAAAAAACCAACAAAAACAACAACAAAAAAACGGAAAAAAGCGAATTTGACCCTGAGTCAGCACTGAGTGACATAAGGGAAAAAAAGAAACGAAATGACAAGAGTGGCAGTAATTACTAGCAACAATATACCTATGCCAATTATCAATATCATTTTTGGCTTACGAGTACTGCCCTTTCTAGCACTGTTATGGCTGGTGGTGCTTCGTCGCCACTCTTACTGCTGCTGCTGCTGCTACTGCCATTACTACTACTACTGCTACTGCTGCCGCTTCTGCTATTACTACTACTACTGTTGTTGCTGCTGCTGCCGCTACATGCCCAGTACATCACGACTGTCATGACAACACGATCTAACAAAATTCTGTCAACAACTCCGCTGAGCACGAACATTTCAAATGCACGCACACACAGACACACACACACATACACACACACACACACCACACACACACACACACACACACACACACACACACACACACCTCTCTCTCCACACACACACACACACACACACACACACACACACACACACACACACACACACACACTCTCTCTCCTCTCTCTCTCTCTCTCTCTCTCTCTCTCTCTCTCTCTCACACACACACACACACACACACACTCCATGCCCAAGAGTCAGAGAAGTCGTAGACTGAACAAAAAGGTAACGGGGTAAGGGTTCCTTCTTCGAAGAAACCATTTTCGGAAAGCTGTCAAACTCGGTGGACAGGTCTGCTTGGCTAACGGAGAAGAGGAGCTGGTTACAGATGGAGGGATCCCTAGTATGAAAGGAAAACGTTGGCCGTGGGATTTAGGTCTAAAAGAAGGAAGTCTGTACATGCGAATGTCAGACAGAAGAACGGTGGCCGTAGGGTTTAGGTCTAAAAGAAGGAAGTCTGTACATGCGAATGTCAGACAGAAGAACGGTGGTCGTAGGGTTTAGGTCTAAAAGAAGGAAGTCTGTACATGCGAATGTGAGACAGAAGAACGGTGGTCGTACGGTTTGGGCCTTTAAGAAGGGAGTCTGTAGATGATGGATGTCAGCAGCAGAACGAAGATGGAGAGGTGTGGACGGACTGAAGGGTTCAGAGTGACACGCTGGAGTCTGGTCTTCAAACGACTTCATCCACAGGGGGGAGATGGGAAACTATCCTTTGTTCAACGTGCGACCGGCGAAGGGGAACAACAGAGACACGTGCAACAGAGGAGCATGTCTGTGTTCCCCCAGGTCTATGTTCCCCCAGGTCTATGTTCCCCAAAGAGCATGTCTGTGTTCCCCCAGGTCTATGTTCCCCGAGGAGCATATCTGTGTTCCCCCAGGTCTATGTTCCCCCAGGAGCATGTCTGTGTTCCCCCAGGTCTATGTTCCCCCGAGGAGCATGTCTGTGTTCCCCCAGGTCTATGTTCCCCCAGGAGCATGTCTGTGTTCCCCCAGGTCTATGTTCCCCCGAGGAGCATGTCTGTGTTCCCCCAGGTCTATGTTCCCCCAGGAGCATGTCTGTGTTCCCCCAGGTCTATGTTCCCCCGAGGAGCATGTCTGTGTTCCCCCAGGTCTATGTTCCCCGAGGAGCATGTCTGTGTTCCCCCGGGTCTATGTTCCCCCAGGAGCATGTCTGTGTTCCCCCAGGTCTATGTTCCCCCAGGAGCATGTCTGTGTTCCCCCAGGTCTATGTTCCCCGAGGAGCATGTCTGTGTTCCCCCAGGTCTATGTTCCCCCAGGGCTACTGACGTGTCACGCTGGTCTGAACTGCGAATGTGACACACATTACAGAGGTCATAATAACAAGGATTGAACCCCAGGTCACATAAAGGGAGGCACCTGATCCCGCATTAAAGTCTCACACAGACACAGGCAATGCGCTGCAAGGTGACTTCCCCATTGCCAAGCGAACGAAAGAAATGAGTACAGGATTAGAACCCAAGATAAAGCGTTTTCCAATCGCGCTATCGTCAAAGAACGTGTTACCAAAACCCCCCAAAAAAACCCAAAAAACAAAAACAAAAAAAAAAAACCCACAGACCTGCAGGAACATAGACCTGGGGGATTATAGACCTGGGGGAACACAGACATGCTCCTGGGGGAACATAGACCTGGGGGAAT
>CM031618.1:4206521-4214021 GCA_018398815.1 Conus ventricosus | reverse complement strand
CCCTCGTCTTACGGCAAAAGTACCGCGGATTCCAGAACACGCTTCACGGCGAAAGAAACACGGCGTTGGCTATGCGCGGATAGCCTACATGTGACGCAGACAGTAACATGGTGCCGGGTGTGCAGGGATAGCCTACATGTGACGCAGACAGCAACATGGGGCCGGGTGTGCAGGGACAGCCTACATGTGACGCAGACAGTAACATGGTGCCGGGTGTGCAGGGACAGCCTACATGTGACGCAGAAAGTAACATGGTGCCGGGTGTGCAGGGACAGCCTACATGTGACGCAGACAGTAACATGGTGCGGGTGTGCAGGGACAGCCTACATGTGACGCAGACAGTAACATGGTGCCGGGTGTGCAGGGATAGCCTACATGTGACGCAGAAAGTAACATGGTGCAGGGTGTGCAGGGACAGTACATGTGACGCAGACAGTAAACATGGGGGCCGGGTGTGCAGGATAGCCTAATGTGACGAGACAGTAACATGGGGCGGTGGTGTTGCCGGGAAGCTACACTGACAAAGTAACATGGTGTAAATGGGAACAGAAATCTAACCGAAAATAACCATTGTGATGATTTACGAGGGTTACCATTACACGAAAATGATATTGTGCCGACATACACAATTAAATGATGTCACACATGAAAATACTCGGTGCCAGAAATGAACGGATACATACACCAAAAATGATATGTGTCCAAATACAATAAACTATGTCAACACTGAAAATGCGGTGCAAGAAATGAACGGATAATACACGAGAATGATAAGTGTGCCCAATGTAATAGTATCCTACACTGTAAATAAAAATGTGCATATGGAGATCTTACACCCAAATTCAAGGTGCCTGTAGTATGATCGGATATCTACACGAATAAGTGTTACGAGATATGAACGAAATCTACATCGGAAGATACATGGTGCCAGTTATGAACGAATATTACACCGAAAATACCATGGTGCCAGATATGTACGACTATCCTACACGGCAAATTACCATGGGGCAGATATGATGAATATCTTACACGAAAATACATGGTGCCTGGTTGACCAAGGAGTGACGCCTCTTGGTTGTAGTTTGAAGTTCCGACCGACATCAGATTGTCATTTCACTTCCCCTCTTACTGCGCTGTTCTTTTCCCGCTCATCTTTCCCGCCACCCACATGCAGTCAGGAATGTGATTTTAACGTCAGGTAAGTTTGTGGATGGAGATCAGCTTGAATGTACCTATCCAATACAACTAAACAAGTGGTAGCCATAACATGGGCCAATGTCCTATCGCAACTGCTATTTCAACAACAAAAAACGAAAAAAAAAAAAGAGAAAAAAAAGGAAGTAAGAAGCGGTACTGGCCAGTGCCATATCCAAACAAGTTGAAAGAATGGGACAGCCTGATATACGCAGTTGCGAGGAGATAAATGACATATATAGGTAAGGCAATAACAACGGCAACATTAAGAGTAACAAAATAAAGATCAAGACATCATGAAAAAGAAAAGATAGATACGGCATGGGAAGAAACAAGGAAAGATCGATAAGGAAGCCAAAAACAAGGAAGTGGATATGAAAACCCTGACAAAAGGAAAGCTGGGCATGCTTAATATGAGATAAAAGGACGTTGACATCATGAGAAAGGAGAGAAGGAAAGAAAAAGATGGCATCGAACGTGCCTCTCACAGAGAAAGTAACAAACATAGAATCGGCGTGGAATATACAAGCAAAACATGGCTGTGGTATTTTGTGAGAAAGGGCAGATGGAAGTGATCATGAGGAAAAAGAAGATGGTATGGACATCGAAAGTAGGTGAAATGGTGTGGACATCGGGAGAGAAAGGAAAGATGGGTGAGGACATATCCATGAGGATCTTTCATGTTTCTACTTTGGTGAAGATTAAGTTCAGAAGAGGGAAGAGGGCGGAAATTGGCACATTGGGATCTTACAGTTTGCCTGCCTTTTCGTTCATGAAAAGTGACGTCTAATGAGTGCATTTGATTTTTGCAGGGTTACGGACAATATGAACTGTTTGAATCGATGCACGAAGAAATTGATGACAGCATGTATCAATTTAAAAAAATAGTCGGTAACTGGACGGAGTATCCAAGTGGATGATTATCAAATGCTTGAGTTGCTGACTGATCGACTGATTAAAAAACATATTTGTTATTCTAAATCATTTTTTTTTTTTAAAGATGATAAATATTTTTTCTTTTATCAAGTAAGGAAAGATCGATTACTAATCTTATACTGAATCGGCAAAGTAAGATGGGAATCATATCAAAAGCAATATGGTGATACCACAACCACACGGACGCACGGACACACAAAAACACAAACACCCACACAAACAAACAAACACAACAACGTACACTCTGTTGTGACATCACTAATGTGACCTACTTGAATTGGATAGAAACTAACAAAACCCCCTTAAAACAACACCGCTGCACATGGTGACAAACACAAACACACACACACCTACACACAAACAAACAAACACTAAAACAAGTGGATGTGGCCTTGCGGTTCGGCTGGGTTATAAGGAACATTATTTTTTAACACAACACACACCACTGCGCATAGCGAACATACAGCATTAGTAAACACATGTCACACAGACTTGGGCGTGCACGCGCGGTGCATGCTGCGCAACATCCCCCAACAACAAAAATGTCGCGAGGGGAATGATGTGTATCTGGTATTAATTTTAGTGCACAGACGTTAATTATAGACTTACAAAACGACAAAAACAAGCACTACACTACAACACACACAAAGTTTGTTGAACTAACTTAATATACATGACGTTAAATTTAAGAAACAACAAAAAACCCAGACCTCGGGCCACACAACAAACACATAAGGTTCAGATGTTTATCTCCGATTCCTCATTCCTCCTACCTCTTTTTTTTCACCTCAGCAAGCCAACGGCCTTATCTCCAACTAATCCCATTACAGCACTGTGTGTGTGGTGTGGTGTGGTGTGGTGTGTGTGGTGTGTGTGTGTGTGCGTGGGGGAGGTGGGGAGGGCGATTTTCGATGAGCACCATCGTTTGTTATGTTTTTTTTTTTAATAGTTTAATTTCTTCCGTGAAAACACCAAACAAAAATTTGATAATTTTTAAAAGAAACCAATGAGATGGTGGCTGATCGTCGACTGCAATCCCACTCCCCGTGTGTGTAGTGTGTGTGTGTGTGAGTGTGGTGTGTGTTGGCGCGAGTGTATGGAAGGTGGTGTGTGTGTGTTTGTGTGGTGTGTGTGTGTGTATGTGTGTGTGTGTGTGTGTGTTGAGTAGTGTGGCTGTTCTGTGTGTGTGTGTGTGGTGCGGTGTGTGGCGCGGACTTAACGATATTATTTGAGAAATTGTGAAATTATCTTAATTGTGTTACAAAGTATGTGTGGAAGAACTGAAACAGAATAAACACACAACACACAACACGCACGCCGGGCGGCGCGCACACTCACACACCACACCAACACAAAGCGCGGGCGAGCACAACCCACAAGCAGTTTAATAAATTACGTATTCACTCCTGTCAACAATCATGTAGAAATCTTTATCGTCTGATACAGAATGAGATACTGTAACCCCAGAATGAGATATGACATCACAGAATGGGGTCGGTGTCAACCACACAGTTGGGTAGTGTCAATCACTGTTACGACGCTGTGAGCCGGGAACCATGCGAAATTGACATGGCTGGATGTTGGAAAGCATTTCGCGCTTTCTCACCTTGACCAAGATGGCAAGTTTCGAAAGTGATTTGGAATTTTAGCGCAGAAAGCAACGTAGGTTTGGACAGTAGCACAAGCGCCCTAAATCAGCCCCCCCCCCCCCCCCCTGGTCCCAAATCAGAACTTTTGCGAAGAAGACTTGACGATACATTTTTTTTTTCTTTATGTGTCGTATCGAGTTTGGTGGCGATTGTTCCCTCCAGTTGGTCCACGCTGAGACGTTTCGGGGCACCTGCGCGGACTGGTTGCTCTTCTAATACAGCAGGGTGGAACAGGTTGCTTATAAAACAGCGGGTGGGAACATGTTGAGAGCTGTGTTGTCGTGCAGCGGGTCAAAGCCGTGACTTGCCCCAAATACAGGAGGTCCGTACCTGTTTGAAATTGCGTTGCCTGGATGTTGGTTAACGATGTGTGTGTGTGTGTGGGTGTGTAGTGGCGTGTTGCGTGAGTGCGGTGCGTGGCGTGGTTTTTGTGTGTGTGTGTGTGTGAGAGAGAGAGAGAGAGAGGAGAGACGAGAGAGTGTGTGAGGTGTGTAAGAGAGCGAGAGAGAGAGAGAGAGATGAGCGAGAGAGGAGAGGAGAGAGGAGAGAGTGAATTTGTGTGTGGCATGGCTTGTTTGTTATCTGAATTAAAAGTTTGTCTTTGTTGTTGTGTGTATGTGTGTGTGTGTGTGTGTGTGTGTGTGTGTGTGTGTGGCGCCGACTCTATAAGTTAAAGCATCTTTTTAACGAAAGCATGCAAGCTGGCTTGCTTGTTCACATGTCTTTTTCAAAGGAAGGACAATTCAGCACAGTGGAAGAAAACAACCTGGACTGAACCAAACAAAAAGTATGGGGCAGCCACAAATCTTTGCCTCACAACGATATTCGAAGCCATAAATCTGAATGCGAACCCCCCCACTAATTATGGTTATAAAGAGAGCATTACTCCCAATTGTTTTACAAGAATTGCCCCCTCTTTTTCTTTTCTTTTTTTTTTTGTTTTTGAGTGGATCAGTTCTGGATCAATGGAGCCTTAAGGTGGTGATTTTTTTTAAAAATATTTTTGTTCTTTGTTTTTTTCCCTGAGGCCACAAATCCACTATCTTTTTTGGTGCTTCACATGTCTTCTTCAATCTGCCCCCCACCCCCCCAAAAAAAAAAAAAAAAACAGGGAAAGAAAAAACAAAACACAATTTCCATACTACTTTTTTTTTTTTCTTTTTTTTTATTTTCTTTTTTCAACCGATTCTTAACACATGCTAGTCTGTATGTTTCTTTTACAAATGGACTATTTTGTGTGATTTTAGTGTTTTTGGATTTGATACAAAGTGTCTGAGTTTGTTAAGTTCTAATGTGTGGGGGGGGTACTGGCAATCACTCTGTTAATGTGTTGCCATGTTACATAGGAAAACAATATAGAGAAAAAAGGATTATTATTTTCAGTTTTCATTTTGTTTACACATAACCGACACATTTCTCCCCTCCTTCTTCACATTGTTAACACTGGTAGTACTGTTAATGGCAACGGTACAAAGAAAAAATTTTTAGTTATGCGACAGCAACAATTCAAAACACGCCTGAAGGATGTCGTGGTTCCTATTGCCCCGTTCTTCCTCCTACCAAGCGGCGTGAGGCTTTCAGTCAAATACCACACCCACCCCCAACACCATTCACCCTCACCCATGCACCCCCCCCTCCCAAAAAAAAAAAAAAAGGACAGAGGAGAGAGAGAGGAGAGAGAGAGAGATGAGATGAGGAGAAGAGAGAGAGAGAGAGAGAGCGAGAGGAGAAGAAGCCAGACAGAGAGAAGAGAATGACCGTTAGGCAGACAGAAGGAGGCAGACGACGGACTTTTTGAATTTAGGGGTTTTAGTTTGTTACATGTTGTTACAGGTGTCTCTTCCCCGATGAAACCAGTCTTAAAGCGACCCCCCCTCATCTAACTTTTCCGCTTATATGAAAATTTAGAAGATGATTACTTTATCACCCCCCCCCCCGGCTATCCCCCGGCTTTTTCTGACCGTATAGAACATAAGCCTTTTATCCCCCCTCTCCGTTCCAGGCTTTTCAACAAGAAATTCGGAAAAGTGCGTCCTTTCCCTCCCCCCCCCCCCACCCCACTCCCTTTTCCCTGATTTTTTGACAATTTGGAGATGGACCCCGCCCCCCTTCCGCCTATTATTCGTTGGGAGGGACACCGTGATGTTTTTGTAGTTCCAATAACTTTTATAAGGAGAAAGATCGTTTACTCACCATCAAGATATAGACCTGCATTAATTGATTGCTGAGCGGTGGTTGCTCCAACTGAACTTGCTGGAGTTGCTGCTGTTGATGTTAAGATCTATTTGATGGGTTGTGGAGTTATATGAGATAATTGGTGCAGAGTGCATGGCTGTTAATTACATTTCTTGCGGGACAGACGCACAATTAAAATTTTAAATGAACTTTTTGATTGGGAAATACAGAGATGTGTTGTGAGTGTTATGTAGATTGTATGGCTGCTTGTTGTTAAGATTACCTGTGATTGACAGACGTAAAATCACCACTGAGCTGAATTTCTACTTTCTGAAATCACCGATTACTACGAGAGAGAGAGAGAGAGATGAGAGAGAAGTAGGGAGATGAGAGATGACGGGAGATGAGGAGAAGAGCGAGATGAGAACGAAACGAAGAAGTTTTATTGTATTGAAACCGTAACCATTCAGCAATCGGCGGAAGTAACGACCTACACGCGACGCGATACTAGCATGGAACCAAGCAAATGTTTTTTTTTTCAATTGCAAAATGTGTCAGTGTAGTCGAGAGAGAGAGAGCGATGAGAACGAGAGAGTAGAGAGAGAGAAGAGAGGAGAGAGAGAGTAGAGAGAGAGAGAGAGAGAGAGGAGGAGATATAATGTGAACTGTAAGAGGAAAAAAAGATGTCTATAAATAAACGTATGAAGCAATTAGAATAAACTGCTGAAATACCGTTGGGCTTTGTTGCGGCTACTAAACATAATTTTGAATTAATTATTGTTGCTAACGCGAGTGTCAAGCAGAGTTGTGATGTTAGGGGCAAATCAGCAATTTTATGCGATGATCTATTCGTGTTGGTGGTGGATCTGTAGTAGAAAAAAAACAGATGAAATTTGAATGATAATGACGCGTGGGTGTTGTATCCACATTGGAACGGAACAACCTAATCAAATAAATGTAGTAAAGTCTACAAACTGGGCACATATTATCAAATTCAGCTTGGTAGATGAATACTATACCTTACTTGTTTTCTGTAGACACGGTACGTAAATTAAGAATGTGGAGATAGAAGTTCTGTCTTTTCTTACGTAGGTTAGCAATTTCTGCTACCACAACAAATTACAGGTCTACCCCTAAGGGTACAACGTTTAAATCAGCTTTTGTTTTAATTTTGGTTTTGGTCAGTACGCCATTTTGATGAAAGAATGTGTTACATCAGGTTTCTCAGCATTGATTTTTTCACAAATGGTATCATGATCATTTTTATCTCTTATAGCAAAATTCTGTGTGTGGGTCAAATAAGATGAGTTCGACACCCCCCCCCCCCCCCCCCCCCCCCCCCCCCCCCCCCCCCCCCCCCCCCCCCCCCCCCCCCCCCCCCCCCACCCACCCCCCCCCCCCCCCCCCCCCCCCCCCCGGTACAATGTTTTTGTACATGACATTTCCAATCCAGTTTTAACTTAAAATTACAAATATAAATAAATAAATAAACAAAAGATTAATAAATACATGGTGTATCATTTCATGGTTTTGTCACACCGTCTAA
>CM031618.1:4175537-4178037 GCA_018398815.1 Conus ventricosus | reverse complement strand
AAGAAAGGGAAAGGGAAAAAAGGAGGAAAAGGAAGAAAAGAAAGAAAGGAAGAAAGGGAAGAGAAGAAAGAGGAAAAGAAAGGGGAAAAAAAAAAGAAAGGAAAAAAGAAATGAAGAAAGAAAGGAAGGAAGAAAGAAAAAAGAAAAGAAAGAAAGGGAAGAAAAAAGGAAGAAAGAAGAAAAGAAAGGAAGAAAAAAAGAAAGAAGGGAAAGGGAAAAAAAAAGAAAAAGGAAGAAAGAAAAAAAATGAAAGAAAAAAGAAAGGGAGTAAAAGAAAGGAAAAAGAAAGAAAGGAGAAAGAAAGAAAGGAGAAAGAAAGAAAGAAAAAGGAAGGAAGAAAGAAAGAAAAAAGGAAGAAAGAAGAAAGGGAAAAGAAAGAAAGAAAGAAAGAAAAGAAAGAAAGGGGGAAAGAAGAAAGAGAAAAGAAAGAAAAGAAAAGAAAGAAGGAAGAAAGAAAAAGAAAGGGAAAAAAAAGAAAGAAAGAAGGGAAAAAGAAAGAAAGGAAAAGAAGGAGGGGGAAAGAAAGGGGGAAGAAAGAAGGGAAAAAAGAAAGAAAGAAAGGGGAAGAAAGGAAGGGAAAAAAGAAAGGAGAAAGAAGAAAGGAAAGAAAGAAAGGAAGAAAGAAAGAAAGGGGAAAAAAAGAAAGAAAGAAAGGAAAGAAAGGTAGAAAAGAAGGAAAAAAAAAAAAAGGGACAAAAAAGAAAGAAAGAAAAAAAAGAAAAAAAAGAAGGAAGAAAGAAAGAAAGGGGAAAGAAAGAAAGGAAAAAGAAAGAAAAAGAAAAAAGAGAAAAAAAAGAAAGGAAAGAAAGGGAAAGGAAGAAAGAAAGAAAAAAAAGAGAAAGGAAAGAAAAGAAAGAAAGAAGAAAGAAAGAAAAAGAAAAAAGAAAGAAAGAAAGAAAGAAAAAGGAAGGAAAGAAAAAGAAAGAAAAAGAAAGAAAGGGAGAGAAAGTAAAAGGGAAGAAAGAAAGAAAGGGAAAAAAGAAAGAAAGAGAAAGAAAGAAAGAAAGAAAGGGAGAAAAGAAAGAAAGGAAAAAAAGAAAGGGAAAGAAAAAAGAAAGGAAAGAAGAAAGGGGAAAGGAAAAAAAGAAAGAAAAGAAAGAAAGAAAGAAAGAAAGGAGAAAGAAAGAAAAAAGAAAGGAAGAAAGAAGAAAGGGAGAAAGGAAAAAAAGAAGAAAGGAAGGGAAAAAAAAGAAAGAAGGAAGAAAAAGAAAGAAAGGAAAGAAAAAAAAGAAAGAAGAAAGGGAAAGAAAAAAAGGAAGAAGAAAAAAAGAAAGAAAAAGAAGAAAAGAAAGTAAGAAATTA
Source organism: Conus ventricosus (assembly GCA_018398815.1). Taxonomy (NCBI): domain Eukaryota; kingdom Metazoa; phylum Mollusca; class Gastropoda; order Neogastropoda; family Conidae; genus Conus; species Conus ventricosus. The sequence continues at coordinate 4,176,735 of CM031618.1, read as the reverse complement.
AATAGGGAAAGAAAGAAGGGAAGAAAGGGGAAAAAAAGGAGAAAGAAGAAAGAAAGAAAAGAAAGAAAGAAAAGGAAAGAAAGAAAGAAAAGAAAGAAAGAAAGAAAGAAAGTTTGAAAGAAAGAAAAAGAAAAGAAAAAAAGAAAGAAAGAAAAATGAGAAGAAGAAAGAAAGGGAAAGAAAGAAAGATAGAAAGAAGAAAAATAGAAAGAAAAAAGGAAGAAGAGGTAAAGAAAGAAAAAAGAAGAAAAATGAAAGAAAGGAAAGAAGGGGAAAAAGATGAAAGAAGGAAGAAAGAAAAAAAAGAAAAAGAAAAGGAAGAAGAAGAAAGAAAGAAAAAAAGAAGGAAAGGAAAAAAGGGAAAGAAAGAAAGAAAAGAAAGATAGAAGAAAGAAAGAAAGAAAGAAGAAAGAAAGAAAGGAAGAAAGAAAGAAAGGAGAGAAAGAAAAGGAAGGAAAAAAAGAAGAAAGAAGGAAGAAAGAAAGAAAGAAAGAAAGAAAGAAAAGAAGAAGAAAGAAGGAAGAAAGAAAAAAGAAAGAAAGAAAGAAGAAAAAAGAAAAAAGGAAGAAAGATAGAAAAAAGAAGAAAGAAAGGAAGAAAAAAGAAAAGAAAAAAGAAAGAAGAAAAGAAAGAAGAAAGAAAGAAAAAGGAGAAAAAAAGGAAGAAGAAGAAAAGAAAGAAAGGAGAAAAAGAAAGAAAAGAAAGAAAAAGAAAAAGAAAGGAAAAAAGAAAGAAAAGAAAAAGAAAGAAAGAAAAAGGAAAGAAAAGAAAGAAAAAAGAAAGAAAGAAAAAAGAAGAAAAAAAGAAAGGGGGAAAGAAAGAAAAGAAAGAAAGAAAGAAAAAAAAAGAAAGAAAGAAGGAAGAAAGAAAGGGAAAGAAAGAAAGAAAAAAAGAAAGAAAGAAAGAAAGAAAGAAGAAAAAAAGAAAGAAAGAAAAAGAAAGAAAGGGAGAAAGAAAAAGAAAGAAAGGGAAAGAGGAAGGAAAAAGAAAAGAGAAAGAAAGAAAGAAAGAAGAAAGAAAGAAAGGAAGAAAGAAGGGAAAAGAAGAAAGAAAGAAGAAGGAAGGAAGAATAGAAGGAAAAGAAAGAAAGAAAGAAAGAAAAGAAAGAAGAAAGGAAGGGAAAAGGGAAGAAAGAATGGTTGGGGGTGGGTATTTAAGGTTCTTGGGAAGAAAGAAAGGAAGAAAGAAAGAAAGGAAA
>CM031618.1:4163037-4170537 GCA_018398815.1 Conus ventricosus | reverse complement strand
GTCCGTCCCCTGGGTCACTTCATCAGCTGTCAGCGTCGTGGACTGACCAGACTGACCAGACTGACCAGACGCATTCCAGTGTAAAGAGAGGGGTCAATAACCGAGGGTGGGAGAGGGAGAGGAACGTGTATTGGCAGTCATGACAGTGCTGTCCCTTTGGTGTCGTCGTTTCCTGTCTGGCCGCTTCCCCGTTTCGTCTTTCCTGTCACGTGGTATGTGGATTTGGGTCCCAAGCACTGGTTCACTGGGTGTTTTGTGTTTGTTGTTGTTTGGGGTTCTCTCTCTGTCTCTGAGTCTGTCTGTCTGTCTTTGTCTCTGTCTGTCACTGTATAAGACAGTAGACAGGGATATATGTATTAATATATCCCCCGTTATAACCACCCCTTTCCCCCTTTTACTAAGTATGAACGCCACACAACAAACACACACAAAAGAAAATACAGTGCACAAACAGAAGGCTTTATTTGCATTCACACACGCACACTACACCCACAGAATGGCAGATGAACCAATACCTAATCCGCCAAGCGTTTCCCAACATACACACACAAAAACAAAAACAAACCCAATGATCAACAATATATCATACCGACTACCACTATCAAGGCACGTGTTGCAGTTATCCCCACAATACACATCACCAAAACAAAAAACAAACCCAAAGACCAACAACAATGCTGCTTTGGGGTGCCTTTGCGGGGCGTGCGGTGCGTCTTTGCTTTGCGTGGTGCGTGGTGCGGGGGTGTGTGTGGGGGTAAAAACCGACGGGACAGACACCCGAAGCCCGGACGGACAGAGAAAGAGGGGGGAACACCACAAAGACCCCCAGGAGGGGGCGGGGGGGGGGAGAGAGGGGGGGATCACACCCAAAAAGCGTTGCCCCGTGATGCGTTGAATAAACGGGCATATTTGCATTTCTCCTTAAAACCCATCGATGTTTAGAACAAAAAGCGAACAAAAAACACTATCCAAAGCAGAAGAAAAAACGAAGAACAAAAAAAAAAGACGAGACGGTAACGTGAAAAGATGCATCGGAGCTAAAAAGGGGAATGAAGTTATGGACACGGGAAACATTGTGAGGGGGCGATTGGGACGGTTTTTCCCCTTTCCTTTATATAATACATATTTTATGTATCTGTATATCTTTTTTGGTTACCCATCTCTCTCTCTCTCTCTTTCTCTCTCTCTCTCTCTTCTTCTCTCTCTCACAAAACACACAACAAAAACACAGGCACGCACGCACCCACGCACGCACCCCACACACCCCAAAAGGGGCCCGCGCGGCGCCCCGGGCGCGGCGCATGCACGCACAAATTTTAAAGTTGTGCAGGGCTTTGTTTTGTGTATCTGTGCGGGGGGTGCGTGGCACTTTGCGCGTGTACAGAGATAAACAGAGTAGATGTTGTATGATAAAATCGGCGATAGATCATAGATGATGTGTCTACGTATCTGTTTCCATATCTTTGTAACCGATAGAAAAGGAGAGAGAAGAGAGAGAAAAGGAGAGGGGAAAACGGGAGAAGAGACCGGGAGAGACACAGGGGGAAGAGAGCCAGAGAGAGAGAGAGGGCCAGAGGAGAGAAAAGAGGGGAACAGAGAGAGAGAGAGAAAACCAGAGAGAGAGAAAAGGACAGAGAGAGACAGAGAGGACAGAGCGAGACAGACAAAAGACGGGGAAAAGAGAGACGGGACAGAGAGACAGACAGAGGCAGACAAAAGAAAAAGACAGCAAAACAGCCCAGACAGACAAAACAGGGACAGCCCAGTATGCGCCGCGCGCGCCCACACAAAACGCCCCGCACGCACCCCACGCGCGCGCGCCGCGCGCATGCACCCCACACACACACACACACCCCACCACACACACACACACACCCCACAAAACCACGTGAAAAGAAAAAAAGTGTTTTGTTTTTAAAGGTTTTTTGAAGGGTTTTGGTGTGTGTGTGTCGTTTTTAAAAGTGTCGTATGTGTATGTGCGTAAAAACCCGATGTCTACGTAGAAACCTCCATGCTTTGACCCAATAAGCGGGGGATATCAAAATTTAAAAACAGCTGGCCCAAACGACGGGAAAATTGTACGACTTGATGGACGGGAAACGGAGCATTGCCCAAAAACCCAAGTAGAAGCCGCCCCCCCCCTAGCGTCCTTTTCACAGGGACGATCCTTTTAAAACGTTTAAGGAGACGGCGACATGGAGCATAAAGTTGGAGAGGGCGACATCGGAGCCATCATTTATGGAGTGGCGACTTTCGGGACCCTCAGTATGGGCGGCCCGCCATCGGGCATCAGTATTGGGAGGGCCCGGAATCGGAGCATCAGTAGGAAAAACGGCGCATCGGAGAAACAGTATGGAGACGGCGAGGGGGAAAGGGACCCCTGTTGCCCAAAGGCAGGCAGAATAGGAAGCAGTTCAGCCCCCGCAAAACTATAGAGAGGCCAAAAACTGTCATCCACAACCAATGGGCAAGTGGAGAAGGAGGCCTACAAAAGGGGGCCAGAAACTGTCATCCAAACCAATAGAAATTTGGGAAGGAGGTGGTGCGGGGATCGAATCCCCCAGCCCCGGATCCCACCAGCGGGCCAAAAATCCTCTTAAACCCCGAAAAATGGCCCCTCCCCCCCCGGACTGTTGAGCCCCTCAGCCGAATCAAGATTGCCCACAAAAAGACAAATTGTCCATTTAAACAGCGCTTTTTCATCTGTGATCTAAGATTTTATAAAGAAAAATTTTTTTAAAACGAAATTTTGGGGGTTTGTGTTGGGGGCATTAATTTTTTAAAGAGATGTGTGAAAAAGGGGGGGGGGGGGGGGGTTTTTTTGGGGTTTTTTTTTTTAATTGTGAGTTTACTTCCAACGGGGTGACACCCCTGATAGGGCCCTTTTTGCGGCCGGCTGGGTTTATAAAGCAACATTACCCGCCTTGCCTCATGAAAAAAGCTTTTTCGAAAAGCCGTTTTTTCCCCGCTCGTTGCCATTTTTCCTTTTGACCTGGTAGCTCTCTTGTGCTGGGGTGAGGGTGGGGAAAGGCCCCGCCCCTGGGTAACTTCATCAGCTGCCCGCGTCGTGGACTGCCAGATGACCAGATGCCCGGGAACGAATTCCAGTGTAAAGAGGGGACAATAAGAGGGGGGAGGGGGAGGGGGAACGTGTTTTTTGGGCCGGTCTTGACGGTGCTTTTCCCTTTTGGGTGTGCGTTTCCTGTCGGGGCCCCCTTCCCCGTTTCGTCTTTCCGTCAGTGGTATGGGGATTTGGGCCCCAAGCACGGGTTTTTCCATGGGTTTTTTGGGGTTTGTTTTTGTTTGGGGTTTTTTCTCTCTGTCTCTGGTCTGTCTGTCGGTTTTTGCTCTGTTGTCACGGGTTAAAAGGACAGTAGACAGGGATATTGTAAAAAATTATCCCCCGTTTAAAACCCCCCCTTTCCCCCTTTTACAAAAGTATGAACCCCCACACAACAAACACACACAAAAAAAAATTTTCCAGGCCCCAAACAAAAGGGTTTTATTTTGCTTCACACACGCCCCACTACCCCCACAGAATGGAGATAAAACCCCCCAAATTTCCTTTTATATCCGAAATAGGCGGGTTTTCCCCCACACATACACACACAAAAAAAAAACAAACCCCAAAGAATCCAAAAATTACAAATCAATACTCGCCCTAAACACACCCCCCCTTATGATCCCCGGGGCACCCCTGGGGCTGCAGTTTAAAATAAAAACCCCTTTCCCCTCAGGGGTACAGATACCCCACCTCCCCCCAAAAAGGTAATCCCCAAAAGGAAAAAAAAGGGTTTGATCTTTCCCACCCCCTGGAAACCCCAGGTTTAAAATTTCCCAAAAACAAGGTTTTGATACCATAAACCTGAGAGGCCCACGCGATGTTCTTTCCCAAAGGTTTTTTCTCCCCTTAATTTTTTATGCGGTTTTTAAAACCACCGGACACCAAAGTTTTCCCCCCAAATATTAAAAAACCAATTTTTCAGGAAACCCCGCCCCCCAAATGTCGTTTTTTCCCAATACTTAAATCCGAAGTCCCCCTGGCGGTATTGAACAGGAAAAAAAAAAAAATTTTCCAAAAAAAAACCCAAAACCACAAAAAAAAAAAAAAAAAAGGGGCAACACGCTTTTTTCCCGATATGGTTAGGGAAAACGTGGGGTCTGCTTGCGGCGCTTCACACTAATGCACCCCCCAAAAAAAAAAACCTTTCCCACTGTGGGCTTGATCGAGCGGAGGGGGGAAACGTTGTGCACGTCAAAAAGACGGGTTTTCCCTTTCCCTACCGGGCCCCCAAACCCCACCCCCCGCGAGCACCGCGGGGGGGAAATACTGCGGGGGGCCCCTAAAGGGCCGCTTTGCCACCCTGAAGGGGGAAGTTGAATTTTCCGGGGGAACCCCCACCCCCCTGGACTGGGGAAAAGGGAAGATGCCCGTCCCGCCCGGGGAAACGGCCCCTCCCGGGGTCGGGTGCGCCCCTACTCCGGCAGAGAATGGGCAGGGATGACAGGGGGGATGGCGGTCCCAAACTCCCACCCCTGAGGGCCCCCCCTAAGGATTTGCCGTTGGAGGGGGGGGGTACAAAAAACCCCCGGAAAAAAAACCTGTAAAAAAGGAAAATGTCTTACACAGAAAAAATACAGTTGTAACTTATTTGTTGCTTCACAAAGGGAAAAACGGTTCTGAGGTTTACATGTAAACCCAAAGTGCGCAGCTGATTGGCTTTTTAAAACATGCCCATACAACCAGTACCTTGACATCAAAATTCTCACACCCGAAATGTTTCCTTTTCACATTTAAAACCCCCTTTCATTGACTTCCATTCCCTCAAAAAGGCCCCGAAAATAATTATTAAAAATTCCTTCATAAAAAATGAATTATACTGTCTGGGTTTTTACCCCCGCCCTTTATTTCCCATTTGGGTCCCCCAAAACAAGATTCAATTTGGGGTTTTTAAATCTTTTTCACTCAACCCAAAAAAACGAACAATCCGAACCCTTGTGACCCCCATTCTGGTCACAATCCGGGTGATTACTTAGTAAAAATACTTAATAGGATCAACACATTCCAAGCAAGACCAAAGGAATAAAATTGAACCCGGGTTTTCCAAATTCTTAACGGCACAAAACTAAACCTACAAATGTCATCGGAAATCATCAAGCCCCTGGGGGGGCAATCACCAATTACATTAATTTTCGACAAAAATTTCCCAGGGGCTGCTATACATTGTTCCCGAACCACAATGCGCGGGGAAAAAATTTTTTAATCCCGAGCAACCCCCCTCGACTTTAAAAAAAAAACCCTAAACATTTATACACACCCAAAAAGTGGCCTTGAGGCCCCAAATTTCCAAAAAAATCTTAAACACCCCTTTTTTTTTATCATCAACTATTTTTTTCTCTTCTATTTTTAATCGCAAAAAACCTTTTACCAAGTAATTAAATAATTAAAATCCCATTTTATTTAACCCAATCATTTAATTCACCTGCAAATCTTTAATAATTTAAATTTTAAAAAAAAAAAACCAATTTTATAAAAATAAAGATCCTTAATTTTCCCTTTTCGCCCATCCACCCGGGTTTTTGTTCCGAGCGGCCCAAAAACCAAAAATGAACTTTTACAAGGAAATGTCTAAACCGAGGTACCCCCCACCCGTTTCCCCATCGATAAACCTCACACCGCCCCCCGACACACAAAAAGCCCTTTTCCCCCCGTACCTGGCCCGCCCCCGCCCTGGGCCCGTCCTTTTTAATATTAAAAATTCCGGCCTCCGACCCAACGTACACTCTTTTGAAAATAACCCAAAATTTTTTCCCAAAATTGAAACCAGTATTTCTGTACACCAGCGAACCCCTACCGTACAACATATTGTCTTAGCAATCAATAAAAGCTTTTTTTAACCCCATCCCCCTATCTGTTCAGTGTTTGAACCGGGGAAAGCACATTAATTCATTCCCATAAGTCCCGGGTTTTTCCCCCCCACCTTAATTTCAAGTTATATCTCTTCTCTTCAAACTTCCCCACATTTAAAAATTTCCCCCCTTAGCCAAGTTCACATAAAAAAAAAATCTTTGCGAAAAAAAAAATCAAATTTAAAAAGGGAAAACCCCGTTCCCGGGAAACCCGAAAAAAAAAAAAGTTTATGAAAACCCTGATACTAAACCAATTCAAGGCCTCCCGAAAATTTTCCCCTACCCTTTTCCCCTCACCCTTTGCCCAAACAGGAACGACACACAATTGGGCGACACCCTCAGTCGCCCGGGGCACTGCCAGGGCCGCCAAAAGCCCTGGTTTCGTTGGGGAAACCCGTCGTGAACACAAACCCCCGACATCAAGACGCGGACGACACAATGGACGACACCCTCAGCGGCCCGGGGCCCCGCCCGACAAACCAAAAACCTGGTCGTGCAGAAACCCCTCGGGGTGAAAAACCCCAAACACCCAAGTCTTCTTTGGTAGCCAAAAACCTTCAAAAATCGGTCGGGGGCCCTACCAAGACTCCTGCCCCAAAAGGCCCGAAACAAAAATGAGCACGAGGCCAACCCAACCTTGCGGATAAGGGCCTTTAGTTGTACTAACTTTTTCCGGGTACCCCCCGCACTCCGGGGTTTTACCTCGGAAAATCACAAAGGGCAGGGAAAATCACATTCACGGAAATTCCCCCCGAACATCGAAAAAACTCCAAAATTTTACGAGGGTTTGTTTTACACGGGAAAACCCCCTATTCGGCCCAGCCCGATTTTTTTCCCCCCTCCCCCCTCCAAGAGCTTTACAGGTTTAAACAAATTCCCCGGGAAAGGGAAACACGCATTCACGGGGCACTGCCCCCTGGCACTGGCGGGTACACTCCACAATTTGTCATTGAGGGGACCCGTGTCAGTTTTGTGCGTTTTACCCCTGTCTCTCTCTCAGTCTTTGTCTCTGTCTCTCTCTTTTCTCTCTCTCCCCTCTCTCTCTCTTCTTTCTCCCCTCTCTCTCTCTCTCTCTTGCTGTCTCTCTCTTTGGGCTTGTCTGTCTTTCTCTCTGTCTCTGTCTCCCGTCTTTTCTCTCTCTCTCTCTTTTTCTCTTCTCTCTCTCTCTCTCCTCTCGCTTTTTCTCTCTCTCTCTCTCTTTTTCTCTCTCTCTTCTCTCTCTCTCTCTCTTTCTCTCCCCCTCTCTCTGTTTGTTTTTTCTGGGTCTGTCTGTTTCTCTTCTCTCTCATCATTCACTGTCACTCTTTTTTTTTTTCTTTTTTTCTTTCTTTCTTTTTCCCTTTTTTCTGTGTTTCCCGTTTTCTTCATTCTTTTCTGTTCGGGGTTTTTTTCACTGATTTGGTTGGGGGGGGGGGGGGGGGGGGGGGGGTTGCATTAAATTTGCCGTGTTCACTGAAATTTTTATTTGTCATGTTTGTTTTTTTTTCAATTCGCTATTTATTGGGTATTCTTTTTTCTTAAAATTTTTTTTTATTGATTGCTTGGGTGTTTTTTTTTTTTTGATCGGGTATCGTTGTTTTTTAAAAAACT
>CM031618.1:4150537-4153037 GCA_018398815.1 Conus ventricosus | reverse complement strand
TTCCAAGAACCTGTATTTCTTTTGAACTTTGTTCAGAACTTAATGATATGTCCAGTCAGCTCGTTTTTATGATTTCTGCATATTTTAGACTGTTTTGTTTTGACTGTTGCAGTTTGATTTGTTAATGTTGCTTTTTGCTAAGGATTGTTCTTATGTAGCATTTCCACTAATATTTAACACACACAGGCGCACATACACAAGTGCGCACACACACACGCGCGCACACACACACACATGCACACACACACACACACACACACACACACACACACACACACACACACACACACACACACACACACACACACACACACACACATACACACACACACACACACACACGCAAGCACGCATGCATACTACAAATTCATACACATATACAAGTAAACGCTCACTTCCTGTCTAATATCACTTTAAAGTGAAAAGACGTTAAATCGAAGAACAACAACAACACACACACACACACACACACACACACACACACACACACACACACCACACACACACACACACGAAGGTATGCACGCACGCACGCACGCACGCACTACGCACGCACGCACGCACGCACACACACACACACACACACACACACACACACACACACACACACACACACACACACACACACACACACACACACACTCCTGAAAGAGGCATTTCAAAATGTTGTACCTGTCTGGTTTATATACGAAAAGAAAAGACAAACAAATGGGACACACTAACAGAAAATACATATCGCTGTAGATAACGCATCACCAAAAGCGACAACTGCATTTTTCGTCTAAGAGTCTAGCAAACATACTAACAGAAAATACATATCGCTGTAGATAACGCATCACCAAAAGCGACAACTGCATTTTTCGTCTAAGAGTCCAGCAAACATACTAATAGAAAATATATATCGCTGTGTACCACACATCACCAAAAGTGACAATGGAATATTTTCTCAGAGAGTCTAGGTCCAGCAATACATGGGGTCCCAGTGGCGAGATTCTGTGCTTTAAGCATTGCTAACGCATTACGCGCAGGAGCAGGTTAACCAGCAGCTAAAATGAACTAGTCTAATCGAGTCGACTGATATGAACTGTGAAGAAAGATGTTTGATCGATAGTATTGAAGAGAGGGGGGGGGAGAGATGGAGAGAGAGAGGGGAGAGAGAGAGAGGTATAGGTGGGGAGAGAGAGACACAGAGAGAGGGGGAGGGAGAGAGTGAGCGAGCGAGAGAGAGAGAGAGGGAGAGAGCGAGAGTTGGGGAAAGGGAGAGAGAGAGAGAGAGAGAAAGGGGAAGAGGGAGAGAGAGGACGAAAGTGAGAGGGGGAGGGGGAGAGAGCCAGTGAGCGAGAGAGAGGGGGGAGGAGAGGGAGAGAGCGAGACAGATGGGGGGAGGAAAGAGAGAGAGAGAGAGAGAGAGAGAGAGAGAGAGAGAGAAGAGAAGAAGTGAGAGAGAGAGATGGGGAGAAGGGAAGAGCGAGAGAGAGAACGAGAGAGAGCGTGGGGAAGAGAGGTAGAGAGCGAGCGAGCGAGAGAAGGGGGAAGAGAGGGAGGGAGTGAGAGAGAGATAGGAGTGAAGAGAGGAGAAGAGCGAGAGACAGAGAGAGAGAAGAAGAACAAGAAGAAGAAGAGGGCGGGAGGGGGGGGGAGCAATCAACATCAGACACAGTACACATTATTCCGCCACAGCTGTGAAGTGGAGCTGAAGAGGCATCCGTACAACCACAGCAGCACCAGCAGACAGTGCCGAAGAGAACGCGGCGCCTCAGCAAGAGCAAGAGCCAACTAATCTCAGAAGCAAAGCACGTACCTTGTTGCTGACTTGTAATAAACAACAACCCTTTCTGTCAAAGCCATGGGAGAGAGAGAAGCGGAGGGAGGGGGCGATGAGAGGGAGGAAGAGGAGATTGAGAGTGGAGAGAAAGAAGAGAGAGAGAGAGGGCGGAGAGAGAGAAGACAGAGGGCGATGAGAGGGAGGAAAAAGAGATTGAGAGTTGAGAGAAAGAAGAGAGAGAGAGGGCGGAGAGAGAGAAGACAGAGGGCGATGAGAGGGAGGAAAAAGAGATTGAGAGTTGAGAGAAAGAAGAGAGAGAGAGGGCGGAGAGAGAGAAGACAGAGGGCGATGAGAGGGAGGAAGAGGAGATTGAGAGTGGAGAGAAAGAAGAGAGAGAGAGGGCGGAGAGAGAGAAGACAGAGGGCGATGAGAGGGGGAAAAAGAGATTGAGAGTTGAGAGAAAGAAGAGAGAGAGAGAGAGAGAGAGAGAGAGAGAGAGAGAGAGGACAGAGGGCGATGAGAGGGAGAGAGGGGGGGCAGAGAGAGGGGTAAAGGAATGAGAAGAGGGGTTGAAGGGGGAGAGGAGGAAGAAAGAATAAGGAAAGGGGTTAAGGAAGGAGAGAGAGAGAGAGAGAGAGAGAGAGAGAGAGAGAGAGAGAGAGAGAGAGAGAGAATAAGGAGAGATGAGAAGGCAGTGAGAGAGAGAGAGAGAGAATAAGGGGAGATGTGAAGATA
>CM031618.1:4135537-4148037 GCA_018398815.1 Conus ventricosus | reverse complement strand
ATAGTAACGTACTGCAATTAGTCCATTGATTTTTTTTTATTTTTTTGTTTTTTTTTTTTTGGGGGTCTTTAGTCCATTTTTTATTCATACACTTGTAGTGCTGGAAAAGCAAGGAGGAAAACTCTGGTAAACTCTGAAGGGTTTGCCTCTTAGTGATGGTCATGACAAGATAATCCAGACCGTTCCACGTACCAATCAGAAGACGCCTGTGTTGTTGGTGCATGGAAGAAGAAATCAGGCTGAAAATACAAAATAGAAAGGATTGCCTTCTCTATTCTCAGCCTCTTAGAAATAATATTTATCTTGCTTTTGTTTTGTTTTTGTTGGTTTGTTTATTTTTCGGAAGGGAGGAAATGGAATCAGAGACTAGTTTGTTCAAACTCATACCTCCTTCCCTACATACTTCGGGCCACCTGATTGGCCGAAATCTGTAAACTTCTTTTCGATTGGTGACTGAGAACAGCGTCGTTCATCCCGTCGCGTTCTAGCTGAGCGACAGAAATGAAATGCACAGCGCGACTCGAAGGCTGTGTGTGGTCATCGACAGCTGTGGCGGTGACTGATCGGGGAAGTTGGAAGGGAAGAACGGCGACTGTCGATTGCAACTGCGGTGTTGGTCGTAGCGGTGACATCGCTTTCTTTTGCCTTTTTTTTCCAGCTGAAGTTGTTCATACTAACGGTAAAACTTCCTCCGAATGCGTGCCAGTGCAGACATTGCTTTTATACATAGTATCGGCTTGCAACTTTCCCGTGTCTCTTTTTCTGTCTGTCTGTCTGTCTGTCTGTCTGTCTTACTGTTCGTCTTTCTGTCTGTCTGTCTGTCTTTGTCTCTCTTTGTCTGTTTCTGTCTCTGTCCCTGTCTCTCTGTCGCTGTCTCTTTCTGTCTCACTCCGTCTCTGTCTCATTCCATCTGTCTCTGTCTCGCTCTCTTTCTCTGTCTGTCTCTGCTTCTCTCTGTCTCTCTCTCTGTCTTCTGTCTCCGTCTCTCTCTCTCTCCTCTCTCTCTCCCTCTTCTCCTCTTTCCTCTCTCTCTCTCTCTCTCCTTCTCTCTCCCTTCTCTCTCCTTCTCTCTCTCTCTCTCCTCTCTCTCTCTCTCTCCATCTCTCTCTCCTCTCTCTCTCTCTCTCTCTGTTCTCCCCTCCTCTCCTCTATTGTCTAGATCTCTCTCTGTCCTTCTCTCTCTCTCTCTCTCTCCTCTCTCTCTCTCTCTCTCCTCTCTCTCTCCTCTCTCTCTTCTCTCTCTCCCCTCCTTCTCTCTCTCTCCTCTCTCTCTCTCTCTCTCTCTCTCTCTCTCTCTCTCTCTCTCTCTCCTCCTCTCTCTCTCTCTTCGTCTCTCTCTCTCTCTCTCTGTCTTCACTCCTCTCTTCTCTCTCTTTTTATCATTCTCTCTCTCCCCTCTCTCTCTCCTCTCTCTCTCTCTTCTCCTCCTCCCCTCTCTCCTCTCTTCTCTTCTCTCTTCTTCTCCCCCCTTTTTCCCCTTTCTCTCCTCTATTGTATCGGTCTCTCTTCTCTCTCTCCCCCTCTCTCTCTCCTCTCTCTCTCTCTCCTGCTCCCTTCCCCTTCTTTCTCCCTGTCTCTCTCTTTCTCCTCTCCCCTCTCTCTCTCTCTCCCGTCTCTCTCCTCTCTCCCTCCTCTCTCTCTCCCCCCCCTCTCTCTCTCTCTACCGTCTCTCTCCCTCCTCCTCTCCCCCTCTCTCTCTCTACTCTCTCTTCTCTCTCTCTCTCCCCTCTCCCCTCTCTCTCTCTCTCTGTGGCCCTACACAGACTATCTCCCCATCTGCCCATCTTGTCCAGGGAGTTCTGATGGTCAGACGGGTGATGGATGAGTACATCGGCCATGCGGTCGTCTGGTCAGTCGGCCCTGAGGTCCCACCCATGACCCAATCTCCCTCTGTCTGTCTGTCTGTCTGTCAGTCAGTCAGTCTGTCTGTCTGTCTGTCAGTCTGTCTCTGTTTCTCTTCTCTCTCCTCTTTTCTCTCTCCTCCTCTCTCTCTCTCTCTCTCTCTCTCTCTCTCCACTCTCTCTCGTTCCCTATTCTCTCTGTCTCTTACTCTCACTCTCTGTCTCTAACTCCTGATCCTTCTCTCTCTCTCTCTCTCTCTCTCTCTCTCTCTCTCTCTCGCTCTCTCCTCCTTCTCTATTCTCCTTCTCTATCTCCTTATATCCACTTCCTAAGGTAATTCAGTTTTGTGGGCCGCTCTCGTCCTCTCTCTCCTCTTCTCTTCTCTTCTCTCTCTCTCTCTCTCTCTCAATAAGTGGTAAAACATCAGTACAATCAAAAATTCGCACGCATTTGAGTTAGAAAAAAAAAAGTAATTGGCTTGTGCTAACAATCCAACAGATTGTTTCAATGTTAAAAAGTCGGGGGGGGGGGGGGGAAAGGAATTGTGGCTAAATGGAAGATTGTAAATCTTAAAAATTCACCTGTACAGGTATGGCTGCCTTCTGCCAGGGAAAGTGAAAAGAAAGAGTTTTAAAAAAATGCAACTGGAACTCCTGAGAATCCCCTTCTAGAGTTTGAACGCACTATTTGTGTTCTGACAAATTAACAAAGAACACGGAAAACCACCACATTCTTTACAATACATTGAGTGACAGGGAAACGTGGATTATATCAATGTGGATTTGAACAAATGTGACGTCAGTGGGTGGGGGGGGGTGGGGGGAGAGAAAAATGTAACGCATCCGCTACAACAGCAAACACAAATAACACACCCGTTATTTAAGACACACAAAACTGACATCAACGTAAAAGGAAGAACAAAAAATGTACGAAAAGTTTGAGTAAGTCGGGGATTGGAAGGAGGGACGGGGGGGGGGGGGGGGGGGGGGGGGGGGGGGGGGGGGGGGGGGGGGGGGGGGGGGGGGGGGGGGGGGGGGGGGGGGGGGGGGGGGGGGGGGGGGGGGGGGGGGGAGGGGGGGGGGGGGGGGGGGTGGGGGGGGGGGGGGGGGGGGGGGGGGGGGGGAGGGGGGGGGGGGGTGGGGGGGGGGGGGGCGGGGGGGGGGGGGGGGGGGGGGGGGGGGGGGGGGGGGGGGGGGGGGGTTGGGGGGGGGGGGGGGTGGGGGGGGGGGGGGGGGGGGGGGGGGGGGGGGGGGGGGGGGGGGGGGGGTGGGGGGGGGGGGGGGGGGGGGGGGGGGGGGGGGGGGGGGGGGGGGGGGGGGGGGGGGTGGGGGGGGGGGGGGGGGGGGGGGGGGGGGGGGGGGGGGGGGGGGGGGGGGGGGGGGGGGGGGGGGGGGGGGGGGGGGGAGGGGGTGGGGGGGGGGGGGGGGGGGGGGGGGGCGGGGTGGGGGGGGGGGGGGGGGGGGGGGGGGGGGGGGGGGGGGGGGGGGGGGGGGGGGAGGGGGGGGGGGGGGGGGGGGGGGGGGGGGGGGGGGGGGGGGGGGGGGGGGGGGGGGGGGGGGGGGGGGGGGGGGGGGGGGGGGGGGGGGGGGGGGGGGGGTGGGGGGGGGGGGGGAGGGGGGGGGGGTGGGGGGGGGGGGGGGGGGGGGTGGGGGGGGGGGGGGGGGGGGGGGGGGGGGGGGGGGGGGGGGGGGGGGGGGGGGGGGGGGGGGGGGGGGGGGGGGGGGGGGGGGGGGGGGGGGGGGGGGGGGGGGGGGGGGGGGGGGGGGGGGGGGGGGGGGGGGGGGGGGGGGGGGGGGGGGGGGGGGGGGGGGGGGGGGGGGGGGGGGGGGGGGGGGGGGGGGGGGGGGGGGGGGGGGGGGGGGGGGGGGGGGGGGGGGGGGGGGGGGGGGGGGGGGGGGGGGGGGGGGGGGGGGGGGGGGGGGGGGGGGGGGGGGGGGGGGGGGGGGGGGGGGGGGGGGGGGGGGGGGGGGGGGGGGGGGGGGGGGGGGGGGGTGGGGGGGGGGGGGGGGGGGGGGGGGGGGGGGGGGGGGGGGGGGGGGGGGGGGGGGGGGGGGGGGGGGGGGGGGGGGGGGGGGGCGGTGGGGGGGGGGGGGGGGGGGGGGGGGGGGGGGGGGGGGGGGGGGGGGGGGGGGGGGGGGGAGAGTAGGGAAGAGGTGGAGAAATGGATACCCGTCCCATCGCTGTTGACTTTTTCAGGCTGTTTTGGGGGCTGTGTGGAAGGCCAGCCTTGCTGAGTCGTTGTAGATTCGTGCGGAGCTTGTGGACTTGGTGACTGATCTTCGTCTCTGGTGATCAGGTTTGAAGTCAGTATGGGCGGGCGCCGTTAGAGCGGTGATCCCCAGTGCTGCTGCTTGCTTTTTAAGCGTATTGTCTGTGCGCAATGTGTGAGATATCCTTGCGAATGCTAGGGAGGAAGACAAACGATCTGTCAGAGAAAAAGCACCACAGAAGACAGCGATCTACATAGAGAAACGCTACTACAGTAAGACAACGATTCTATCATAGAGAAAACTACTACAGGAAGACAACGATCTATTTATAGAGAAACCTGCTACAGGGAAGAAAACGAGCGATCAACGAAGCATTACCACAGAAGACAACGATCTATCATGAGAACCGCTATTTCGAAAGGAAGACAACGATCTATATCACAGAGAAAACGCTACTACAGGAGACAACGATCTATCATAGAGAAAAACTACTACAGGAAGACAACGACTATCATAGAGAAACGCTGCTACAGAAGACAACAATCTATCATAGAGAAGCATTACTATGCAGAAACAACGATCTATCAAGAGAAACACTACTACAGAAGACAACGATCTATCAAGAGAAACACTACTACAGGAAACAACGATCTGTCATAGTGAAACGCTACTACAGAAGACAACGATCATCAAAGAGAAACACTACTACAGGAAGACAACGATCTGTCAAGAGAAACTCTACTACAAATACAACGATCTATCATAGAGAAACTTTACTATACGGAAGAAAACGATCTATCATAGAAAACCTACTACAGGAAGAACAACGATCTATCATAGAGAAACGCTACTACGAGGAAGACAACGACTATCTAGAAGAAACGCTACTACATACAGACAACGATCTATCATAGAAAACACTGCCACAGGAAGACTACGATCTATCATAAGAAAACCGCTACCACAGGATGACAACAATCTATCATTGAGAAACATTACTACAGGAAGACAAAGATCACCACAGATGACACACTAGAAGACATCAGATCCAATCAGAAAGGACATTAATGGGAAGACACAGACAATCATAAAGGGACATTACTGAGAAACACAGATCATTCATAAAGACACTACTGGGGAGTTTTCACAGATCAGTAAACAATGAACACGACGAGAAGACAGACATCATAAAAAAAAGGGACACTACTACTACTGAGAAGACAGATCAGTCATAAAGGACCCTACTGCGGAAGAAGAATCAAACATAAAGGACACTAACTGATGAAGACAGATCATCATAAAGGAGCACTACAGAGGAAGACAACAGATCAATCATAAAGGACACTACTGAGGAAGACAACAGATCAGTCATAAAAAGGACACTAACTGAGAAGACACAGATCAATCATTTAGGACACTACTGAGGAAGACCAAAGATCAGTCCAAAAGGGACACTACTGAGGAAACACAATCAATCATTTAGGGACACAACGGAGGAAGAACACAGATTAACATAAAGGGACACTACTGAGGAAGGGGGGGGGCGAGGTAACGGTTCAGGGAATCGGAGTCGGGTCTCTCCCCGTGAATGGATGAAGACAACAGACTTACATCAATAGCTCCGTGGATGAGACGGAGAAATGAAACATGTCGGTCAACCACGGTGGCCCGGGTGTGATTTGTGTCGGAGATGATAGAGCGGGTGTGGGTGTGTGGTGGGGGTGGGGGGGGGTATGGCCGGGTTGAGGGAGAGGGAAAGAGGGTTAGTGGGAGAGGATAGGGTTTTGTGATATAGAGAGAGCTAAAGAAAGTGGAGTGAAAAAAAGGAAACGGGTCCAATGGAATGGTAGGTCAGTTTGTGTGTGAGAGTGATGAGACAGACAGACACACACACACACACTCGTGTGTGTGTTTGTGTGTGTTGTGGTGTTTTGTTGGGTGGGTGTGTGGTGTGTGTGTTCCCGTACGGATCTGTGGGGGGGGGGGAGATGGGAGGAGATGAGTGCACATGTTTACAAGTGTGGTGAAGGGTGTCTGGCCATTTAATTCAAGGTCGCCTCTCTCTCTCTCTCTTCCTCTCTCTCTCTCTCTCTTGCTCATCTCACACCCTCTCATCTCTCTTCTCTCATTCTTGCCTCTCATCTCTCTCTCCACTCTCTCTCTCTCTCTCTCTCTCTCTCTCCCATTAAGAATAGTTTTGTTTCCTGCACTAGCGTAGCAAATGAGAAGGGGCGGACGGTGATGATAATTGACAGTGCAGACAGATTTAGAACATGAATATTTGTGCCTGGTGGGGCACGTTTGGGTTTTATGATCAGGCTGTGGTTTAAGAAAATCAACAACAACATTTTATTATTTTAATTTTGAGTGGCGAAAAAGCACGACATTAGTGCTTTTTCTTCTACATGGCTTCGAGTCTACAATTATTTACCATTACTAATCTTTCAATTTATGTTTCTTTGCATTAGAATCTTTCTTTTTTTTCGGCGCTGCAAATTTTCATGTATACTCCTTTGACATAAAGGCATGTAGGCCATTGTCAATATAGCGTAAGCTGAAACGTCGCTCTCGCTCCTCTCCATCTCTCTCCCTCTTCATCTCTCCTCTCTCGCTTCTCTCGCTCTCTCGCGCCTCCATCCCCACTCTTATCTCCTTCTCTCATTCTCCCTCCCTCCTTCCCTCTCGCTCTCTCTCATCCTCTCTCATCTCTCTCTCTCTCTCTCTCTGCGCCCCATCCCCCTTTCTCTCTCTCTCTCTCTCCTCTCACCTTCTCTCTCTCATCTCTCTCTCCTCCTAATTCTGTTCCCCCTGTCTTCTCCCAAACAGGAAAGTGCCTGCCCTACAGGCTGTACTCCAAACAGAAACGGATCATCTACCCAACCAACACCCCCGCCGCCCCCCCGCTCCTCTCTCCTCTCTTTCTCTCCTCTTTCTCTCTGTAATGTATGTTGTGGGTCCCCCCTGCATTCCCTCTAAACCTCTTTTTTCGCTAATTCTGTTGCTCTGTCTCCTTCGCCCAAAGTGAAAATTGCCTGCCCTACTGCAGTCGCAAAACAGACATCCGACTAAACAACTCCCTCTCTCATCTCTCTCTTCTCTTCTCTCTCTCCTCTCTCGCTCTCTCTTCAATCTCTCTCTTCCTCACTCTCTCTCACTCACTCTCTCTCTCTCATCTCTCTCCTGTATGTATGTATGTCAGTGTGTCCCACTCCATCCCCCTCTTTATCTGCCTCGCTGATTCTGTTGCCTCTGTCTCCTTCCCCAAAGTGAACATTGCCAGGCCCTACACCTGTCTCAGAACAGACGCAGACACATCGTGCCGAAGACACCCCGACCCCACCCCCCGTCCAGCTGTTTCTCAGAACAGACCAGAACACATCGTGCCGAAACCACCCCCCCCCCGCCATCCCCGTCCAGCTGTGTCCCTCAGAACAGACCAGCAACAATCGGGCCCGAAGACACCCCTCCGTTCAGCTCTGCCTCAGAACAGAACAGACACATCGTGCCGAGACAACCCCTCCGTTCAGCTGTGTCTGCAGAACAGACCAGACACATCGTGCCGAGGACAACGCCGCCCACCCCCCGCCCCCCTCCACCTCCCCCCCCCTCTCCGCCCCCACCGTCCAGCTGTGTCCATACCAGACCAACACCTCGTGCGAAGACACCCCCGCCCCCCCCCCCCCGCCCCCCCCCCCACCGGCCAGCTGTGTCCCAGACATACCAGCCTCATCGAGCCGAGACACCTCCCCCCCTCCCCCCCGTCCAGCTGTGTCTCAGAACAGACCAGACACATCGTGGCCGAAGACAGCCTTCCCCCCCCCCGCTCCCCCCCGCGCCGTCCACTGTTCCCTCAGAACAGAACAGACACATCGTTCCGAAAGACACCCCCCCCCCCCCCCCCCCCCCCCCCCCGTCCAGCGTGTCTCAGAACAGACCAGACACATCGTGCCGAAGACACCCCCCCCCCGCCCCCCCCCCCCCGTCCAGCTGTGGTCTCAGAACAGCCAACACATCGTGCCGAATGACACCCCTCCGTCTCAGTGTTACTGTGTCTCAGATCAGACCAGACACATCGAGCCGGGGAAGACCCCCTCCGTTCAGCTGTGTCTCAGAACATACCAGACACATCGTGCCCGAAGGACACCCCTCCGTTCCAGCTGTGTCTCAAAACAGACTCAGACACATCGTGCCTCGAAGACACCCCCCCCCCCTCCCCCCCCGTCAGCTGTGTCTCAGAACAGACCAGACACTCGTGCCGAAGACACCCTCCGTTCAGCTGTCGCAGAACAACCAGACACATCGTGGCCGAAGACACCCCTCCGTCAGCTGTGTCACAGAACATACCAACACATCGTGCCGAAACACCCCTCCGGTTCAGCTGTGACTCAAACAGACCAGACCCGATCGTTGCCCGAAGACACCCCCCCGCCCCCCCCTCCCCGTCCAGGCTGTGTCTCAGACAGACCAGCACACATCGTGCCGAAGACAACCCCTCCGGTCCAGAGCTCTCAGGGTCACTGACCAAGACTCGTGGACACTGCAAGAACTGACCTCCCCATGGACTGTCTGCATGAGGGAAGGAAGAAGGAAGGAAGGGGGCGGTCATTCTGACTGGCCGCACTAACTGGCACTGTCAGAGTGGACACCGGGGGTACCACAGGCACTTGCCCTGGAAAGAACGAATGGAGACAACGAACGAATCGAATGAAGATTTTTTTTAAACGAGGGCAAAAGAATAAGCACGGTACAGGGTGAGTGTGTGTGTGTGTGTTGTTTTGGTGTGTGTGTGGTGTGTGGGTGTGTGTGTGTATGTGTGTGTGTGTGTGTGTGTGTGTGTGTGTGTGTGTGTGCTGTGTGTGTGGTGGTTTTGTTTTTGTTTTTATGTGTTTGTTTGTGTTGTTGTTGTTGTTGTTGGTGTTGTTTCATTTTGCCCTCATGAGGAAAAATAAAGTATCTTCGAAAGTGATTGATTTTTTTTTTTTGATTTTGTTTTGGGAGTTTAGCAATGAAAGGAACACTAAACAGAAAAAGATATCACCAATCCAAAACTAAACCACAGGCAACATTTTCAAGGGGGGGAAAGAACAACTTTGCAAGACCCATTTCTTTCTATTGCGTGAAAAAAGGGAAGAACTCAATAAACGATGGAACCGTTGAAGGAAGAGACCTGTCGACTGAAGACAGAAGGGGTGGGGTGGAGGGGGTGGGGGGAGGAAAGAGTACAAAAATTAATATTCAAAATACAATGCATACAAAGATTGCTGTACTGAAATAACGCCCGAATCCACACACCGATAATTATGAAATAGATCGAACATAACAGTAGGAAAGTCGAACAAGAGAGAGAGAGAGAGGGAAGAGAGAGAGAAAGAGAGAGAGACACAGAGAGAGAGAGAGAGTGTGTGTGTGTGTGTGGGTGTGTGTGTGGTGTGTGTGTGTGTGTGTGTGTGCGCGTGCGTGCATGTGTGTGTGGTTGTGTGTGTATGTGTGTGTGGTGTGTGGTGTGTGTGTGTGTTGTGTGGTGGGTGGTGTGTGTTGTGGGTGTTTTGTATATGTAGTGGTGAGTGCGTGTGTGTGCGTGCGTGCGTGTGTGTGTGTGTGTGGTGTGTGTGTGGTGTGTGTGTGTGTGGTGTGTGTGCGCGCCGCGTGTGTGTGTGTTGTGGGGAGGGGGGGGGGGGGTTTTTTTTGGGGGGTGTAAAATCATTGGGTTTGTGCAATAGGTTTGTTGGACAAAACAGCGTGTGATTAATATATGGTTGGCAGTATTTATTAGTGATGGCAGGTGTACCCCCATCGTTTGTACCTATCATCCAATGTTTTCCTTCTCACATATCTTGCGCGCCGCGCGCACACACACACACCACACACACCACTCTCTCTCTCGCTCTCTCTCTCTCTCCTCTCTCTCTCTCTCTCTCTCTCCTCTCTCACTCGTCTCTCTCTCTCTCATCTCTCTCTCTCTCTCTCACCGCTCATCGCTCTCTCCCTCTCTCGTCTCTCTCTCTCCCTCTTTATCTTCTCTCTCACTCACGAACGCACACACGCACACCGCTCCTCTTCTCTCCTCTCTCTCTCTCTTCTCTCTCTCTCTCTCTACTCTCTCGTCTCTCTCTCTCTCTCACTCACCTCCTGTGTGTGTGTGTGTGTGTGATGTGTGTTGTGTGTGTGGTGTGTGTGTGTGTGTCCTCCCTCGCCTCTCAACCCCCCTCGCTCCACACAACACTCTCTCTCTCGCGTTCTCTTCTCGTCTCTCTCTCTCTCTCTCCTCCCTCTCTGCTCTCTCTCTCTCTCTCCTTCTCCCCCCCCCACTCCTCGATCTTCTCCTCTCCACTCTCTCCTCTCTCCTCTCGTCTCCTCTCTCTTCCCTTCTGACCTCCTAAAAACATCAGTTAAAACCGATCATAAGAAGGGGGGTGAAAACTAACGGGCGGAAAACGTGATGAGGTTTGTGTTGGGGTTATGAGGGACTTGTATTTAACGCATCTTGAAATCTGACAAGTCTTTTTGGGAGACATGATTAGAATCTCTGCATCTGTTCGTTGTCATGGGCAACTGTTTATTTTGTTTGTTTGTATGACGTCACATCTATTATTGCGTCAGTAGCTTAACTAACGCAATTTTTCTTTTCAGTGTAAGAAAGGGACAAAACAAACAAAAAAGGTATGTGTGCCCGTACTCCTGCCGACTGTAAACAAGGAGAGATGTTCGACTGCATGTCTGTGGCCATCATTCACACCCACTTGTCAGCTCTGTCTTACAATCTGTTGTCATCATTCTCACCCCACTGTCATCTCTGTCTTACAATCTGTGTCCACATCTCACCCACTGTCATCTCTCTGTCTTACAGTCTGGTTGTCGTCATTCTCACTCAACTCACTGTCTCTCTGTTCTTACAATCTGTTGTCATCATTCTCACCGCACTTTCATCTCTGTCTTACAATCTGTTTGTCATCAATCTCACCCACTGTCATCTCTGTCTTACAATCAGTGTCATCATTCCTCACCAACTGTCATCTCTGTCTTACAATCGTTGTCATTCTCTCCCACTGTCAACTCTGTCTTACCATCTGTTGTCATCTCACCCTCTGTCAGTCTCTGTCTTACGATCTGTTTGCATTCATTCTCACCCACTATCATCTCTGTCGTACAATCTGTTGTCATAATTCTCAAACCCACTGTCACATCTCGTCTTACAATCTGTTGTCATCATTCTCACTCCTATCATCCTGTCTTACAATCTGTTGTCATCATTCTCACCCACCTGTCATCTCTGTCTTACAAGCTGTTGTCAGCTTCACCCACTGTCATCTCTGTCTTACAATCTTTTGTCATCATCTCACTCCTATCATCTCTGTCTTTACAATCTGTTGTCACATTCTTCACCCACTGTACATCTAGTCTGCTACCAATCTTTGTCATCTCAACCCACTGTCATCTCTGTCTTACAGTCTATTGTCATCTCACCCACTGGTCATCTCATGTCATACAATCTTTGTCATCATTCTCCACCCACTAATCATCTCGTCTTACAATCCTGTTGTCATCATTCTCACCCACTGTCAATCTCTGTCTTACAATCTGTTGTCATCTCACCCACTGTCATCTCTGTCTTACAATCTGTTGTCATCTCACCCACTGTCATCTCTGTCTTACAATCTGTTGTCATCTCATCCACTGTCATCTCTGTCTTACAATCGGTTTTCAACCATTCTCACCAGCTGTGAACTTCATCTCAACAGTCTGTTGTGGTGAATTTCATCAACTGTCAACACCACCTCACACAGTCTGTTGACATTATTCTCACAACGTTCATCTCAACAGTCTGCTGTGGTGAATTTCATCAACTGTCAATACCACCTCACACACAGTCTATTGACATTATTCTCACAACGTTCATCTCAACAGTCTGCTGTGGTGAATTTCATCAGCTGTCAACTCCACACAGTCTATTGACATTCTTCTTACAACTTTCAAACCGATGTCGCTAGTCATGATAAGTGAACACATGGTACTGGTATTGACATCGTTTTTCTCTCTGACTCTGTCTCTGTCTTTCTCTGTTTTGTCTGTCTGTCTGTCTGTCTGTCTGTCCTCTCTCTCTCTCTCTCTCTCTCTCTCCTCCTCTCTCTCTCTCTCTCTCTCTCTCTTCTTCTCTCTCTCATTTAGTCATCACTTTCCTGTCAACCCAGTGTCTCTGTCTGTCTGTCTGTCTGTCTGTCTGTCTGTCTCGTCTCTCTCTCTCTCTCTCTCTCCCCTCTCTCTCTCTTCCCCTCTCCTCTCTCTTCTCTCTCTCTCTTTCTCTCTCTCTGTCGCCTTCCCGTCTCCCTCCCTGCCTCCCTACCTACCCCCTCGCTCTCTCTCTCTCTCTCTCTCTCTCCTCTCTCTCTCTCCTCTCTCTCTCTCTCTCTCTCTCTCTCTTCGCCCATCTCCTGACGCCATTCTTTGGTC
>CM031618.1:4118380-4120880 GCA_018398815.1 Conus ventricosus | reverse complement strand
GGGGGGGGGGAAGTAAGAGGTGGGGGGGAGAGAGAGAGAGAGAGAGAGAGAGAGAGAGGAGAGAGAGAGAGAGAGAGAGAGAGAGAGAGAGAGAGAGAGAGAGACTCCATCTGATTGCGGTTACCCAGTTTCCTGTGTCCTCGTTGAAAGAAACGTGCTAATTCAATGGAAAGACAAAGACACTAAATTAGCAAACCAATGTCTGTGATTGATGTAGAATTTGACCCAACTCCTGCAATTTATTGCTGGCACCAAGGGTCACAAGCTTCCATTACAGCTTTTTTTCTTTTAAATTGTGTCTCTGCCGATGATGTTTTGAATTATTCATTTGAAGATAATAACGACAACCCTTCTTTTCCCTGCAAACAAATATTGGGTCTCTCTCTCTCTCTCTCTCTCTCTCTCTCTCTCTCTCTCTACACCCCTCTTTCTGATTCTCTCTCTCTCTCTCTCTCTCTCTCTCTCTCTCTCTCTCTCTCTTCTCCTTCTCTCTCTCTCTCTTCTCTCTCTCTCTCTCTCTCTCTCTCTCTCTCTCTCTCTTCGCCCTATTCCACCCTTTAGCTCTCTCTCTTTCTCTTCCCACCTCCTCTGTCTTTCTCTCTCTTTCTTTCTCTCTCTGCCTCCTCTCCTACATCTCTCTCTCTCTCCCTCTCTCTCTCTCTCACTCTCTCTCTCTCTCTCGCTCTCTTTCTTTCTCTCTCCGACTCCCCCCCTTTTTTTTCTCCTTTACTAAAGTTAATATTTTCCAAACAAGATGAATGTACCAGCCTAATAATTTATTGTCGTTTACTCTTCTGCCAACGTTTCAAATCGGTATGGCTTCTGTTTGTCAGCATCAAAGAAATGGTGTTTAATGCTACAATCTGGATTTTTTTTAAAATCGTCACAAAAAACCGTATGTCAACAAACCCGGAAGAAAATGCACGTGTTATGTCAAAGTGGAAAATGACATTCATTTATAAGCCACCTCCATACATGAAACGAAAGACACAGAGATAAAGGCACTCACATTCGCATCAAATATCTGCATCTATCGACGTACTATTACTCTTTACACATTTAAAACTATCGAGTAACAAACTTGGCCTTCTAAAAGAAAAATCAGAAGGTTCATCACCAGCATTTGTTTCTTTGATCTAACTAATTAGTCTAATCAATAGGGGCGTAGCTACTAGAGAGATCTACCACGTGGTGGTCACATGACGGGATTCAAACTGCAACTGCCTACCACTTTCAAAAGGCAAGACAGCTTTCACATCAATCCCGAGGCTATCCCATACTAAATCAAGGCACCAGTTTCAAAACTGAACATTCGCAGAGAGTTTACAAAGTGAGGTGGAATTGAAACAAATTAAAAAGGAAAAACATTACTGTACCGCCCAGCGAAAGAGACAAACAAATGACAAGACAAAACGCAACGCGTTTCGGCCTCTTTGGTCTTCTTCAGGCAAGACAAACAACATCGATGACAACGAAAACGAAGAACGGACAACCACCAGACATTCATTGAAGAACGGACAACCACCAGACATTCATTGAATTCACAGACAACCACCAGACATTCATTGAATTCACAGACAACCACCAGACATTCACTGAATTCACAGACAACCACCAGACATTCACTGAATTCACAGACAACCACCAGACATTCACTGAATTCACAGACAACCACCAGACATTCACTGAATTCACAGACAACCACCAGACATTCATTGAATTCACAGACAACCACCAGACATTCACTGAATTCACAGACAACCACCAGACATTCATTGAATTCACAGACAACCACCAGACATTCATTGAATTCACAGACAACCACCAGACATTCATTGAATTCACAGATCGAAAGAAACACGTCCACTGCAAAGAGACAAAATGAAGTACAAATTCGTTTTTGCAGAGACAAAATGAAGCACAAATTCGTTTTTGCAGAGACAAAATGAAGTACAAATTCGTTTTTTGCAGAGACAAAATGAAGTACAAATTCGTTAACAGAACTCGATTGTGTTTCCTGAGTCATTGGCACATGTGGAAGTTGAGTAGTGCTGGTAATGTTTCCTGAGTCATTGGCACATGTGGAAGTTGAGTGGTGCTGGTAATGTTTCCTGAGTCATTGGGACATGTGGAAGCTGAGTGGTGCTGGTAATGTTTCCTGAGTCATTGGGACATGTGGAAGTTGAGTAGTGCTGGTAATGTTTCCTGAGTCATTGGGACATGTGGAAGTTGAGTAGTGCTGGTAATGTTTCCTGAGTCATTGGGACATGTGGAAGTTGAGTGGTGCTGGTAATGTTTCCTGAGTCATTGGGACATGTGGAAGTTGAGTAGTGCTGGTAATGTTTCCTGAGTCATTGGGACATGTGGAAGCTGAGTGGTGCTGGTAATGTTTCCTGAGTCATTGGGACATGTGGAAGTTGAGTGGTGCTGGTAATGTTTCCTGAGTCATTGGGACATGTGGAAGTTGAGTAGTGCTGGTAATGAATGGTGATCATGGCCT
>CM031618.1:4110880-4113380 GCA_018398815.1 Conus ventricosus | reverse complement strand
AATTTGACATCAGTCAGTGATGAAGATTGAAACCAGCTGATGACTGCATCAGAGAGGTTTAAAATCATGCTAACTGGAGATAAATAAAAAAAATGTTCGATGGCAAAAGCTGCAGAAAGGTCAAGTAGAGACAGGAGTCAAATATCATTGCCATGGGCTGTCAGCAAATCAGGGTAGATTTTACCTACAGCAGTATCAGTGCAACAGTCAGAACAGTAGGCGACTGAAGGGACTCAAGGAGATTGTTAGAATGGAAATTGTCTACGAACTGACCCACAAAACCTTTTGTAATAACTTTGGCCATAAAATCAAGATTCAAAACAAATCTTTCATACTTTGCCAGAATCAAGATTGCGCTTTTCAAGAGAGACTGGATAGACCATAGATCTGGAGGAGGATGGGAAAAATCCAGTGGACAGAGTCACAGATGACTATGGTGATGTGGAGTACGAGCATGATGACCATAGATCTGGAGGAGGATGGGCAACATCCAGTGGACAGAGTCACGGATGACTATGGTGATGTGGGGCAACATCCAGTGGACAGAGTCACGGATGACTATGGTGATGTGGAGTAACATCCAGTGGACAGAGTCACGGATGACTATGGTGATGTGGGGCAACATCCAGTGGACAGAGTCACGGATGACTATGGTGATGTGGAGTAACATCCAGTGGACAGAGTCACGGATGACTATGGTGATGTGGGGCAACATCCAGTGGACAGAGTCACGGATGACTATGGTGATGTGGGGCAACATCCAGTGGACAGAGTCACGGATGACTATGGTGATGTGGGCAACATCCAGTGGACAGAGTCACGGATGACTATGGTGATGTGGGGCAACATCCAGTGGACAGAGTCACGGATGACTATGGTGATGTGGGGCAACATCCAGTGGACAGAGTCACGGATGACTATGGTGATGTGGAGTAACATCCAGTGGACAGAGTCACGGATGACTATGGTGATGTGGGGCAACATCCAGTGGACAGAGTCACGGATGACTATGGTGATGTGGGGCAACATCCAGTGGACAGAGTCACGGATGACTATGGTGATGTGGGGTACGAACATGTCAAGACAGGCTTTGAGAAAAAAGAAGAAGCAGGAATTGGATCAGGCTCTCAAGCTTTAAAATCAGACTCCACAACGACCTTAATGAGAATGATTCCAGACAAAGAGCGAAAAGAAGTGATGGGATTTCTATACAATGGAGGATCAAATCAAGAAAGCATGATCACTTTCATTTCATTTGAAGGTACACACACACACACAAAAATGAAATCTCGTGAACGCTGCTAAAGGTCATAACGTCTTTCCAGATAAAAAGCTTTACAGCGAATTCAAACATTTTCAAATTTGAACACAAAGCAAGAAGCACAAGTCAAGCCCCCACGAGAAACGGAAAGAGTAAACAGCTCAGCTGAAATCCCCTTTATCAATCACCCGCTTTGAAGGAGAGGGGTTAAAAGCGGGGCCTTGCGAAACCTCGCTCTTTCTTTAGTCAACGAATTCCTGGCAACTGGGAGTGATCTTAATTGGGAAGAGCAGAGCACTCTCCGGCTAACGGGCTCTAAACCGGAACTCTGCAAACCCTTCACCACACACCCTTCCCCTCCTCTCCACAGAAAACTGCTGAAGTCTGCCAGGCAAAGAGGTTGAAACACCAGCATGGAAGCATGACTATTGCTGTAACCTTGGGATGACTCAGGCAGTGACTGAACAACATGGTGACTTGGATAGAACATACAGCATCAAATGACTCAGGCAGTGACTGAACAACATGGTGACTCGGATAGAACATACAGCATCAAATGACTCAGGCAGTGACTGAACAACATGGTGACTCGGATAGAACATACAGCATCAAATGACTCAGGCAGTGACTGAACAACATGGTGACTCGGATAGAACATACAGCATCAAATGACTCAGGCAGTGACTGAACAACATGGTGACTTGGATAGAACATACAGCATCAAATGACTCAGGCAGTGACTGAACAACATGGTGACTTGAATAGAACATACAGCATCAAATGACTCAGGCAGTGACTGAACAACATGGTGACTCGGATAGAACATACAGCATCACTTCAAAAAGTCTATCTGCCCATTGCCCTCTCTGAAGAACGGTTTTTGGGGATTCCCAGAGAAATGGTGAGATCATCGCATCTTCAGGACAAAGACATTTCCAAAGCCCTCCTGTGAAACTGGAATATGTGTACAGAGAGAGAGAGAGAGAGAGAGAGAGAGAGAGAGAGATTCCTGCTGTCTCTGATGATCATTGTACTGTTGAATTAAATCCCATTTCTGTTATGATCTGGAAAAAAAGAACAAGGTGGTAAAGGAGGGTGGTGGTGGTGGTGGTGGTGGAGACGTACATTCATGCACATAAGCCTATGGACGTGAGTGCGTGCGCGCACGCGCGTGCATGGTGTGTGTGTGTGTGTGTGTGTGTGCGCGCGCGCGCGTGCGTGCATGTGTGCCTGTGTGTG
>CM031618.1:4098380-4100880 GCA_018398815.1 Conus ventricosus | reverse complement strand
GGAATTGTCCCCCTTGAGGCTGTGATGACACTGATAGCAGGCTTAAGTGAAACATATCTCTGCAACAGGCTTTGTTGTCGCTGTGCCCCCTTTTCACACACACACACGCACGCACGCGCACGCACGCACGCACGCACGCACGCACACGCACACACACACAAACGCACACACACACACACACACACACACACACAGAGAGAGAGAGAGAGAGAGAGAGAGAGAGAGAGAGAGAGAGAGAGAGAGCATTGCACTTCCAAGTGAACAATGGCACTTCCACGTGAACAAAGTCTTGCATTGTAGATTAAATTCTGTGATCTTGTCCGCGAACCATTTGGTTCTTAAACTTTGAATTTATCGCATCTGATTAACATATTTACAAACAAGTTTTGTTTTTTTTATAATTTACAAAACTGTCTTTTCATTTTCGAACTCTATCCCGTGTTGTTTTTCTTAAACCATTGGATCGTAACGGGCAAGGGGATAGTTATGGGAACGCCACTGACCAGTTGTATATGACTTGTCGTTGTGGTCTGCCGTGAGTGAATCTTCACTTCCACGCTTAGGATTACTGAAGAGTCCAGTTCAAGGGACGTAACTGGTCTCAGACCATACGTCACGTCTGGTTCGGTCTTCAAGACTGTGGTTCTGTCTTTGCGCGATTATCTCTGACAATGTTTGTCTTTTATCAATGTCGCATCATCTACCCTGGTTCTTATATGTAATGTCTGTGATGCAAATGATCACCAAGGTACATAACTGTTCATAAATGTATTGAGAACTGTTCGAAAATGTTCTAAAGAATTGGAGTAATGTCTTTGTGAGTGTGTGTCGAAGGTGTGTGTGTGTGTGTGTGTGTGTGTGTGTGTGTGTGTGTGTGTGGTGTGTGTGTGTGTGGTGCGTGCGCGCGCGTGTGTGTGTGTGTGTGAAGGGAAGAATGGGGGATCAGAGGTTTGCGGGGTCGGAGGGGGGGGGGGGGGGGGGGGGAACGTAGGGGAACTGGCGTTGTCACCTGTTCGGGTGTGTGCGCTTTTGTGCATATTTTTGTCACATGTTCTATCATTTCGATCTTTC
Source organism: Conus ventricosus (assembly GCA_018398815.1). Classification (NCBI taxonomy): domain Eukaryota; kingdom Metazoa; phylum Mollusca; class Gastropoda; order Neogastropoda; family Conidae; genus Conus; species Conus ventricosus. Next base: position 4,099,809 of record CM031618.1, on the reverse strand, counting down.
TATGGACGATGCAAAGACTGGACGGTAGGCGAGCGCGGTCGTCTATATAGAACACAAAAAAAGGGAGAGAGAGAGAGAGAGAGAGAGAGAGAGAGCGGGGGTAGGCAGACCGACAGGCAGACAGAGAGAGCGACTGACAGAGAGAGAGAGAGAGAGAGGAGAGAGAGAGAGAGAGAGAGAGAGAGAGAGAGAGAGAGAGAGAGAGAGAGAGAAACAGAGACTGAGACAGAGAGAGAGAGAGGAGAGAGAGAGAGAGAGAGAGAGAGACTCTTGACTCTTGACGCGCGCTTTCACGCCGCGCCATTAATTTTTTATTGTGAGGCCCTCGGCCCGTCCACAGGAGTACGCAACATACATTTCAACATAACAAAAAAGTTTGATTGAAACGTTGATTGTAACATAATTTGTTTTCTGATTAGAGTTTCTGTTCTTCCTATAAGTATTACTATTACATACGGGTTTCTCTGGTTTTTAAGGCATAGAAGATGTACATTGCAATATCTCTTATGGTTTCGGTGTTATCGTTTTGTAGCAGACTTTCCAATGTGGTTGCGTTTCTGTTACTAAAGTGTTTGAAAATGTATTTTGTTCGTAATTGCCTGTAATTTGGACACCACATTAAGAAGTGCATTTCTGTTTCTTACTGTTGGGCAGAAGGGGCATGTTGTTATAGCTTCATTGTCTATGTATTTTTTATTGCCATGCAGTTCGTTTATTCCTAATCGTAGTCTTGTCAACGCTTTTCTGAACTTTGCGATTGTGATTGCGCGAAAGTATTCTTCAGTTTGGTGTATAGTTTTAAACGTATTATATGTAGTAAATCGTTCACTGTTCGCTATTTTGTTATGCCAGTTTTGTTTGTAACAATCTATGATTCTTTGTTTTAGTGTCATGATAAATGTTTGCTCGTTTCCTACGCCTTCGTTCAGCCAAACTTCAGAGAAGCCATATGTATCCAAGCAACGTTTAATTTCCAGTGCCCAGTTCTGTGGTTTGTCAATTTCTATTTTTTCTCTTTCATATGCCTGTCTAGGTATCCTGTCTGGAGTCATCTTCATTAATTTGAACCAATATCTGATTGCTTTTATTGAACTATCTATACTCATCGGATATCTTCCTAGTTCACCGTATACTAGGTTGTTTGGCGTTTTCTTCCCCACCCCCATGTATCTTTTACATGCGAATAGATGTATATTTTCCACCGCTGAATAACGAGTCAAACCCCATACTTCTGCTGCGTACAGTAGCAGTGGCTTGACCTGTGTATCAAATAGCTTAAAAAATATGTTTATATCCAAATGTCCTAAGCTATACATTGTTTTCATTATTTCACCTATTTTCCCTTTCGCCCTTCCTGCATATTCTGAAAGTGAAATATCTACTGAGAGTTTAGTCGTTAGAGTGAAACCTAAGTATTTGTAGCTGTTTA
>CM031618.1:4078670-4081170 GCA_018398815.1 Conus ventricosus | reverse complement strand
ACGAGTTCTTTCCCTTTTTCCCATATTTACGGTTTCATTGAAGGAGGTTTTTTCTTTCCTTTTAAACTTTATGGAATCTTAATACTGTTTTCTTTTCCATTCCTTTATTAAATCTGTCTTTCTTGATCTGGTTTCATCAAATCCAAGGAGTTCATTTCGTTTCGATGCCTTCATTAAATGTGTTTACTAATCTTCTTTTATCATCTCTCAAGATTCCCTTCCATTATTCGTCCCAGCTCTCTTTTTCTCTCTCTCCCTCTCCTTCCCCCTTCCCCTCTCCACACTCTCTGTCTCTGTCTCTGTCTGTCTACCTATCTCTCTCTCTTTTCTTTCTCTCTTTCTGTCTGTTTGTCCGTCTCTCTCTCTCATGCACGCACACGCACACACACACACACACACACACACACACACACACACACACACACACACACTGCATTCATTGAATATTGCTTGCGTTTACCACAACTTTCTCATTCCATTGATTTAATCTATGTATTTGGCTTATTTCTACAATGTCTACAAAGCTGTTTTTGTATTTATTCATGATTCTGTTGACTAAGTGTTGCGTGTGGAAAAGAGAGCTCAACAATACTAACCTGTTCCCTTTTTACTCTCTCTCCCTCCTTCTCTCTCCCCCTTCGTTTATATGAGATGTCTCATAAAATAACGGATTGGATTCCGCCTCGTTCAGGAGAAGCGGTAGAAAGGACGGTAAGAAGTGCCCAGGTCAGCCAATGGGGTGATGGCGTGCCTGATAATGAAAAGTCCTTGGCTTGTTTTTGCCTCGTTACATGTCCAGTATCTTTATCACGTCTTCTCTTTTTATATTTTCTGTTTAATCACCCTCAATAATCGCCTCTGACTGTCTGTCGGTTATCAGTCTGTCTTTTCCAAAAGATTTTCGTGGCTCTCTCTCTCTCTCTCTCTCTGCATTTCTGTCATCCGCCTATCCGTCTATCCCCCCCCCCCCCTCTCTCTCTTTCTCTCTCTCTCTCTTTCTCTCATTTTGTCACTCGATTTCTTTCCTTTCTTCACTCATTCACGGTTTCATTGAAGGACATTCGTAAAAGTGTATGGAATCTCAATACGCGTTTCTTTTCCAGTCCTTCATTAAATCGGCCATTCTTAATCTGGTTTCAACAAATCCAAGGAGTTCGTTTGGTTTCGATGCCTTCATGAAATGTGTTTACTGATGTTCTTTCACGATCTCTCTCAAGATTCTCTTTCATTGTTCGTCTCACCTCCTTCGTTCACTTCTTCCCCTCTCTACCCTTTCTTTCTTTCTTTCTTTCTTCCTCTTCTTTGCATGTGTGCGCGTGAGTGTGTGTATGTTCATGCGTGCGTGCGTGCGTGCGTGAGTGAGTGAATGAGTGTGTGTGTGTGTGTGTGTGTGTGTGTGTGTGTGTGTGTGTGTGTGTGTGTGTGTGTGTGTGTGTGTTCTGTCTGTGTCTCCTTTTTTCGTTCCATGTAGTGCATGTTAACAAGTCAGGCTAATCTCTATGTCTGACTGTCTGTCTGTGCATCTGTGTGTGTGTGTGTGTGTGTGTGTGTGTGTGTGTGTGTGTGTGTGTGTGTGTGTGTATCTCTATGTCTGTCTGTCTGTTTTGCTGGACAGCCGTATTAGTCATCTCCCCCTTCCTGTCTCTAATGTCAACACTGTTTGAAGAAATTGTCGGACAGACAGGTCAAAGACTAATCTGTCATGGTCGGAACATACATGGGCGTCAAGTAAAGCAGTACAGCAAAAAAAAACAACAACAAATCTTCCGTAATCATCCAAAATTACACGCTTCTTTGACAGCTGGCTCGATGATTTTTTTTCATGCTGATATGAAATTCGTAAATTATGCACCCATATTCTGGGATTCGTCTGACGATCACACTCTCAAAGCATTGATTAGTCCTCACAGATATTCTTTAAAACTGCATTTCTCAGAATCTTCAACATTATCGCATTATGACAATGAAGATTTCGACAACCCTTCATCAAATTTGAAACGGAAAAACCACAGAGCAGATCCCATGTCGAAGATTCTCTTGGGGTGTGCTCTGCCTCCAATTGGATGGAAATCTAAATTTAATGAGAATCGACGTATTCATTAAACCATGCTATCTTCTTTCTACAATGGCCATTTCTATTTTTATTTTTTCTACTCCACGGTGCTTTCCATTGAAATCATATTTTATCCTCTCTTCATGTTCACGTCAGTTTGAGTAATTCAAAAACTCTTTATCATTTACAATGAATGAAAGGATTTTCCACTTCACCTGCATGTCATATAATCTCTGTCTCTGTCTGTCTACCTGTCTCTGTCTCTCTCTCTCTTTTCTTTCTATCTTACTGTCTGTCTGTCTGTCTCTCTCTCTCTCTCTGACACACACACACACACACACACACACACACACACACACACACACACACACACACGCATATATGAACGCACGCGGCCGCACTCACAACACAACACACACACACACACACACAACACACACACACACA
>CM031618.1:4066170-4068670 GCA_018398815.1 Conus ventricosus | reverse complement strand
TCTCTTTACCTGCCGTCTATCGCCCCTCACGGCAGGGACTCGAACGCTAAACCCCTGGAGGCTGGTTTTTGTCTAACAATGCGGAATTTATTGAACCGTATCATGATGTTGAAGCAGCCACAGTGGTGGAGTGGTTAGAGCGGCAGGTTAGGGTCAATGGATCAAGTCTTAGCAAGAGTCAGTCGGTGGGATTTTCTTTTTACGGACCCCGCCAGGAAGACGCCAGAGTCAGCAAGTTCATGGCCACTGTTCGCTGGACGAACACTGGGGAGAGGACTCACTCTAGCTGGCTTGTGACTAAGCACATTACTTTCGCCACTATGACGCTGAAAAGTTGGTGACCTGGGTTTCTTGGGGTCAGAACAGACGCCCCTGAACGTCAACGAAGTGACTCGGCATCGGTTCAGAGTTTCTCATGTGGGTCACCTCAACCTCGACATGATCCTGATTGCTCCATGTTGACCACCGGTTACGGGGCTGATGACCTGGGTGTAGCTAGCTGTTCACGGAGGACCGGTGTAACACTTCACCACTGCCTCCCTGCCAAAACTTTTACCCATGGAAGTTATGCAGTGGAGTTTTGAACAGGCAGCCCAACTCAAACCCTGACAAGATAATTTCCCTTTGCAAAACAACAACAACAACAACAGCAACAACAACAGCAACAATTCCTGTCAGAAAACAATTTCGGGGCGGATTCTTGTAAACAATACAAGCGCCAACGTGTTTGTTTATTTGGCGTTTACATCGCATGAAGGGTGTTTCCTAATCAAATTCGCTTTGATCTTTGATGGAAAGAAAACAGGACGGAGAGGCATCACAGAGAATGGTGACTGAGTGCGTGGGGCTCTTCCGGCGGAAGAGGATTCTGGAGTGTTGAGAAAGAATGAAAGGTCTGGGAATAATCACACACACACACACACACACACACACACACACACACACACACACACACACTGCGCGCCCACACAAACACACACACACACACACACGCGCACACATACAAGCACACACACACACACACACACACACACACACACACACACACACACACACACACACACACACGAACACACACACACACACACACACACACACACACACACACACACAAGCGCGCGCACACACACACACACGCACGCATGCGCGCGCACACACACCACACACACACACACACACACACACACCACACACACACACACACACACACACGCGCGCGCATGCGCGCACACACACACACACACACACACACCACACACACACACACACACACACACACACACCAATGTCAATTTCAGTTATCCAAAACATGGTGTGAAAGTCATGATTGTGGTCCAGACACTAACAACCATCCAAATTAACGCTGAAAGGAAAATAAAGACATTGAATTCAAACTCGTCCAACAGTGAGAGGAGACGAAGACATTGAATTCAAACTCGTTCAACAGTAAGGGCATTGGAGGACGTCCACTTCAAAGTCAGTGCACATTGAGAGTAGATGCAGACATCTAGTGGAAGCTTGTTCAGCAGGGAGGAAAGATGAACACGCCAAATTCAAGCTCACCCAACCGTGAGGGAAGACGACGACATCCAATTCCAACTCCTCCAACAGACAGAGGAATTGATACTGATCATGCAGAGAGAGGGAGGTGAACAAATCCATTTCAAACTTATTCCACAGCAAAGAATTTGTGAGATCACGTTTCGCCCCCCCCCCCCCCCTCTCTCTCTCTCTCTCTCTCTCTCTCTCTGATTCTCTCTCTCTCCTCTCTCTCTCTGATTCTCTCTCTCCTCTCTCTCTCTCTCCTCTCTCTCTCTCTCTCTCTCTCTCCTCTCTCTCCGTCTCTGTCTCCCCCCCCCCCCCCCCCCCCTCGCTGACCTACTCTCGTTTTCTCCCGTTTTCGTCTTATCTGTTCATTTCTCTTTTCCCATCTCTTCCCATTGTTTACTTACAATACGTATTTGCGTTTGTTCCCTGTTTATTTCCAGGATGCGTCTGTATTGTGTGTCCAGGGGCTGGATGTAAAAACGCATTTATTACGTTTATCCCACTACCCTTTTTAAATAAAAGCTTGTTCGTATACTTCATCCATTCGTTTGTCCTCTCTCTCTCTCTCTCTCACACTGTCTCTCTCTCTCTCTCTCTCTCTCTCTCTCTCTCTCTCTCTCTCTCTCTCTCTCTCTCTCTCTCTCACTTTCTCAAGCCCACACTCTCACACTCTCTTTGTTCCTTTCTTTCTCTCTCTCTCTCTCTCTCTCTCTCTCTCTCTCTCTCACTCACAACACACACACACACACACACACACACACACACACACACACACACACACACACACACACAAGACTCAAAGACTCAAGACTCAAAAACTTTATTACTCAAGGATAGACATTTTAGGCAGTGCCTATTCTTCCAATCTGTCCTTGCTATTCTACAACATTCAACTAAACAGACTGCACATATTAATAATGACAGAAACAATGAAGAATATAGCAACATTATA
>CM031618.1:4058670-4061170 GCA_018398815.1 Conus ventricosus | reverse complement strand
AAGACAGAGGGAAAACAAAGGAAAGACAGAGGAAAGACAGAGGGAAAACAAAGGAAAGACAGAGGAAAGACAGAGGAAAAACAAAGAAAAGACAGAGGAAAGACAAAGGAAAGACAGAGGGAAAACAAAGGAAAGACAGAGGAAAGACAGAGGAAAAACAAAGAAAAGACAGAGGAAAGACAAAGGAGAGACAGAGGAAAAACAAAGGAAAGACAGAGGGAAAACAAAGGAGAGACAGAGGAAAAACAAAGAAAAGACAAAGGAGAGACAGAGGAAAAACAGAGGAAAAACAAAGAAAAGACAGAGGAAAGACAAAGAAAGACAGAGGAAAGACAAAAGAAAGACAGAGGAAAGACAAAAGAAATACAAAGGAAAGACAGAGAGGAAAGGCAAAGGAAAGACAGAGGAAGACAAAGGAAAGACAGAGGAGAGACAAAGGAAAGACAGAGGAAGAGAAAGGAAAGACAGAGGAAGACAAAGGAGAGACAGAGGACAGACAAAGGAAAGACAGGTGAGAGACAAAGGAAAGACAAGGGAAAGACAAAGGAAAGACAGAGGAAAGACAGAGGAACGATACAAAGGAAAGACGAAGGAAAAACAAAGGAGAGACAGAGGAAAGACAGAGGAAAGACAAAGGAAAGAGGAAAGACAAAGGAAAGAGGAAAGACAGAGGAAAGACAGAAGAAAGATAGAAGAAAGACAGAGGAAAGACAGAGGAAAGACAAAGGAAAGACAAAGGAAAGACAGAAGAAAGACAAAGGAAAGACAGAAGAAAGATAGAAGAAAGACAAGAAAAGACAGAGGAAAGACAAAGGAAAGACAGAAGAAAGATGGAGGAAAGACAGAGGAAAGACAGAAGAATGATACAAAGGAAAGACAGAGGAAAGACAGAGGAGAGACAAGAAAGACAGAGGAGAGACAGAAGAAAGACAAAGGAAAGAGGAAAGACAGAAGAAAGACAGAGGAAGACAGAAGAATGATACAAAGGAAAGACAGAGGAGAGACAGAGGAGAGACAAGAAAGACAGAGGAGAGACAGAAGAAAGACAAAGGAAAGAGGAAAGACAGAAGAAAGACAGAGGAAAGACAGAAGAATGATACAAAGGAAAGACAGAGGAAAGACAGAGGAGAGACAGAGGAGAGACAAGAAAGACAGAGGAGAGACAGAAGAAAGACAAAGGAAAGAGGAAAGACAGAAGAAAGACAGAGAAAGACAGAAGAATGATACAAAGGAAAGACAGAGGAAAGACAGAGGAGAGACAGAGGAGAGACAAGAAAGACAGAGGAAAGACAGAAGAATGATACAAAGGAAAGACGAAGGAAAGACAGAGGAAAGACGGAGGAAAGACACAGGAAGCCCCGGATGGAGACACGGGGGACAGGGCAGAACCCAACGATGGCGGAATGCTGTCGGTGATGGTTTGGGATCTCTGGGCAGCTCATGCTGCGCTATGAGCTTTCTCTCTCTCTCTCCCCTCTCTCTCTCTCTCTCTCTCTCTCTCTCTCTCTCTCTCTCTCTCACTCTCTCTCTGTCTGTCTGTCTGTCTGTCTGCCCTCTGTCTCTCTGTATCTCTCTCTGTCTCTCTTTCTGTCTGTTTGTCTGTCTCTGTCTGTCTCTGTCTCTCTGTATCTCTCTCTGTCTCTCACTCTGTTTCTCTCTCTCTGTGTCTCTGTCTGTCTGTCTCTCTCTGTCTCTGTCTCTCTCTCCGTCTGTCTGTCTGTCTCTGTCTCTCTGTATATCTCTGTCTCTCTCTCTCTGTATATCTCTGTCTCTCTCTCTCTCTCTGTCTGTCTCTCTCTGTCTCTGTCTGCCTGTCTCTCTCTGTCTCTCTGTATCTCTCTCTCTCTCTCTCTCTCTCTCTCTCTCTCTCTCTCTCTCTCCTCCTCCGTCTGTCTGTCTCTCTGTGTCTCTCTGTGTGTGTCTCTGTCTGTCTCTCTCTGTCTCTTTTTCTGTCACTGTCTGTCCCTCTCTCTCTCTCTCTCACTCACTCTCTTGCCCTCTCTCTTTCTTCCTCTCTCTCTTCCTCTTTGTGACTACAAATACTCAGACGTCAAATGATGCACTATCACTCTGGTACCAAACATTCCTCACCATCATCAATAACACGCACCGTGACATCAAAAAGGGTTAAGCATCCCCGGATGAACCCGCAATTAACACCAGAATTGCCACAAGAAATGGGTCTATGTGACCAGGTCAAGGCAGCAAATTTATACGACGAATGCAAACAGCAGAGAAACTTTGTTTTCAAACGAAGTTGAAAAAACACACAAAAGAGTACTTCAGTCAAATGATTACTGACGCAAAAACCCCAGCGCCCATCTGGAGGGCAATAAACACTATTGTACACAACAGGCGTAAATTCAACAACAAACATCACTCCGGACAAATTCAATACAATCATACTTTCTGTCGTTAGTAGATACCCTTACTCCATCTTCAGACTATATCTTATGAATAGAGATGTCTGACTTCCCTAACATCATTTTGCAAACAAAGG
>CM031618.1:4051170-4053670 GCA_018398815.1 Conus ventricosus | reverse complement strand
GTCCCAACCTCTGCGCTTCCTCAGAGGCAGTGCACCCACGCCGCTCATTTCCGACACCCCGTCCACACCACAGCCCGGTCGGCCCCGCCGCAGCCCCGGCAAAACCCGGGAATCCACAGGGAGCAGTCAATGTCAAGTCGTCAAGAGGCAACCCACCGGAGGAGACACTGCACTGCCGCCGAGTCCCCTTCGGTGGTGTTCAGTGGCGCCTGTTCTGATCTAACATACGCAGGGGCACCACCTACTAAGCCCCCTACTGACGAAAAATAATTGCTTAGTCCGCGGAGCCGGGGTGAGTGAGCTCTCCCTCCGGAGGGCGCCACCCACGTCCGTCCAACGACAGCCCCCATGGGACTCGCCGATATCGGTGATCCCGACGGAACCAAACCCAAGGCCACAGACGTGGAGAGGACACGGGAAAGACGTCACCATGAGAGCAGGGCTTGAAGGGACACAGAATTTGAAAACATTTTTTTTAATGCTGATCGATGAGAATGAGGGTGATAAGATGATGCTAGGGATTTAATGTTATTCTTATAGAAATTTGTTTGTCTAATACCACAATGTGTATAGACCTTAAATTGAAGAAACCCCACACACACACACACACACACACTCTCTCTCCCCTCTCTCTCTCTCTCTCTCTCACACACACACACACGCTCTCTCTCTCCTCTCCCCTCTCTCTCACACACACACACACACCCCACACACACTCACACACACACACACACACACCTCACACACTCTCTCTTCCCCTTTCTCTCTCCTCTCTCTCACACACACAACACACACACACTCACAACACACCACACACACACACACACAACCCCCACACTCTCTCTCTCTCTCTCACACACACACACACACACACACCACACACACACACGCACACACACACCACACACTCCCCTCACACACACCAACTCACAACACACACCTCTCTCTCTTTCTCTTCTCTCTCTTCTCTCTCTACTCTCTCTCTCTCACACACACACACACAAACACACACACCACACACACACACTCACACACACACTCACACACACACTCTCTCTCTTTTTCTCTCTCTCTCTCCTCTCTCTCTCACACACAACACACACACACACACACACACACACACACACACACACACACACACTCCCTCTCTCTCTCTCTCTCTCCTTTCTCTCTCCCCTCTCTCTCTCTTCACTTCCTCGTACACCGGGTCGATGCCAATCCACTCTCCCCCCCCCCCCCCCCCCCCACCCCCACACACCCCCCCCTCCACCACAACTATCCTCTTCCCCTCCTTTCTCTCCCGCAATAAGATGATTGAATTAAAGGGGTTCATTTTCTTCTCCCCACCCCCCCCCAAACCCCCCCCCTCTCACCCCTCCCGTCTACCCAATCCCCCCCACTCCCGCGGCCTCATCGTTTCCCCCCTAAGCTGGGCGATGGGGGAAAACGGGATAATTCCCCATTGCAACAGGGCCCGAGAGGTGCTTGCAGGCCCCCCCCCCCCCCTCTCCCATCACCCCCCCCCCCCCCCCCCCCCCCCCCCCCCAGCCCCCCGCTCCGCAACTCTCCTCGTCTCGCACCATCCAAAGCATCGGGCCTGATTGCCGATCTCAACGTTCAACCCCGATCCCCACCTCCACCTTTCTTTTTTGTTGTTGTTGTTGCTCTTACCCTCCCTCTTCTGCTCTTACCCCCCCCCCCTCCCACCCCCTCCATCTCCCCCCACCAACTTCCCAAGTCCATTTCCCTAGGGAATAAGGTTGGAATCATGGACAGGGCGCTTGGGAGGAGAAAGAGAGAGAGAGAGAGAGAGAAGAGAGAGAGAGAGAAGAAAGAGAGAGGGGAGAGAGGAGAGAGGGGAGAGAGAGAGAGAAGAGAGAGAGACAGAACAGGGGCCGATGATCTTTTATGCAGAAAGGAAGAGATTTAAATCGCCGGGGTTTTTTGTGGTGTGTGGTGGTTGGGTGTGTGTGTTGTGTGTGGTGTGCGGTGTGCGTGCGTGCGTGCGTGTGATAGGTAGTGTAGTGTAGGTTGGAAATGTAGTGTAGTGTAGTGTGTGTGTGTGTGCGTGCGTGCGTGCGTGCGTGCGTGCGTGCGTGCGTGTGTGTGTGTGTGTGGTGTGTGTGTGTGTGTGTGTGTGGTTTTCCTTGGAGGAGGGAGGGGGGGGGGGGTTGTGTTTCGTCTTCTTTGGGGGGGATCCATGTAGGTTTGGTACTGGCCCCTCTTCTCTTTCTTTCCCCTTCCTCTCTCTATCCCTCTCCCCCCACCCCTCCCCTCTCTCTCCCCCTCTCTCTCCCTCTCTCTTTCTCCCCTCTCTCTCCCCTCCCCTCTCTCTCATCCGCAGTACCGAAAGAAAGAGAAAACGGATCCTGAGAGCCTTCACGTGGTGGAGGTCTGCGTTGTCCTGAACGCCCTTCCAAAGGTTTTGTCTGCCTTTGTGCTGTACAGACAGATTTAGAGGGTTGTCTGCCTCTGTGCTGTACAGAAAGATTCAGAGTGT
>CM031618.1:4036170-4048670 GCA_018398815.1 Conus ventricosus | reverse complement strand
CTTTTTTTAAAATACCACAAGCCAAAATGTTTTCTTTTGCTTTTTTCCCCCCTTTTTGTTCTTCTTTTAGAATCCCAAAAGATTGTTTTTAATTTTTTCCTTTTTTTGGGTTTTTTTTTGGGCTTTTCTTTTAATTAAAAAGAGCCGATTTTTTTCTGTTCCCTTTTGGGCTTTCTTTTTTTTGATATCAAACGACCCGCCTGTTTTAAAATCTGCTCCCTTTGGATTTTCTTTGATATCAAAGGACCCGATTGTTTCAATTTCTTCCCCTGATAGAAACGGTAAATGTTTTTGATCTTATCCTTTCCCTTTTCCTTCAATACAAACAGCCCAAGAAATGCTGCTTTTCTCTTTTGCCTATTTTTTTTTTTTCAGCCAAAAGTTGTTAGCGGCCACTTTTGCCGTTTCCTTCAAATCTACAGGAAAGTCTTTTGAGGGGCCCTTTTTCCCTTTTTCAGAAATCGTAAGGAGTTTAGGTTTTTGTTTCCCCTTTTTGCCATTTTTTTCATTCCAAAAACAAACTCAGTCTTTTTGACGTTCCCTTTTCCCCCATTTCGTCTAGAACCCCACCGGGATTTGTTTTAATAATATCTTGATAAGATTTAAGAGTTTTTAGATCTCTCTGGTTTTCCTTTTGAAACCAAACGACCCCAAGTGTGAACGTGTTTTCATGTGCTTTTTCTTTTTTTACCAAAGACCCAGGTGCTTAGATCCCCCACATTTTTTCTTTTTCCTTTCCATAAAAAATAAAACCCGGTGTTTTGAGGCTCTTTTTTGCCTTATTTTAAATACCAGACCCCCAAGGCCTTTGAGTTTCCCCCTTTGCCCGTTCTGTCGGGCCCAAAACACGCCAGGTGTTTTGCCGGTTCCTGTTGACTTTTGTTCAAACCCAAAAAGAGTAAAGCATTTTGATGTTCGTTTTTGCCTTCGCAAGTTGGGAAAGGACCCAAAAAGCCTTTGAAAGAAGGAAAACAGAAGACTGATCCACACCCTCCCGGACAAGCACAGAACCAACACTCTGTCCCAAGCAGGGGACCACACTGGGGGAACTGGGGAAAACCCCCCCCCCCCCCCCCCCCCCCCCCCCCCCCCACCCCCAAAGGGGGCACCTTTTTGGGGGGGCCCCCCCCCCTCCTGCAAGGACCTTGGAGGGGAAAAGGGGGTGGGAGGCAGGAAAGGGGAAAGAGCGGTCGGGGAGAAAACGGATTTTGGGAAAAGTACCCAACCCTCAGCTGCCAAACTCCGCAGAAGCAGAGGACGCCCGCGAGGAGAAGAAGGCGGCGGGAATTTGCCCCAAAAAGCCCCCCCCCCCCCCCCCCCTCAATCCCCCCCCCCCCCCCCCCCCCCCCCCCCCCCCCCCCCCCCCCCCCCCCCTTTTCCCCCCCCCCCCCCTCCTCCCCCCCCCCCCCCCCCCCCCCCCCCCCCCCCGTTGTCGGTCATGGGGAAGCGAAATGAGATGTTGCCTTGGGGGGGGTTTTTGCATTCTCCTTTGCCCTTTTTCCCTTTCCCCACCAAAAAGAAACAGGTTTTTTTGACAGTCTCTTTCGTTATTTTTTCTAAAAGAAATGAACCAGGGAAATTTGATTTCCCTTTACCTTCTTTACTTTTCAGTTATACCCAAATATGCAAAAAAGTGAGAAGTTCTGTGTCCTTTTTTCCCCATACTAAGCCAGCCAAGTATTTTCAATATTCTTTTTTCCCCTTTTCTTTTAAAATGGAAAAAGTCCATTTTTTCACTTTCGTCTTTGCATTTTTTTTTTTTGTAAACCCCAAGAACCAACTTTAGATGTCCTTTCTTTGTTTTTCTTTTAATACAAAAAAAAAAAAAAAGTTTAAATGTTCAATTTTACTTGCATTTCCTTCCTAAAAAACCTGCCACGTGTTTTCAAAAAATCACTGCGGTTTTCCTTTAAACCCCAAACAAACAGGGTTTCTGTGTTCTCGTTTTGTCTTTTCAGGGAAGAAACAGACAGGGATAACTGGGAAAACAATTTTTTGTCAAAAGAGTGTGTCTGCTTCAAACCCCCCCAAACCCCCCCCCCCCCCCCCCCCCCCCCCACCCAAACCCCCCAAACCCCCCACCGCCACCCCCCAAAAACCCACCCCCCTCACTGACACAAAATTTCTAACACCCCCCCCCCCCCAACCCCCCAGGGGCTTCCCCCACCCCCCCCAATTTCCCGGCAAAACACCCCCCACCACCCCCTTTTTTACCCTTTCCTCTCCCTCCCCTCCCCCCCCCCTTTTTTTTCCTTTTTCCCCCTTTTCCCATTTTCCTCCCTTTCTTTTCCCTCTTCTCTCTCTCTCCTTTTTTCTCGTCGTTTTCTTCCCCGTCTTCTTCTTTCTTTCTCTCTTCTTTTCTCTTCCCTTCTTTTCTGTCTCCTCTCCCCCCCCCTCCTCCCCTCACCCCCCCCCCCCCCCCTCTCTTCCATCTCTCCTCCTCTTCCCCCCTCTTTGGTCCTTTTTTTTTCTTCAAATTTTTTTCTTCTGTTTCTTTTCCCTCTTTTTTTCCTTCTTCCCCTTCCCCCCTCCCCCCTCCCCCCTGCTCTGCCCCTTCCCCCTCCTCTACCTCCTCCTCCGTTCTGCCACCCCCCCCCACTTCCCCACCCCCCCTCCCTCTTCTCCTCTTTCACAACGCTTTTTCCTCTTCTTTTTCCTTCGCCCTCTCCCCCCCTTTTAAAACGTCATTTATTTTTTGCCGCCCTGAAGTGGTTTCGCTCTCATCCAGAACGGCTTGCTTTATTGAAAGGAACGAGTGCGGCCCGAGGGGCGAGATGGATGGTACATCAGCAAGGAAATGATACCCCCCCCATCCCCATCCCCACCCATACCCATCCCTCCAGCCCCCCCCCCCCCCCCCCCCAGCCCCCAATGGACAGGCAGGAAGATGTGGAGAGACAGAAAGAAAAGAAAGAAACAGATAACACAGAAAGAAAGAAGGAAAGCAAAAAAAAAAAAAAAGAAGGAAGGAAGAAAAGGAAAGAAAAAAAGAAAGCAGGAAAGGAGGAAAGAAAGAAACTAATAAGGACAGAAAGAAAGAAGGAAAGAAAAAAAAAACGGAAGGAAGGAAGGAAGGAAGGAAAGAAGGAAAGAAAGAAAGAAACAGATAAAGACAGAAACAAAGAATAAAGAATAAAATGGAGTAAGGAAGGAAAGAGGGAAGGAAGGAAGAAGGAAAAAAGAAAAGAAGAGAAGAAAGAAAGAAAGAAACGATAAGGACAGAAACAAAAAAAAAAACAAAAAAAAAAAAGGAAGGAAGGAGAAAGGAAGGGGAAAAAAAAGAAAGAAAGAAAGAAAAAAAAAAAAGGACAGAAGGAAGGAAGGAAGAAAGAAAGAAAGACAGACAGACAGAAAGAAAGAAAGAAAGAATGAATGAAAGAAAAAAAACTGCAGTAAAAAAAAAAGTAGAAAGAAAGAAGAAGAAAGGTTGAAGAAAAGGAAAGGGGAAAAAAAGAGAAATGAGAAAAAAAAAAGAAAAAAAATCACAGGAGATAGATTAAACGAAAACAGTCAGGATCATTCAATCAAGAAACATCAATCAATAAAACAATCAATCCCCCCTCCCCCCAAAACAAAACGATTTTCAAATGAACGAATCTAATCTGTCTAAACCAGCTGTTATATTGTTCGACCCTTTTGACTCAGTGTGTAACAATGTGAGTCTATGCAGTTACAATGTTTTCACCATTTAACTGTGTGTGCATTCGGCAAATATCCACGCGTGTGCACTCTTTTGTGTGTGGTGTGTGTGTGTGTTGTGTGTGTGTGTGTGTGTGTGTGTGTTTTGTGTGTGTGTGTGTGTGTCTGTCTGTGTGTGTGTGTGTGTGTGCGTGCGTGCGTGCGTGTGTGTGTGTTTTGTGGGGTGTGTGTGTGTGTGTGTGTGTGTGTGTGTGTGTGTGTGGTGTGTGTGTGTGTGTGCGTGCACGCGCGCGCGCGAATGCGTGTACATGTGTATGTGCGTGCTTGTGTGCATGTTGTGAAAATGTGTGTATGTGCGTACATGAGTGCGCTCGCGCACGTGTGTGTGTGTATGTGGAGACACACACGTGTGTGTGTGTGTGTGTGTGTGTGTGTGTGTGTGTGTGTGTGTTGTGTGTGTGTGTGTGTGTGTGTGTGCGTGCGTGCGTGCGTGCGTGCGTGCGTGCGTGCGTACGTACGTGCGTGCGTGCGAGCGTGCGTGTGTGTGTGTGTTGTGCGTGCGTGCGTGCATGCGTGCGCGTGCATGCGTACGTGCGTGCGTGCGTGCGTGCATATGTGTGTATGTGTGTGTGTGTGTGTGTGTGTGTGTGTGTGTGTGTGTGTGTGTGTGTGTGTGTGTGTGGTATGCGAGGTCAACCTTGACACTGGCATTTCATCGGCAAGCATTAGCGCCCGAACAGCCAAACTTGCAGAACAACAGATATTGTTACGATATTCCCAGCCTTCCCGTTGCATGAAGATGTCACCGATGGAAATATGCCATTCACTTTTTTCATGAACATTTCAAAATCACAACTCTGACTTTTTCTTAGGAACTGCGATCAGGTAACTATTGATTTAAACGTTGGTGAGATATGTAAAAAAAAAAAAAAAATTCAATTCAGACAAATAATGCAATCAACATGAATTTTTAAGGTAAGATCATTTAATACAACTCCTACAAGCTGAGAAACATAATCATGATGATAATCTCAAAAACTACAAACCAAAGAATGCCGTTACAGATATATATCTGCCAAATGTAGCAGATCAAGGCTTTATGGGTTTATCATTTATGGCGAAACACGTGACTGAAAATAAACGCCCATACATCTGAAACTGTGACCTCATCAAGCATATGACGCAACACACAGGGAAGAGGAAAATCCAGAATGAACGCATCGAATAAAATTAAACGTCAAGGGTGAGTGAAAGGTGAGCTGATGACGAAGTCTTGGAACACGTCGACGCCAAAACACGTGCGTGAGGAAAGGCAGGCCAGTCAGAGAGAGAGAGAGTGTGAGAGAGTGAGAGAGTGAGAGTGAGAGAGAGAGAGAGAGAGAGAGAGAGAGAGAGAGAGAGAGAGACAGAGAGACAGAGAGAGAGAGACAGGCAGACAGACAGAAAGAGAGAGAGAGAGAGAGAGAGAGAGAGAGAGAGAGAGAGAGAGAGAGAGAGAGAGAGAGAGAGAGAGAGAGGCAGACAGACAGAAAAAGACAGAGACAGAGAGAGAGAACGAACGAACGAACGAACGAACGAATCTTTTTTAATGAGGATAAAGAATAAGCACAATACAGGCTTTTTTAAAATCTTGCCCTCGATGAAGCAGAAAAAATAACAATATGTGACTTCAAAATCAACCAACCATCTTAATAGTGAAAAGAATATTAGCCTGAAATACAAAAGGCAATCCAAAAATATGACAGTCAAAACCTTTCAACACACACCACACACACACACACACACACACACACACACACACACCACACACACACACACAAAGAGAAAACAACTTCCAGCAAATACATTTAAAAAAAAAAAAAAAAAAAAAAGGAGAAGAGAAATGAAGGACGTCAATGAAAGGTGGACAGGTGAACAGTATGTCATGACAAGGTATAGAGAAGGGGGAACGAAGGAATAAAAATGAACATTCAAATACATTTAAACATCATTTGTACTTAAATCAAAACAATAATTTGAAATACGTATAAAGAAGGTTATATGATGTTCTCATTAGTCACACTGTTTAGGAAGCGTAGCATCAGATATGAGAAGTTGTTTTTTGAAAACGTTTTAGACTAGAAATTACTAAAATGAAGACACTAGGTCATTCCACAAACAACCACCAGAGTAAATGAGGCTAGATTTAAAAAGATCAATCCTCGGTAAAAGAGAAAAGAGAGAGAGAGAGAGAGAGAGAGAGAGGAGAGAGGGGAGAGAGAGAGAGAGAGGGGAGAGAGAAGAAGACAGACAGGGCAGACAGACAGACAGAGACAGAGAGATAGAGAGAGAGAGAGAGAGAGAGAGAGAGAGAGAAAAAGAGAGAGAGGAAGCGGGTGCGGCCTTCGCTCTGTGGGCGGGAACTAAATCACTTGGACTCATTCAAAGAACACATTCCCTGCTTTCCTCCCAGGAAAATCAAAGTCAAATGCAGCAAACAGCCCCCATCCCTCGACTGTCCCACATCACTCCACTCCCCCGCCCCCCCCCCCCCCCCCCCCCCCCCCATCCCTCGACTGTCCCCACATCACTCCACTCCCCCGCCCCCCCCCCCCCCCCTTCCCCTACTGCACGTGAGTTTAATAATGCCAATTGCTTCTTTTGTCTACTCTCTTCTCGGCTAGCCTTCATCTTGTGTGTGTGTGTGTGTGTGTGTGTGTGTGTGTGTGTGTGTGTGTGTGTGTGTGTGTGTGTGCATGTATATGTGTTGTGTGTGTGTGTGTGTGCATGTATATGTGTGTGTGTGTGTGTGTGTGTGCGCGCGCGCACGCGCGTGTGTGCATGCGTGCATACGTGCGTGCTGCTCGCGCGCGCGTGTGTGCGCGCGCGCGCGTGTGGGGTGTGTGTGTGTGTGTGTGTGTGTGTGTGTGTGTGTGTGTGCGTGCGCCCTGGTGTTTGTGTGCACGTTTGTGCATGCATGTGTGTTTGTGTGAGTGTTTGCGTGCGCGTGCGTGCGTGCACGTGCACCCATATTCTATATCTATACATGCATGCCGCGCGTATCCTTCTTTGCTAGCAATTAATATCGACGCCTCCTTGTTGACGTTCCTGATCCCCAACACATCCTTCCCCCCACCCCCACCCCCCACTTGAACTTTCGACTCACTCGTCCAGACCATTGAAAAAAAAATTGCGGTTCCCCTGAACCACGCAGAGAAAGCCCCCCCCCCCCCCTCCTCCTTCGCCCCCCCCCCCCCCTCCCCGTCCAGTAGCCAGTTCCTAGCTCTTGAGTTCGAATCCCCTCACAGAGTTCCTCCCCTTGACCGAGTGCTGGCGGGGGCCTGCAAATCGACCCCCCAACAGTAGGTAATCTACACCCGAAAACTCTCCAACCCCACCCCCCCCCTCTCCACCCACCCACCCACCCATCCACCGACCCTCCTCTCCCCTTCACTTGAACGGCCATCCTCTCAAGGCGGATCAATCCTCCACAGCAGGTGTTGCAGTTCCCGGGCCTGTGGGAAAACCCCCCAGCTCCAGTACCTTCCTGACACTCCGCCTGGATCAGTGCCAGCGGCTCCGTTCTTGTAGCCCCCCCCCCCTTCCTCCCCGCCCACACCCCCTCTTCCTTCCTCCTTCTACCCCTCCCCCCCCACCCATCCCACCCCCAAGTCCAACATAACTATACCAAAAATGTCCTTCCAAGTTTTGTGTGGTGGGGAGAGACGGGGATACGGAGCGGGTGGGGGTGGGGGGGGGGGTGGGGGTGGGGGGTGGGGAGATTGCTGGCTCCCAGCTGGTGTGGCCACATGGGGAAGAGGAGGCAGGGAGGAAGGGGGCGGGGGGGGGGGGGGGGCAATGGAGTTTGAATGTTTGCGACCACAGATCGGTTTAGATGTATGCATATAGACGCCCAGCGCGCGTGGTGTCACGTACGCACGAATACGCATAGGCACAGACATAGACAGACAGACGAACAGACACACACACAGACACACACACAGACAGACAGACAGACACACACACACACACACACACACACACACACACACACACACACACACAAATCTATCTTTGATAATCGTTATTCCAAATGGTAACAGATAAGCACGAAGATGATTTCATTTTCAATCTACCTTTTTTCCATCTGGCCAAGAGGAAGAGAGAGAGAGAGAGAGAGAGAGAGAGAGAGAGAGAGAGAGAGAGAGAAGAGAGAGGAGAGAGAGAGAGAGAAATGGACAGACAGACAGACAATCAGACAGACAGACAGATAGACAGATATGTGTTCAGAGCCATGTACAATGAAACAATAAAGAACAGCGTGAATATGATTTTATTTCAATCCAAGCATGAAAAAATATTAGAGACACAGTACTGTCGCAGATTCCAGCCATTATCTAAATTTTCAGTCAGCCAGTCTGGATAATACTGGCTAGGGCCCCTTTCAGCGTGCACAGCAATGCCTGACAAATGCCCATTTCAGAATGGTCAACACCATCTGACTAATGTCCATTTCAGAATGGTCAACACCATCTGACTAATGCCCATTTCAGAATGGTCAACACCATCTGACTAATGCCCATTTCAGAATGGTCAACACCATCTGACTAATGCCCATTTCAGAATGGTCAACACCATCTGACTAATGCCCATGTCAAGAGGGAAAACAGTTCCAGACTATGGCCCATTTCAAGATGGTCAACACCACATCACAAATGCCCATTTTAAAGTGTGAAATACCAAAGAAATATCCATTTCAATATGGGTAATTACCCGTTTCAATATGGATAATGCCAATTGTCATGTAACACCCAGCGTATGGCTATTTCAACGTGGACTGTGTGCAACACATGCTTATTTCACTCCGTGACACACAGATAGAACCTCTTTTAAACATGGACTCCACGTCTGACAAACGTCCATTTCAACATGGACTGTAATTTCTACATAACGCGCCTTTCAACGTAGACAATTCTTGGGCAATATTGCCCATGTAAACATGCACTACATCTCTTGACTAACACCCATTTCAACATGGACAGCACTCAACTAATGCCCATTGGAACAGGTCCTACAGATTTTCAATAATCCATGAAAAATGATTCCAGAAGATCTGCACTCAACCTCTCCCACACTGAAACTTCTCCAGCAGAGTCGATCCATCCATCCCAATGTCCAGTCAGATGAATGAGAAATGTCTGTCCCTATCTTTCCTCTCTCTGTCCCTATCTTTCCCCCCCCCCCCCCCCCCCCCCCCCCCCCCCCCCCCCCCCCCCTCTCTCTCTCTGACAGCTGCAGCCGAGAGAAAATCTTCACAAGTGACGTAGAACCTGACATTGTCTTAAACGATTTGCATACCACCACCCCCTTTCCTTCTCCCCGATCTAAATGGAACCCTGTCTTTTATAACAAAGTTTTTTTTTCTTTTAACCTTACCTCCCTTTAAAAGTTTCCCTCTCCTCCCCTCCCCTCCTGCAACTCCCCCCCCCCCCCCAAACCCCTCTAAATTGGCAGGGTTCAGACATAGTGTTCTTCACTTGCTCAGGAGGAGAGGAGTCCCGAACTAGAACAGATTCTTCGTGAAATCCACTGGACAATGGCCAACAGATGCAGCTACGAAGGTCACAGCCATGTTCAACACACCAGACGATGGAGTCTATAATAAAGCCTTTCTTTGTGGCACGTCACAGCCATGTTCAACACACCAGACGATGAAGTCTATAATAAAGCCTTTCTCTGTGGCACATCACAGCCATGTTCAACACACCAGACGATGGAGTCTATAATAAAACCTTTCTTTGTGGCAAATCACAGCCATGTTCAACACACCAGACGATGGAGTCTATAATAAAGCCTTTCTCTGTGGCACATCACAGCCATGTTCAACACACCAGACTGAAGTCTATAATACAGCCTTTCTCTGTGGCACATCACAGCCATGTTCAACACACCAGACGATGGAGTCTATAATAAAGCCTTCCTTTGTGGCACATCCTCATTTTCTCATGTGGATCGATGTCAAGGCAGTCGACGGTTTCATGTTTATCCAGATCCAGAAGTTTTTCGAAGTGTTTATTCGTCTGTGTGTCAGCATGCTTTGAGCAGACTGATCGCGTGTTCCAACAACATTAGGCTGTTGTAAGATGGAAACTATGCGTCTGCACGCTAGTAAAACAGTGCTCTACACATAGAACGTGTTTGCATACCTTGCATCAGCGGAATTGAAAAACGTAAACATCTTCGGTGTCTGAATCTGTAATCTTCTTATCATAGGGAATTAGACCCCCCCCCCCCCCCCCCCCCCCCCCCCCCCCCCCCCCCCCCCCCTCCCCCCCCCCCCCCCCCCCCCCCCCCCCCCCCCCTCTGCCTGTCTGTCTGTCTGTCTCAGTTTCAGGAAGAACATTTTCTTTCATAATTTTCAGTGCGCCGAGCGCGTGTATGTTCTACTTTTGTTCTTGACCTCATTGCAGATATACTGAACAACATTAAAAACGCACCGCTTGCCAAAAGACCCAGACAACGTTGGTAGTACAGAATTATTTAATGAAAGTAAGCATATTTGATTACGCATCCATTTTTCAATTAAACAAAATGTCTGTTCTTGACAAGAATGGCCGGATTCATCTGAAATGAGCTGTTGACTTCACTAGGGTCCCTGTCAAAAAGTACACCACGACGAGCATGTCCGTCCGCGAGCTCTAATACCGAGTGTGTCCGCCATTTGCCCCGATGCACGCTTGGCAGCGCCTCCTCATGGAGTAGACAAGGTTGTGCAAGAACGCCTGTGGCAGTCCATCCCACTCCTCGGTCAGTGCGCGCCTCAAATGATCGAGAGTCTGTGGACGTCTTCCACGGGCCACAAGACGCCCCAGCTCATCCCAGACGTGTTCAATGGGAGCCATGTCAGGGGACAGAGATGGCCAGGGCAACACGGCAATGTTGTTCGCCTGAAGAAACGCAGCGGTGGCTCTTGCGGTGTGGGGTCGTGCATTATCATGCTGGAAGAACTGCAGCTCCGGGTGCTGGCCAAACAGTGGGACGACGTGGTTCTGCAGCACCTGCTGGTACGTGTTGGCAGTCAAAAAGTACATAGGTGTCCGGTAGTCATGACTGAATGCCCCCCAAACCATCAGACTGCCCCCTCCCCATCTATCGGCTTCAAACACGCAGCAGTTGGCGTAGCGTTCCCAGACACGCCTCCAGACTCTCATTCTCCCGTCAGCATGAGATAACGCGAAGCGACTTTCGTCAGAGAACAGCACAGCTCTCCACTGACGTCGTGTCCATGGCAGATGCTGGTTGGCCCACTGCAGGCGTTGCTGACGGTGTCTACGGGTGAGGACTGGGCCAACATGAGGGCGTCTTGCATTGAGCCCTGATTCTTGCAATCGACGTCGAACGGTTTGTCCAGACACTGGACCCCGTCGACCAACCACCTGGCGACATGTTTCTGCTGCTGTAAGGAATCGATTACGAAGATGAAGCTGTCGAATGTATCGATCCTGCGCTGGTGTGGTAACACGAGGTTGGCCCGTTCGGCGCCGATCAGTGGTGGAACCAGTCGCTGCCAAACGTTGTGATAGCCTTACAATTGTAGAGTGACTGCAGTTCAGTTGTCTGGCTGTCTCTCTCGATGACATACCGACCATCAACATTCCAATGGCTCGCTCGCGTTCTTGCATAGACAGTCGCGGCATTGTTTTCGGACCACTTCGCCTGGTCGAATGACAACTGATACCGTTTTCCAGTCGGCATGACTTCAAACTCACCATTTGAGACAAAGAAACAGATGAGCTACGTTCAGTCTCGGCCCCAGTGGCAAAAAAAAAGTGTTTTGGGCGAGTTGCACGTGGGCGTCACACGAATGTCGGCAAGCGCGGAGAAACCAAGGCAGTGTGAATCTGTGTCCCTTAAAAATTGTGTTAACATACCAAATCCAAATACACATTTTTTCCAAATGGGAAATCGGCAAATCAAAACGGTGCGTTTTTAATGTTGTTCAGTATAGATCGGTGGCTTCTGCAATTAAAGTATTTGAGTTTTAGTCTCTCTCTCTCTCTCTCTCTCTCTCTCTCTCTCTCTCTCTCTCTCCTCTCTCTCTCTTCATGAATATCAGTGTTCCGTTCCAACAAAAAAAAAAAAAAAAATTCAAATATCTTAACAGTCCCATATCCCCCGCCCCCTCCCCCTTCCCCTAAAACGTCTGCACTTTTTAAATAGTAACTGTACAAATTGGCAACCTGTCCAAATGACTAACTGTCCAAATTGGCAACCTGTCCAAATCAGTAACTGTTCAAATTGGCAATCTGTCCAAATCAGTAACTGTCCAAATTGGCAATCTGTCCAAATCAGTAACTGTCCAAATTGGCAATCTGTCCAAATCAGTAACTGTCCAAATTGGCAACCTGTCCAAACCAGTCACTGTTCAAATTGGCAACCTGTCCAAATCAGTAACTGTACAAATTGGCAACCTGTCCAAATCACTGTCCAAATTGCCAACCTGTCCAAATCAGTAACTGTCCAAATTGGCAACCTGTCCAAATCACTAACTGTCCAAATTGGCAACCTGTCCAAATCACTAACTGTCCAAATTGGCAACCTGTCCAAATCACTAACTGTCCAAATTGGCAACTGGCAACCTGTCCAAATCAGTAACTGTCCAAATTGGCAACCTGTCCAAATCACGCGCACTGGACGACAAACGAGCAGCTTTCCCCAATGAACCCTCTCCAGAGACCGTGACCGTTGTTGGTGTGTCCAATGAGGGGCACAAACGGCATCCGTGTACTCTAAACAGAGTCTTGTTATTAAAAGTGTTCTTCAAACTCTGAAAACAAAGTTATCCCAAACTCAGAAGAAGAAAAAAGATGATCCAAAAGGAA
>CM031618.1:4023670-4031170 GCA_018398815.1 Conus ventricosus | reverse complement strand
ACTCACGAGGATGGATACGATTCAACAAATTTTTTTTATTAAACTAATGATGAATGATATGAATATGAATGTCGTGTGTATGAGCGAAGGATGATTTGGTGTGAATGAGTGACGATGGGTTCACAAATTACGCGGACAATGATTTAACTTAATGAACTCACAACCATGCACTCTTATATATCTCTCTCTCGCCACTTACAATTTTTTGGTGTATCTATGTGCGTGTGTGCTGCGTCGTTTTAGTGTTACATTCTCTCTCTGCTTATCTGATTATAGAAGACGTCGTCGTGATCATCGTGCCTGAAATTCTTCCGTTACCGCACTGGAATTCTTGAGCACTGTCCACGTCACTTTGCAATCTTGCTGCTTCACGATCACACAAACTGTCAATACACCTTGATGATCTTCTTGCTGAATTGCTTGTGTGCTAAACGCCTTCCGATGAATATAACTTGTCTTCTTTGTTGTTTTTTTTTCTGGGCACCGATATAAAAATAAATAATATATATCGGCATGAAACACAATATCACTCGTCCTCTCTGTCTTCTTTGCAGCACCGATATAATTACTAAGCAAAATATATATCGGTATAAAATACAAATATCGCTTGTCCTCTTCGTCTTCTTCCGAAGCACCGATATAGTTACTAACAACAATATATCGGCACCAACACAATATTGTCCTCTTTGTTTCTTGTTCGATGATTATCGGAGATAATGGAGACGATATTACTAGATGAATTTGATGAATTCTTGATGTACGACGATGGCTAACTTTGATTGAAGATCTAGTTGCAAAGCGAGACGACTGCAGGCGGAAATCTAAACAAATCTTAAATAAATGTTAGCGAACCGCCCAGAGAACGTGGACAAACGAGTCACAAGACAAAACACAACGCGTTTCGACCTCTTAGGTCTTCGTCAGGTGATATATAAACGAATAAAACAACGAAAATTCACTTAGCTTTGATCGCTTCAGATCGCTTAGGGTTCAGCGCAAGGAAGCGTTGAATGAGAACGAGGCTGTTGGAACAGCCTCGTTCTCATTCAACGCCTTCTTCCTTGCGCTGAACCCTAAGCGATCTGAAGCGATCAAAGCTAAGTGAATTTTCGTTGTTTTATTCGTTTATATATCACCTGACGAAGACCTAAGAGGTCGAAACGCGTTGTGTTTTGTCTTGTGACTCGTTTGTCCACGTTCTCTGGGCGGTTCGCTAACATTTATTTAAGATTTGATTGAAGAATTAATATCCCAACATAGGTGGAGTCTGTAACAAAAGGAATCAGTGTCTCTTTTTGAGTGACCAAGCCTGGCCGATCACATAAAATACAATTGCTCATGCACACACGCACTTACATCACCACTATCTCCCTAGTGTGGCTTCATTCACACCCGATTCGAAACCTGAAAGAAAATAGTAACGATGGGTTAAGAATGGTACGGCAGGTTCAGGCAGGCAGCTCCACGCCTCTGCGCCTAGGAATCCTGTAAACACGATACAAATGATAGCAGCCATCTCCCAGTATCCTCGACTATCCTGCACATTGACAGGACTGATAACTATTCTACCAGATCGATACTTACCTCAGAAAAAACATACGGTATTGCGTTCTCTTGGAGATCCAGATAGAGATGAACACAGTGAATAATATGGGCCCTATCTAGAGCCCATATTATTCACTGTGTTCATTAATGATTTACCGGACAATAAAAATAATTGTTTTAAACTGGATCAGAGGTTTTCTTAAAGGAAGGTCACAGTTAGTGAGAGTGGGAGAAGAGAGATCCAAGACATCTGAGGTCCTAAGTGGAGTTCCACAGGGTAGTATCCTAGGGCCCATACACTGTGTTCATTAATGATTTACTGGACATGACTCGAACCACACGCAAAATATTTGCAGATGACACAAAAATATATGATAAGGCGACAAACAGCACAAAGATCCAACAGGACATAAACAAGCTACAAGAATGGTCAGATGAATGGAACCTTTACTTCAATGTAGCAAAATGTAAGGTGATGCACATTGGCAAAAAGAATAAACAGTTTGAATATACTATGATTGTGAATGACGAATTGCAGAAAATAAATACATGTGATGAAGAAACAGATCTAGGAGTAACCTTTGATAAAGATCTATCCTTTGATCCTCACATCCAGAGAGTGGTGAACAAAGCAAATCAGATGATGGGACTCATCAGGAGAACTTTTACCTTCCTAGAAAAGGAGACATTTATCAAGTTATTTAAAGCATTTGTTAGACCTCATCTCGAATACGCTAATGTAATTTGGAGTCCCCATCTCAAGAGACAGTCAAAAATGATAGAAAATGTACAAAGGCGAGCTACTAAAATCCTGAAAGAATGTAATAATTTAAACTATGAAGAAAGATTACACTATTTCCAATTACACTCACTGAAAGGAAGGAGGATCAGAGGAGACCTGATCCAATTTTTTAAAATATTCCATAATTATGATGATGTCAATGTGCATGCGCTTTTCAAATTCTCAGAAGTGGACTGCACAAGAAATAATGAAGGCAAGATTTTTATTAGACATTGTCATACTAACAAAAGAAGTCTTGTTTTACCTTCAGAATTGCTAATTATTGGAATGCACTCCCTACTAACACCAAATATGCACCTGATATCAACAGCTTTAAAAAAACTCCTAGATGAAGACCCTAAATTGAAAGATGTTTTCCTTAGTGTGGATTGAATATAATGTTATTTATAAGATGACAGGCATGCAACCAGACCGAACTTAAATTGAAAAATAATGAGGGGACGCAAATAGGCCGTAAGGCCTAAGGCTAAAAAAAAGCCGGTCCCTATTACTACTACTACTACTACAGAAACTCCCTACAGGCGACCACTAGGTCCGACAGTCGGCATCCCTGTGACGTTGACCAACGACAATCTGGATCTCCAAGACAACGCAATACCGTATGTTTTTGACCAATCGAAAATCTTCGTTTCCAACTTGTCGCCTTGCCGTCTTGTTATTGTGCTAGAATGTCATGGACGATGACGCAATCGCGATGACGTAACTTAAAATGTGTGCCGATTACGTCGCACTTCCGTGTTCTAAAACTAATCAAAACAACACAGAATAAAAATAGTATCACAACACTATCAAGGCCGTATGAACTTGACAACTGGTGACTCACACAGAACCAAACCAAGGCTATACAGGCGGAGAGGTCATCGGACCTGAGGTCACCATGAGAGCAGAGCACGAAGGGCCACAGAATTTCTGACATTTTCTCTTAATGCTGATCGATGAGGATGAGGATGATGAAGATGATGCTACGGCTCTCCATTCAAGCCTGAGACTGCACGGGAGTGCTGTACTCTACGCATACTTATACCGGCGGCGTCAACCAGGCCCGAGACATACAGACACCTGTAGTGTTGGTCAGGAAATGTGAGCCACGCTTTCAAAGAAAAATCCATTTAATGGATGAAACTCGACTGTGTGGTCCCAGTCTTTCCAACTGAGCCCGTAGCCAATTTAATCCGGAAAGTAACTCTGGGTAGGAGGCACAAATGAATGGCTCTGATGGGATTCGAACTCCTGAGCTCTCAGCCGGGAGTTTATGACGCTAACCACTTCAACACGGCGGCTGGTCCACTCAATTTAATTCACCACTCTCAGATTAAACCAAAAGGAATGAATTTGATTTTTTAAAAAAGTTAATATGCAAAACAAACACTGTTAAAAGAGCATGTGGGCAAACAGAAACTGCGGAACGGACAGCTAGAGTCTGCTTCAGACAGCCTGAACATTTCCATCTCTTATTCAGACAGCCTGAACATTTCCATCTCTTATTCAGACAGCCTGAACATTTTCACCTCTTATTCAGACAGCCTGAACATTTCCATCTCTTATTCAGACAGCCTGAACATTTCCATCTCTTATTCAGACAGCCTGAACACTTCCATCTCTTATTCAGACAGCCTGAACATTTCCATCTCTTATTCAGACAGCCTGAACACTTCCATCTCTTATTCAAACAGCCTGAACATTCTCATCTTTTAGTTGACAA
This sequence comes from Conus ventricosus, assembly GCA_018398815.1. NCBI lineage: Eukaryota > Metazoa > Mollusca > Gastropoda > Neogastropoda > Conidae > Conus > Conus ventricosus. The sequence goes on along the minus strand of CM031618.1, from coordinate 4,027,121 downwards.
ATTGCAACATTAAAGCGGGTATGTTATATGAAATAACCAGAGAAAGGATTAAAAAAAAAGTTTACATTTTTAATTTTTTTTTTTTTATAGCAAACAGCAGAATGATCAAGGAAGGCAAAATGTGGACGAGAAGAAACAAAGACAAAAAAGAACAAAAAATCCAGACTCGGTGACAGCGATGAAAAAAAAAAGAAGATACTACCACTTCCAGAGGGCGGGAATATTATATATATTGAAAGAGCGAGACATAAGGAATATTCCCTTGTCAACTTTTTTTAAGCAAAAAGAATAACAAGAAGATTTCAATGGTTACAAAAGTCACGAAGACTTCTTTGTCACACACAGACACTGTAAGACTCACAAAATTGGGCATTCATAAACATGCTGTGTTTTTAATTCATGCCCGTAATCTTCATTCAAAACATTTATAAACATGTTTCAATTTGACAGTCTGTTGATATTCATTATTCGTGTTGTACTGACCTTGTCAGTATCTGTTTCAAATCTTGTGGGGTTTTTTTTTTTTTTCGCTTTTTAAATCAGAACTAAGAGTTTCGTTCGCTGGCTATCAAACACATTTCCCGAGCAAACGAATTTCAATTCTGTTTAGTCACGGGGTTGACATGGTCTCTTTTCTCTCTATGTTCGGCCATTGCCCTTTCTTCATCAACACGTCACGAAGATTCACCCGGCGTTAGTCAGGGAACGATCCATTTTCGTCGCACCAGTACCAATCCGGACCAAGGCCGACGATCCGGGGGACGTCCCCTGAGAACGTGCGGTCTGGCCGGCGCCATCTTGGCTGTCCTTGATGGACGAGCGCCGTGGGAGTTTCAGATGATTCTGTTGTAGACTTACTGTGCTGCGCCAGAGAGGGAGAGGAGGGGGAGGATGGGCATCTCGCTTCGCTCTTCGCACTGTTCGCTCGGCCGGTTGTCCCGTTTGAGGGGAGGGGGGGGGGGGGGGGGGGGAGGGGCATCTTGCTTCGCTCTTCGCACTGTTCGCCTCGGCCGGTTGTCCCGTTTGAGGGGGGGGGGGGGGGGGGGGGGGAGGGGCATCTCGCTTCGCTCTTCGCACTGTTCGCCTCGGCCGGTTGTCCCGTTTGAAGGGGGGGGGGGGGGGGCATCTCGCTTCGCTCTTCGCACTGTTCGCCTCGGCGGTTGTCCCGTTTGAGGGGGGGGGGGGGGGGGGGGGGGGGGGGAGGGGCATCTCGCTTCGCTCTTCGCACTGTTCGCCTCGGCCGGTTGTCCCGTTTGAAGGGGGGGGGGGGGGGGCATCTCGCTTCGCTCTTCGCACTGTTCGCCTCGGCCGGTTGTCCCGTTTGAGGGGGGGGAGGGGCATCTCACTTCGCTCTTCGCACTGTTCGCCTCGGCCGGTTGTCCCGTTTGAGGGGGGGGGGGGGGGGGGGGGGGGGCATCTCGCTTCGCTCTTCGCACTGTTCGCCTCGGCCAGTTGTCCCGTTTGGGAGGGGGGGGGGGGGGGGAGGGGCATCTCGCTTCGCTCTTCGCACTGTTCGCCTCGGCCGGTTGTCCCGTTTGAGGGGAGGGGGGGAGGGGAGGAGGGGCATCTCGCTTCGCTCTTCGCACTGTTCGCCTCGGCCGGTTGTCCCGTTTGAGGGGGGGGAGGGGCATCTCGCTTCGCTCTTCGCACTGTTCGCCTCGGCCGGTTGTCCCGTTTGAGGGGGGGGGGGGGGGGGGGGGGCATCTCGCTTCGCTCTTCGCACTGTTCGCCTCGGCCAGTTGTCCCGTTTGAGGGGAGGGGGGGGGGGGGAGGGGCATCTCGCTTCGCTCTTCGCACTGTTCGCCTCGGCCGGTTGTCCCGTTTGAGGGGAGGGGGGGGGGGAGGAGGGGCATCTCGCTTCGCTCTTCGCACTGTTCGCCTCGGCCGGTTGTCCCGTTAGAGGGGAGGGGGGAGGATGGCATCTCGCTTCGCTCTTCACACTGTTCGCCTCGGCCGGTTGTCCCGTTTGAGGGGGGGGGGGGGGGGGGGGAGGAGGGGCATCTCGCTTCGCTCTTCACACTGTTCGCCTCGGCTGGTTGTCCGTTTGAGGGGGAGGGGGGGGGGAGGGAGGGGCATCTCGCTTCGCTCTTCACACTGCTCGCCTCGGCCGGTTGTCCAGTTCGCTCGTGAAGGTCACCAACCCTTTCTGGCCGAGAGAACTGTTCAGTTGGCCACGCTGCTCACTGTGGTCAACATGTATGTCCGTGCAGTAGGAAGACACTCTGAGGAGAGCTTGACAGCAGAAGGTCTTCAGAGAAGAAACCCCCTCAGTGTTTCAGCCCTGAACTCCTTACACTCTACGGGGGCCGGGCCGCATCCAGGTCATGACTCCCAGATGTCTCTTCTACTGCCAACTGTCCTCTATGGTTAACGTGTTTGTAAGTAGGAAGACACTTTAGGGAGAGACTGACAGCAGAAGATCTTCACAGAAGAACACTCCTCCTCCCCCCCCCCCCCCCCTCTCAGAGAAGTGTTTCGATCCTGAACTCCTTACACTCGGGGCCGGGACGCATCCAGGTCATGACTCCCAGATGGCCTTCCTTTGCCAACTTTGTTTTCTCCTGGTGCTGCCGGGTTTCGAACCCGCTTTTGGATGGGTGGGCGTATCATGGCACGGTTGTTGTTTTTTTAGACGGATGTCTTACCCACTGAAAACGGGACACCTGTTCTAAGTTGGGAAATCTAAGCCTTATGAAGTTCACGTTTGTTCCTCCTCGACCAGATCCAGCTGAAACTCTTTTCGGCTGCCTCTGCCATTGCCTTCAGGGTTCTGGTCCTCTTCTTACCTGAAATCCCGAGCTGTTCCATGAGGTCACAGGCTGATGAGCCTACAAATCCCCTTGCTCCAACCTCTATGGCGAGGACCGGGCCTGGAAGCCGGATTCCCTCAAACTGCTCGCTAGACTGGCATACTTCTCAGTCTGGTAGAGGTGCGCTTGCTCCATTCTGCTTTTGTATGGCACAGCGAGTTCCATCAGAGTCGTTTGTTTTGATGAACCCGAGTGTAGGACAATACCCGGTCTCATGCCACTCTCCCTGAAATTCTCTGGACAGTTCTCCAATTCTGGAAGGTCTGCTGCATCAGCTAATTTTGTGCTCTGTACAGCGACATCGGTCTACTGTATGAATACAGCTTTTCCCGCCAGAGAACCACCGCGCACCTGCTTCATACTGGACACGTCCACACTGTCAGCAGTGAACCACCGCGCACCTGCTTCATACTGGACACGTCCACACTGTCAGCAGAGAACCACCACGCACCTGCTTCATACTGGACACGTCCACACTGTCAGCAGAGAACCACCACGCACCTGCTTCACACTGGACACGTCTACACTGCCAGAGAACCACCACGCACCTGCTTCACACTGGACACGTCCACACTGCCAGAGAACCACCGCGCACCTGCTTCATACTGGACACTTCCACACTGTGAGCAGAGAACCACCGC
>CM031618.1:4016170-4018670 GCA_018398815.1 Conus ventricosus | reverse complement strand
TCTTCTTTAGGCTACAAGACTGTTTCTTCTTTAGGCTACAAGACTGTTTCTTCTTTACAGCCGTCCCTGGCACATAGTAAAAACTGTTTTCGGTCTGGACGAGTTTAGAAGAGTGTATCCGTCTGCTAGTTCCATTCCTCTTGCCATGGGGCTTTGACATCAACCCGAGCTTTACATCTCAGGTCGGTGTGAGGGATATAGAACACCTGCTCAGGTCTTTCTTTGGGATAAAGAACAAGTAGAACAACTCTTGCTCCCATGATTAAATAACTCCATGCCCGTAACTTCACAGGAGTGCTGCTTACGGCATCGACTCGCCTTAGCAGAAATGTCCAAAGTTGCAGTCGTTCGGGGAGTTATGGGTTGTATTGATTTCATCATGAGGGAGCAAGGGTTATTCTGCTTGTTCATCGTTTGCTGTTTACTGTTCCCCGCCTCATTTATGATTTCCTTTCTTTTTTCTTTTCTTTTTCTTTTTTCGTTTTTGGAAAGAGCTCTTTTATTTAATTTCAAACAGTTACAAAGATCACATAAAACCAAAACAACAAAAATATCCCTCCCCCCGACCCCCCCCCCTCCCCCCCCCAAAAAAAAATCAAAAAATAAAAAAATCTGCATGTCATTTGAATTTGAACTCTAATACCAACTATTCAAATAATTATACAGTAGCGACTATCTTGCTACCTTCCGGTTTTTTCCCTTAATCTAGAATTTTTATCTTTTAAATGGGCACACAAAACGAATAACGTACACAAACATAATGCAGGGTTATAAAGGTATTACTTAAACCATCGACTCCATCGAAGTATGGCATTCGAAGAAATTAAATTGTACAGACACACTTTAATTTACGATTATTTTCTCGAGGCTCCAAGGTCACAGATGACTTTAAATAGTAAACAAAAAAAAGTATACTGTACTTATTTTGAACAAACACTTATACATTCACACATCCATATATATATATGTGTGTGTGTGTACGCGATCATGCACATACATACACACAAGATTTCTTTCTTTCTTTGTGGCATTGGCGGCAAACCGATCGACCACTTCACTGCCTCGGACACCGGCACGACCAGGAACCCGAGCAAAACACAACGTTGGAACTATCGTAGGTCACAGAAGCGTACAGTTCCAACACGTTCAGCGGTTTGAGGGTGCTTGAGGTGACGGCAAGCGATGGCCCTGAGGCAGAAAGGGAATCACAGAGAACGATAACGTGTTTCCATTCTGAGACCGTTGGAAGTGCCAGAGCCAGCGCTGTGAGCTGAGCGGTGTGGAATTGTCTGGAGAAATGTGTTCACAACATCTCTAAGAATAAGCTGTGAGCTGAGCGGTGTGGAATTGTCTGGAGAAATGTGTTCACAACATCTCTAAGAATAAGCTGTGAGCTGAGCGGTGTGGAATTGTCTGGAGAAATGTGTTCACAACATCTCTAAGAATAAGCTGTGAGCTGAGCGGTTGTAGATGGAATTGTCTGGAGAAATGTGTTCACATTTCTAAAATAAGCTGTGAGCTGAGCGGTGTGGAATTGTCTGGAGAAATGTGTTCAGAACATCTCTAAGAATAAGCTGTGAGCTGAGCGGTGTGGATGGAATTGTCTGCAGAAATGTGTTCACATCTCTAAGAATAAGCTGTGAGCTGAGCGGTGTAGATGGAATTGTCTGGAGAAATGTGTTCAGAACATCTCTAAGAATAAGCTGTGAGCTGAGCGTGTAGATGGAATTGTCTGCAGAAATGTGTTCACATCTCTAAGAATAAGCTGTGAGCTGAGCGGTGTAGATGGAATTGTCTGGAGAAATGTGTTCAGAACATCTCTAAGATAAGCTGTGAGCTGAGCCGTGTAGATGGAATTGTCTGCAGAAATGTGTTCACATCTCTAAGAATAAGCTGTGAGCTGAGCGGTGTAGATGGAATTGTCTGGAGAAATGTGTTCAGAACATCTCTAAGAATAAGCTGTGAGCTGAGCCGTGTGGATGGAATTGTCTGGAGAAATGTGTTCAGAACATCTCTAAGAATAAGCAGTGAGCTGAGCGGTGTAGATGGAATTGTCTGGAGAAATGTGTTCACAACATCTCTAAGAATAAGCTGTGAGCTGAGCGGTGTGGAATTGTCTGGAGAATGTGTTCACACATCTCTAAGAATAAGCTGTGAGCTGAGCGGTGTGGAATTGTCTGGAGAAATTGTGTTCACAACATCTCTAAGAATAAGCTGTGAGCTGAGCGGTGTGGAATTGTCTGGAGAAATGTGTTCACAACATCTCTAAGAATAAGCTGTGAGCTGAGCGGTGTAGATGGAATTGTCTGGAGAAATGTGTTCACATTTCTAAGAATAAGCTGTGAGCTGAGCGGTGTGGAATTGTCTGGAGAAATGTGTTCAGAACATCTCTAAGAATAAGCTGTGAGCTGAGCGGTGTGGATGGAATTGTCTGCAGAAATGTGTTCACATCTCTAAGAATAAGCTGTGAGCTGAGCGGTGTAGAGGGAATTGTCTGGAG
>CM031618.1:4001170-4011170 GCA_018398815.1 Conus ventricosus | reverse complement strand
GCAGACAGAAACAATCGTTGATGGGGGAAAAGCCAACTTGAATGCAATGTTCGGGGCGTTTTACAGGAGAACACACAGTGGGAAAAAAAAAACCAGTTTCCTTCGTTGCGGGAGAAAGCGCCCCGGAGACCGGAAACAGGACCAGTTTCCTGTTGGCTTCAAACAACGCAGAACAACGTCAGTTCTATTTATAACTTCTCTCCTTAACACGCACACAGAGCTCTCATTAGAACAGAGATGACGGCAGAACACCCTAAAAAAAAGTCCACCCTCACTCCACTACCTCCATGTGTGGCGAAATAACGGCCAGCTATTTTCCGTTAATCCTGTCGCAGACACATTAAAAAGAATCCACCTCTCACTGCCCTAACTCCAAGTTTGGCGAAATAAAGGACAGCGTGTTTGCCGTTGATCCTTTGGGTGATGAGGATGAAGCAATTACCAGATCCACAGTCAAGCTGCCCTCAATGCAGACTCTGCCCGAACCTCCTCCCCGAGGTGACTCACAGCTCCCGGGTGTGTATTCAGATCCCTGGGTGTCGGGGATGATCCCAGAACGTGTGGATGGAGCACGAGTGGTTTCCCTTTGAAGCGCAGTCACCGACCTTTGCGAAGCTACATCAGTCCTGTTGAGAAGAATTTTGTTGTTGTTGTTGGTGGTGGTGGTGTGGTGTTTGTTTTTGGAGGAGGGGGGGGGGGAGTGGGGGGGGGGAGTGGGGGGGGGGGGGGCAGCACCTAGCTCTTCAGATGATGGCCGCTGTGGTCAATAGACACTGTTTTCTTTCAATAAAGGGAGATAGAATACACACAACACACACACACACACACCACACACACACAACACACATATATATATATATATATATATATTATATATATATATATATATATATATATATATACATACCAGTTTAAGATAGGATTTTATAACTGGTATATATTGACCACAGCGGCCATCATCTGAAGAGCTAGGTGCTGCCCCCTCCCCCCACCCCCACTCCCCACCCCACTCCCCCCACCCCTGTTGTGTGAGACAGCGTGTATGGGATCGTGTGTGTGTGTGTGTGTGTGTGTGTGTGTGTGTGTGTGTGTGTGTGGGGTGTGTGTGTGTGTGTGTGCGCGTGTGTGTGTGTGATTACAAGAACCTTCTAGGCCAATACAAAAAGGTAATGGACCTCCCAGTATCAGCAGGACATGTCATTCCCCCCTAAGCCTACAAACAATATGCCACCCATTGCGGTTCTGGCGACACAGAACAAAAGCAGACATCACATTCTACCTCAAATAGGCTTAAAGCAGTATGCTTTGAACAAAATGTACAAACATCTGGCAGTGGATGACTAGCATTTATCCGGACTGTTCTAAATAATAGCGAACAAATTTTACATTGAAAAGTCCGTCAATCGTTAGTATCGGGAGAATAAAACATGCCATCAAAAAGAAATCAGAGTCTAAGTACATATATTTCTGGAAACAACAGGAAAACAGCCCTTTAATACCACATTTTTATAACAAAATTACTGACACTACGGACTATGACCATCCATGATAAACGTTAAAAACGTCGAACAGAGATGTGACCTCACTAGACTTTTACGTCAGTGTTTGTGACCTACGAAAGGAAAGGAGTAGATACAGGAACACTACAGAAGAAGACAGAAAATGTTCAGCGAGGGGGTGTTGTCGTCAGTGTTTGTGACCTACGACAGGAAAGGGGTAGACACACGAACACTACAGAAGAAGACAGAAAATGTTCAGCGAGTGGTGTGGTCGACAGCAAACTCATTTCTGGACAGCTGCTCTGGAAACAAACTGCTGCGACTGAAGCTGACAGAACAGCTATAAAATGATGTGCCAGACTCAAACTTTCAGAAACTCTGATAAAATGATGTGCCAGACCCAAACTTTCAGAAACTCTGATAAAATGATGTGCCAGACCCTAACTTTCAGAAGCTATGATAAAATGATGTGCCAGACCCTAACTTTCAGAAGCTATGACAACATGATGTGCCAGACCCTAACTTTCAGAAGCTATGATAAAATGATGTGCCAGACCCTAACTTTCAGAAGCTATGATAAAATGATGTGCCTGACCCTAACTTTCAGAAGCTATGTGTCACGGTCAAAAATGAACTCAACCAAACTCGTGTCAATCGCCACCAGCCCAGTTGGACATAAGCTCTAACGCAAATATTCTGGGCGTCAGGCGGACGGGCCCATGGTTCGGACCCGGGCCAATTAAGCATAGGGGAGAGGCTCCACAGAGACGGTCCTGTCCGGCTGGACGGGCTAAGCAGCTTTGACCGACGCCCTCGATGTCTAGCGAGACGAGTCGTAGCGCCTGGCTCAGGCTCATCTGGCCAATTTGTGGAACCAGCGCCATTGTTAGTCAGACGTCGTGGCGCCTACCCAGACTCATCTAGCCAATTTACACTGACCAGTGTCCACGGGTTAAGCCAAAACGGCGCCAGTTAAGTAGGAGAGGGGGAAGGTAGTGTGTGTGGGGGTGAAATCTAGCTAATCAATTAAATGACCAATTGACCACCACAGAGAGTAAGGTGTGTAGGCGTGACTGTCATGATTGAATATCCAATGGAATTAGAGGAGATAACTTCGGGGTGTCAGGGTAAAAATACTGACCAATGGTACTCGCCCTTTTTGAGAGATGGGAACGAATAAGAAGGATGTGAGAGTGAGAGAACGGGAGAACGAGGAGAGAACGAACAGAGAGACAGAGAGAGAGAGGTCTGAGTGTAATCTCTGAGAGAGAAGAGCAGAGAGATGAGGGGAGGAGAGGAGAGAACCAAGTGGGGGCATTAGCACAAGATAGTCTGCAGAGGAAGGACTTAGGAGAGATGTGGAGAGAGTCGCTAACTAATGAAGAGGAAAAGAAAGAAGAAAAAAAAGAAAAAGAAAAGCAACCATGTCCATTTGATAAGAGCAGACTAGAAGAGAGAGAGAGAGAGAGTGCAATGCGTTAATGCAGGAAGAAAGAAAGGAGAACAGATCGATGTTGATAGTCACTGTTCTATCTTCACTGGGTTCGACCTCATACTGGGCCAGCGCCACTTTCATCGACAGACCAACGCCAGTGCCAACAGTCCAGCCTGACCGATGCCAGCAGTCTAACTTGACCGTGCCAGCAGTTGTGCCGTGTTGTGAAAGTGACAGTGAAAAGAAAAAAAAAAGGAAAAGAAAAAGAGACAGTGATTCGTGAATAGTTAAGATCACCTGGCCAGGTAAAGTAGAAACCTATTTATACCCGGGTTAGTTAATGATGTTTTAGATAAATGATTTTGTGAAGTTCAGGAAAGAGAGAATGTTTTATTTTGTTTGATTCCATATGCATTGATGTTTCGTTCTATGATCATGTGTAGTAAAGTTATAGACTTTACTAGTGGTTTGATGTGACGAATGCATGATATATGAATGAGATTGTAAGCAAGCTGTGAGTGTGTTGGGCTGTGCGCTAGTCCTTCCTCCACTGACATCACCCGAGGTTGACAATTTATTGCGAGCCTGCCAGGATATTCTGGCCCATTTATTATAATTGTTCAACTTCTCAGAGAGGAAGCTGGGTGGGATTCAAGTATTGTAATCCTAAGACAAGGGGTTGTCTTACTGTATGTTCCCAAGATAGTTAAATACTAGGCTTGGCATTGCTTCCAAGATAGTTAATACTAGGCTTGGCATTTCAGCCCCAGAGTACTTATTTCGCACAGATTGCCTATAATTCGCTCTCATAGTTGGGTCAGGCGCTGGGCGTCTTATAAAAACTAATTACGTTGTCCCAAGCTAATATTATCATTCATAGGATTGTGCTATTACGTCACTCGTGTCGGTAACCACCAGTTTGGCTGTCGTAGTAATAAAATCTTGTCCAAAAAAAAAAATAAAAATAAAAAAGAGATATAATGGCGGAAGAAAAGAACACCCCTATCGAACAACTTGTGAGCGTCGCTCGTGATCTAGGTTACTCAGGAGATGAGTTGCGTGCATTCGTGGAAAACCAACAAAAGATGGAAAGGGATGAACGCGCGGAAAGACGCCGTATCGCAGTCGAAATAGCAGAACGGGAAAAGGTTAGGGAAACGCAGGAAACAGAAAGAATGAAGCAGGAAACAGAAAGAATAAGGGAAGCGCAGGAAACAGAAAGAATGAAGCAGGAGACAGAAAGAATAAGGGAAGCGCAGGAAACAGAAAGAATGAAGCAGGAAACAGAAAGAATAAGGGAAGCGCAGGAAACAGAAAGAATAAGGGAAGCGCAGGAAACAGAAAGATTAAAGGTTCAATTAGAGTTGGAGAAAGTGAGAATACAAAGGGAGACCACCGGGGATGGTAGCTCACTTTCCAGTGACTCTGTGCGCAGCTATGCTCCCCGACCCAAGTTGCCAAAATTCTGGGAAGGGACCGATTCGATTGACGCATACATCAGTCGTTTCGAAACGTTTGCGACCAGTCAGGGTTGGCCTCCAGAAGAGTGGGCAGTCATTTTGTCAGCGCTATTGACGGGTAAGGCATTGCAGACTTTCACTGCGTTACCAGCAGAACAACAGTCTGATTTTGGTGCTGTGAAGGAGTCTTTAATGAAGGGATTTGACCTCACAGAGGAAGGATTCAGAAAGAAATTTCGTTCAGCTAGATTGCAAGCAGGGGAAACGTACACTCAGTTTGGTGCACGTCTAGATCACTATTTTGAGAAATGGTTAGAGTTGAGTGGTACGAAGAAGGAGTTCGCTGAGTTGAAAGAGCTAGTTATGAAAGAACAGATTTTGTCAGGTTGCGGCCCTGAGTTAACCATACATTTGAAAGAGAGACAGCCAGAGACAGCAGGAGAGTTGTTGAAGTTCGCAGAGGTGTATAGAGAGGCACGTTTGGGCACTAAGGTGCAGGAGAAACAGGTGCTAGGCACAGGTGAGAAGAGTGCAAGGAGACTAGGAGAGTTTTCTGCAAAGTCTGCAAACCCAGTGGTGGGGCAGAAGGAAGGGCAAAGGGACATTAGGTGTTTCATTTGTCACAAGAAGGGACATGTGGCGAGGGATTGTCGCATGAGGTTCCAGAAGGCAGCAGCCTTGCAAGAGGTGGATAAGGGTCGTCAAGGGAAACGACCTGCAGTGGAACCAAAAGGGATTCAGTCTGAAGAGGGTGGAGTGCAGCCTATGGCTAGCACTGGACAGCAGTCAGTGTCAGGGATGGAGGGCACTAGGCTGATGGTTCGTTACCATGGGAAGAAGGGTGGATTGGCCAGCAGAGGGTGAAAGTGTTACGAGACACTGGTTGTTCATGCGGTGTAGTACGAACAACGCTGGTCGATAAAGGGGATTTGACAGGGCAAATCCAGACCTGTACTCTAATCGATGGCACTGTGAGGGAGTTTCCAGTTGCTAAGATAGAAGTACGTACCCCTTACTTCTCAGGCGAGTTGTCTGCGTTGGTGATGGAGAAACCCCTTCATGATTTGATCGTTGGAAATATTCCAGGGGCAAGGGATCCAGGGGATCCTGAGTTGTTGACTGCTACAGGGGCAGCAGTTCAAACACGGAGCAAGAAGGAGGGGAAGGTTGATAAACCGTTAGTCGTTCCGGCAAGGAAGTCAGGCATAGATGTGTCGCCTGATGAGTTTAGGGCAGCGCAGGAACAAGACCCTTCGCTCGTGAAGTCTTGGAGTTGGCAAGAGGTGGAGAGAAACAGGAGGTTAGAGGAGGTGAGACAGAGTTTCTTGTGAAAGGCGGCTGTTGTACCGAGTGTTCACCAAGGGGAAGACAGGTAAGGTGACCACTCAGTTAGAGGTACCAGCGGGTTATCGTGACACTGTCATGTCAGTGGGTCACGAGTCGCTCATGCGGGTCATCTCGGCACCAGCAAAACCGCTGACCGAATCTTTGATGACTTTCATTGGCCAGGAGCAATGGCAGACATCAAGCGTTTCTGCATGTCATGTGACGTGTGTCAAAGGTCAGCCACAAGAGGGGTGAAGAGGAAGGCGCCTCTTAAACAGCCTCCTTTAATTGACACACCATTCAGGAGGGTGGCTGTGACCTGATCGGCCCAATCGCGCCCTGTTCCAAAGGTGGGCACAGGTATGTGTTGACGCTCTGGACTACGCGACCAGATACCCAGAAGCAGTTGCATTGAAAGGCGTAGATACGCAACAGGTCGCTGAAGGGCTGGTAGACATCTTCTCTCGCGTGGTGTGCCAGCACAAATTCTCAGTGACAGGGGTCACAGTTCACCTCAGGCGTGATGAGGGAGGTCAACAGGCTGCTAGGGATCACACAGCTGCTCACTACCCCATACCATCCACAATGCAATGGCTTGGTGGAAAGATTCAACGGTGTGCTGAAGGGCATCTTAAAGAAGCTCTGTGAGGAAAGGCCAGCAGATTGGGACCGCTACATTCCAGCGGCACTGTTTGCCTACAGGGAAGCCCCTCAGGAAAGCACAGGCTTTCGCCATTTGAGCTGCTGTATGGGCGGACAGTTCGGGGACCAGTGTGCATTCTCAAAGAGCTGTGGTCCGGAGAACAGAGTCCGAAGAAGTCAAAACCACATATCAGTATGTGGTGGACCTACGCAATAGGCTCGAGGAGACATGTAAGGTCGCAAGGGAGAGTTTGCAGGAGGCTAGGGTCGTCCAAAGAAGCAGTATGACAGGAAGGTGAGGAAGCAATTCCTCAAGGTGGGAGATCAGGTCCTGTTACTGCTTCCCACGGATCACAACAAGCTGCTGATGCATTGGAAGGGACCATTCACCATCATTGAAAAGGTAGAGCAGGACTACCGAATCGATGTGAATGGGAAATCAAAACTTTTCCATGCAAATTTGCTCCGCAAATACATTCAGCGTGAGACCCAGCACATAGGCGCAGCAGCAATCATTGATGGAGGCGAAGGAGACCCAGCAGAAGAAGGGGAGATTTTGTTGCCTGAGTTTCCAGGAGAAGAGTCATACAGGGATGTGTCACTGTATGAAGGGCTAGACAGTAGGAGACAGGAGGAAGTTAGGGGCTCCTAGAACAGTATAGGGCGTCCCTGACTGATAAACCAGGCAGGACAACTCTAGAGACATGTACGGTGGAGTTAACATCACAGAAACCCGTACATGTGAAAGCCTACCCGATCCCATATGCCACCAAGCAAGTGATCGAGGAGGAGGTAGAAAAGATGTTGGACCTTGGGGTGATTGAACCGTCCAAATCATCGTATAGTGCACCCGTCGTCTTAGTGAGGAAAAAGTCAGGTGAGCATCGATTCTGTGTCGACTATAGACGTCTGAACAGTGTCACCAAGGTCGATGCAGAGGTCATACCAAACATGGAAGACCTGTTCGCTCAGATCGCCACAAGCAAGAGCCAGTATTTCACCAGGATAGATCTGAGCAAGGGTTACTGGCAAATAGCCCTGAGTGAGGACTCAAAGAAGTCACAGCATTCTCCACTCCTATGGGCTATACCAGTGGCGAGTACTTCCTTTTGGTATGGTCAACGCGCCTGCAGTCTTCTCTCGGATGATGAGGAAGTTATTGACGGGATTGGAAGGCGTTGTGAATTTCATGGATGACATTCTGATAGCGTCCGAGACATGGGAGGAGCATATGAGGCAGCTAGGAGCAGTTTTAGAGAGGTTGAGGAAAGCCAATCTCACAGCCAGACCAACAAAGTGCCAGGTTGGTTTTTCCAAGCCTGGAGTTCCTAGGTTTTGTTGTCGGAGGCGACACAAAGCAGCCGGAAAGAGGAAAGGTGGAGAAGATGATGAATTCAGAGAGACCAAAGACCAAAACAGAAGTCAGGAGTCTGCTAGGTTTTATTGGGTTCTATAGGGAGTTTGTCCCAAATTTTGCTGCAATCACGAGTCCTCTCAGTGATTTGGTCAAGGCAGGGAAACCGGCAGTGGTCGAATGGTCAGACGCTGCAGAGCAAGCACTGCAGACGGTGTTGGAAAGACTAGGTTCCCGTCCCATCTTGAAGCTACCAGATATGTCCAAACCATTTTTGTTGCGGACAGATGCATCAGGCGGTGGGATAGGTGCAGTATTGTTGCAGGAGCATGAAGAGGTCGAGTTTCCTGTGAGGTATGCTAGCAGGAAGTTGACAAAGTGTGAAGAAGGGTACGCAACTGTAGAGAAGGAGTGTTTTAGCTGTCGTGTGGGCCGTGCAGAAGTTCCACAAATACTTGTATGGGAAGGAGTTCGTGATAGAGACTGATCACCAACCACTCAAATTCCTGCAGGAGGCGCAGTTGAAAAACAGCAGAGTTCTGCGTTGGGCAATGGCACTGCAGCCCTACAGGTACCGAGTGCAGTACATTCCCGGTCGACAGAATGTCGGAGCTGACTATTTAAGCCGTGTAGTCTAGCAAGCTGCAACTCAGAGGAAGTCAGTCATATCCGGGGTGCTTTGTTGATAGTATGTGTTGATTACAGTTATGTTGATTGGATATGGTTTCATTCCCAGTTGGCTAAAGGTTCATATTTTTTTTGTGTGTGAGACTTGTTCATATTTCTTTGTGAGACTTGTTCATGTGAATGTAGTTATGCTTGGAGCATACAATCGCTTGTGTAGTGATGCATTATTTGCAATAAGTGAGGATGGAGATTCCTCAGTGAAGTGTCATGGATCGTGATCATATGATATTGTGCTCTTCAAAGTAGTTGTGAAGAGGAGAGATGGCAAATCCGCAGGTAGGGGAATTGCATAAGTGCGCACAGAGGTCGTTATAAAATGAGTTGAAATAACGCAAGAGCGCACGTCAATGATAACTCATTGGAGTGGTATCCACTAATGATATATTTTATAATTATAAACCGTTGGTTGTAAAGTATTTTTCAAACTTTGCACGTGTAGCTGTGTGTCAGCAAATTCGGTTGTTGTCTTTTTTGTACCGTTGTTTGAGACAATGCGGAGCATGGTCTTTTGCAAGGGGAAATTGTCACGGTCAAAAAAGAACTCAACCAAACTCGTGTCAATCGCCACCAGCCCAGTTGGACATAAGCTCTAACGCAAATATTCTGGGCGTCAGGCGGACGGGCCCATGGTTCGGATCCGGCCAATTAAGCATAGGGAGAGGCTCCACAGAGACGGTCTGTCCGGCTGGACGGGCTAAGCAGCTTTGAAACCCACGCCTCGATGTCTAGCGAGACGAGTCGTAGCGCCTGGCTCAGGCTCATCTGGCCAATTTGTGGAACCAGCGCCATTGTTAGTCAGACGTCGTGGCGCCTACCCAGACTCATCTAGCCAATTTACACTGACCAGTGTCCACGGGTTAAGCCACACGGCGCCAGTTAAGTAGGAGGGGGGAAGGTAGTGTGGTGGGGGTGAAATCTAGCTAATCAATTAAATGACCAATTGACCACCACAGAGAGTAAGGTGTGTAGCGTGACTGTCATGATTTGAATATCCAATGGAATTAGAGGGAGATAACTTCGGGGTGTCAGGGGTAAAAATACTGACCAATGGTACTCGCCCTTTTTGGAGAGATCGAACGAATAAGAAGGATGTGAGAGTGAGAGAACGGGAGAACGAGGAGAGAACGAACAGAGAGACAGAGAGAGAGAGGTCTGAGTGTAATCTCTGAGGAGAGAAGAGCAGAGAGATGAGGGAGGAGAGGAGAGAACCAAGTGGGGCATTAGCACAAGATAGTCTGCAGAGGAAGGACTTAGGAGAGATGTGGAGAGAGTCGCTAACTAATGAAGAGGAAAAGAAAGAAGAAAAAAAAGAAAAGAAAAGCAACCATGTCCATTTGATAAGAGCAGACTAGAAAGAGAGAGAGAGAGAGAGAGAGTGCAATGCGTTAATGCAGGAAGAAAGAAAGGAGAACAGATCGATGTTGATAGTCACTGTTCTATCTTCACTGGGGTTCGACCTCATACTGGGCCAGCGCCACTTTCATCGACAGAACCAACGCCAGTGCCAACAGTCCAGCCTGACCGATGCCAGCAGTCTAACTTGACCGGTGCCAGCAGTTGTGCCGTGTTGTGAAAGTGACAGTGAAAAGAAAAAAAA
>CM031618.1:3993670-3996170 GCA_018398815.1 Conus ventricosus | reverse complement strand
AGCCGACAGCGCCCCCTGTACTGCTAGCTATCGGTCAACAGGGGGAACTAATAACGGAGCCGACAGCGCCCCCTGTACTGCTAGCTATCGGTCAACAGGAGGAGCTAATAACGGAGCCGACAGCGCCCCCTGTACTGCTAACTATCGGTCAACAGGAGGAGCTAATAACGGAGCCGACAGCGCCCCCTGTACTGCTAACGGTCAACAGGAGGAGCTAATAATAATAATAATGTGTGTGTGTGTGTGTGTGTGTGTGTTTTTTCCCCTTTATCGTTAATTTCGGGAAGGGTTGAAAAAGAACACGATGCAAAGCATATAAACGTACTCCCACTTTGTCTTCCAGAAAAAAAGTCAACTCACACATGCGTCATAATGTATTTGACGTCACAATCAAGCATGCGTCATAATGTATTTCGTCACTGAGATATTCCAAAAAGAAGAAAAATCGTTTTGGGCCGTTGTAGCCGTTAGTAACGGCTATTCTGGTAAAATAAAACATCGGGCATTATCCGTGACCCATAATGAACATACCTACAAATTTTCAGAAACACCGGCCCAGAAGTTTCGTCTGGAGCGAGTGGAACACATTTTGACCACAGACAGACAGACACACACACACAGACAGACACACAGACATCACTTCTTCGTTCCCGTTGTAAAGTACTCCCTGTTCCATAAGAACTGGGAGTACAAACACAAACAAACAAACGCAACCTATAATCTGTAGTAGCTGCGTAAAGCTTCGTGTGAGATTTGGGTCAAGTTGTCCCTACCGCCATTAATTTGTGCAGGTCGGAAGTCGACAGTGAGGAGAATGCCGATCGTTTCTTGCGCCAATCAGAGGACATTACTATGTATAGCTCAGGGGCGGTTGAATTATGGGAAACGAACGTCTGAACATAACCGGAAAAGATTTCCTTTCTAATCTCTCCCTTTGAATTGAAGGACAACATTCTTTTCTCTGAAGACTACGTGGAGCTCAAAACCGGACAGAAACTGAACACGAGTCCAGACGATTTTAAAAGCTTTGTCTCCGATTTTTAACCAATCTCTCTTTTATTTGAGTATGGTAGTACACATGTTATCTCCCCCCCCTCTCTCTCTCTCTCTCTCTCTCTCTCTCTCTCTCTCTCTCTCTCTCTCTCTGGACTGGGCTGGACAAACAGCATTAAAACAATACATAAGTTAGTGTTTGTTCATGCTTTGTTTTCATTGTTTTGAATGCTGGTTGTCCTGCCTGAGCAAGACCCAACAGGTCGAAACACATCGTGTCTCTTCAGCAGTCTATTTCTTCCTTCATTCGGCGGCTCGGTAATTCTGTTTTTCCTTCTATATAGTTTCCTTCTATATAGTTTGTATTGAAGACGGAAAATGCTGAGCACGGAAAGAAGCTTAAATGGGAGATTACACTGGATACGCTTTTCCATCTCCGATTTTTCTTTTTGTACTCCCAGTTCTTACAGAACTTTACAATGGGAACGAAGAAATGCTGTCTGTGTGTCTGTCTGTGTGTGTGTCCGTCTGTGTGTCTGTCCGTGGTTAAAATGTGTTTCACTCGCTACAGACAAAACTTCTGGACCGATCTATTTGAGAAGCATTGAGAGAGGCATGTTCATTATGGATAACGGATGATGCCCGATATTGTATTTTTCCAGAATAGCTGTTTCTAACGGCTATAACGGCCCGAAACGGTTTTTCTTCTTTATGGAAAATCTCTGAAAGTGCTTCGCCGATTTCTTATCTCAGTGACGAAATACATTATGACGCAAGTTTGATTGTGAGGTTTTTTTTTTGTTATTATGACGCATGTCTGTGAGTTAGTTTGTTATTATGACGCAAGTTTGATTGTGACGTTTTTTAACACGCGTATTCAAGATAGATCTAAACTGGGAGTACGTTTATATGTTTTGCATCTTGTCTAACTTGATATGAAATACTATATATGCATCGGGTTACAGGATTCGGTCAGATTTTGTAAGCTCTCCCGCCATTGGTAACCATCAAGAACCACGTGACCTGTTCTTTCGTTTGGAATGTAGTGCGCTGTGCTTGATTAGTGGTGGGCAAGTTGAAATGGCCGCTGTTTGCCTGTGGTCATTATGTTTAGTGGTGAGCAAGTTGAAATGGCCGCTGTTTGCCTGTGGTCATTATGATTAGTGGTGGGCAAGTTGAAATGGCCGCTGTTTGCCTGTGGTCATTATGATTAGTGGTGGGCAAGTTGAAATGGCCTCTGTTTGCCTGTTCAGAACTGTCTGTGGTCATTATGATTAGTGGTGGGCAAGTTGAAATGGCCGCTGTGTGCCTGTTCAGAACTGTCTGTGGTCATTATGATTAGTGGTGGGTAAGTTGAAATGGCCGCTGTTTGCCTGTTCAGAACTGCCTGTGGTCATTATGATTAGTGGTGGGCAAGTTGAAATGGCCGCTGTTTGCCTGTTCAGAACTGCCCGTGGTCATTATGATTAGTGGTGGGCAAGTTGAAATGGCCGCTGTTTGCCTGTTC
>CM031618.1:3966170-3971170 GCA_018398815.1 Conus ventricosus | reverse complement strand
AACCACCGCTTAACTTGAAGATATGAAAGCGAATTCTACCACACACACACACACACACACACAGACACAGACACAGACACACACACACACACACACACACACACACACACACACACACACTCCCTTTGTAAACCACCGTTTAACTTGAAGATATGAAAGCGAATTCTACCACACACACACACACACACAGACACGCACTCCCTTTCCCCTGGAGACGCGGTGAGGTCTGTCAATTCCAATTGTACTCCTGTGTTCAGAACATTCTCTCATTGCTGCTTCCTCTTTTCTCTCGTGTTCTCTGGCTCTGACTTTTATTCAACCCCCACCCCCCACACCCCATCCCACCCCCTTTCTATCGTTTTTTTTTTGCCTTTCTTAAATGTATATTTGATAGTAAACTGTGGGCTGCGATTTGCTGAAGACTGTCAACTTCCTCCACAATGGATGGTACACCGCATAGCGTACACGGCCTGGTCAGTACCCAGTGACACCTCCTTGATGAAACTGAAACAGACAACTGCCAGTCCATTGTGTGGCGTCTTCCAGTTCATCACACTTGGACGAGAGTTAGCCAACACGAGGAGGATCCGCAGGGGAATCCTTGCACACATACTCCCACTGGGAAAACTGACTGCTGGTGCAGGGAATCCTTGCACACATACTCCCACTGGGAAAACCGACTGCTGGTGAGAACAGACTCCCTGCCCACACCCGCCAGGTTTATGAAGGCGTCAGAATTCGGGGAAAATGTGAAGAAAACAAACCTGAAGTTTTTTGGGAGGAGGGGGGGAGGGGGGGGGGGGAGGCCAGACAGCTGTGAAATGGAGAGGGAAGGTGGTAGGGGTGTGTAGCGTGTTGGTGAGGCAGGAAAGGGTGGTTAGTAACGAGCCTGCATCAGTCTTCAGAGTACTGTGCAAGACAGCAGGCACGTGGCAACCGGCTCCCAGCCTGTTCCCCCCCGCTGTCCCCGAGGCATCATCATCATCTCTCTCTCCATTCCGTCAAGACTCTCAGCTCGCTGATTGGCTGCTCCACCTCCCCCCCGTCGTGTCCTCATTTGCCGCTTTGGCGGGTCGGTTACGCGGCCTGCTGATTGGCTGACGTCCGTTTGGAGTGGTCCATTTACTGGCCCGGTCACGCGCTCTGCCGGTCAGCTGAGGAAGCGGTCAGTGAACTGTTCAGGTAAGGCGGGTTGAGCGTTTGACCAGGGTGATCAGAACGGGCTTGGGGTGTGAGGATTACAGGTAAGGCGGGTTGAGCGTTTGACGAGGGTGATCATAACGGGCTTGGGGTTGAGGATTACATGGATGTGGACGGGCTTTCCTAATGGCGCTACGTCTGTGCGTGGCTCGATTATGCACTAGATTAATTGTGTACAGACACAATCAGCCGTGTCTCCCTGATGAGCCCGACCCAGCGGACGAAAGGCCTAGGAGCAGGCAATACATGTAGATCTCCTTTCGAGAGGGATTACGATGGTTCTCTCATGCAGCTAGTGAAGGGTTTCATATTCATAATATATTTCCTTAATCTTATGTTCCCACTTTTCCATATCTCCCCCCCCCCCCCCCACCTTTTTTTGAAAAGTTCAAATCTTTGCCAAGTCATTACTAATAACGATGGAAGAATTGTAGGCCTGCACTTGTTTTCCCCCACTACTTCATTGTTCAGCATTATAATGTATGTATGTATGTAGGTGTATATATATAAATATATATATCTTTATTTGATGCCCAGGGATCACAGACACAATCGGCCGTGTCTCCCCGATGAGTCCCACCCAGCGGACAGAAGGCCTAGGAGCAGGCAATATGAATAGTTCTGTCTTCAAGATGGGCTATGATGGTCTCCATAGGCTGCTGGTGAAGGATTTCATATTCATAATATGTTCCCTGACTTTTCATTCTCATTTTCGTTAACTTCCCCCCCCCCCCCCCCCCCCCTCCCAATTTTTTTTTTCTTTAAAATCTTTGCCAAGTCATTATTAATATAATGATGGGAGGAATTGTTAGTCTGCTCTTTTCTCCTACTACTAAATTGTTCTCTCTCTCTCTCTCTCTCTCTCTCTCTCTCTCTCTCTCTCTCTCTCTCTCTCTCTATATATATATATATATATATATTATATATATAATATATAAACCATTTGCCAATTGCTCCCTGTGGTCTGCTGCTGTTGTGGCTCGGACAGAACGAACTAGTGTGTGGCTGTGTACGCAAGGCAGAATGAGCAGTGTGCGGAAGTGCCCTTGAGAGTGCTTGTGGGCGGAATGTGAGAGTCAAAACAAACCAGAACAGGCATTTCTGAATTGCACAGAAGTCCCTCAGCAGCAGGGCAAGGTCTTCTCGTGTAGGCGACCTCCTGGCGACATATGATGACTAATAGCTCCCTGTGTACTGCTGGTTCAGGGACTGCAACAGGAAAAGGACTTGGTGTGGCTGTCCTTTGGGGAGTCAGAATGAGTGGCATGGGAATCATGCTTCTCATGAGGCACACGAAACAGCACCAAATGTAAATGAAATAATTCATGAAATAAAAGGACTTACAATATAGCATATGACAAATTTGATAGAGAAAACATGCTTTTCTCAAAACAGTCATCAAAGTTATTAAAAGGAGTTAGATGGTAAAGATGTCAAACTTTCCACATCAGTGTGGAATTGAAAAGAAAAACAGATGAAAATGAAACATACTTTGGCGTGCCCGAAAACAAGCCGAAATACACACGAATACACGTAACAATGTGTAAAGTAACACCTACTCAATACATAATATAAAACAGTTGAGTGGTTTTTGTTGTCCACTTTATCTACTTCAAACGTCACAAACAACCGATATATACATAAAAAGACACAGAACAATACTCCAGACAGCAGTCAACAACAGTTTCAATTTCATCAAGGAGGTGCCACTGCGTGCGGACTAGTCCATATACTGCTAGATTTGGAGACCACACTGCGCATGCTAAAGCTGATGGTTAAATGAATTCATGACTAAGATGAGATAATTTAGGAAGGAGGTCACATGGCTACGACTTAGCAGACGTCTAACCTGCTTGTAAGCCCAACATGCTGGGCTGACCTTTGGTGCCTACCTAACACTGGCTGTGCCATTATTGTCATTGTATGTGTGTGTGGTGAGTGTACTCATGTTTGTGTGTATGAGCGTGTATGGGTGTGTGGGCACTCAACAACAGAGTGTCTTCCACCTGACCTTTTGTGTTTGTTTATCTGTCTGTCTGTGTTGTCCCAAGTAAAACCATTGCTGCTTAATCGTCTGCTCAACAGCATCTCTCCCTCACCTCTCATTACGCTCTCCTAAACACACCCACACCCACAACCGCCCTGTCACAGCCTCGATCCCGGCAGTCCGCAGAGAGCAAATCACACGGTTGTTACGAGGCGACCCACCAGAGGAGACACAGCCTGTAACCTCCGCCCTTGCCCATCACCCCGCTCCCTCAAATCCTTTATGTCAAGATCACAACGTTCTGGGCTATATCAACTCGCTCCCTTCTCTCAGGGCTTACAGAAGACTGACACTGAGAGCCCAGGAGTAAGGTCAGTTCGCTCATTGTCTGTTTTTCAAGGCATCACTGGTGGGCTTGGGCACATCAGGCAGAAACCTTCACAAAGGAAATTCGAAGGACTTTCAGGGGACTTGCTGAAGAAACATGGCTGCCTTGGACTGCAGCACAAGAACACTAATGGTTGGTGGCCAACTCTGAAACGGAGTTCACAAGATGTTCCGAGGCTTCATCCACTCGTCCTTTCTTCCCCCTACATTGCGCATTGATTGGTCTGTGTCATTGTCACAATCTTCCCCCTGCATTGCGCATTGATTGGTCTGTGTCACTGTCACAATCTTCCCCTACATTGCTCATTGATTGGTCTGTGTCATTGTCACAATCTTCACCCTACGTTGCTCATTGATTGGTCTGTGTCATTGTCACAATCTTCACCCTACGTTGCTCATTGATTGGTCTGTGTCATTGTCACAATCTTCACCCTACGTTGCTCATTGATTGGTCTGTGTCATTGTCACAATCTTCCCCCTACGTTGCTCATTGATTGCTCTGTGTCATTGTCACAATCTTCCCCCTACGCTGCTCATTGATTGGTCTGTGTCATTGTCACAATCTTCACCCTACGTTGCTCATTGATGGGTCTGTGTCATTGTCACAATCTTCACTCTACGTTGCTCATTGATTGGTCTGTGTCATTGTCACAATCTTCCCCCTACGCTGCTCATTGATTGGTCTGTGTCATTGTCACAATCTTCGCCCTACGTTGCGCATTGATTGGTCTGTGTCATTGTCACAATCTTCCCCCTACGTTGCTCATTGATTGGTCTGTGTCATTGTCACAATCTTCACCCGACGTTGCTCATTGATTGGTCTGTGTCATTGTCACAATCTTCACCCTACGTTGCGCATTGATTGGTCTGTGTCATTGTCACAATCTTCCCCCTACGTTGCTCATTGATTGCTCTGTGTCATTGTCACAATCTTCACCCTACGTTGCTCATTGATTGGTCTGTGTCATTGTCACAATCTTCACCCTACGTTGCTCATTGATTGGTCTGTGTCATTGTCACAATCTTCCCCCTACGCTGCTCATTGATTGGTCTGTGTCATTGTCACAATCTTCCCCCTACGCTGCTCATTGATTGGTCTGTGTCATTGTCACAATCTTCCCCCTACGTTGCTCATTGATTGGTCTGTGTCATTGTCACAATCTTCCCCCTACGTTGCTCATTGATTGGTCTGTGTCATTGTCACAATCTTCCCCCTACGTTGCTCATTGATTGGTCTGTGTCATTGTCACAATCTTCACCCTACGTTGCTCATTGATTGGTCTGTGTCATTGTCACAAACTCCACCCTACGTTGCTTATTGATTGGTCTGTGTCATTGTCACAATCTTCTGCCTACGTTGCTCATTGATTGGTCTGTGTCATTGTGTGTCACGACACCCTGCCATTTGATACACTGATCAGCTGAC
>CM031618.1:3951170-3963670 GCA_018398815.1 Conus ventricosus | reverse complement strand
TGCAAATCTGAAGAAGATAAACCCAGTGTTTTCTTTGGCAGGAGGATGGCGAAAGGAGAAGAAGATGGGGAAAGGGTGGATGGGTGGAGTGGACGAGTGGGGTGGCGAGTCCGTGGCAATCTTCAGAGTGCTGTGTAAAAGAGCAGGCACTTTGGCCACCCACTCCCCAGATGTCACGGCTGTCCCTGAGGCACCATCTCTCCCTCCCTTCCTGATAAAAGGCTCTCGGCTCGTTGACTTCTCGGCAGGCATCCCCGCCGTGCTCTCATTTGCTGCTCTGGCGGGCTGGTTAAGCTACTTACTGACTGGCTGACATCGTCCGTTCCGAGCGTCAATTTACTGGCTTGGTCAGGCGTTCCGCTGAGCAGTCGGCTAACTGCTCAGTGAACTGGTCAAGTGACGAGGGTAATCATGACTGGTTTGGGGGGGTGAGTATATGGACAGGCTTTCCTCTTGTCTGTCAAGTCAGTCCTTGATTTCACGATCATACACAACATGTCTTGCGTCTTTGTGTTTGCTGATGGTGATGCTGAGCGCTCTCTGTAGACAGCCTGTGCTGGCGCTGCAAGCGGACACCCTGGGTGTGGCTATGTATGAAGCGCAATGAATACTGTGGGAGAACTGCCACCAACATCGTGCATGTCGGAGAGATCAGGCAGCCCTGGAAAAAAATCAGAGCAGGCACTAATGAAGTCCATGGAAATGACTCGGTAGCAAAGCAAGGTCTCCTGGTAGCAAAGCAAGGTCTCCTGGTGGCAAAGCAAGGTCTCTTGGTAGCAAAGCAAGGTCTCCTGGTGGCACAGCAAGGTCTCCTATGATGGGTTTCCTCAGGATGACCCGATGTTGGTTGATGGCCACCTGCTAACTGCCAGCACTGAGGAGGACAAAAATGAGTGTAAGTATGGGGAGTCGGAAGGTGTGGCAATGGTACTGACTGGACGCACGAGGTATGGCACAACCCCCCTCCCCCCCCCCCCCCCAAAAAAAAAAAAAGTTAAAAGTCCCCAACATATACAACAATGAAATCATGCTCCTTCTTAAAAATCACTCAAAGAACCAAGATGGTGAAGAGTAATTTCACACTGTCGACGTGAGTATTTATTTAAGAGCAGACTTTCTTACACAGTATTACAATGCAGAATACCAGGTGATAAGAATAAACAGAATTTTAGACCTTTCCAAATGAAAAAAGAAAATATTGCTCTCATCTTCTGTGCCTTCCCAAAAGTGTAACTCCTTCCCTGCTCAGCACACTCTCCAAGGCACACCCACACCCATGCATAACCTGTCACAGCCCCTAGACCAGCCATCCACAGGGTACAAGCAATATCAGATCGTCATACGGCAATGCAGCAGCGGCAACACTGCCTTTCAACTCTTTTTTTTTCTTTTTTTTTTCACAAAATGAAATTCCTTGTGTCAGAATTGTGTTTTGTTATCAGCTGTGTTTAGGCATGCCTGCGCTCATGACTTTATGACTCTGGAAGTGACAGCCTGGAAATAATAGCAGTGGAATCCTGTCTGTACCAGACATGAATAGGGAGCTTGAGTAGATGAGATAAACACATGTAGAAGGGTTATCGGAAGACTTCTCCAGTGGCTTACGAGAGGCTTTTGGCCAAATTGACCGGTAGTACAAGAACACTAGTGGTTGGTGACCCATTCAAAAAGGGAGGTTACTAGATTTTCCGAGCCTCCGTCTGCCTCCCCTTTCTCTGCCCGACGTCGAAGATTGATTGGTCCGTGTCACTGTCACAAATTCATTACTTGGTCGGCGGTTTTGTTGCGCAGCCACTGGTTGGCTGGCGTCTGCGTCAAATGATGAATTAGTGGCTGACATTGTTGTCACGTGTTCCTGTCGTGCTGATCAGTCGATTTGGTGCAAGGGTGTTATTAACTCGGTGGCTCGGCCTGTATGTTAGGCGGTTATTGATTGGTCGTCATCTTCCACCGTGGGTGGTTGCTCGCGGTGTTATGTACATATTGACTGGACGGAGTTCCTCGCGCATGCTCATTCTCTCTCTTCTTTGGTATGGTGACTTGCTGCTTTAGGAGGTGATCTTGCTCTTGCTCTCTCTCTCTCTCTCTCTCTCTCTCTCTCTCTCTCTCTCTTTGATGTACCAGTGCTGAAACAGCAACTTTTACGATCCGAGAGTGGCTAAGTATGAAGTGGTAAAAATGAGCTACGTTTAAGTAGTGTCACTGATGGACCATGTGATGGTCAGCAAGAAAAAAAAGAAGACAAAACTGATTTGATTTAGAAACGAAACGGATTAACATCTCTTGACAAATATAATGATGAAATCATTCTCTTTGTCATGACTAGCATCAGAACCAAAATGGCAAAGACAAAACTCACAGTTCCACCACAGAATGAAGTCAAAAACTGACTTTCTCACAACATAACAGACACAAACAGGCGGGGGAAAATAGATGTTTTGTTTTTAATTTAAGAAAAAAACCCTGTAATCTTCCTTACCCTCTATATACCATCACTTTCATGTCACTCATTAGCCCCCCGCCTACACAGCCAGATTCATGGTTACCCTGTCACAGCCTTAATGCCTGCAGTCCACAGAAAGCAGAAAGCAGGATGCCAAGAGGTCACCCATCAGAAAAGACGCTGCTCTTAGACGTCCTCCCTTTAAAACAGAAATGCTTGAGCCAAGATCTCACTGACTCTGGATACGTCCAGACTTACACACTCATTTGTTTTCCCTTTAACGTCTTAAGGAACAATGATGCCAACAGATCGCCAGTCCCCTCGTTGTCTATGGCCGGACATTAACGGTGGGCTTGGGTAGGCCATAAGATAACCTTCAGAAGGGCATTGAACGGAGCTTCTTCAAGGGCTAACTACAAGAATATTGCCGCAGGATAAGACAACTCACAGCTGATGACCCACTCCAATCCAGAGATCACAAGATATCCTGACGCTTCGTCTGTCTCTTCTTTCTTTGCCAATGGTCGTTCATTGGTCGGTTCCTGTCTTTGTCACAAACTCATTGCCTGGTTGGTGGCTTTTGTTTCACGGCAAGCGGTTGGTTGGTGTCTGCTTCGAATAGTGAATTACTGGTCAACGTGGCCGACGCGTGTTCCTGTTGTTTGACGGGGCTGTGAAGTCGACTTGGTACACGACTGTTGACTGGATGCCGTGTGTAGTGACAGGCTATTGATCGGATGTAATCTTCCACCGCGTGTGTCTGCTTATACTGTTATGTACACATTGACTTGTCGGGAGTTCCTCTCACGTCCACATTGACGGGTTGGATGTCTGGGGTCAGAGGGTTATTGACTGAGTGACGGTTTCAGCTGGTGCCCGCTTGCCCTCTTTCTTTTTTTTTTTTTTTTTTTTCCCTGCCTCTAAATTTACTTTGTGTTGGCCAGCCTGTGGGTCTCTGGTTGGTTTATCCGGTACTCTCTCTCTCTCTCTCTCTCTCTCCTCTCTCTCTCTCTTGCACTCTCTCTCTCTCTGTTGGCCAGCTGGTATGTCTCTCCGATTGGTTTATCCAGTACTCTCTCTCTCTCTCTCTCTCTCTCTCTCTCTCTCTCTCTCTCTCTCTCTCGTATGTTATGTCACATAGAAAAAGGATTACATTTGTTGCTACTTTTTTCCATTACTTATGTTCTCCCACTCCCTTCCTCCTCCTCCCTCCCTTCCTCCATCGCTCCCTCCCTCGCCCATCTCACCCCTGCTCTCTCTCTCTCTCATTCTCTCTCTGTTGGCCATCTCTGGTACTCTCTCTCTCTCCTCTCTCTCTTCTCTCTCTCTCTCTTTATCTTTCCTGAAACTTGAAGAAAAATCCCTCACACCTTTTTATCTTCCATCATGTCTGCCAGATGTTTGTAGCCTGTATAAGACCTTCATGGTCGAAACGCGTTGCCTCTGTACTGTCCTCGATCCTTCCCCTCGATTAGCGGCCTCGAGAGCCGCCCTATGTCCTTGTAGCCCAAATGTCACAAAGAGAACGAATTCTGATCACACTCTATGACAATATCAGCTGAACAGAACACGAGTCAGCTCGCACTTTAACAATCAACTATGAATGATCAATTACGGCGTAACTTAGAAATACTGGGGCGACATCCATCCACAGTGAGGATGCCAGGGGTCTTTTAGTGTAAACTGTATCCATGTCTCCTGGGAGCTGTATGCCTTTTTGTCTCTTTTACCTTATTACTCTCTCTCTCTCTCTCTCTCTCTCTCTCTCTCTCTCTCTCTCTCTCTCTCTCTCAAGGACAGATTGGAAGAAAAGGCTCTGCCTATAATATCAATCCTTGATCGAATAAGTTTTCCGAGCTCTGGGCTCTGAGTTTGAGACTGGTGTGTTTTTGGAAGGTATGATTTAAAGAGCTGTGTAAATGAGTGTGTTTTTTTTTTAATTTTTAAATACTAATTATTTTATTTAATGACTTGTGAGTTAACTTCAACGTGGTGACAGGCCTGATATGACCCTTTGCGGTCGGCTGGGCTATAAGCAACATTACCATTACCCTTCTCTCTCCTGTCAAACACTGTTTTCCTGCATTTCGGGCCCATTTTTCTGAGTTTGTTCTAAAATGTCTTCACACGTTTTCTCTGTTATAATGAGTACAACCTGCCAAGTTTCTGCTGTAACCTGGCGACTGGTCTGCTGAGAACGGATCCTCTGGAACGGGCACTGACCGTCCATTGTACAGGGCTGCAAGGGAATAGCACTTTTTTCAGGACTTTCGGCGCACTGAAATGATGTTTTCTCAAATCGTGTTTTATTCATTTCTTTGTGTTTGTTTGGGTTTGTGTGTTGTGTGTGTGTGTGTGTGTGTGGTAAACTATAGGGACAAATTGAGCACAGTGCCTGGCGTCTTTGGTGAGGGGTAGTTTCATCCCACTTAACCTTCGCCCTACATCGTGTGGGTATTCAATGACCCCCCCCCCCCCCCCCCCCCCCCCGTCATGATCTTCACTTGCTCACTCAGTTTTGGGCTACCTCTGCAATTCTCTTGTTACTTTGTCAACAAAGCATGGCCCCAATGGTGTACCGCACATTGTTTGTTGTCATCGAGACACAGATAAAAGGATTACACTCGCAAAAGAAGAACTATGGCAAGGCTTTTACTCCTACTGTAAATGTTTTGGTCCATGGTGACCCTCGGCTGTACGAGAGGCTTTATTCCATTACATAAAGTATGGATCACAGGAGACCCACGACGTGCGGCCACACTTTATTCCATTACATAAAACATGGGTCTTGAAGACCCATGACGTACGGCAAGGCTTTATTCCACTACATAAAGAATGGGTCGCTGCAGACCCACGACGTACGGCAAGACTTTATTCCATGACATAAAATATGGGTCGCTGCAGACCCACGACGTACAGCAAGGCTTAATTCTACTACGTAAAGCATGGATCGCTAGCGCTGGAGACCCACAATTTACGGCAAAGATTTATTCCATTACATAAAGCATGGATCGCCGCAGACCCACGAAGTACGGCAAGACTTTATTCCATTACAAAATATATGGGTCTTGAAGACCCATGACGTACGGCAAGGCTTTATTCCATTACACAAAGAATGGGTCTCTGGAGACCCACGACGTATGGCAAGGCTTTATTCCTATACACAAAGCATGGGTCGCCGCAGACCCACGAAGTACGGCAAGACTTTATTCCATTACAAAATATATGGGTCTTGAAGACCCATGACGTACGGCAAGGCTTTATTCCATTACACAAAGAATGGGTCTCTGGAGACCCACGACGTACGGCAAGGCTTTATTCCTATACACAAAGCATGGGTCGCCGCAGACCCACGAAGTACGGCAAGACTTTATTCCATTACATAAAATATGGGTCTTGAAGACCCATGACGTACGGCAAGGCTTTATTCCATTACACAAAGCATGGGTCTCTGGAGACCCACGACGTACGGCAAGGCTTAAGTCCTACACAACAAACAAAGAGTCCTTGTGGACCCATGACGTGTAGCGCGCAAAATGTTGTGTTCTTCTTCTTCTTCCTCGTTCGCCATCCCGTTAGATGAGCAGCCCGGTGTCCTCGATGAAGGCTGCCGTCCGTCGCAGTTCCTCCAGGGTGCCGTACAGCTTGGCTTCCACTGCTGTCGGTGTTGGCCAGTACTTTCTCCTGGATGCTGCATACGTCGTACAGACTTGAAGGATGTGGTCAGTTGTCATTGGTCCCTCACCACAAGGGCACTCTCCACTCTGTCCAATGCCAAATTTTGTGTGCATGTGGTGGAGCAGGCGATTGTGTCCAGTCCTCAGGCGGAAGATCTTGACCTGACCCTGTCGTCCCAGCAAATGGTATGTGTCTTCTGGTTGTATTTTGGATGCAGGAGGCGCCATTTGATTCCTTGTTGTGCCTTGATGATTGTCCTAATTTCATCGTATGACACCAGGTTGTTGGCCTGCTCCTTCTGTGCACCGTCTTTTGCCAGAATGTCCGCTTTTTCATTGCCTCTGATGCCACAGTGTGCTGGTACCCATTGTATCACCACTTTCTCCACTCTGGCACTCAGGGCAACAAGGGCTGAAGTGAGATGGTTCTGTTCTTTGCAGCGGGAGTTCTTGAGGGCTTGGAGCACGGAGAGAGCGTCAGAGAACACCACCACCTGCCCTGTTGTTCTTTTGGAGTTCTGCAAGACTGTTGTGGCTGCCTCACAGAGGGCTTCTTGCTCAGCTCGGAAGTTGGTGGAGTATTTTCCTGTTGGAATTGCAATTTCTTCATCTCCGTTTTTGTATCGGAGGAAGATTCCAGCTCCACCATCCCTCGTTGCCTCTGTGGCAGAGCCATCTGTGAAGACATGGGTCCAGTCTTCCTGGGGATACTGGTTGCAGATGTACTCCATGGCCAGAGCCTTCCTTTGGGTGTCTGACTGTATTCCTCTCTTCTCCACTCCGGGAATGCTGGTGACGACTGTTGGGAACACCTGCCTCTTCCAAGATGGGTGGGTGACATTTGCCGGGATAGGCTTTGCTTCATGTTCCATCAAGACTGGGGTGTGTCTTTCAAGGCGTCTTGACTGGTGGATGAAGCTGCCTCTTTTCAACCGGCTCTTGGTGGGTCTGCTCATTCTGTTGTTCATTGGATGGTTTTCAAGGCGTTTGAATTTTGCTGCCTGGATGAGGATCTTTGTGTCCCTTCTGTCCTCCAATGACTGCAGCCCAGTGGTCTCTTCCATCTTCAGGATTGGGGTGGATCTCATGGCGCCAGTTATGACACGCTGACCTTGGTTTTGTATCTTATTGAGATTGAAATGTTGTGTGACGTACGGGGAAGGGCCAAAATGGTATCAGAAGTGTTGTCTATCACGTTACTGACCGACCAAGATATTGTAGAGAGCTGTTTTTCATCGTTTCCCCGTCAGGATAGGACTTCTCTCTGCCTTGTGACAGGCCTGACAGGGCCCTGAGTGCTCGCCTTGTGACAGGCCTGACAGGCCATGAGTGCTCGCCTTGTGACAGGCCTGACAGGCCTGACAGGGCCATGAGTGCTCGCCTTGTGACAGGCCTGACAGGGCCCCGAGTGCTCGCCTTGTGACAGGCCTGACAGGGCCCTGAGTGCTCGTGACAGGCCTGACAGGGCCCTGAGTGCTCGTGACAGGCCTGACAGGGCCCTGAGTGCTCGCCTCGTGACAGGCCATGAGTGCTCGTGACAGGCCTGACAGGGCCCTGAGTGCTCGTGACAGGCCTCACAGGACCATGAGTGCTCGCCTTGTGACAGGCCTGACAGGCCTGACAGGGCCATGAGTGCTCGCCTTGTGACAGGCCTGACAGGGCCCCGAGTGCTCGCCTTGTGACAGGCCTGACA
The DNA here is from genome assembly GCA_018398815.1 of Conus ventricosus. Classification (NCBI taxonomy): domain Eukaryota; kingdom Metazoa; phylum Mollusca; class Gastropoda; order Neogastropoda; family Conidae; genus Conus; species Conus ventricosus. The sequence goes on along the minus strand of CM031618.1, from coordinate 3,955,857 downwards.
GGGCCCTGAGTGCTCGTGACAGGCCTGACAGGGCCCTGAGTGCTCGTGACAGGCCTGAAAGGGCCCTGAGTGCTCGCCTCGTGATAGGCCTGACAGGGCCCTGAGTGCTCGCCTCGTGAAAGGCCTGACAGGGCCCTGAGTGCTCGCCTTGTGACAGGCCTGACAGGGCCCTGAGTGCTCGCCTTGTGACAGGCTTGACAGGGCCCTGAGTGCTCGTGACAGGCCTGACAGGGCCATGAGTGCTCGCCTTGTGACAGGCCTGACAGGGCCATGAGTGCTCGCCTTGTGACAGGCCTGAAAGGGCCCTGAGTGCTCGTGACAGGCCTGACAGGGCCCAGAGTGCCCGCCTTGTGACAGGCCTGACAGGGCCCTGAGTGCTCGTGACAGGCCTGACAGGGCCCAGAGTGCTCGCCTTGTGACAGGCCTGACAGGGCCCTGAGTGCTCGCCTTGTGACAGGCCTGACAGGGCCCCGAGTGCTCGTGACAGGCCTGACAGGGCCCTGAGTGCTCGTGACAGGCCTGACAGGGCCCTGAGTGCTCGCCTCGTGACAGGCCTGACAGGGCCCTGAGTGCTCGCCTTGTGACAGGCCTGACAGGGCCCTGAGCGCTGGCCTCGTGACAGGCCTGACAGGGCCATGAGTGCTCGTGACAGGCCTGACAGGGCCCCGAGTGCTCGCCTTCTGACAGGCCTGACAGGGCCCTGAGTGCTCGTGACAGGCCTGACAGGGCCCAGAGTGCTCGCCTTGTGACAGGCCTGACAGGGCCCTGAGTGCTCGTGACAGGCCTGACAGGGCCCTGAGTGCTCGTGACAGGCCTGACAGGGCCCTGAGTGCTCGTGACAGGCCTGACAGGGCCCTGAGTGCTCGTGACAGGCCTGACAGGGCCATCAGTGCTCGTGACAGGCCTGACAGGGCCCTGAGTGCTCGTGACAGGCCTGACAGGGCCCTGAGTGCTCGCCTCGTGACAGGCCTGACAGGGCCCTGAGTGCTCGCCTCGTGAAAGGCCTGACAGGGCCCTGAGTGCTCGCCTTGTGACAGGCCTGACAGGGCCCTGAGTGCTCGTGACAGGCCTGACAGGGCCCTGAGTGCTCGTGACAGGCCTGACAGGGCCATGAGTGCTCGCCTTGTGACAGGCCTGACAGGGCCCCGAGTGCTCGCCTTGTGACAGGCCTGAAAGGGCCCTGAGTGCTCGTGACAGGCCTGACAGGGCCCAGAGTGCCCGCCTTGTGACAAGCCTGACAGGGCCCTGAGTGCTCGTGACAGGCCTGACAGGGCCCAGAGTGCTCGCCTTGTGACAGGCCTGACAGGGCCACGAGTGCTCGCCTTGTGACAGGCCTGACAGGGCCCTGAGTGCTCGTGACAGGCCTGACAGGGCCCTGAGTGCTCGCCTTGTGACAGGCCTGACAGGGCCCTGAGTGCTCGCCTCGTGACAGGCCTGACAGGGCCCTGAGTGCTCGCCTTGTGACAGGCCTGACAGGGCCCTGAGTGCTCGCCTTGTGACAGGCCTGACAGGGCCCCGAGTGCTCGCCTTGTGACAGGCCTGACAGGGCCTTGAGTGCTCGCCTTGTGACAGGCCTGACAGGGCCCTGAGTGCTCGCCTCGTGACAGGCCTGGCAGGGCCCTGAGTGCTCGCCTTGTGACAGGCCTGACAAGGCCCCGAGTGCTCGCCTTGTGACAGGCCTGACAGGGCCCTGAGTGCTCGCCTTGTGACAGGCCTGACAGGGCCCCGAGTGCTCGCCTTGTGACAGGCCTGACAGGGCCCTGAGTGCTCGTGACAGGCCTGACAGGGCCCTGAGTGCTCGCCTTGTGACAGGCCTGACAGGGCCCTGAGTGCTCGCCTTGTGACAGGCCTGACAGGGCCCTGAGTGCTCGTGACAGGCCTGACAGGGCCATGAGTGCTCGTGACAGGCCTGACAGGGCCCTGAGTGTCGTGACAGGCCTGACAGGGCCATGAGTGCTGCCTTGTGACAGGCCTGACAGGGCCCTGAGTGCTCGTGACAGGCCTGACAGGGCCCTGAGTGCTCGTGACAGGCCTGACATGGCCCTGAGTGCTCGTGACAGGCCTGACAGGGCCCTGAGTGCTCGTGACAGGCCTGACAGGGCCCTGAGTGCTCGCCTCGTGACAGGCCTGACAGGGCCCTGAGTGCTCGCTTTGTGACAGGCCTGACAGGGCCCTGAGTGCTCGCCTTGTGACAGGCCTGACTGGGCCCTGAGTGCTCGCCTTGTGACAGGCCTGACAGGGCCCTGAGTGCTCGCCTTGTGACAGTCCTGACAGGGCCCTGAGTGCTCGTGACAGGCCTGACAGGGCCCTGAGTGCTCGCCTCGTGACAGGCCTGACAGTGCCCTGAGTGCTCGCCTTGTGACAGGCCTGACAGGGCCCTGAGTGCTCGCCTTGTGACAGGCTTGACAGGGCCCTGAGTGCTCGCCTTGTGACAGGCCTGACAGGGCCCTGAGTGCTCGCCTTGTGGACAGGCCTGACAGGGCCCTGAATGCTCGTGACAGGCCTGACAGGGCCCTGAGTGCTCGCCTTGTGACAGGCCTGACAGGGCCCTGAGTGCTCGCCTTGTGACAGGCCTGACAGGGCCCTGAGTGCTCGCTTTGTGACAGGCCTGACAAGGCCCTGAGTGTTCGCCTTGTGACAGGCCTGACAGGGCCCTGAGTGCTCGGCTCGTGACAGGCCTGACAGGGCCCCGAGTGCTCGGCTGCCCTACAAAAAGAAAAAAGACACTGAATGCGTTCTCCATCTCTGCCCATTGTTCAGGCAAGAAAATCCGTCCCATTCAATATATCAAGAGGGGAGAAGACCAAGTACTTCGCTTGCTGTCCACAGTCTGCCTTTGTTGGAATCCTGTTCTCATGCGCAGTCAATTAATCACTTCCTGTCGTTACAGTTTCCGTGAGCCGCAAGTGCATTGTTGTATGCACTGGGTTGCCTCCTACAGTACGCACATAAAGAGACTTTGTCCTCTGTTTGTTTAGCAAAGTCAGCCCATTACCGGCATATTGCGTTTGCCCTTACATGAACCACACGTGTGTTGGTTTCAAAGTTGACAGTTCAAAACTACCAGCAACCTTATGTGGTGAAGAGACAACCATCCCATGAACTGGGGGCCAACAAGACAGTCAATCAGCTCAATATGCACACACACACACACACACACACACACACACACACACACCACACACACACACACACACAAAATTAGCTAACAGAAATGCACACACACACACACACACACACACACACACACACACACACACACACACACACACACACACACATTTAGCTAACAGAAGGCGTGGATCTTTATCTCTCTGTTCTTGACTGGCGGCTTTTCCCAGATATCGAGACTGGAATTCTCCCTTAAAATCCCCACTGATCAGATGATGTCACTCTTCATGGCGTAGTGGATGTCACCACAGAGGAGAATCAACCTCATGTTCTCAAACACTTTAGCGGGGACACGCTGACTGGAATCATGTGCAGGTTAGAGTTGGCTCCGATCTCTCGTTGAACTTACCAGGACAGAGTAAAGCTCGACTGTAGCAAGCTCCAAGTCTTAAAACCCTTTCGCTGCCTAGGAATTAAGCTCAAAGTTACATCCTATTTGCCTGTTGTTGTTTTTCTCCAAAACATCGAGTATAATTATGTTTTCAAAAAATTCTACTGACTTTCTCACTGATGAAAACGAGATTACCAACTATCAATAGAATCTAGAGACTTCACCTCTCTGAAAATATCCTCTGTTTTGTAAGCAGTATAAATGTAAAACGAGGAATATTCCTGACTTCCCCATGATGAGTATACTCGACGGCAACGGCAGCGAAGAGTACACGTCCTCGCCGTCGAGTTGTCTGGTCAAGTAATGCACCGAACGGGTTTCAAATAACAGTAGAAGATTCACCGATCAACACTCAATGACCATCGCAACGGCCCCAAAATTAAAAAAAAGATATGTCCGTAAACACTTTCGATTTCTTCACATCGTTGTTTATTATCTCATATTTCACTCTCAATTACTTGTGGCTCATCAAATCTCAAGTTCAAGAACACGGTGTAGCTCAGCCAGTCAACAATCATGGACTATTCTAGAATGTCCTAAAACAATGACGTAGCGCAGCCAATCACGGTGTAGCTTAGCCAGTCAACAATCATGGACTATTCTAGAATGTCCTAGAACACTGACGTAGCGCAGCCAAACACGGTGTAGCTTAGCCAGTCAACAATCATGGACTATTCTAGAATGTCCTAGAACACTGACGCAGCGCAGCCAAACACGGTGTAGCTTAGCCAGTCAGCAATCATGGACTATTCTAGAATGTCCTAGAACACTGACGTAGCGCAGCCAAACACGGTGTAGCTTAGCCAGTCAACATTCATGGACTATTCTAGAATGTCCCAGAACACTGACGTAGCACAGCCAATCAAAACGCATGGCACTTTCTAGAGGGAGTGAGAACTGACAAGTGTTTAGCCAATCAAAATGCCTAGAATATTACAAAATAATGAGGACGCTTCTTCCACTTTCAGCATTATCATGACACTTTACAGAGACCTCCCGAATTATGACACAGTCTGCACATACGTCATTTGATCAACAGACGTCACATCAAAATACATACTAAGCAAAACCCAAGACTTGCAGATCTGTATTAACCGATGATAATTACAAGTGAAGTTGATCTAT
>CM031618.1:3931170-3946170 GCA_018398815.1 Conus ventricosus | reverse complement strand
GACAGACGTACAGCTATGGATGATCTGTATAGGTAACGTGTCGTCATCTCAGGAGGCCTCAATCTTTCTAGAGTCCATGTAATTAACATGTCGGAATACACTCGGACTGATGAATTGGAATGCAGATTCAACTAGTTACGGGGTGACTGACTAACGTCTGCTACCACAGTCGTAACACGTTCAATGTAGATGTAAAAAGACCACGTTCATCCAGTCATCTATCATCAATCCCAACAGTTGCCCGTTCAGTCCGGGCCGATCAACATCGTGCCCACATCACTTCACACGTTCATGCCTAAAATACTGGTTAAGATGGTGTTTGCGCGTTTATAAGCATGTTTCGTTTGTGCTCAGCGAGGCAGAGTCTCTTTCAGTTTTCTTGTCATAATTTTTACTTACCACTGCTAAAAATCACCCCCTCTACCTCATCCCCCACCGCACCCCCCAAACGACACAATGAGAAGAACATCATCTACTGATGCTCTACCAGTAGGTCTGTTCTGAAAACAGAGGTCTTTTTATTTCCAGATCATCGACTCGCCTTAGCAGGACAATAGATGCAAACCGCATTTCCATCTTCATGATTGGAAGAAAGTTGAAAACCCGATGCTTGTCAAAACGACCACCCTGTCCACTAGTCAACAACACACCCAGTGAAGCGGGCTTGCCTCTGTTAGCCCCCCCCCCCCCCACCTCCACCTCCTCCCACCCCCCACCCCCCACTCCCCACAGCACTGCTGTCTTACTTACTTACTTAGGCCCATAGCTCAAGGGTGAGGCATCGGCCATCGACAACACTCCGCCATCGCACTCGATTCTGGGCTGTTCCCTGAATGCCTGTCCAGTTGGTCCCCTGCCTCTTTAACTCTGTGTGTGTGTGTGAGAGAGAGAGAGAGAGAGAGAGAGAGAGAGAGAGAGAGGAGACAGAGACAGAGAGACAGAGAGAGAGAGAGACTACTGTCTTGCCTTCTTCAAAATGGAGGTCACCAGATGCCCCGAGGTTTCCTCAGCCTTTCAGTTTTCCCTCAGTCATGGATTGATCGGTGTGGCGGTCACAAACTCCTTACTTGGCTGGTGGCCAGGCTTACTGGCCGGCTGCTGTCTTCGTCGAACGACAAATTTCCGGTTGACATTTTACGTCACGTGACACTAGTCGTTTGATGGAACATGATGGCCTGTGTACTGGACGTCATCTTCCGCAGGGTGTGGCTGCCTGCATTGTCATGTGCACGCTAACTTGGCCCAGTTTCTGTTACGTGATCCTTGTTCGCCTGAATGTCCGGAGCAGGTCAAAGGGCTTTTGACTGACTGACGATCTCAATGATAGCCTCTCTGGGTCTCTGTCTCTCTCTGTCTCTCTTCCTTCTCTCTCTCTCTCTCTCTCTCTCTCTCTCTCTCTCTCTCTCTCTCTCTGCCTCTGTCTGTCTGTCAGTCTCTCTCTCTCTCTCTCTCTCTCTCTCTCTCTCTCTCTGTGATGTGTGTGTGTCTCTTTCTCTGTCTGTCTGTCAGTCTCTCTCTCTCTCTCTCTCTCTCTCTCTCTCTCTCTCTCTCTGTCTCTCTCTCTCTCTCTCTGGTGTGTGTGTGTGTCTCTCTATCTCTGTCTGTCTGTCTCTGTCACTGTCTCTCTCTGTATGTAACAAAACTAAAGAGGACGTGGGGAAGGAGGAGTGACAGCCACGCCCTACCAGATGCACCCAAAACAAACACACACATATCAAACTGATAACAAACAACCTTAACAACAATACCCTGACCCTACGCTAGAACGTGACTAGAGTCGGGGAATGAGAAAAAAGGTTGAAACATGGAAGGAGTAAATCAAATGAAGAAACAGAATAATCTTTCTACACATAAAAACTATGCCCATAAATATATCGTAATGAGTAAGATCATTTCTCTATACGAGTCGGTCGACTTACGGTGGACCTTAATCATATCCTTCAAGATTGGAATCTCTCTCTCTCTCTCTCTCTCTCTGAGAATTAAAAACAGACCTGGTATGAGCTCGCCGAAAGAAAGGCATAACGTGAGAAAACACCGAAAGCGGTGATTCCAAATCCCAGGTCATGCATATATCTGTATCTACCTCTGTATCCATCCATCCATCCATGAATCTATCTATCTACACACACACACACACACACACACACACACATATATATATATATATATATATATATATATATATATATATATATATATATATATATATATATAATTATAAACAAAGCTTGCTCTTATGTTTTAGATTGAAGAAATAGGGGGAGATAAGCATTCATATCTGCAGTGGTAGATGATTCTGCCTAACTAACAGTATGTGCTTGAGTGGGTGAATGGGGAAAAATAAAAAATAAAATAAATGCTTCTCAAACTGAGCCTTCAGCAAGCTTATTCTCTCCAAAGAGAAGACATCCTCCAATGGGGGGGGAAACTCACTAACATATAACTCCTGGTCATATACCGATATTTCGAAACTTGGTTGTTTCCCCTCAGTGACCGCGGAAAGTGGTAATTTGACTCCTCTGCCTTTTCAGTTTTAAGAAGAATGCAATCCCAGAAAAGGCTGGTGTGCAATACCGTAGAATGTTTGTTGAGTTTTCAAAAACCCAACCAAAGGTACCACCTAAGAAGCAAAAGAAAATCATGAAAGAGCAAAACAAGCTACATTTTCTTGTGAAAAGTAGAAAATATAAAAACAAACAGTGGAGCATGTTCTAAGCTCATGTAAAGTAGCCCTGGCTCAAGGAAGGTACACATGGAGGCACAACCAAGTGCTCAAAGAAAATTGTACAAGTAGTCTGGGCTAGTACCAAACCCCCCAAAGGAGAATCAGGACTCCAAAAGCACCGCAACATTCTTCACGGCAGGAGGCAGCAAATCATGGCCAAGAAAAACAGTGCCACTCGAAACATGCAGGCAGGTCTGCTGGATGGGGCAGATGACGGGGAGTGCACTGCAGACCTCCCAGAATGGACGAGTCACCCAGAGATCATCAGCAAGAGTGGCATGAGACCAACATAGTAGTCCACTCTAAGTCAACCAAGCAGCTGATCATGATCGAGCTCACGGTGCCATATGAGAACAGAATGGAGGCAGCTCAAATCTAAAAGTATGCTGATCTGGCAAACAGCCTGAGGAGAGAAGGCTATCAGGTCAAAGTCCTCACTGCAGAAATTGGAGCTAGGGGATTTGTAGGAACGTCTGCATACAGCCTCATGAAACAGCTCTCAGTTGCAGGGAAGGAAAAAACCAGAGCCCTGAAAGCAATGGCAGAAGCGGCAGAGAGTGTTCAAGCTGGATCTGGTCAAGGAGGAACAAAAGTGAACTTCATAAGGCTTAATTTCCCTACAAATATCAGGTGTCCCTGTGGCTCAGTGGTTAAAGCGCGAGTCATTAAGTAGAAAATGAGCATGTCCAGAGGGTCATGGGTTCGAATCCCAGCCATGGCTCGTCCAAGATGGGGGAAAAAAAGGGGCAGCAGAGGGACATCCGGAGTCATGAACCGGGTGTGGCCCAACCCCCCTAGAGTGTCAGGAGATAAGGGCCGAAACACTTGCTTGAAGGGGGCTTCTCTTCTGAGGACTCTCTGCTGCCACGCTCTCCACGAGTTTCTTTCTACTGATGCATGGGTAAACCATTGACTTCCGGGAATAGGCCGGAGGACGTCCGGGAAAGACCGGAGGACACTGGGAAAGACCAGAACCAAGGGCTCTGTGGGCTGGCTCCCCACTTTGCCTTAAACATGTGGCTACTAAAAATAAAAGGAAAAGATGCTCCCAGATTCACCGAAAGGGGGAGAGAATGATGAATCCATCGGTGCTCAACCAATCACGACTGCAAATCCCAAACGGACTATGAACATGGACCAAATGGATATCCATGTGTCTGTGGAAAGCGTTTCGCTACCACCCGTGGCATGAAGATCCACAGAACAAAGATGGGATGTGTGAAGACTCATCTGAATGAGCAGCAGCGCACTGCATCAGCAGATAAGACGTCGGAAGGGCCAAGGCCAGGATTTAAACCACAGTGCCAAGGACATCCACGCTGTTGGTTCGGATGAGGAATTTGCGCAGGCCCTCGATGCCAGGCGCCTGAAAATCAACCTGCCACGAGCAAACGAAACGGAAGATTGGGAGAAAACTGGATGCAAAAATCGTCCAAAGACTCGATGCACTGATAGGGAAAAGCACCCTGGAACACAAACTAGCCACATATGGGGACATTGTGTATGCCACATGTAGAGACGCCTATGGAGTAAAACTACCCAAAGAGAAAACACCTCCAAAGAAATCCAGACGCCAAGAAAAGATGGACAAGATCAGAGTCCAAAAGAACAACCTCAAGAAGCAAATGAAAAACCGCACTGCCAGCTGAAAAACGGGCTTGGAAAAACTGTGGGAAGACCTGAAAGAAAAACACAGCGCCCTCAGCAAAGCGGAATCTGCGAGGAAGGGGAAAGAGCAAAAAGAAGAAGACACAAGAGCGCTTCTTCAGAGCCCCCTTTCCCAGTTTGCCAGAACACTGTTTGAGCAGCCAAAATCGGGGCCCCTAAGTGGGGGACAAAGGAGTTCTTGAGCAGCATCTGAGGAAACATACTCTGACTCACAGAGCAAAGCACCACTCGACATTCAAAAATCTGGTGGGGCCCAACCAACCTGGGGAAAACAGTTCAATGGCAAGCCTCCAACGTTGGCGGAATCAAGAAGGTGGTCGACAAAGCCAGAGCCAAAATCATCACCAGGGCCAAAGGAAACCTTACCGCTTTACAAGAAATGCCCCAAGGTGCTGGAGTGGCTCCACAGGCTGCTGCGATCGGCTTGGAAAAAACCAGAAGATCAGCGGCCAGTGGATGACGGCAGATGGTTTTGTACACCCCCAAAGAGCAAAACTCAAGTGACATCAGCAGTTCAGGCCAATATCACTACTGAACGTCGAAGGGAAAATCTTCTTCTCTGTCATGGCAGCAAGGCTGACCAAGTACCTGATGGAAAACAAGTACTTGGATGTGTCGGGTCCAGAAAGGTGGCATCCCGGCGGGGCTGGCTGTGTAGAACACGCCACAATGATCTGGGACGCAATCCAAAAAGCAAAAAACAGAAAAGAGAGCCCTGGAGTAGTGTGGCTTGATCTGGCAAACGCATATGATCTGTGCCCATGAGATGATACAGTTGGCTTTTGAGATGTACCATGTGCCAAAGAAAAAATCCGCGACATGCTCAAGAAGTACTTCAATGGCTTCTCAATGCGGTTCTCTACAAGGAGTACACAAACTGATTGGATCAACTTGGAAGTGGGCATTGCAATGGGCTGTGCAATTTCCCCGTTTACTGTTCGTGCTGGCAATGGAACTCATCTTGAAAGCAGCAACAAACAACGCGAGAAAAACCCAGCCTTGGCGATGGATACAAGATGCCTCCCCCAAAGGGGCCTTCAGGATGACACTACAGTGATTTCATCCAGAGAAGACGAGACACGTCATGTGCTGGAGAGGCTGGACGACATAGTTGCCTCATCCAGAATGAAGTTCAACCCAAAGAAATCACGGAGTCTCTCACTGAGGAAGGAAAAGGGGCCGAATCTGTGGTCTTCAGTGTTGCCAACCGGGCCCATTCCAACAGTCACAGAAGAACAGTCAAGAGCCTTGGAAGATGGTATGTTGTACGCTGAAAGACACACAAAGAGCAAAAGAAACCAAGAAAGATGGCGGAAGAAGGCTTGGAGCCCATTGACCGGGTGGGGCTCCCTGGCAAATACAAGGTCTGGTTGTCTGCAGTTCATGCTGATACCAAAGCTCCTATGGCCTCTGATGTTATACGACACCCTGCACCAGCACAGTGGAGGCAAGGGAAGCCAAATCAACAAGTTCACAAGGAAATGGCTTGGTGTCCACCCTGTTGACTGACATCGCGCTGTACTGTCGCCAAGCAAAGCTCAAACTACCACTGAAATCCATCCTGTGAGGAATAAAAAGCAGGAAGTCAGACTTCAAAGATGCTGGGGACTCAGGAGACAGGGTGGTAAAAAAGCAATCAAGCCCCAGCTGAAGACAGGCGAAAATGGAAAGTTCAAGAGGCGATGGTTCTGCAAAAGAAAAGTCTCAAGGTCAGAGAAATAACAGGACACACACAGACCAACAGACAAGGACTTGGGGTGACCAAAAACTGAATGGTGGTCAAAGGCCAAAGGGAAAAGCCAAAAGAGACATGATGATTCAGGAGATGAGAAAAGAAGAAGACCAAAAAAGACTCCAAAAAGCAGCCAGCAGAGCCAGCAAGGGCAATGGACAACGTGGGGGAAATGCACTCCAAAGAAGCTAACTTGGGAATGACATTTGGCACATGGCCCCCCTCAGGATCAGCTTCATTCTCAGATCTGCATATGACCTTTTTGCCCTCAAATGCAAAACCTGGTGAAGTGGGGGGGAAAAACCGGGCGATCCTGCATGCCCCTCTGCCATGAAAAACAAACAGTGGAGCATGTTCTAAGCTCATGTAAAGTAGCCTGGCTCAAGGAGGTACACATGGAGGGACAAAACCCAAATGCTCAAAGAAATTGTACAAGTAGTCTGGGCTAGTACCAACACCAAAGGGGGAATCAGGGCTCCAAAAGCACCCGCAACTTCTTCACGGCAGGAGGCAGCAAATCATGGCCAAGAACAACAGTGCCACTCGAAACATGCAGGCAGAGTCTGCTGGATGGGGCAGATGACTGGGAGTGCACTGCAGACCTCCCAGAAAAGGACGAGTCACCCAAAAGATCATCAGCAAGAGTGGCATGGACCCGACATAGTAAATCCACTCTAAGTCAACCAAGCAGTGATCATGATCGAGCTCACGGTGCCATATGAGAACAGAAAAGGAGGCAGCTCAAATCTACAAGACTGAAAAGTATGCTGTCTGGCAAACAGCCCGAGGAGAGAAGGCTATTTAGGTCAAAGTCCTCACTGCAGAAATTGGGCTAGGGGATTTGTAGGAAAAGTCTGCATACGCCTCATGAAACAGCTCTCAGTTGCAGGGGAAAGGGAAAAAAACCCGAGCCCTGAAAGCAATGGCAGAAAGCGGGCAGAGAGGTGTTCAAGCTGGATCTGGTCAAGGAGGAACAAAAGTGAACTTCATAAGGCTTAAAATTTCCCTACAAAAAATCAGGTGTCCTGTGGCTCAGTGGTTAAAGCGCGAGTCATTAAGTAGAAAATGAGCATGTCCAGAGGGTCATGGGTTCGAATCCCAGCCATGGCTCGTCCCAAAAATGGGGGAAAAAAAAAAAGGGGCAGCAGAGGGACATCCGGATGTCATGAACCGGGTGTGGCCCAACCCCCCCAGAGTGTCAGGAGTAAGGGCCGAAACCTTGCTTGAAGGGGGCTTTTCTTCTGAGGACTCTCTGCTGCCCACGCTCTCCACGAGTTTCTTTCTACTATAAAAAGATATCCTCTTAAGACACAAGTGCTTTAGGGCCAGTTCCCTTTGGGAAAGAATTTCCCCAAGGGACTAAAATACAAAAATATTTTCTACTTTTCACAAGAAAATGTAGCTTGTTTTGCTCTTTCATGATTTTCTTTGCTCTTAGGTGGTACTTTTGGGTTTGGTTTTTGAAAACTCAACAAACATACTACGGTATTGCAACCCGCCTTTTCTGGGATTGCATTCTTCTTAAAACTGAAAAGGCAGAGGAGTCAAATTACCACTTTCCGCGGTCACTGAGGAGAAACAGCCAGGTTTCGAAATATCGATATATGACCAGGAGTTATATGTTAGTGAGTTTCCCTCCCCATTGGAGGATGTCTTCCTTTGGAGACTATAAGCTTTAGAAGCATTTATTTTATTTTTTTTTCCCCATTCACCCCCCTCAAGCACATACTGTTTGTTAGGCAGAATCATCTACCACTGCAGATATGGGAAAGCTTATCTCCCCCTATTTCTTCAATCTAAGACATAAGAGCAAGCTTTGTTTATAATTAATAGTTCTTGCAGTCATTGCAACACCAGCTGCTCTGTAAGTTGCTGGAACGGTGCTCGGTACTTATCCTTGGAATTTATTAGTTTGTTGTATATATATATATATATTTTATATATATATATATATATAATATATATATTATCTAGCTACATTTATCTATCGACTGATCGATCGATCGATCAACACACACCCCACACACAACACACACACACACACACACACACCACACCCCACACACCAACACACATCCACACTTTTGGCCCTTTTTGGTGCCAGTCATTCTGACACCCTACTCATTTCCTCCCTTTATCTGATTTTTGAATCTCTCGTAAAGGCTTACAACGTCATCACTTCTGAAGGAATTGTCTCGCCCCTTGGTGTCAAATAAACACGGAGGACAGCGGTTTAAAACCTGTCATATGTTCTCTCTTGTCCTCACGACGAAGAGCTGTAACTCTAACAATAACACTGCCTGGCTTGGTACCCAAAAAGTAGCATACACTCTTTGAGCTTTATTGTTCTCGAGTCACTGGTACACAGCGTTGAAATTGTTAACATCTTAGGACGCTTGTCAGAGTTAGAAAGGCCATGCAAGCTCGCTTACACACACACACACACACACACACACACACACACACACACACACACACACACACACATGCATTGCCCAGCATGTACCAGCACAGTCCGCGATGACCTACATGCCATTCCACGTCTCTCACTGTCCACTGACACACCCATGAAGAACTGACCAATGACGACAGCCACTGACACACCCATGAAGAACTGACCAATGACGACAGCCACTGACACACCCATGAAGAACTGACCAATGACGACAGCCACTGACACACCCATGAAGAACTGACCAATGACGACAGCCACTGACACACCCATGAAGAACTGACCGACAGCCACTGACACACCCATGAAGAACTGACCAATGACGACAGCCACTGACACACCCATGAAGAACTGACCAATGACGACAGCCACTGACACACCCATGAAGAACTGACCGACAGCCACTGACACACCCATGAAGAACTGACCGACAGCCACTGACACACCCATGAAGAACTGACCGACAGCCACTGACACACCCATGAAGAACTGACCGATGACGACAGCCACTGACCACCCATGAAGAACTGACCGACAGCCACTGACACACCCATAAAGAACTGACCAATGACGACAGCCACTGACACACCCATGAAGAACTGACCGACAGCCACTGACACACCCATGAAGAACTGACCGACAGCCACTGACACACCATGAAGAACTGACCAACAGCCACTGACACACCCATGAAGAACTGACCGACAGCCACTGACACACCCATGAAGAACTGACCGACAGCCACTGACACACCCATGAAGAACTGACCAATGACGACAGCCACTGACACACCCATGAAGAACTGACCGACAGCCACTGACACACCCATGAAGAACTGACCAATGACGACAGCCACTGACACACCCATGAAGAACTGACCGACAGCCACTGACACACCCATGAAGAACTGACCAATGACGACAGCCACTGACACACCCATGAAGAACTGACCGACAGCCACTGACACACCCATGAAGAACTGACCGACAGCCACTGACACACCCATGAAGAACTGACCGACAGCCACTGACACACCCATGAAGAACTGACCAATGACGACAGCCACTGACACACCCATGAAGAACTGACCGACAGCCACTGACACACCCATGAAGAACTGACCAATGACGACAGCCACTGACACACCCATGAAGAACTGACCAATGACGACAGCCACTGACACACCCATGAAGAACTGAATAATGACGACAGCCACTGACACACCCATGAAGAACTGACCGACAGCCACTGACACACCCATGAAGAACTGACCGACAGCCACTGACACACCCATGAAGAACTGACCGACAGCCACTGACACACCCATGAAGAACTGACCAATGACGACAGCCACTGACACACCCATGAAGAACTGACCGACAGCCACTGACACACCCATGAAGAACTGACCGATGACGACAGCCACTGACACACCCATGAAGAACTGACCAATGACGGCTGCATCGGGTTTTGAGAGTCTGACACGGCACAGCCACAACCCAGTACGTAGAGGGTTAAGTCTGGCTCCCATGATGACATGAATTAAGCATCCGTGACTCTAAACGACTGCAGCATACGACACCAAATCGCAAGGTAAGTCTTTCTCCCATGATGACAGAAAATAAACATCTACAGGATCCTCTGTGCTCGGAATAACCAGATCAGATCACAATAAAATGAACACCAACACATCTGTTTCTATTTCATTGTGTGGAATAAATCATAATCAACACTTTCTCTGTGTGCTGTGCTTCGTCACATTCAGGCCTCATGAACGGAAAGATCAGCTTATGAAATATCAATACCTTTTTTGTCCTGTAAAATAACTCGAACCGCATTTTGGTAGCCTTTAGCACATCAATGATCGCTTTCTCTCAGGTAAAAAGAGTAACTATAATGCGCACGAGCGTGTGTGCGACACGAGAATACACATGCGTTTATATGTGTGTGTACGTGTTTGGCTAGTGAGTGTGTACATGAAAGCATGCACATAGCGGGCACGTGTGCCCGCGTCTCTCTCTCTCTCTCTCTCTCTCTATCTCTCTCTCTCTCTCTGTCTCTGTCTCTCTCTCTCTCTCTCTCTCTCTCTCTCTCTCTCTCTCTCTCTCTCTCTCTGTATGCCTGCACGTGTGTGTGCGTGCAAAAGTTCGTGTGCGTTTGGAGAGGGGGCGGTGATGTTCAGAAAGACCAAAGTCACGTCCTTCATAGCCCAGCTCCCGCAAATGTCGTGTCAGGTCTGTGGGCAAATTAACAACAACAACAACAACAAACACGTACAAAATTAGAGTAAAAACGAACAAAAGAACGGACAGAAGAGACAGAGAAAGGAAAAGACTTGAGAGAAAGAAAAAGGAACACGAAAAACAGAGACGAGGTGGGGGGGGGGGGGGGGGGGGGGGGGGGGGGGGGGGGAGGACAAAGGAATCACGATAAGGTTTCGGGTACATCAAAAGAGAGAAAAACAAAGAAAGGCGCAGAGAGAAAGAGGAACAAATAGCGGTAAAAACACGGAGAAAAGGAGAGAGACAAACAAACACACACACACAAAGAGAGAGAAAGACGGTCAGGAAAAAGATGAAAGGAAAGGAAAGGAAGAGAGAGACAGAGAGAGAGACAGACATACAGACAGACAGAGACAGAGAAACACACACACACACACACACACACACACACACACACACACACACACACACACACACAGATATATAGACAGATAGATAGACAATAGATAGACAGAGTCAGAGTGACAGAGGCAGAGAGAGACAGAGAGAGAGAGAGAAGCCTGACGCGACAAACAAAAGTGAGATGGAGGGAGATGGAGGCACAAACGGACAGAGAAGAGAGAGAGAGAGAGAGAGAGAGAGAGAGAGAGAGAGAGAGAGAGAGAGAGAGAGAGAGGAGAGCGGGGGGGGGGAGACAGACAAGACAAGCAAGAGAGAGACGGGGAGAGTGGAGGACAGAACGGACAGAGAGAGAGAGAGAGAGAGAGAGAGAGAGAGAGAGAGAGAGAGAGAGAGAGACAGAGACAGAGACAGAGAGAAAACAGAGAGACAGAAAGACAGACAGGCCGACCGACCGGGCAGACAGACGAGACAGACAGACAGAGACAGACAGACAGACAGAGAAGGAGTCGTGGAGCGGGGATGAGTGAGACAGCGAGGTGGGGTTGTAGCTTGATCAATGGCACCAAACAAAGCAGTCTTTGTTTCTGGTGTAAAGAAATAGGCCTGTGGCTCTGACGAACCCACCCGACCCGGCCTCTCCCTTCCCCTTCCCTTTCCTCTCTCCCCCCCCCCCCCCCCCCCCCCCTTCTTCTTCCCTCCGCTTTGTCTGAAGGTCTAATGAATCATGAAATCCCGCCTTTCGTCAGTCCCAGGAACAATCGGATCTAGTCTCCGTTTGATCCAGCGAACACAATCACCATTTTTTTTATGTTTTTTTTGCCTGTGAATCAACTCTGGGAATTAACAGTACACTGAGCAAGCCGCGGCCACCACCTGACAGTCTGGTGTGGAGTACACGGTCAATTACTGCGTGCTTCCAGAAACCATTCTCCGCGATTTAGAAGAAGATCAGCAGCAACAACAACAACAGAAGCGACCGTTTCAGCACGTGTGTGGATAACTATAGTTTCGATACTGTTAACAGAGCAGCCGAACGTGTCCGTGAACCAGCCATGTTTCAAAATTCTGGAAAGAAAGACGACGACTGTTTCAACAGTGGAAAGAGACTGTTTCAAGCCTAATCATCCACAGTTCCAGTTGTAGCAACAACAGAAGCGACTGTTTCAGTATGTGTATGAATAACAAAATTTCAATGTTGTCAACAGAGGAGCCAAATGTGTCAGTGGAACAAGCCATAGTTTCAAAGCACTGGAAAGAAGGACGACTGTTTGTTTCAATAGGGTCAATAACAAAAGCGACTGTTTCAGCATTATCATCCGCAGCAGCAGTGGTAGCAATAGTGGAAGCGACTGTTACAGTATGTGTATGAATAACTATAGTTTCAATGCAGTCAACAAAGGAAGCGAACGTGTCCATATAACCAGCCATTGTTTCAAAATACTGGAAAGAAAGATGGCGACTGTTTCAACACTGGCAATATTGAAAGCAACCGTTTCAGCGTAATCATCCACAGTTCATGTAGCAGCAACAATGAAAGCGACTGTTACAGCATAAACAGCCATAGTCCCCAAAAGTGGCCACAATGTAAACGACTGTTTTAGGGTAAATACACGATAGGCTTAATAGCAGCCACGTTGGAAACGACGCTTGTTGTGGTCCTTCGCTCACAGCTGGTCGTAAACTAACAGCACTGCACACTCGATGGTGGGTGTAGCCTACTTCATTCTCACCGCCGTGCGCATGGCACGGGTTGTCCATCACAGGGCCGGTTCCAGCTGGCGCTCACTTTCACAAAGTCCCACGCACGGAAAGATGCTGTTTAGCATACTTACTGGCATGTGGACTCTCTCTCTCTCTCTCTCTCTCTATCTCTCTCTCCTCTCTCTCTCTCTTCTCCTCTCTCTCTCTCTCAGTGCAGCCCCCATCTTGCCATAATGGACTTGACCACTGACAGTGTGGGATGAGGCGCCAACCTGTTCTCACTGAACCCAGGAAAAGCAGACGATACTGTGGTATGCTTTTATTCACTGGTACAGGGAGGGTGCATTGCCATGTTTAATTACAAAAAAATCTTACTTTCTTTCTAAATATCAGTCAGACATGCTGGATGTGCCAGTCTGACATGCCGGATGTGCCAGTCTGACATGCCTGATGTCTCAGTCTGACATGCCTGATGTACCAGTGTGACATGCCGGATGTGCGAATCTGACATGCCGTATTGCCAATCTGACATGCCAGATGTGTTGGTCTGACATGCCAGATGTGCCAATCTGACATGCTGGATGTGCCAGTGTGACATGCCGGATGTGTCAATCTGACATGCCAGATGTGCCAATCTGATATGCCAGATGTGCCACAGTGACATGCCGGATGTATCAGTCTGACACGCCGGATGTGTTGGTCTGGATGTGCCGGTCTGAGATGCCTGATGTGCCGGTCTGACATACCGGATGTGTCAGTCTGACATGCTGGATGTGCCAGTCTGACATGCCGGATGTGCCAGTCTGACATACCGGATGTGTCAGTCTGACATGCCGGATGTGCCGGTCTGACATGCCGGATGTGCCAGTCTGACATGCCGGATGTGTCAGTCTGACATCCGGATGTGCCGGTCTGACATGCCGGATGTGCCGGTCTGACATGCTGGATGCGAACAGCAGCCAACCGGTAAGCAGGACGCAAGGCAAGCAGAGACTGAACACACCAACAGGAAGCGGCAAATGCCTTCAGCATACACAGTCGACCTTTTCTTACTGAAAGGACAGGACACTTATCCTTCTTCCTCTGTATCCATGGAAGCCGCAGTCCCTGTGAACTGGAATGTGTGAGAGAGAACACAGTTGCCTGTGACAAAATAGAGTCTGCAGTTAAACTATGTGTGTCTTGCTGACTGCGACCAAAAGAAAGGAAGGAAAGGTCGAATCACCAACAATTGGCTTCGTTCACAAAGTGGGAGGAAGTGGTGGGTGGGTGTCAAAATCTGGTTTCCTGTTTCGAGTAATCCTCCACTCCTGACTGACTGGAAGAACTGGGCTGTAAGGGTATTTACGAGAAACACGGCGTTGCCAGGGATAGCGAGGTGATTCCAGTGAACACCTCACTGACTGGGCTGTGAGGGTATCGATAAAAAACATGGCGCTGCCAGGGACAGCAAGGTGATTCCAGTGAACGACTGACTGACTGGGAGAACTGGGCTGTAAGGGTATCGACGAGAAACATTACCTTGCCGGGACAGCGAGGTGATCCCAGTGAACGACTGACTGACCGGAAGAACTGGCTGCTAGGGTATCCACAAGGAAAATGGCGTTGCCGGGGACAGCAAGGTGATCCCAGTGAACACCTGACTGACTGGAAGAACTGGGCTGTTAGGGTATCACAAGGAAAATGGCGTTGCCGGGACAGCAAGGTGATCCCAGTGAACACCTGACTGACTGGAAGAACTGGGCTGTTAGGGTATCCACAAGGAAAATGGCGTTGCCGGGGACAGCAAGGTGATCCCAGTGAACACCTGACTGACTGGAAGAACTGGGCTGTTAGGGTATCCACAAGGAAAATGGCGTTGCCGGTGTAACGAAAAGTTTTAACTCCCGAATGGTTTAACTCCCAGGGAGTTAAACTGTTCATTTGTAAATTTTAACTCCCTGGGAGTTAAATTAGAATATAAAAAACTAACTCCCTCTGTGTTTCAGTTTGACTCCAGGGGAGTTATTCTGACATACCACCAGAATGACTCCCACCCACCACCCACTCCCCGCACCTCGCTACCACCCATGCATCTTATATAATATATATATAT
>CM031618.1:3908670-3923670 GCA_018398815.1 Conus ventricosus | reverse complement strand
AACAAGCATTTCGACATCTGAATGACCAAGAGGGCCAGGAGGTAGTAGGAAACACACACACATCACACACACACAGACACAGCACACACACACACACACACACACACATAGTAAATATATATATTATACTCTTATAAGACATACTTACTAAACATCAATAACATACATATGCAGTTCAAGTACAAAACACTTTCGAAATAGTCAGGTACATACATTACGCAAAGAAGGTGGTGGTGAATGGTGGTTTTGGATTTAAGGTGTAGTTGTAAGTACTGGCACATAAGATGGTTGAAATATGGTGTTTGAAGGTGTGATAAGCTTTGCGCTGTTGGTTGATTCAGGGAGCGAATTCCATTGACAGGAACCTGAATATTTAATTCTGATTTTAAATAATCAATTCTAGAACAGGGAACATGAGTATGGTAGAGTCCATGAGGAATTTCTGAGAATCTGTGAAGCTAATGTTGAGGGTGCCTTCCCAACACAATCTTGTGCATACTGATCCCTTGTTGTATCTAATCCTCAGACTTAATGGGAGAATCTGAATCTTTTTATAGTCTGAATCCAGAAAGACGTAACACTTTTTAGGAGGACTAATTGATGCTTCGCTTGTGCATGCTTAACAATGGTTTGAGAGTGTTAGCGCTAGCACAGGTCCCAGTAGAGTAGATCCATAGTCTCTGTATGATTGAATATGAGACTGGAAAAGAGCTTGCGTGAATGCCGGTCGAGGAACGTTTGATTTGGATAGGGAGTGAAAACTTTTCTGTGAAAGTTTTTGCATAGGAGGTTATGTTAGCTTGCCAGCTCATATTGTAATATCAATGGTTTATTCGTAGCACTTTGAGCAAGTAACCTTGTTTCAATCGGGTTCATTTTTAAGATGTACAGGAGGAAAAATAAAGATGAGATTTTTGTCTAATTTTGCCTGGATTTGCTGATAAGTCATGGGATTTAGATTTTTTGAGAGGTGAAGCGACATGTGATTTTAGTTCAGTCCATTTCAACAGATCATTTCGGCACTTTTTCTGTAAAGTTTGTGCAAGAACAGTTTTTAAAAAACATCAGATGATTTGTGTGGATCGTTTGTGTCATCAGCAAAAAGTTCCACAGGTGATTTGAAGATGTAGGAGGGAGTATCATTGAGTAAATTGAGTAATAATAGAGGGACCCAAGATAGAGCTCTTGTGGGACCGCCTGGTAAAAGTTTTTGAAATGAAGAGAAGGTTGTATTAATTTTCCACAGCCATTGTTGCCGTATTTTGAGATATGATGAAAAAGCGTAAGAGATTCCGTGGATAAGCCAGTACAATTTTAATTATCTAAGAAGAAGGTTGGGGCTATCACATCAAATGCTTTTTGTGAAATCAATAATAGTGACACCACAATATTTTTGTTTTGATGCTGTTTACCAGCTCATCAACCAGGTTGATTATGTCGGTGTGGCCATGAATGTTGTGTCGGAACCCGGACGTCTTGATGAAGCAAGTGGTATGATTATAAGGGTGGTGGAATGTGTGTTTGTGTATGTGTTTTTTCCAAAGTTTGGAAAGAGTGGAAATGATCGAGATTGGTCCCTGGAGTTGCAGGATCTGAGCTGTCACCCTGCTTTGTAGATAGGATTGACTTTTGCTTTTTTTTGAACTATTGGAAAATTGATTTTTGTCGATACACAGAGTGAAGCCAGACGTATGTCAACGATTCTGTAAATTGCTGAGCGGAAAAGTTTGAAGAATTTTGCCGTCAAGCATCCACCCGCCGGTACTTAGACCTGTTTTTATAGGTGTGTTAGGGTAGTGATAGACTTCTAATAGAGTAAAGAGAGGGACGGAGGGGTGGGAGAGAAGAGAGAGATAGAGAAGAGAGTGAGGTAGTGTTGGAGAGAGAGAGAGAGGAGAGGACGACAGACAGACAGAGAGAGAGAGAGAGAAAGGAGATAAGAAGAGAGAGAGAAGAGAAGAGGAGATGAGAGAAGAGAGAGAGATGAGAGAGTGAGAGAGAGGGGGAGGAGTGTCGTGTATGTGTATGGTTGTTTGCCTGTTTTAAATCCGCCCTGTCTTTACAATCGACCCACATTCTCCCTCTCTCTCTCTCTCCCTTCTCTCTCTCTCTCTCCTCTCTCTCTCTCTCTCTCTCCTCTCTCTCTGCTCTCTCTCTCTCTCTACTCCTCTACTTCTCTCTCTCCTCTCTCTCTCTCTCTCTCTCTGTGTCTCCTTCAGGTCTGAGTCTTACTATCTGCTAAAACTGTGCGCGTGCCTTTCTTTAATTCCTCTCTCTCTCTCTCTCTCTCTCTCTCTCTCTCTCTCTCCTCCTCTCCTCTCTCTCTCTCTCTCCTCTCTCTTCTCTCCCTCCTCTCTCTTCTCTCCTTCAGATCTGAGTTTTTACTATCTGCTAAAACTGTGCGCGTGTCTTTGTTTTAATTCCTCCTCTCTCTCTCTCTCTTCTCTCTCTCTCTCTCTCTCTCTCTCTCTCTCTCTCTCTCTCTCTCTCTCTCTCTCCTTCAGGTCTGAGTCTTACTATCTGCTAAAACTGTGCGCGTGCCTTTCTTTAATTCCTCTCTCTCTCTCTCTCTCTCTCTCTCTCTCTCTCTCTCTCTCTCTCTCTCTCCTCTCTCTCCTCTCTCTCCTCTCTCTCTCTCTCTCTCTCTCTCTCTCTCTCTCCTTCAGATCTGAGTTTTACTATCTGCTAAAACTGTGCGCGTGTCTTTGTTTTAATTCCTGATAGATTCCTTGCTTTCCAGCTGGCTTACTGTCTAACTGTACACCCTTAGGACAGAACTTCAGTCAGTGGAGTTTGGCGTGACATCATTTGCTTTCCAGCTGGCTTACTGTCTAACTGTACAGCCTTTAGGACAGAAATTCATCACTGGAGTTTGGCGTGACTCATTTAGAAAGAAGGAACTGCCATCGGAATCTGGATACCGACAAAGTTCATTGGTGAGTGGGGAGTCAAGAGAGTTTCACTGAAACAAACAAAACAGAGAGAGAGAGAGAGGGGGGAGGGAGACATAGACGGGAGAGATGGAGGGTGGCGCAGAGAGGAGGAGCGAGATGGGGGGAAAAACGAGGGAGTGATAGACAAAGACGGGGAGAGGCATAGAGGGTGGCGCAGAGAGAGAGAAAGAAGGAGAGAGAGAAAAGAGGGGAGAGAGAGGGGGGGGGGGGGGAAGACTGAGAGAGAAGAGAGGGGGGGAGAGGGAGGGGAAAAAACGAGGAAGAGAGGACAGAGACGGGGAGAAATGGAGGGTGGCGCAGGAGAGAAGAGAGGAGAGAGAGAGAGAGAGAGAGAGAGGAGAGAGAGAGAGAGAGAGAGAGAGAGAGGGGAGAGGCAGGGGGAGAGAGAAGAAGGCGGAGAGAGGGAGAGGGGGAGAGAGATACTTAGAGAGAAGAGAGAGACAGAGACACAGAGAGAGAGAGTGACACACAGAGAAAACAGAGAGAGAGAAAGAGAATGAAGGACAGAGGAGAGACTGACACCACACACAGTGACACACAAGAGAAAAGAGAGACAGAGACAGAGAGGAGAGAGAGACGGAGAGAGGAGAGAGAGGAGAGAGAAGAGAAAAGAGACAGAGACAGAGAGAGAGAGAGACTGAGACAGAGAGAGAGAGATTGAACACACACACAGTGAGAGACAGACAGACAGACAGAGAGACAAAGAGACAGACAGCGCCCTGTTGCACGTGACAGTCGCGCGCTGAACGATTAATGTCACGCACCTTTGCTTAGGCCCTTGAACCCCGAAGGGAGCACTGACCACCAACGACAGCTCTTCAGTGGACACGCCTGGGTGGGGGCTGTTGTCCCTCCTCCCCTCTGTCTAACTGACCCCATTCCTATCCAGCTCGCTTTTATGAACTTTCCTGGCGCTCCACCCCACCACCCCCCCCCCCCCCCCCCCCCCCCCCCCCCCCCCCCCCCCCCCCCCCCCCCCCCCCCCCCCCCCCCCCCTCCCCCTCTACCCCCACCCCCCTCCTTTCCCCCCCCCAGCAATCCTCAGTATCACACTCACGTCATCAATTTTTTCTTTTCTTCACTCTATTCAATCCTCCCCTTACTCTATCTCTTACATTTCCTCGGTCATTCTGACAGAAATTCACATGGGTATATTTTTAGTGTTATTTTCATCCTCTCCTATCTTCTTATTTTACTTTTATTGCTCTTATTAGTCCTTTTTAGTTTTAATACATTTATTATCGTTTGTTTCAATTATTATTTTCATCTATTCGGTACGTCTATTTGTTAATTACTATTCACTCTTATTTATGTTCTTTTTTTGTTTATTTCTCTTCTCTATGTTCATCTCATTTCATTTTTGTTATTTATTTATTAGTCCATTCCTGTATTTTTGTTTTATTTCCTCATCTCATTTCTCATTTCTTGCTTCGGGTGCTTTTTCCTAGGGTTTTTCCACTCTCTGTCCAGTTTTTAGTCTCCTTTGCTTATTCGCTCCACTTAATTTCCTCAGCGTTTCCTTGGTGGAGGTTTTGTTCTTGTTCGCTTCGTCCGCGGCATTCAGAGTCACATTGGCATCTCACGACTTCACCGTCACGGTTTTGCCAGTTTCCCGGCAGTCCAATCTTTTGTTGCACGTCTGGCTGTCTCGTGGCCATGTCGATCAAATCGCTGACTTCCAAGCGTCGATGCCACCGCTCCGTGCCGTCAGCATCCTCTTTCAGCCTTCAGTGTCATGCCTTGCCTCATCATGACAAACGCACTGCATGCTGAACACGCTCACTTACACCAAAGGCTTCGCCATCCAAATCCGCAGCGTCAAAATAATACTGAATTCAGTTTCAGAGTGACGCGACCGCAGGCGGAAATTCAAACATTTTCAAAAAAAACAATTTTGTGTGAGTCGCTAGAAACGAGGACAAACACATTGACAGGACAAAACCACGACGCGTTTCGACTCTTAGATCTTCTCAGCAAGCCAACAATATTCAGGACAATGAACTGGAGAAGATACGTGATTGCTCGTTCTTTGTTTTCGTTGTCCTGAACGTTGTTTGTCTTGCCTGAAGAAGACCTAAGAGGTCGAAACGCGTCGTGTTTTGTCTTGTCATTTGTTTCTCCTAGTTTTTGGAGGACTTGCTAAGAAATATGTTTAATGTTGAACTGCCGATCAAATATATCTTGATGTCATCTCTTGGCAAACAACCTTATGAAGTCGAGACCGGACAAAACATTTGTAAACTGCCTCCGCCCCCCCCCCCCCCCCCTCCTTCCCCTCTCCCTCACCCTCCGCACACAACAATCTCCCCCCCCCCCCCCTCTCTCTCTCTCTAATAACTTCAGCTCATTTCTTACAATAGGCCAACGTTTTTTCCCCCCACTTCCTGATCTGGGGAAGATTCGTAAGTTCACGTTCTACACGAAATGTAAATGAATTCAGGCTTACTTTTGGATGAAATGTCTCATAATGGGTGTGGTTGTAAACGCTAATGTTAAACTAATTCTCTACAAAGATGTTGAAGAAAAAGAAGAAGAAAAAGAAAAAAAAAGGTGGAGGAGGAGGAGGAGGAGGAGAAGAAGTCCGAAATTCATTAAAACTGGCTTTCTAAAACAAAAAAGGGCTAAAATCCTAGGTCAAATGAAGAATATTAGTGTGTGTGTGTGTGTGTGTGTGTGTGTGTGTGTGTGTGTGTGTGTGTGTGTGTGTGTGTCTGTAAATAAGAGAGAGAGAGAGAGAGAGAGAGAGAGAGAGAGAGAGCGTGCAGGTGCGTGCGCGTGCGCATAGGAATAGAAGAGACGAACTGAGAGTGTGGTTAGCTGACTCTAAACACCTCTCTTCCTGATATCAGAGACAGCCGAGAAGTGTGCAAAGCCCCCCCCCCCCCCCCCCCCCCCCTTCCCCCTCCCCCACCCCCAACCCCCGCGCCGCCTAATCAGATTGCAGCTTTTTTACAGCCAAGGGACGCTTCGTCCAATCCAGAACCACTTTGCTGTCTCAGTCAATGAAACGACACCCTACTCCTAACCTCGGAGCGAAGATCGTCCCATTTGGTGCCGGGCGAGTGACGCAATTCTGCCTCCTGTCGGTGGCGGTCCTTTCTCTGTCTGTCTGTCTGTCTGCGTTTGTCTGTCTGTCTGTCTGCGTTTGTCTGTCTGTCAGTCTCTTTCTGTCTGCCTTTCTCTCTGTCTCTCGGTCTCTCTTTCTCCCCTTCTTTGTCTCTGTCTGTCTGTCTGTCTGTCTGTCTGTCTGTCTGTCTCTCTCTCTCTCTCTCTTTTCTCCGTCCCTGCTTTGTCTCTCCTTCCGTATCCTGTCCGTGGCATCAAGTTCTCCTCCAGCCCCGACCAGTCTCGCAGTTCCAGCACACAATTCAACCACAGGAACCTGTTGGTGTTATGTCTTCTCCAAGAGGTAGCCTATCGGAGGAGACGCTGCACTGCTGCCGAGTCATTCGGTGATGTTCAGCGACGTTTGTTCTGATCCCGCGCGTGTTGATTACCACCTGCTCAGCCCCTTCCTGACGACGATGATTGCTCAGTCAAGGGGAACAACTCCGTGAAAGCCAAGTCTGTGAGACAGACGTCAGCATGGGTGTGAAGGTCAGGAGGTCACCACACACACACTGGAAATGAAAGACCGCGGAATCGAAGACTTTTATTTCACAAATATACCAGCAAACAATCCTGAGAACAGGCCACTGCCGACTGCTAAGCCACCTCAGCTGACTAAAGATTGCCCACACAGACGAATGTCCGTAAGGCACTGGATCTCAGACCCCAGAACACATCCTCCAACACTGTCCAGCCCATGATGTTCTACGGCGTCAAACCTGGCCAGGGGGTGCAGAACTGCAGATGCAGCTTTGGGGCAGCCGTCAAGACCTTCAGAAGACCGTGGGTTTCATCATGGCGACAGGATTGAAGATTTGACGCAACCAAAAACAAATCGACAGCAGCAGCAGCAGCAGCAGCAGAAGAAGAAGAAGAAGAAGAAAAAAAAAAAAGACCTTTTTGGGAAATGATAAACCGAGGATCATCTACATGATGCTACTACAAAACTGCATTTTGATCAGAGACTACATGACAGCGGTCGTTTTCGCATATCCCGGCGTCAATCAGGCCCGAGAGATACAAAACCCTGCACCGACTGGACAATTTGTCAGAGACTCCCAGAGACCCATCATTCAAAGAGTATGAAATGCACCGTGTGCTTCCAAATCTTCAAATTGGGACACACACAGCACCCAGCCACCCGGGCGAGGTACGAGCCGGTCAGGGGCAGATAATCGACACCATGACCTCCCAGCACGTCCACCCCCATCCTCACCACCTCCCTCAATTGTACTTGCAGCACGACGGTGACTGGTCCATTGACCGTTTCATCCGAAAGACTGAAAAACAAATCCACATGGGATCACCAGACACAATCTAGCTGAGAGCTGGAGAGAGGTAGAAGGGGTAGGGCTGGGGGCGGGGGAGGGCGAAGGGAGTTGTCTCCCTCTAATTCAAGTCTCGATCGTCAGCTCACTTCTTAGTGACCCCTCCCCCCCCCCCCCCCCCCCCGCCATACCCTCCCACCCCACACCTTTTTTTTTTTCTTTTTATCTAAATATCACGACGGTCCTTCCGTCATTGTGAAAATAACGTAGGTTTTATTTGTTTATAATAAAATATTAATAATGATGATAATAATCATAATAATAATAACAACAATAATGATAATAAAGAGGAGGCAGGGGATTGAAGAGTGTTGAAAGAGGGGAGAGAGAGAGCCAGAGGGCGGTGGAGGAAGACGTTGATTCCACTATTCAACCCTTCGCCGATATCACTTGGGGTCCACAGGCAGTTCATCACGTAGGCTGAACCATTTTGCTAAAAAAAAAAAAAATGAAAAAAATAAAAGAAAAAGATTTTTAAAAAACCATGGCAATGAAACGGTGTTATGTTGATATGAACTATTTCGCTTCTTCCTTGGTCCGACCGTCAGAATGTGTTGTCACCTATGCCGACAAACAGAATCGCCTCCCTTGTGCGGCCGTGAGCGTGCCTTCCCCTGGCATGATATGAACTGATCCCCTCGCCACCACCCCCTTCACCCCCCCCCCCCTTATCCCCCCCTGCTCTCTCTCTCTCTCTCTCTCTCTCCTCTCTCTCTCTCTCTCTCTCTCTCTCTCTCTCTTCCCTGTGATCTTCCTCTCGTCCCCAGTGCCACTTCAGTGTGTGTGTGTGTGTGTGTGTGTGTGTGTGTGATTGGTATATATGCTCTCTCATGCATACAGGGACAGCAACATCCCACCCAAATATAATCAGTGCCAGCACATTACCGCTCGTTTCTCTCTCTCTCTCTCTCTCTCTCTCTCTCTCTCTCTCTCTCTCTCTATGTGCCGTGCAGCACAGAGCGACTCCCTGGCCACCATCAGTCCCCCTGACCATCACTGTGGCCGGGGAGGTGAGGCGGGCTGTCTTCAATAATGACCATCACTGTGGCCGCGGAGGTGAGGCGGGCTGTCTTCAATAATGAGTTGTCCATCCACGTACCGCCATTACCAGCACCGGGCCCATCCCGATGTGCAGATGGCAAGGAGTCAGGGGCCGCCACTCTCCCCGACTTGACGTCAGAGTGGTCGTTCTTGTCATGAATAAATTGCACGTTGTGGCCGTCCTGAGCGGGCCAGCATTACCGTTCTTGTTTGTCCTTGAGAGGTCACTGGCTCAGCTTTCATCGCCGCACGCGCCATCTCTCATCACGCCTCTCTGAACCTTAATTTCTCTTTCTGTCTGAGTAGCTGTCTCTGTTCTTCTTTGTCTGTCTCTGCCTTTTCTGTCTCTGCCTTTGTTTGTCTATTCCATGTGGCGTTACTGGTGACAAAAAACAGCGTCATACTGAAGAGCCTGTGCTTGTATCTGTACAACGCCTCTATAAGGCATGCCGATTCAGTTACAGAATCTGAATGCTAATATCAGAGCACGCGTCTTTGATATCCTTTCGTTACAAACGCTAGAACTTCATCCTCAGTGTTTTGATGCGTTTCTTAAGTTCATTGTCGATGTGTCAAATGTTGTGCCTGGATTCCCCCCCCCCCCCCCCCCTCCCCCCGCCCCTCCCTTCAGAACGGACTGTGGCTTATTCTGAGTAAATCATTGTTCCATAATTTCTACATCTCTATTTTTGTCTTTCTGTTTCTCTTTATCTCTGTCCCTGTGACTGTCTCGTCAGCCTTTCAGTGAACGCTATTTTTCTGTCTGTCTGTCCGAGTTCCTGTCTCTGGTTGTTTTTTTTTTTTGGTCTCTGTCTCTGTTTCTTTCTGTGTATGTCTCTTTCTTCTTCTCTCTGTCTTTGTTTCTCTGTGTCCCCGTGCCAGTCTCACCAAGTCTCTGACTGAACCCGTGTTTTTCTTTCTCTGTCCCTCTGAGTCCCTGTCTCTGTCTTCCTCTATCTGTCTCTGTCTTCGTCTTTCCGTATCTCTTTCTCTCTGTCCCTGTGACTGTCTTTCTCTATCTGTCTCTGTCTTCGTCTTTCCGTATCTCTTTCTCTCTGTCCCTGTGACTGTCTTTCTCTATCTGTCTCTGTCTTCGTCTTTCCGTATCTCTTTCTCTCTGTCCCTGTGACTGTCTTTCTCTATCTGTCTCTGTCTTCGTCTTTCCGTATCTCTTTCTCTCTGTCCCTGTGACTGTCTTTCTCTATCTGTCTCTGTCTTCGTCTTTCCGTATCTCTTTCTCTCTGTCCCTGTGACTGTCTTTCTCTATCTGTCTCTGTCTTCGTCTTTCCGTATCTCTTTCTCTCTGTCCCTGTGACTGTCTTTCTCTATCTGTCTCTGTCTTCGTCTTTCCGTATCTCTTTCTCTCTGTCCCTGTGACTGTCTTTCTCTTTGTCTCTTTCTTCCTTCCTGTACAAGTCTCTACCTTTCACTATCTCAGACTCTACCCCTGTCTCAAGTCTCTACCTTTCACTATCTCAGACTCTACCCCTGTCTCAAGTCTCTACCTTTCACTATCTCAGACTCTACCCCTGTCTCAAGTCTCTACCTTTCACTATCTCAGACTCTACCCCTGTCTCAAGTCTCTACCTTTCACTATCTCAGACTCTACCCCTGTCTCAAGTCTCTACCTTTCACTATCTCAGACTCTACCCCTGTCTCAAGTCTCTACCTTTCACTATCTCAGACTCTACCCCTGTCTCAAGTCTCTACCTTTCACTATCTCAGACTCTACCCCTGTCTCAAGTCTCTACCTTTCACTATCTCAGACTCTACCCCTGTCTCAAGTCTCTACCTTTCACTATCTCAGACTCTACCCCTGTCTCAAATCTCTACCTTTCACTATCTCAGACTCTACCCCTGTCTCAAGTCTCTACCTTTCACTATCTCAGACTCTACCCCTGTCTCAAATCTCTACCTTTCACTATCTCAGACTCTACCCCTGTCTCAAGTCTCTACCTTTCACTATCTCAGACTCTACCCCTGTCTCTGCTGTTGTACTTATGTCGTTTTTCGACTCCCGTGTCTATGTTCCTGTATCCGCTTTTCTGTGTCTGTCACTTGCTGTCTCTGTTTAACTTGGTTTCCGCTTGTTTTACCGTCTTCGTCAACTACACGCGTTTTCGGACTTTAATGACTATCTGACTGACATAAAAATGATGGGTACAAGGCAAAAACCAGCTGGCATACAGCCTGTACATAAAAAAAGACTCCATAAAAGCAGTTACTGGCAATAGCGACTGCAGTGATGTTTCAAAGGGACTTCGATTAAGACTTTTTGTACTCCCAGTTCTTTCAGAACAGGGAGTACTTTACAATGGGAACGAAGAAATACTGTTCTGTGTGTGTGTGTGTGTGTGTGTGTGTGTGTGTGTGTGTGTGTGTGTGTGTGTGTGTGTGTGTCTGTCTGTCTGTGTGTCCGTCCATGGTCAAAATGTTTTTCGCTCGCTCCAGACAATACTTCTGGGCCGATCTTTCTGAAAATTTGTAGGTATGTTCATTATGGGTCACGGATGATGCCCGATGTTTTATTTTACCAGAATAGCCGTTACTAACGGCTATAAATGATAATTAAAAAAAAAATCAAGTCCGATAAGGGAAATAAGCACCGCACTGTCGAGTTTTTTTCTCTCCACTAACTGGAAATTGTCTCCCCTGTTTGTCACTACTGGGAATACGTCTTATATGCTTTGCATCTTTCTTCTTTTTAATAAGTTCCTGCAGTGAACAGAAGAGAATGGTCAGCAATCGAAACTTTGAAATCTTTTTTCAAGACAACTGCTGTCTGACTGCGAGTCAGAGAAGATGTACAGATATGGTACATGTGTACGTTATGTTAACATTTCCTCCCTGTGCTATTATTTAACATACTTTATACATTTACCCAGTCAGTCGGTTAGTCGGTCATTTAAGTCAGTCAGGTCAGTTAGATTGTCTGTCTGTTTCCTCCCTCCCTCCCTCTGCCCGCCTCCTCTCTATCTCTCTCTCTTCTCTCTCTCTGTCTCGTGCGCGCATGCAGGTTTGTATGTCTGTGTGTGTTTGTGTCTGTCATGTCCCCCCCCCCCCCTCATTCTCTCTCTCTCCCTCCCTCCCTCTGTCTGTCAGTCTGTCTCTCTGTCTGTCTGTCTCTTTCTTTCTCTCTCTCTGTCCCCCCCTCCCTCTTTCCCTCCGTCCATCTTTCTCTCTTTCACTCTCTCTCCTCTCCTCTCCTCTTCCCCCTTCTCTCTCTCTCCCTCCCTTTGTCTCTTACCCTCCTCTCACTCTCTCTCTCTCTGTGTCTCTCCCCCCCCCCTGTCTCTCCCTTTCTCCTCATCTATATGTCTCCCCCCCACCCACCCCCCCACCCCACCCCCCACCGCACCTCCCCAGTACACATATGTATGTTCCCAAACTGACACATCACACTGATTGATATCCACCCCGACGTGGACGGGCAGTGCTCCTGAAGCGCCATTAACGCAGACAGATTTGCCCGCAAATAACGAGGGTGATAATGACCGCCACCACCCTGAATAACCCATACAGTGGACACCCGCAATTAACGAGGGTGATAATGACCGCCACCACCCTGAATAACCCATACAGTGGACACCGGGCAGCCTGGACACTGGCCCCTCGCCAGTACTGACGTAGTAATTAATGAGTGCTCGCTCTCTCTCTCTCTCTCTCTCTCTCTCTCTCTCTCTCTCTCTCTCTCTCTCTCCTCTCTCTCTCACCATAATACACACCGTGGCAATTCGTTTATGATCAGACAGACACTTAGCCATCTTGGCGCCATCATACAGGCTGGGGAGAGGGGAGGGGGGGGGGGGGGGGGGGATGGGATGAGTGTCACTTACACGACTCACGTGAGAGCTTGTGTGTGTGTGTGTGTGTGTGTGTGTGTGTGTGTGTGTGTGTGTGTGTGTGTGTGCATTAGAAAGTGCTCATTTGCCAAGGAAAGGTTCTGCGTTTGTTATTGTTGTTGCTGTTGCTGTTGTTGTTGTTTGTTTGTTCTTCTGTGTCAGATGAGCAAGGTCAAGGTCAGAGAAGACCCAGGAGTTCCCGTTTGAGCAGTAAGTTTTATTTGAACACTGGTTTTGGTTGTTGTTGTGTTGTTGTTGTTGTTGCTGTTGTTGTTGTTGCTGCTGCTGTTGTTGTTGTTGTTGCTGCTGCTGTTGTTGTTGCTGTTGCTGTTTGCTTGTTTGTTTGATTGCATGTTTTTGTTAATTAAAGAGAGTTGTTGAACATATACATCCCGATGTCCGGCATCGTCCGGCACCGACTTGGTACATAGCATAGCAACACAGCGCTTCACTCCAAATCTGATTTACTACCAAGCATACTGCTTAACAGCATGGCACTTGATATCCAACACAACATTTGACTTTACAACCTATAGCACTTAACTTGCAGCCTAACACTTGGATAGACAACATAACACCTGACAACATATCATTTGACTTAACATCTCGTTTGACTTG
The DNA here is from genome assembly GCA_018398815.1 of Conus ventricosus. Lineage (NCBI taxonomy): Eukaryota > Metazoa > Mollusca > Gastropoda > Neogastropoda > Conidae > Conus > Conus ventricosus. Next base: position 3,910,779 of record CM031618.1, on the reverse strand, counting down.
ACAACATACCACTTGACTTGACGACGTAACACCTGGTTTGACAACATACCTTTTGACTTGACAATATAACACTTGACTTAACCACACAGCACATGCCTTGACAACATAACACTTCACTTGACAACATGGCACTTGACAACACAGCACTTTGCATTTAAATACAATATTTAAGTTAACAACATAACACTTGACTTGACAATACAGCACTTAAATCGACGACATAGCACTTGACAACATAACACTTGACGACTCGGCTCTTGACATCGTAACATTTGACAATACTTGACTTGACAACGTAACACTCGACAACAAAACAGATGGCAACACAACATTATACAACAAAACAGATGGCAACATAACATTATACAACAAAACAGATGGCAACACAACATTATACAACAAAACAGATGGCAACATAACATTATACAACAAAACAGATGGCAACACAACATTATACAACAAAACAGATGGCAACACAACATTATACAACAAAACAGATGGCAACATAACATTATACAACAAAACAGATGGCAACACAACATTATACAACAAAACAGATGGCAACAAAACATTATACAACAAAACAGATGGCAACATAACATTATACAACAAAACAGATGGCAACATAACATTAACAACAAAACAGATGGCAACATAACATTATACAACAAAACAGATGGCAACATAACACCCGACAGCAAAACAGATGGCAAAACAGATGGCAACATAACACCAGACAACAAAACAGATGGCAAAACAGATGGCAACATAACACCAGACAACAAAACAGATGGCAAAACAGATGGCAACATAACACCAGACAACAAAACAGATGGCAACATAACACCCGACAGCAAAACAGATGGCAAAACAGATGGCAACATAACACCAGACAACAAAACAGATGGCAAAACAGATGGCAACATAACACCCGACAGCAAAACAGATGGCAAAACAGATGGCAACATAACACCAGACAACAAAACAGATGGCAACATAACACCCGACAGCAAAACAGATGGCAACATAACACCCGACAACAAAACAGATGGCAACATAACACCAGACAACAAAACAGATGGCAACATAACACCCGACAGCAAAACAGATGGCAACATAACACCCGACAACAAAACAGATGGTAACATAAAAATTCGACAACAAAACAGATGGTAACATAAACATTCGACAACAAAACAGATGGCAACATAATACTCGACAACAAAACACATGGCAACATAACACTTGACAACAAAACACATGGCAACATAAAAATTCCACAACAAAACAGATGGCAACGTAACACTCGACAACAAAACAGATGACAACATAACATTCGATAACAAAACAGATGGCAACGTAACACTCGACAACAAAACAGATGACAACATAACATTCGATAACAAAACAGATGGCAACATAACATTCGACAACAAAACAGATTGCAACGTAACACTCGACAACAAAACAGATGGCAACAGAACATTCGACAACAAAACAGATGGCAGCATAACATTCGACAACCTAACAACTGACTCGGCAACTGAGCTGATAAGCACAACACGTGACGCTTGGCTCGGAAGATGACCACACACACAAGACGGTTGACTTAGTGACCAGCATGACGTCACGGTCATTGACACGATCATTAACATAACATCGGGAGCCGGAATAGCCTAGTGGAAGAGCGCCGGACACGTAATCTTGGGCTTGCGGGTTCGAATCTCCGCCGGGCCGTTTCGGTACAGGAGGATTTTTCCCTAAGAGTTAACATTGGTTCTGACTCCATTTCCCATACAGTCCTTCGAATGAGACCATAAACCGAGGTTCTGTGTGTGAACGCACGCACAACATCTTGCACATACGTAAAATCCCATCACCAACTTTCGGAAGAGAAGGCCAGTTTGGCCGTGGCACCTTTGGTTGCTTTTTTTGAAAACTCAACAAACATACGACGGTATTGCACACCAGCCTTTTTCTGGGATAGCATTCTTCTTAAAACCGAAAAGGCAGAGGAGTCAAGTTACCATTTTCCGCGGTCACTGAGGAGAAACAATCAGGTTTCGAAATACCGGTATCTGACCAGGAGTTATATGTTAGTTTCCTCCC
>CM031618.1:3891170-3896170 GCA_018398815.1 Conus ventricosus | reverse complement strand
CGGTGGGCAAACGAGGGCCATCCTGATGACAGCGCAACACGCTCGAAACAAATTTGTAGATAGTTTTAAGATTCCTCTTTTAACTTGTTTTAGCTAATGTTGCTCCCAAGGGTCGAGCGCTTTTAAAGTCATTTTAGGCTTTTTAATCATATTCATCTTATTTGCTCCTCACGTTGAGCACTGTGGCCTGAAGGATTTTAAAATGGAGGAAATCAATTTAGGCAGTCAACAAAAAACATACCGTTTTCTAACCCACAATCCTACTTTAAAAAGATTAATAGAACAACCGAAAAGTTCGTACGCATATGAGATGGAAAGCATTCTTTTTCCTGAACCCGAATGCAAAAAAAGAGGACAAAACACCTACGATTTCAAATCATGGCGATCCACACCGTCATAGACGATATTGAAACCCTTTGAAGATCAAATGAAAAGAATGATAACCAATATTGAATTAAAAAAATCTAACGCGATTTCCAAACAACATTAAAAAACCAAATAAAACAAGTACAAAAATGACAAAAAAATATTTGTGAAGGCTGATAAAACTAGCAATTACTACAAAATAGAACAAAGGAATATTCTCAATCCTTGACAAAAACATCCAGAAAAAACTACAAAAAAGCGACAAAAATACACATGACGGTATCCGCACTAAAGAAAAGAACTTGCAGAGCGCATAGACCTAAGTGACAGGATAGAAGCGACAGCAACAAAAGAAACTTTCATAACACTCAAAGACCACAGCCCAACTTTCACAACAATCCAACATGTAGACTAATAAACCATCCAAATCTGAATTAGGCAAAATAAGCAAGAAAATTCTGGAAAAAATAATAAGGACATAAAATCAAACTTGATTACAACCTCTGGAAGAACACACACGAAGTTATCCAATGGTTCAAAACACTCAATAAACAAAGTAATACAGTATTCATCACATTTGACATAGTAGACTTTTACCCATCCATAGATGAGGAACTACTCACCAAAGCCCTGAAGTTTGCCAGTAACCACACAGACATAACAGGGTCAGAAATGGAAATCATTCCCACACCAAGAAACATTATTACACAGCAGAAATGAAACCTGGATCAGGAAAACCAACAGAAACTCAACATTCGACGTAACCATGGGTTCATATGATGGGCAGAAACATGTGAACTGGTGGACTATTCATGCTGTCCAACATCAAGAAAAAACTCGGAAAACAAGTCGGACTATACAGAGACGATGGCCTTGCTGCACTAACCAACAACCCAAGAACCATCGAAAACAAGAAGAAAGAACTATGCAAAATCTTCCAAACCACAACTTAATGATTACATTGAAGCAAACAAAAAGGTAGTGAATACTTAGACATAACACTGGATCTCAACAATCATATATACAAACCATACAAGAAACCCAACGATACACCTCTTTATGTACACCCAAAAGTAACATCCACCATCTGTATTGAAGACCATACCCATGGCATAAACAAGAGACTATCAAACCTGTCATGCAGTGAGAGTGTGTTCAACAATGCAGCAGTAGAATACCAGGAGGCACTACAAACAAGTGGATACAATTATAAATTACAATACAACCAGACAACAACACAAATAAAAGCAAGAAAAATAGGAAAAGAAAAATCATATGGTATAACCCCAATACGACGGTAGAGTCAAAACGAACATAGGGAAAGATTCTTTAGAATCTAACAACTTCATTTCCAAAAGAACACAAATTGTCCAAAATATTTAACAAAACACTGTCAAACTATCGTACTCATGTATGCCCAACCTCAAAAACTGATTGACGCATCCAACAAAATGAAAATCAACACAGCAAAGAAGGGTGAAGAAAGGAAATCTTGCAATTGCACCAGAAAGGAGCAGTGCCCACTAAACAACAAATGTCTTCACAGCAACATTGTATACCAGGCTACTGTGACATCAGAAAATAATGAAAAAGAACATACATAGGATCACTGAAAACCACTTCAAACCAGATATGCAAACCAAAACAGTCATTAATAAAGAAAAATATAAAACCAAACAGAACTGAGCAAATATATCTGGAAACTTAAAGACGCAAAAAACAAGCTACAATTTATCCTGGAAAATCATAAAAAGACCATCACCATACAGCAATGTTTCAAAAAGGTGCAACCTATGTTTAACTGAAAAATGGTTAATACTATGCAAACCACACTTAGCAACTTTAAACACCAAAACAGAAATAGTAAACAACTGCAGGCATAAATGGAAATCGTTGTTAGTGAACACATCCAAAACAAAAACCTGAAAGCCCCCCAAAAACACGTGCAGCCAACCCGCACGTGCAAACAACCGCAAACGGGAGCCCACACGCATATAACATCGGCGGTGGGCAAACCGAGGGCCATCCTGATGACAGCGCAACACGCTCGAAACAAATTTGTAGATAGTTTTAAGATTCTCTTTTAACTTGTTTTAGCTATATATATATATATATATATATATATATAATATATATATATATATATATATATATATATATATATATATATATATAACATACATACGCGCGCGCGCACACACGCACGCACATACGCGTGCACGCTCGCATGCAAACAAGCACCCTTGTACACACACACACACACACACACACACACACACACACACACACACACACACACACACACACACACACATTCCACGTAAACCATATGGTGTCAGAAGTCCTGGCACTGACAGTGTTTAGCTCGCATAGAAAGCGGATTTAAATGCAAAGAAAAGCTGAAAAATGCTGACCAAAAAATAAAAAAATAAACAAATAATGTACGAGCACATTTTAAATTCTTTTGCTTAGGTCTCATCGTGGGGGTGGAGGGATGGGGGTGGATGGGGGTGGAGATTTCAACATTACACCATCAGTTCCATGATGGGGGTGGAGATGTCAACATTACACCATCAGTTCCATGATGGGGGTGGAGATTTCAACATTACACCATCAGTTCCATGATGGGGGTGGAGATTTCAACATTACACCATCAGTTCCATGATGGGGGTGGAGATTTCAACATTACACCATCAGTTCCATGATGGGGGTGGAGATTTCAACATTACACCATCAGTTCCATGATGGGGGTGGAGATGTCAACATTACACCATCAGTTCCATGATGGGGGTGGAGATTTCAACATTACACCATCAGTTCCATGATGGGGGTGGAGATTTCAACATTACACCATCAGTTCCATGATGGGGGTGGAGATTTCAACATTACACCATCAGTTCCATGATGGGGGTGGAGATTTCAACATTACACCATCAGTTCCATGATGGGGTGGAGATTTCAACATTACACCATCAGTTCCATGATGGGGGTGGAGATTTCAACATTACACCATCAGTTCCATGATGGGGGTGGAGATTTCAACATTACACCATCAGTTCCATGATGGGGGTGGAGATGTCAACATTACACCATCAGTTCCATGATGGGGGTGGAGATGTCAACATTACACCATCAGTTCCATGATGGGGGTGGAGATGTCAACATTACACCATCAGTTCCATGATGGGGGTGGAGATGTCAACATTACACCATCAGTTCCATGATGGGGGTGGAGATGTCAACATTACACCATCAGTTCCATGATGGGGGTGGAGATGTCAACATTACACCATCAGTTCCATGATGGGGTGGAGATTTCAACATTACACCATCAGTTCCATGATGGGGGTGGAGATTTCAACATTACACCATCAGTTCCATGATGGGGGTGGAGATTTCAACATTACACCATCAGTTCCATGATGGGGGTGGAGATTTCAACATTACACCATCAGTTCCATGATGGGGGTGGAGATTTCAACATTACACCATCAGTTCCATCAAACTCAAAAGACTTGAATCGCTTTCTGCCAAAGGCCACAAAACAGCCGATGACCGAATCATTAGCGAACACAAACAGTCGTTGACTGAGTCATTAACGAACACAAACAGTCGTTGACTGAGTTATTAACGAACACAAACAGTCGTTGACTGAGTCATTAACGAACACAAACAGTCGTTGACTGAGTCATTAACGAACACAAACAGTCGTTGGATGGAAACAGCTAGGCTCGGGACCATAAGGGTAAGTTCCCTTTCAGAGCTTCCGCCTCATTTGATAGTGAGCGTGTCGATGGTGATGGCGACCCCAGCGAAACTCGCAACATCCTTGTGGCCATACGCCACCATTAGGATTTTGCATTGAATCACTCTATATAATCCATGTAAGTGTTCCGAGGACTACCAAACCGTTTGAGACAGCGTTTGATGTTAAACTGATCATTGATCGAAAGAACTCCCCGACAATTATTTCCCTTGTTTGTTTTTTTTTTGGCGGCGGATGTTCACCGATGACACCACATACAACATTCAAATGCATGACCTTCCTTCACAGTTGACGTCACATTTCAGGCCTTAGCACTCACCTGTGACCTTATCTTTGCGCCAGGTGGTAGCCCCCAAATAGTCCCATTCCTTTGATTTGAAGCTGTCTGCTTGGAACCGCCTGGCTGGTGGTACCTTGATGGCCATACGAAAGAAAACGAGGAGAATCAACAGGAGCCGGAATAGCTGAGTGGTAGAGCGCCGGACTCGTAATCTTGGGGTTGCGGGTTCGAATCTCTGCCAGACCGTTTCGGTATAGGGGGATTTTTCCCTCGGAGTTAACATTGGTTCTGACTCCATTTCCCTGGATACAGTCCTTCGAATGAGACTAGAAACCGAGGTTCCGTGTGTGAACGCACGCATAACATCTTGCACACACGTAAAATCCCATCACCAACTTTCGGAAGAGAAGGCCAGTTTGGCCGTTGGTATAGATGACACAATGACACATAGCATGCACCTTCCCCGAAGTTGGAGTATGGCTGCCTTAAATAGCGGGATAAAAAACGGTCATGCACACAAAACTCCACTCCCTTTGTTGGGTAGATGGGATTAATCCTTGCCTGTCTATACAGGGGTGTCCGCCTGCG
>CM031618.1:3858670-3868670 GCA_018398815.1 Conus ventricosus | reverse complement strand
TTTTGGATAGTTAAAAATGTCGGCAGCTTGCAGACAATTAGATTCCTGGAGCCACAGTTATTACATCCGGTGGTTTTCCGACAGAATTTTGATTATCGGCATTGTTAACACAGATAAAACGGAAACCGGCAGGTTCTCGTCACAATTAAAAACGAGGCGGTTGTTAACTTTTCATTTTAACCCAGGTCCGGTGGGGCAGTTGCAGACCGATTTGAACTGTTTGCTGTTATAGAACCAATTAAGATTAATGATGCCCTGGTTTTGTCGTAATACAGTTTTTTGGGTGTTGGGGGCGGATGTACTTTGGAGAAATGCCGTACAGTTTTGCCTGACCATATACAATGCGACAGTTAGCAGAGACAGATAACAATGCCACAGTTGTTGCAGACAGATACAAATGCCCGACGAGTTGCAGACGAGATTCAATGGCCGACAGTTTTTGCAGACAGATACAATGCCGACTGTTGTTTTGAACAACAGATGAATGTCCATGGTTGCCGAAAGAGTCCGTTGGTTGTAAAGTCAAAGATTCAATGTCGCTAGTCAACACACAGTAACATGGGGGAAAATGGAAAAAAAAAAGAAAAGGAAAAAAAAAGGGGGGGGGGGGGGGGAAATCGGCTCTTGGTTGGTAGCTTTAACGTTCCAGCGGTTGAAAAAAACACTAAATTAATGAATCACCAGCCAGAAACAGTTTCCAAAAGTGAGGGAGAGCACGCGGAAAATAATTGAAAAAACACATTTCAAAGAAAATTTTAGATCATTCATTATCATGATTTTTTGCGGCCATTTGAGACATGAATCCAGTGCTTATTCTTTTCTCGTCGATTTCCGATCGTATGCACTGAATGTTGGTTTTCTCATCTTGCCTGAAGAAAAGACCCAAAGAGGTTCGAAAACCGGCGTCGCGTTTTGTCTTTTAATTTATCTGTCCCCCTTTTGTCCGGCGGAATAATCATATTTTTGTCGGTGTTCATGCAAAGTTAAATCATGAGGGCCCTAATTGATGGCTAGCTTATAGGAAAAAAATATAGTCTAGATTCGAGATAATACCATTTTTTTTTGTCACAATAAAAAAAAAAAAAAAAAAAAAAATCCTTAAATTCAGGAAAGAGTGGAAAAATGTTGTAGTTATTTGGGGTTTTTTTGGGTTGATATCAAACCCCTTCCCTTCCCCTCCCACCACCCCCCCTCCTAATTCCTCACTCCCTCCTGTTCCCCTCCCTCCCCTGCCCGACCCCCCACTGCCCCCCTCCTTCCCTCATCCCTCTCGCCCTCCCACCCCCACCACCCCACCCCATCCTAATTTTAAATATTTTTTTTTTTCCCTCCCCCCCTCCCTTCCCCTGCCTCCCCCCACGTGGCCCCCCAGCCCTTCCCTCCACCCCCTCCCCCTCTCCACCACCCCTCCCTAATTCTCTCACCCCTTCCTGTTCTCCCCTTCCCCTGCCCTCCCCAAACGCTGCCCCCTCCCTTGCCCTCCCCCCTCCTCTCCCCTCCCACCCCCCTCCTAATTCCCTTTCCCTAGCCACACACGGCCCGGTCCCCTAATTCTCCCCCTCCCTTCCACACCCTGCCTCCCCCACGTGCCCCCCCGTCCCTTCCTCCCCTCCCACCACCCCTTCCTAATTGCCTCACACCTCCTTCCCCTGCCTCCCCACGTGCCCCCTCCTCTTCCCTCCACTTCATCCCCCTCTCCCTGCCTCACAGCCCAACCACCACCACTCCCACCTCACCCCTCCTAATTCCCTCTTTTTCCCCCTTCCCCCTCCCCTTCCCTTTCCCCTGCCCTCCCCACGTGCCCCCCCCTCCTTTCCCCCTCTCCCATCACCCCTCCCACCAACCACCCTCCACCTAAATCCCTCACTACCCCCCTTTCCCCCTGGCCTCTCCCACCCCACGAGCCCCCCCCATCCCTTTCCCTTCCTCACCCTCCCTCCTCTCCCCTCTCCCACCCCCCCACCCCCTTCCTCTAATTGGGTCCCTCCAATTCCCCCCCACCCCTCCTTCCCCTCCAACCCCCCCCAACGTGGCCCCGTCCCCCCTCCTTTTCCCATCCACCTCTCCCTCTCCACCCACCACCCCTACCTAATTCTCACCCCTCCCTTCCCTGCCTAACCCCAAAGTGCCCCCCCGCCCTCGTATCCCTCCTTCCCTCCCCCTGCCTCCGCCCTTCCCACCAACCCCACCCCTCCTAATTCCTCCTCACGGCCCCTTCTCCCATTCCCCAGCTCCTCCCCACGTGCCCCCTGTCCTTTCTTGCTCCCCTTCCCCCTCCCCACTCACCTCCCTCCTAATTCCTCACCCCTCCCATCCCCTGCCCTCCCCACGTGCCCCCCCTCCTTTTCCCTCGCCCTCCCACCACCCCTCCCTAATTCCCCTCACCCCTCCGGTGTTCCCCCTGCCCACCCCCACGTGCCCCCCCCCTGGGCCCCCCTCCCTTCTCCCTCCCTCCCCGCCCCTCTCGCCACCACCTTGCACCCCTCCTAATATTCCTCACACCCCCTCCTTCCCTTCCCCTGCCTCCCCACGAGCCCCCCTCCTTCCCCTCCCCCCTCCCACCACCCCTCCCTAATTTTCCCTCAAATTCCTCACCCCTTCTACACCCTCCCTTCCCTTCCCTTTCCCCTGCTCCCCAACGGGCCCACCCCTCCTTCCCTCCCCTCCCACCGAACTCCCGCCTAATATTCTCACCCGCCTTCTGTCCCCCTGATCCCCTGCCTCCCCACGGCCCCCCTCCCCTCCTCCCCCTCCCCCTCCCACCCCTACCCCCCTCCTAATTTACCGCAACCCCCTCGCCTTCCCCTGCTCCCCACGTGCCCCCCTCCCTTCCCTCTCCCCTCCCACCACCCCCTCCTAATTATTTTCCTCACTTCCCTTCCCCTTCCCCCTGCCTCCCCACGAGCCCCCCCCTCTTCCCTCTCTTCTCCCTCTCCCCCTCCCCCTCCCACCACTCCCACTCCTAAATTCCTCACCCCCTCCCTTCCTTCCCCCCCTGGCCTCCCTCCCTGCCTCCCCCCACTGTGCCCCCCCCCCAATCCCCCCCGCCCCCTCCTAACCAACCCCTACCTAATTAATTCCTCACTGGCCCGTCCCTTCCCCTGCCTCCTCCAACAGTGCCCCCCCTCCCCTTCCTCTCCCCTCCGACGGCCCTCCCACCACCCCTCCCTAATTCCTCACTCCCTGCCCCCCTCCCTTCCCCTGGTCCCTCCCCCCACGTGCCCCCCTCCCTCCCCCTCCACCTCCCCCCCCACCACCCCCCTCCTAATTTCTCACCCTCCCTTCCCCGCCCCACCCACGTGCCCCCCCCTTTCCTCACCCACTCCCCCTCCCCACCACCCCTCTTAATTCCCCTCACACTCCCTCCCTTTCCCCTCCTGCCTCGCCCACGTGCCCCCCTCCTTTCCTCCGCCTCCCCTCCAACACCACCCCCCCGCCCCTCGCCACCCCACCCCTCCCTAATTCCCTCCACGACCCGTCCCCTTCCCCCCTGCCTCCCCACGTGCCCCCCTCCTCCCTCCCCCTTCCCCTCGCCAACCACCCCTCCTAAATTCCTCACCCCTCCCTTCCCCTGCCTCCACGCACGTAGTGGGACGTGTGCCCCCCACGTCGCTTCCCCCCCCCCATCCCCCCCCTCACCCTCCCACCACCCCTCCTAAGATTCCTCACGCCCTCCCCCCTTCCCCGAGCCTCCTTCCCCACGTGCCCCCCCTCCCTTCCCCTCCCCCTCGCCCTCCCAACCCACCCCCTTCCTAATTTTACCCCCTCACCCCATCTCCCTTCCCCTGCCTCCCCACGTGCCCCCCCTCCCTTCTTTTTCCCTCCCCCGTGCCCTCCCCACCCACACCTCCTAATTCCCCTAAAATTTCCCTCAAACCCACCCCTCCCCTTCCCACTTCCCTTTTCCTCCACGCCGACCCTCCCTTCACCCTCCTGCCTCGCCCCGTGGTTGCCCCCTCCTTTTTCCTCCCTCCCCCCTCCCCCTCCACTCCCCTCGCCTCCCCACCACCCCTCCTATTTCCTCCACCCCTCCCTTTTCCCCTGCCGTCCCCACGTGTGCCCCCCTCGTTCCCATCCCCCTTCCCTCGATTCCCCCTCCCCTCGAGCCACCACCCCTCCTAATTTCAATGTTTCCTTCACAAGGCGTCTCCCCTCCCTTCCCCCTCCTCCCCGACTGTGCCCCCTCCCTTGCCTCCCTCCCCTTCCCCTCCCAACACGGCCCGTCCAATTTCCTCTCACGCCCCTTATCCCTTCCCCCCTGCCTCCCCACGCTGGTGCCCCCCAAGTCCTTCCCTTCCCACCACCCCCTCCGTCCGCCCTCGGCCCTCCCACCACCCCCTCCCTAATTCCTCACCCCTCCCTTTCCCCCTGCCCTCCCCACGTGCCCCCCCGGCTCCCTTCCTTCACCTATCCCCCAAAACCCCCTCCTCCTAACCTTCTCCCCCTCCCCTCTCAAGGCCCCCCCCTCCCCCCTCCTCCTCCCTACCTCCCCTCTACCTCTCTCCCGTCTTCCACCCCTCTCTCTCTCTCCTCTCTCCCCACCTCTCTCTCTCTAAAATCTCTTCTTCTCTATCATCTTCCTATCGTCTCACCTCCTCTCCCTCTCTTCCCACGCCCCTCCCCCCTCGCTCCTTTTCCGCTACCTCCTCCCCTCCACCCCTGCTACCTTCCCCTTCTCTTCTCCCTTTCTCTCCTCCTCCCCCTCCGCTCTCCTCCCCCCCCCTCACCTCTCTTCTCTATCTCTTGCTCTTCTGCTTCTCCGCTCCCCTCTCCTCTCCCTCTCCCTCTCTCTTCTCTAGGGGTCTCCACTCCTCTCTGCTTTCCTTCTCCCCTGTCTCCCGCTGCCTCTCCCCGTTCTCCCCCCGTCCCCTCCTATCCTCTCTCTCTGCTCCCTCTCCCCTCTCTCCTCCCCTCCTCCCCCTCAATCTCTCCACTCTCTCCAGGTCCATCTCCTCTCTCTCCTCCTTCCTATCCTCCTCCTCCTCGCCTGCTCCCTCCTTCCCCTCCCCCCCTCTCCTTCCTCCCCCCCCTCCCCCCCCCCACCTCTCTCCTCCCTCCTCCTCCTCCTCCTCTCGTCCCTCTCCCTCCCCTCCCTCCCTATCTCTCCTCCTCTCACGTCGCCCTCCGGTCCTCTCTCCCTCTCTCCGCCTCTTCCTCCGCTCTCCACTCACCACTCACCCTCCTCTCCTCCAGTCTCTCACTCGTCTCTCTTCCTCTCCTCCTACCTCCTCTCCCTCAGCTCCTTTCTCCTCCTTATCCTCACCCATACTCTCCGGGCCTCCCTCCTCGTCTCTGCCGCTCCTCGTCCCACCCACCCATCTCTCGCTCTCTCTCTCACGTGCCTCTTCCACCTCCTTGGTGTCCCTCCCTCACTCCTCTCTCTCTCTGACAAGCATTCACACCTAACAACGAAGATAATTTGTAACGAAAGAGAATATTCCTGCTGATTCACGGCGGCCCCATTCCAGCCGCTAAAAACCAACCAACCCAACCCAAACAACCAGCCACCCAGCCAACCAACCAAACGCAACCAACCAGGCCCAGCCATCGCAGGCCAACCTGGCCACCAAACCACCTAACCAACCGAGTCGAATCCATGCTGAGAACAACACTGTAATTTCTATACAACTCTGAAGGCTATTTCTCCTTCCAGCCGCGATAAAAAACCCTGATCCGTCCAGTAAACACTCTACAAAAACCCATTTCCCCCTTAAACAGTTTTATCAGCGCTTGCTTTTTATGCCTATTAGTCCCTACATTTTTGCACTGGTTTTTCGTAAATATCCACCGTTCACGGCATGCCAACGTTTCCTATTGTTCTAGCTTGTGCGAATTTCAAATCACACACCTGACATTTAAAGTTTGGTTTTTTTTTAATACCCGTAAGAAAGTTATAATACCATACTCGCAGCGTGTAAAACATGATCCCTTCCCTCCCGCCAGCTGTGATACGAGTAAGCGAATGCCAAAAAAGAACAACCCCCCTCTCTCCCCGCCCGTCCCCCAAGAATGAATAGTAAGGCTAACACATAACAAATAATAAACCACTTTTCCAAGTGGTGTTGCGTCTGTTTTATATTTACCTTCTCACTGGTCCTTCCGAAAGGTTCACAGTGATACTACAGCGGCTTAACCGGCATATACTCAACACTAAGAGGCACAAATAACCACCACACTACAATTAAAAACACAACTACCACGACAAGTAAAAACATTACTACCACGACAACTAAAACACTACCACCACAACAAAAAACACGGCAACCACTACAACTAAAACACTACAACTAAAAACACTGCAACCATTACAACTAAAAACACTACCACCACTACAACTAAAAACACTACTACCACGACACCTGAAACACAGCTACCACTACAATTAAAACACTACTACACTACAACTGAAAACACTACTGCCACTGCAACAAAGACACTATTATCGCTACAATTAAAAACACTACTACCGCTATAACTAAAAAAAACCTACTTCAAACTACAACTAAAAATACTACTGCCACTACAACTAAAAACATTACTGCCACTACAATTAAAGTCACTACTTCCAGTACAACTAAAAACACTACTGTCACTACAATTAAAAACACTACCTCCACTGCACCTAAACACACTACTCCCAATACAACTAAAAACACTACTGCCACTGCAAATAAAAACACTACTACCACTATAACTAAAAGCACTACTACCACTACAACACAAAACACTACTTCCACTACAAAAAACAACAACAATACTACAACTAAAAACGTTACTTCCACTACAAAAAACTACTGCAACTAAAAACACTACTTCCACTACATAAGTACACTACTAACCTACAACTAAAAACACTACCACCACTACAACGAAAAACACAACCATCGCTTCAACTAAAAACACAACTGCCACCATAACTGAAACACTACTAACACAACTGAAAATATAACCACTACAAGTGGTACCGCCACCACTACTACGAATACTTCTACCACTACAACTAACATTACTACTACTACTACTACTACTACTACTACTACTACTACTACTACTACTACTACTACAATTGACACTACTATCACTGTAAGTGGTACCACTACCAGCAATATCTAGTTTTCCCCCACAAGGGAAGATCGACTATCAACGGAAAGACGCCTACTATAAATTATTATTAGTTGGCCTTCTTTTTTGTCGATAGATTATCTCCCCTTACTGGGGCCAATGTGGATAGCCCCTCTCTACCATCACCAAACGACACTGATTCGGTGTTCTTGACGATGATAATTAAGGTGACGTGTGAAATCCTCAATGATAATGGTCATACGAACAATATTAATGGCCACATGAGAGCGATGATCGTGAACGTCAAAGACGATGGTGATCGTGACAGAAATAGCGAAATAACATGAACACTGATGGCGACAATAATAAAGAGCAATAACTACAACGCAAATTCTTTCTTTTCCTGAATATTAAAGGGGTTTGCAAAAGATGTGCAAGTGGTTTCCACGTATGTTTTGGTTTCTTTTCTGCATGTCCATATGTAAATGACTGGCTCATCGTCTTTTCATACATGTCATTTCTTCCTCTTTTCTCTTTTAGATCTTTATTTGTTTCTTCTTTTTACTCGCAAGGCCCTTGCAACCTCCTCAGCTTCCCACGCCGATCCACTTAGCTCCCATTACTGCCACTCATAACCTACCTCCCCCCCCCCCCCTCCTCGCATTGTCCTCCTCCCCCTGTCAAAAAACTGACAACGGACAATTTTCGTGTTCCGCATTCTAATCCTGCATAAAGCGATGTGTTTTTGTATGTATCGGCCAGTGGAAGCTTTGAGGACTGAAGATCACATCTTCCTGAGTTTTCTGCTGGATGCTTTGAGCTGTGCGACACTGTCATCTTTCTACGCTTTCATGTGAATACTTTCAGTCATGACACTGTAATCTTTCTACGCTTTCCTGTGAATACTTTCAGTCATGACACTGTAATCTTTCTACGCTTTCCTGTGAATACTTTCAGTCATGACACTGTAATCTTTCTACGCTTTCCTGTGAATACTTTCAGCCGTGATACTGTAATCTTTCTACGCTTTCATGTGAATACTTTCAGTTATGACACTGTAATCTTTCTACGCTTTCCTGTGAATACTTTCAGTTATGACACTGTAATCTTTCTACGCTTTCATGTGAATACTTTCAGTTACGACACTGCAATCTTTCTACGCTTTCATGTGAATACTTTCAGTTATGACACTGTCATCTTTCTACGCTTTCATGTGAATACTTTCAGTTACGACACTGCAATCTTTCTACGCTTTCATGTGAATACTTTCAGTTATGACACTGTCATCTTTCTACGCTTTCATGTGAATACTTTCAGTTACGACACTGCAATCTTTCTACGCTTTCATGTGAATACTTTCAGTTATGACACTGTCATCTTTCCATGCTTTCCTGTGAATACTTTCAGCCGTGATACTGTAATCTTTCCATCCTTTCCTGTGAATACTTTCAGCCGTGATACTGTAATCTTTCCATCCTTTCCTGTGAATACTTTCAGCCGTGATACTGTAATCTTTCCATCCTTTCCTGTGATACTTTCAGCCGTGAAACTGTCATCTTTCTACGCTTTCCTGGGAATATTTTTCAGCCGTGAACTGTACCCTTTCTACGTTTTTTTTCCTTTGTGAATACTTTCAGCCGTGTGATATTAAATTTCTTTCTAGTTTCCTGTACTGTGAATACTTTCGGGCCGTGACAGGGCATCTTTCTACGTTTTCCCTGAATCCCTTTCAGTGTGACACTGTAATCTTTCACGTTTCCCTGTAAATTACTTTGTGAAACCTGTAATCTTTCTACGCTTTCCTCTGAATTTTTTCCCGTTTGAAAAACACTTTTAATTTTTCCCTACGCTCCCCTCTAAATTGCCTTCAGCTTTTAACATGTAATTTTTCTATCCCTTTCCTTTGGATTCAGTTGGTTTGGGGTTTTTCTTATACACTGCGCCACACTTTTTAAGCTTTTAAGGGAAAATAAAATTGCGGGGGGGTAAAATTTTTAAATCAACCCGAAAAAAAAATAAACAAAAATTACTTACATAAAAAGTTTTACATACATTTTTAATAACCAAAAAATTTAAATAATCAAAATGAATGGGCCCAAAATTAATAAGTAAGCAAGTAGATAAGAAAATTTAAATTAAAAATTTTTTGGGTTTTGAATAGAAAACAAATTTTTAGAAATAGAAAAATTAAATGAACAGGAAAATAAAATGAAAAAATTTACAAAATGGGAAAAATTGAAAAAAACAAATGGAAAAAAGGGTTGGGGGGGAGAGGTTCGAAAAAAAGAGACGGAGAAGAAGGAAAAAAAACCAAAATCCCAAACATCATTCAGAAAATGTTTTGTCTTCGGTTTTTTTTTTTTTTCTTCTTTCTTTCGCTTTGGAGCGTTGAAAAAAAACACTGAAAATTTTTTTCCCCCCCCCAAACTCTAAGGGCCAAAAATTATTTTTAAAAAAATTTCCTTTGGTGCTTTTGTTTAAACTGCAAGGGGACCCAAAGGGTAAATTGAAGGATAAAACATTTCTTGAAATGTCCGACTGCTTTAAAAATTTTCTAGCTTTTCGACGGGGTTTTTCAATATTTTTTTCGGTTAAAAATTGTTGTTGCCCCCACCTTAACCCCCACCTCTCCCCCCCCCCCCCCCCCCCCCCCCCCCCCCCCCCCCCCCCCCCCCCCCGCCCCCCCCCCCCCCCCCCCCCCCCCCCCCCCCCCCCCCCCCCCCCCCCCCCCCCCCCCCCCCCCCCTTCCCCTCACCTAATATTAAATTTATTCATTTGGTAAAAATACTTTTTCGGTTTGTTTTGATTTTTTGTTGCACGAAAAACATTTTGTTTTCATTTACCCCCCCACCCCCTCCCCTTCCTAGGGTTTTAAATTTTTAACGTCTTTATCTTCTTTTGTGTTTTTAATTGTTCTCTGTCTTTGTTTTCTACAAAC
>CM031618.1:3831170-3853670 GCA_018398815.1 Conus ventricosus | reverse complement strand
ACAGACAGACTGGCACACAGACAGACGGAGATCATATTTCACGTTATTTTATCAGCCTTAAGAATGAACATCATCATGTTATTTTTGTGAGAAAAAAAGGCGAATCTTATCCCCCCCCCCCTCCCCAATACCCCTCCCTATCTCTATTCCACCCTCAATCCCATCCTCTCTCTCTCTCTCTCTCTCTCTCTCTCTCTCTCTCTCTCTCTCTCTCTCTCTCTCTCTCTCCTCTCTCTCTCTCTCTCTCCCGGTCGAAGAATTGACAGATGAATCTGACTGATCAAGGGTCAAAGGACTGAAAGGCCGACTAATCTGATTGATCGAAAGTCAGCAGATTGAAAGATCGATAAATCTGACCGATCACATGTCGGAAAACGGAAAGGCTGCTAAGTCTGAATGATAAAGATCGAAGCAATCAGAGGTCAATGCATCTGACTGATCAAAAGTCAAAGGATTGACAGGTCGATGAATATGAGTCAACAAAGGTCGAAGAGTTGAAAAGCTGATAAATCTGACTGATCAAATATGGAGGGATTGAAATGTCAATGCATTTGACTGATTCAGGGTCAAGGGATTGAAGGTCGACGAAGTTCATTGATCAAGGGGTCGACCAATTCAAATGCTGATGAACTTAACTGATTAGGCCAACGAAATTCATTGATCAAGGGGTCAAACAATTCAAATGCTGATGAACTTAACTGATTAAGTGTGGAAAGGGCCGTTGAAGTTGATTGAACAAAGGTCAAAGAATTGGAAGGCAGATGCATTTGATTGATCAAAGATCGAAGGACTGAACAGGCGATCAAAATCTTATTGATCATGAGATCGAAGAATTGACTGAACGATGAAACTAAGTGCTCAAGTGTCGGAAGATTAAAAAAAAGTGATCACAACTGATTGCTCAAGACCCCTAAGGACAAAAGAAGCGATGAATTTGATTCATCAATGATCGACGGGTGGAAAGGTCGAAGACAAAACTGGCTGATGTGGGATCCAGTCTGATTAAGTCGACTGATTTGGGGTTAAGAGATTCAGGGGCCGTTGAGTGTGATTGTTTATTTCTTATCAAGAGAATTTCAGATGGAGTCGGCTTTCAAAGCTGCGCTTGTTCCTTAACTGTCTTAGCCATGTGGCGTCGTCGGCAGCGCTGACTTGCGCGCGCAGGATATATGACTGGCCTTCGGATTTGACGACCTCTGTCTGTCTGTCTATCTATCTGTGTGTGTGTCTGTCTGTCTGTCTCTGTCTGTCTGTCCGTCTGTCTCTCTCTTCTGTCCCTGTGTGTGTGTGTGTGTGTGTGTGTGTGTGTGTGTGTGTGTGTGTGTGTGTGTGTGTGTGTGTGTGTTATGTGTGTGTGTGTGTGTGTGTGTGTGTGTGTGTGTGTGTGTGTGTGTATGTGTGTGTGTCCCTGTCTGCCTGTCTGTCTGTCTGTCTCTCTCTCTCTCTCTCTCTCTCTCTCTCTCTCTCTCTCTCTCTCTCTCTCTCTCTCCCGCCCCGCCGTTGAATAATTTTTCTTTAACCGTTCATGTAATGATGCCAGCCTTTTTTTTCGTTCTTAGACTACATGTCTTTTGCATGGTCGCATGGCACTCTAAAACCAAAGGACTGCACGTGTTCAGCGACTATCTTCTGAAACGTTACTAGTCTACGACTTCTGAAAACAACACTATAATTTTCATAAGATAGTAGTAATCCTACTACTTATGAAAAATTATAGTAGTGATTTCAGAAAGATTGTTGTAACAGTTACGTTTTCAGATGATAGTTGCGTCGCGTTGCGGGGAATATCTAGTGAAATGATCCCTGTGTGAATTTATGTCCTCTTTCTTAGTATGGTTACTATCCGGGTCACTGATCGATGGTCATTTGGCCTATTAGAGTAGATCGAGTTATGTGAACAATTTATAGACGTTGCTGACCAATGTCAGTGTCTTGACCAGTGGTATATTTTTGCTAATTTCACTGTTAGACTGCCAGTTGTGAAGAACGAGTTCATGTGTGAACAATTTATGACGTTGCCTGACCACGTGGTCTGTGTCCTTGACCCAATGGTCATTTGGCCTTATTTCACAGTTTGGCTTGTAATTAGGGTAGATCGACTTCATGGAACATAATTGGACGTTTGGTGACCAGCTGGTCCAGTGTCATTGACCAGTGGTCATTACCCAATGTTATGTTTGACTGTTTATTTGGTGTCGGTTCATGTTAACAATTTACGATGTGGATGCTAGGGGTCGTGTCATTGGACAAGTGTTCATTGTGGCCCCAGTTCTGACTGAACAATTGGTCATTTTGGCCTTATTTCACGTTTGGCTGCTAATTAGGGTAGAAACGACTTCATGTGAACATTATTGGACGTTGATGACCAGTGGTCAGTGGTCATGACCAGTGGTCATGACCCAAATGTCACGGTTGGACTGTTATTAGTGTGTTCGAGTCATCGTTAAACAATTTTACGTTGTGGTTGACCAGTGGTCAGTGTCATTGAAAGTGGTCATTTTGGCCCAATCTTGTCAGACTGCTAATTATGAGGTAATAACGAGTGATTCGAGAGCGAGACTACGAAGTCGACAGCCCGCTTATTTTTCGTGGTGCTACGTTCCACTCTTTTTCTGCGCTGCGTCTATTTGGATGTGTTTATGTGGGATTGGTTTAGGTGATAAAGGTTTGGTTGAATTTCTGTGTGTCTTGGCTGACGGATTTTCGCTATATTTGTGGTATTTTGGATTTATTTTCTTTTCAACATTGAATCTTGTATTTTCAAAATGGCGGACTCCACGTTGACGTGTTCTTGTTGATGAGAGACTTACCACTCTCTTTTAAAATGAACACGAGCGAGCTTTTCAAGGCGCTCCTGACCATTTAGAGGTAGCGAAAGTTATGGTGGGAGTGCTCAAGAAATTTGGGGACTGTGGAGGACTTTACCCATCGGACGAGGGCTGCACGCAGCAAGTTGCTAATTGAGGGTTTGTCAACTTGGTGCTGTTGTGCTTCGTTTGCAGTCAGAGGGACAGGACGACACTGAACTATTCTGCACAAAGGCTTAGATGGGGATTTCTAATATCCTCTCTCTTGCGAGGGGCGAACATCGAGTCAGCTCTTGTCAGGCTGGGAGCTGTCTTCCGCTCTCCCTTGATTCTGTGAGAAAATGAAGGATAGAGACGAAAATGGACGCGAGTTACACTGGAAGGCGATTTATTTTCATAGATATCCCAGACAAACTACTTGGAGATCTGTGAAGGTTGCAGGATTATGGCTAACTGTTCACAAGGAAACAGCCAAAGAGATACTAGGGTAACAAAAGTGTAATCGTTGCCTGAAACTGGGTCACTGGGCCAGGGCGTGTCTGGAAACTGTGGTTACCTGCAGAGCCTGTTGCTACCCGGTCATCGGCAGGGGAATCCCGTCCGTGAGAATTCAGAAGCGCAGTGAGGAACCGACAGTGATGTCCGTTTGGGACCCTCTGCACGTGTTACAAGGTTTGGGACACACATCAGACACTGACTCATCCTCTCTGGATCTAATTGACACTGACTGTGATGCGACTGACAACGTGAAAGGGACAGGTCAGAAAAAGAGTGAGAACGAAGGAAAGTCTGATTGTGGTGGAGGACTGATAGTCAGACTTCAGTTCCTGGCCGTCATGGGGACAGAGAAAAAAAGAAGGGATGGTAGGACCATCCAAGAGGGAAAAGATTTGGATAGGGAAAAGAGTCGGTTTTGACACGTCAGTTTAAACTGGATATTGCATTTTACGTTCTCGTTGCAACTCCGAAACACCACGGTTCAAAAGAGAGGGATTACCCAGTCATTCTGACAAACGTGAAAAAACTGCAAGCTTTCACTGCTCTTCAGTCACTGACAGACAGTGCAAGGGCATGGGCATTCAGGGTGATGAATGTTTGAACGGTTTCGGCGCATCTCGTGGGACTTTCCTTTGATTTACCTCCCTATATGGCTTTTATCTTTTTTTCTTAATGTTTTTTAGTGTTGAATGTGAGAGGGATAAGTCTAATAACAAGAATATGTGTTTATAAAGTTTTTGAAAAATAGTGGTTTGACTCTGATCTGTTTACAAGAAAGATATATCATGAAAATGTGAAGAAATATGGCAAATGAATGGGGTGGAAGCTTTTATGACAAAAGTCCACAACAGCGGTGCGGTTTGGTCATATTCATTTAAACAAATAAGGCTTGCCTGTGGAGACTGAGATTTGTGTATGCATCTGAAAGAATTTTGGCCTTGAAAGTGAGTTCAGGGGACAAGCAGGTGATTGTGGTTATTGTTTATGCCCCTAATTATTTTTCGAAGAAAACATGTATTTTTTGTTTTAAACTAGAGGATGTTATTAAAAATGTCTATGTCAGTACTATGCGTGTGTGGTGATTTTAATCGCTGTCTTAGATAATGAGTATACGATGTAATAAGTGCGGAATATGATGCTCGCTTATTGTACAGAGGATTCAATAAGATGCTTAGTGAATGTGAATTTACACGACACATGGAGATTATTTCATATTGAAGAGAAGGAATTTAGCTGGTCAAGAAGATACCCATTTATTGCTAGAATAGATTACATTGTTGACCAACTTATCCATCTTTGAAAAAGTAGTGCAAAGTACGATTCGAGTGTGTCTTTTCTCGATTACAGAGATGCTTCATGTCTGTTATGTTTGTAGATACTGAAAGTGGTTCAAGGGTACTGGAATATTTAATAGCTCGTTACTATCTGATATAAACTATGTTAAATGATTGTGAACAACGTTTTAGACGATTTTGAAACGGACCTAAAGAGACGATTCAGGTAAATTGGGAAAATATTAAAAGTTAATTCAAAGAAGGTACCATCAACTTTCAAAAGAGAAAGCATTGTTCAACTAGAGAAATAAAATAGCACACCTTCACGCCTGTTTGAAACACATTAGGTACTGCTCGTAGCATTGACCCCGATTGCAGTGTGAAACATGCGGAGAAGAGAGCCACGTGCAAACTTCAATTAGAATTAGAAGAAAGAAACAAAACCATGCGGCACAGGTACGTGCCTTGTCGCAATGGCTAGAGCAGGGCGCAAGAAACACTACATTTTTCTTCGTTTAGAGAAAGCTGTGCTAACTCGAAATTATGGAAAGTGTAAAAAAAAGCAGATGGGATGAGGATACGGGACCAGAAAAAACAATCTTGTTGCACCGAGGGATATTTTAAGAATTGATATAAGAAAAACATAAATTTGTGATATATGTTACAAAGAACGCAAGCTTTCTTGCGTGGTGTGGTTGTACTTCTTTATGTAATAACGATAACGAATATGTGGTAGGAATCTTTTAGAGCAAATAAATTAGAAGTGCTCTGAAAGAAATGAAAAATGGTTCTAGTCTGGCAGTGATGGATACAGCCGGTTCTACAAAAGAGTGCGAGTCGTATCAATAAGTATGTAATGGCGTCATTTAACCGTTGTATTGGAAATCAGGTTGCATGTCATCTTATCATCGTAAGGCCGTTATAAACACTTATAATTAAAGGTAAAAGTTTTTTCAGGGAATGATTGTAAAAACTGGCGCCAATACCTCTAACTAATGTGGGACTATAAACTCCTAGCTCAAAGTTGGCACGGCGATCAGGTAGTGTCATAGAATAATCTGATATGCGATGATCAAGTGGGATATGGAAAGGACGCACGAGCAGTATCTACATTGCTTCGTCTTGCATAGATGATGTCACAGTCAGCTGCCTCACGTCAATAGACAGGCTTACTTATTAACTAAATCGATTATTGGAGGCTTGTGATTGTATTTCTAAGATTCATGTTGAATTCCTTTGTATTGTATGGTTTCGTGGGAGCGCTTCATGAACTGGGTAGCAGTATTGTCAACCTTCTCTGTAAAGGCAGTGTGAAACTCTGTGGATGGATTTCGAGCCCTTTATTGCGGGATCGAGAATCAGGCAAGGTTGCCCGTGTACTCCAGGAGCTTGGTTCTAGCCCTTGAACTGTTGGCATCAAACCTATGGGCAATCTTCAGAGATTAAGGGCTTAGTGGAAAGTGTAGATAGTAAAAGCCGGACGATATTTGCTACTTTATGAATAGCCATGTACGTGATGAATCAACTTTGTTTTTAGCTGACGAGACGAATAAGCGATTTAGCCCTTCCCTCTTCCCATTCCTAAATCTTCCCCATTTCTGTTCTTCCTTTTCTCAGGTGTGATGCACTCCCTGCTCTGCAGCGCCCTTGCCTTGTGTTTTCTCGCCTTTCGGTCATGGTCGACTCTGTGGGGATGTACGATCTCTTCTGGAAGGGGCTCGTCCTATGGGGGGGGGGGGGTAGGGGAAATGTAACCGCATTGGTTATCGACGGCTCACACACACACACACATCATCAACAAACACACCACACACACACACACACCACACATCTTTCATTTGTAGCTGTCATATAGTGTATAATACAGGAAATACATACCCTGTGTGTCATTAAAAAACATCTACAACTATATGGCTCTACGTTGTATTGTATCACATGATTCCGTCTATGGAGTTTACCCCCGTATTATTGCTGTGCTGTATTTGAGGTTTTTGGTGCTGGGAGTGTATTGTTCGTACTAATTGTATTGTTTTGCATTGTACTTGTTCGTTTGTTTTGTATCAGCCTTGATCAAACCTCAATGCGCGAGTCTATAATCAACTTGTACTGTGTTCGTATGTTTTTTACTCGGCTCTTATTTTACAAATGGTTTTCCCTGTGGTCTGCAATGCTCTACAGTTTTCACTGAGGTTTATGTGGTTTTGCATTGCTTATAGTGGTAACAATTTTCTTGAGATTTGCAAACTGTATTGTCAAAACAGAGTTATTCTGTAACACGATTTGCGTTGCTCTATAAGTCTTCCGGTACTTTGCAACTATACAGTTACGACTGTTTTCTGTGTGATTTGGCATTGCCTAGGATTATGAACCAGTTAACATGTGAAGGTAAGGGTCATGTTGGCAGGTGAAGGCAAGGGTAATTGTTGGCAGGTGAAGGCAAGGGTTTATTTCAGTATGTTGGCAAGGTGAAGGCAAGGGTATTGTTGACAAGTGAAAGCATGGGTTACTGTTGTGCCGAGAAGACAAGATAAGTGTTGATATGTGTAAAGAGTGGATGATTGTTGCTGTGCTGGATGTGTGAAGATAAGGGTGAGTGTTGCTGTGTAAAAACGAGGGGGTGATTGTTGCTGCTGCTGATGTGTAAAGATAAAGGTGATTGTTGATGTGTAAAAACGAGGGTGATTGTTGCGGTGCGGATGTGTTGTTAAAGATAAAGGTGAATTGTTGTTGTGTAAAGTCGAGGTGATTGTTGCTGTGCTGTTGTGTAAAGTTAACGGGATTGGTTGATGATGTAAGGACAAGGGTATTTTTTTTGTTGATGGTGTAAGGACAAGGGTGTTTCTTATTGTGATGTGTAAAGGACAAGGGTGATTGTTGATGTGTAAGGACGACGCGGTGATTTTGTATGTGGTGATGTTGTAAGACCAAGGGAAGGTGATTGTTGATGTAGTTGATGTGTAAAGAACAAATCTGATGTTAATGTATTAAAAACAAAGGTAATGTTTGATGTGTAAAAAATGTGTTTTAAGTAATACGAGTTATGTGAACAATCTCTGAATTGAGTGACAGTGGTCATTGTCACGACCATTACTTCAGTTTGGCCAACTTCACTGACTGTAATATGTGTAGTATGGTTCATGAGAACAATTTGTAATGTGGTTGACCAGTGGTCAGTGCCATTGATGGTGGTGATTTTGGCCCACATTTGCTGATTGACCTTTTATTAGCTTTGAGTCCGGTTCGATTCCTACGGAGGCGAATGGATTGTACAGTCCTGGATTGAATTTACCCAGAGTGAAGGTTGGGGGCTCAGCGGGAAGGACTGGAAACCACGCAGTCGAGATTCATCAACTTAATGCGAGTGTTGCTGCAGTTTCATGATTACACAGCAGAGTTGTCTGTAGTTAACAGCCGGGTAACCCAGGGCGGTTTGCTTGGGAGCAATTCAGACAGTCAAATCGGGGATGATATGTAAATTAGATTAAACTCCAGAATGATTGGTGTTTAGCTAATTTACATACTAATCCCCGCTATGATTGTCTAATTCGCTTCCCATAACTACAAGTTCTGTCTGTTTGAAGGAAACGCAGAGTACAGCCCTGTCACGTAGTCGGCAGACCGAGTGGTAACTCCACAGTATATCATCCTCATCGTTATCCTTCGCCTCATTCATCAAATTGCCAACAAAAAGGTCTTCAGTTCTGTTGTCCAGTACATGCCCTGGTCTCGTGGTCACTATACGACACGTGAAAATTCCGACCACACAAACACCGCCTCAAATTGTGGTGGACAGTGGTTTACCGTCATGGACCAGTTGTCATTTTAACCTTTTTCAAATTTTGACTGCTATTTACTGGCGTTGGAATTCATGTAAACTATTTTTGTTGTGTATAGACAGTGGTTAGTGTCACTGACCAGCGGAGGGGAGGGGGAGGGGAGGAGGGGTGGAGGGGGGGAGGGGAGGAGGAGGGTGGGGAGAGGAAGGAGGGGGGAGGGGGGGGGGGAGAGGGGGGAGAGAGGAGTAAGGCACATTTAATCAGTTTTTTTTTTCATAAGGCATCAAGGTTTTACGACCAAAGTACATGGAATTAGTGCAGAGGAGAGAGAGAGGAGAGAGAGGAGAGAGAGAGAGGGGGAGAGGAGTGAGAGGAGAGACAGAGAGAGACAGGAAACTGGAGAGCTAGAGAGTGCGTTACACTCGCATACACACACGAACACACCCGCACGCACGAACGCACGCAGCACGCACGCACGCAGCACGCACACACAACACACACACACACACACAAACATGCACAGAAGAGAGAGAGAGAGAGTGAGTGACGAGATGGAGAGAGAGGAGAGTGAGAGAGAAGTGAAGGGGACGTAGGGAAGCAGTGGACATGATAAATGGGAGGTAGAATCAAAGAGACAAGACAATCAATTTTTGATGAGATAAAATGGAAAAAGTGACAAGCATAGTATATATGACATTCTTCGTTTGGGATGAATATACACAGAAGGTTACGAGAGACGAGAGGAGAGAGGAGGGAGAGAGAGGAGAGAGAGAGAGAGGAGAAGAGAGAGGAGAGATGAGGAGAGAGAGAGAGGTGAGAGAGAGGAGGGGGGGGCCGGCGATCATCAGATATTGGTTAAGATTTTGTAAAGCTCTTTGGGAGTAGGGGGGGTCTAGGGGGGTTCTATTGGTGTTGGTGGTGAATTCGGTGGGGGGCTATGTTTTTGGTGTATGGTTATTTTTGGTGGGGTTTTTTTTGTGGTTGGTGTGTGTGTGTGTGTGTGTGTGTGGGGGGGGGGGGGGGGGGTGGTGGGGGGTGTGTGTGTGTGTGTGTTGGTTGGTTGTTGGGGGTGGGTGTTGGTTTGAGTTGTGTTTTTGGTGTTGTTTTTGGGGGGTGGGGTAGTTTTGGTGTTTGTGTGTGTGTTGGTTTTTGGGTGTGGTGGTGGGGTTGTTTTTGGTTGTGGGGTAGGGGTGTGGGGGGGCTGGGGTTGGTGGTGTGTGGTGTGTGTGGAAGGGGGGGGGGAGGAGGGGGGTGGGGAGTGGGGGGGGGTTTGGGGGGGTTGAGGTTCTTTTTATTTTTTCAATTTTTTTTTTATTTTTTTATTTCAATTTTTTTTAAAAAAAACTTAAAATTTTTTTTTTATAACTTTTTTTTTTTTTTTTTTTTTTTTTTTAAAATAAAAAAAAAAAAAAAAAACAAAAAAAAAAAAAAAAAAAAAAAAAAATACAAAAAAAAATAAAAAAAAAAAAACAAAAAACACAAAAAAAATTTTTTTATTCAAATATTTTTTTTTTTAAATTTTTTTTTTTTTTTTTTTTTTTTTTTTATTTTAAAAATTTTTTTTTTTTTTTTTTTTAAAAATTTATTAACCAAAAAAAAAAAAACAAAAAAATCAAAAAAAAAAATAATAAAAAAATTTTATAAAAAAAAAACCACAAAAAAATAAAAAAAAAAACCAAAAAAAAAAAAAAAAAAAAAAAAAACAAAAAAAAAAAAAAAAAAAATAAAAAAAAAAAAAAAAAAAAAAAAAAAAAAAAAAAAAAAAAAACAACAAAAAAAATTTTTTTTTTTATTTTTTTATAAAAAAATATATATAAAAATAAAACAAAAAAAAAAACAAAAAAAAAAAAAAAAATAAAATAATATCAAAAATAATACAAAAAAAAAAAAAATAAAACAAAAAAAAAAAAAAAAAATTTTTTTTTTTTTTTTTTTTTTTTTAAAAAAAACCCAAAAAAAAAAAAATAAAAAAAATAAAAATAAAAAAAAACCAAAAAAAAAAAAAAAAACAAAAAAAAAAAAAAAAAAAACAAAAAAAAAAAAAAAAACAACCCAAAAACCAACAAACAAAAAAAAAATAAAACAAAAAAATTTTAAAAAAAAAAAAAAAAAAAAAAAAAAAAAAAAAAAAAACTAAAAAAAAACAATAAAAAAAAAAAAAAAACCAACCCAAAAAAAAAACCCTATATTTTTTTCTTTTTTTTTTAATTTTCCTTTTTTTTTTTTACCCCTTTGTTTTTTGCTTTGGGGTTGGGTCTGTGGGGGGGGGGGGGGGGGTGGGGGAGCGGGGAGGGTTCACAACTGGTTGGTGGGGGGGGGGGGGGGGGGGGGGGGTGGGTATTCTAGGGGGAGAGAGAGAGAGTGAGAGAGCGACTCAGAAATGGAAAGTTGTTTAAAGCACAAAATATAATGATGAAACGGTAGAACAAATGTAGATGGATATGGTTATAAAACTCATATGGCATGCATTGAAAATGATACAATGAAAAAGGTAAAAAAAAAGCAGGAGAGGAGTGAGAGAGAGAGAGAGTGTGAGAGAGAGAGAGAGAGGAGGAGAGAGAGAGAGATGAGGAGAGGAGGAGAGAGGAGAGTGAGAGAGACGAACTCAAGAGAATCATTTAAAATTAAAACTGAATCCACTTATCAGAAATCATGTTAAATAAACAACATGTTGCTTCCTATGTGACATCAACGAAGGAAAAAACCGGACGAGATATATTAAACCACAAATCATATCAAATCAGACATGAAGGGAGAGAGAAAAAAATCACGATAAGGGGATGAGACAATGAGAGATTATACTTGAGCGCTCAGAGAGGGAGAGAGAGGAGGAGATGAGAGGGAGGAGAGGATCGAAGTGCGAGCGACGAGGAAGAAGAGAGGGAGTGAGAGGAGAGAGAGCGTGTTTGTGTGTGTGTGTGTGTGTGTGTGTGTGTGTGTCGTGTTGTGTGTGTGTGTGTGTGTGTGTGTGTGTGTGAGAGAGAGAAGAGAGAGAGAGAGGAGAGAGAGAGAGAGAGAGAGAGAGAGAAAATAACAATGTAGGAAACAGGAAGTTTGTACGCCTTCGCGCGGCGCACCAGAGCATAGTCTAATAAAAGATTGTTTTCCTGGTTGTTGTCGAGTGGTTTCTGGCCTAATAAACTACTCGCCCCACCCTCACTTTAGTTAAAGAAAAGTGTTTAACTAATACAGGGTGGCCATTCCAGGCAGAGAAAGGCATCTCATGACTGATTTGCGGAAACAACATTTTATATAAACAAACAAAAAATGACGTTTTATTACCATGTGGGCCCAATATATGAAAAAAAAGGCCAATATTAGTAGGTGGTACATGCTGTATGGGTATCGCATAACCTTTTCAGTGTTTTACAGAGTGTAAGAGGTATGTATTTCATTCCAGTATTATTACATTGCTTTTATACAAGATAAAAAGCGATTACGGCTACTTTATATGGGAGATCCATAGGTTCACAAAGAATAAAAGTTCCGTATGATTTCAAAACAGAAATGTGACATTTTATGGTTACAACTCGTTACTTGTACTTAGAGAGACAATGCACATGACTGATTGCCGAAGTCGATGAGCGTTTTCTAAAATGCAATTTCTCGGTACAGCATTCCAAAACATCATTTTTCTTGTTTTAGGCGTGTGTCCGTGTGCATGCACAAGATCATTATGAACAATCGTTCAGGGAAAAAAGGTCTGTACGACTTTCATTTTGTTATCTGGTTTATTCCTTTCGTTGACATTTCTGCATTGCAAGACGTAGAACAATAATCATCCCCCACCAATGAATCGTGGCACCATTGTCCGCGGCGTAAGGCCATTTGTGAACCTGAATCTTTCCGCAATTATTGCACATTCTGGGCAGTTTTCGGGAATTGTATCAGTAAAGATAAGGTCTTTTAAACTTTCTGAAAAGCTATCCCAATCAACAGCTGTTTTAGCCACTCGGCGGTAGTGCATTATGTCGAAAAGGACATGAGGAGCTCACTAAATCATTCACTTGTTTGCCACCAAGGAAATGTTATCTTTCTGTCTCATCAACAATAAAGTGGTGCAAAAAGCAAAAATCAACAACAACATCAACTACTGAGATCTCTTGGACTGTTGCTCTTGGGTTGTACTGGTCTCACATCATGTATTCCAAACGACCCACAGGAAAAAAGAACAAAGAACTTTCATCAACCGGATCATTGGATTGAGGTTTCCCCAGGAAACGGTTAATGACTTCTTCTAAACTGTCATGCTGTTCCAACTGTACCACAATTTCACTAAAGATTTGCGCCTACATTTTAGACTGAAAATGTACTCCTGTGATTGTCAGCAGCAGAAAGCTGCTCCTTGGTCATGCCACAACTGTAACAACTGATGAGTATTTTCATTTTGCACATGATTGAAAGGTCTTCGATGCGAATCAAACCAACATAGTGCATTTCGCTTATGTGTCCTATCAACAGTGTGGCACATCTTGGTACGAATTGTGCGTTGGTGATGGATCTTGACTACACTATCTAAAGAATCAGACAGTACAGTCACAGCTACTGCGAAATTAAATGGGACAGCAATTAGTTGTTGTCGCATGCCCCATTGTCCCCTTTCTCCAATTCTATCCAATTACTCATCCCAAGATGAGTTATGGACACGTTGCCTTAATATCTAGTTAAACATCTGGGCCATTAAAACAGGGTTTCTCGTTAGAAAACTTAACAATTGCTTTCTCACATCATCTGTGTATACCTGCTTATGAGTATGAATTTGTAGTTGTTGCCGCGATTGCGTTGAAACTGGCAATTGCCATCCTTTGGAGTTTATATCTGTACTCCATAAGTGTTCGCAAGTGACTGTAATCCAGGGATAATCTAATGTCGGGAGCGGACTCTGTTCTTGGATCAGTTGTGAGAATATATTCTCAAGATGATTGATGGCGTCTTTTCGCTTTTTCTGCAACAGCTGTTGTTGGATGTAATGTCCCTCCACATTCACCAACACGTTCCTTTCCTTACATTGACTAAATATCCGATCACCATTTGTTTTAATGATTTTGCTTTTTAAGAATGGTGCCTTAAGAGACTTTCCACGTTTTAATCTGCTATCCTTTTTTTCTGGGTTTTATTAAAAACATATTCTCCAACAAAGTATTGCTGCAGGGTATTTCTTTGCGGGCAATTCGTTGCTTTTTTTTCTGCCGATATGACTTAGAATTTTCACTAAGCACTGGATCTTTTATCTGGTGAAAATGACACTCTCTTGGTGTCATCTTTATTGAGGTATGAAATGAAGTGTTTTATTCATTTGAAACTGAAACTATGTCATCGTCAAAATTTGTTTCTGTGTTTTCTTCAAGCAAAGACAATAACTGGAAAGTGGGTCTTTGATTCCAAGACTGGTGCGAAGTTCACTTTACCCTGACTTTGCGGATGTCCTCAGAGCTTCTTATAATCCTTGATTCCTTTGTTGTTACATTGTGTTTGAAAAACAGCACTTGAACTGGGTTCGCCGCCATTGTCACTCTGAATGATATTTGGTTAACCCCATTCATCATAAATTTTAAAGACTATTTCAGAACTGATTCGGCACTGCCCCCTTTATCTTTTGAAGTTCTCACCAAAGGTATCGACTAAAAACGTCGGTAAGGGATATCACATAGCGATTGCCCGAGGGTGATCGTGTTTAGAGCTTACTAAGTCGATTTGGTGCCTTTGTAAATATTGGGCTGCAGAGATTGTTTCATTTTGCGTTTGTTTCTAAAACGTTGTGTCTAGTGTGCTGACGAAATCTCCATGGAGTGGCGTTTGTTGAATTATGCGTTTCTCGATTCTCGTAATTATCGCTTTTCCATGCGATAGTATAATTTCCTGGGCGCCTTCTCATGAAACGCATGAAATGTGTCTTGTATAGATCTTGAAATTTCTCCTCAGAAAGAAAGAGAAATATCTGAGGTACTTCGGTAACAGCTCGTTATCTGATCTCTTTGTAGAAAGGGATCGTGCGCATTTGCCCTCTCAGTCCGTTATTTGGAGATATGATTATACATACGTTTTTGTCCGGTTGTTCTTTCCGTCACTGGAATTGGTGATGTCTCGCATGCATGACTTCAAGTAGTGGTGTTAAGAATTCTGTAGTAGATTCTGGCGCCCGGGCCGCTTACTTTCTGCCTCACCTTTACCTTTTCTGGTGCACAGTCCCAACCACCAGTTATCAGCAAGCACAATGATGGCCACGGCCAAGATAACATTTTGACCATCATTGTATCAAGAAGAAGGTATGCCTAATAATTCGGGGAAATATTCTGTCTGAAACAATTTTTACAAGGTAGTATATATCAGAGACTGCAGAGCTGTAGATATAAAGAGATGCGACTCCTCTTTTCACGACGCGCTGTGCGATAGTGACCCGCAACTCTGTCGACCCGTTCAAACGACGAGCCGTAGCCCTGGTGACGGCAGCACTGCTTATCCGGACATGCGTGCCTCGGACGGACACAAACCTATAACAAAAAAATCCCATGTTCTCTCTACGTCTAGGTAATGCAGCTGCCATAACTATTTAGAAAGGGTCCTGGCCACTGGAAGGGTAAGATTACATGCACTAGGGATGACCTGTGTGAGCCGCGTAGTCAGAGTACAGGACATGTCTGGCACTGGAAAGGCCACGTGTGGAATTTCCTGCCTCACAATATATCGGGCAGAAGGAGAATGATATAGAACATTGCTTGTTAGGTTTATATTAGGAGACCGACATTCGCACGCACGCAAATACTCACCACACAAATACATGCATGCGAAAACTTCGCTCGTCATACTTCGCACACAGGGTGCGTCCAATAACAGTTTTAGATCTGGATTCAGTAAAGTAGTTCAGAAAATTGAGTGGGGTAAGGTGTACAGGTTTATCGAAAAGAATCTAGCTTGATCTATTTGATCTGTGTATTTAATAGGTCTATACATCTTATTCACCTGAGCCAAACCAGTGAAAAGTGTGTACTGTGTGCAATGATTTAAATTTCCTAATAAAAAAAATAAAAATAAAAAGAATTCACTTGCAATTACACATATTGAATACGCAGAGCTTTCTCTGCATTGTTCAATGTAGAGCGAAGTGGTATGCCCTTTTCTTCCTCATCTGCTGTTTGTCATACGATCCAAACAAAACGTTAACAGATTGGGTTCTCCTATGTTTTGACTTATGTTGTTTCTGTTAACAGTAGCGTTGCTATTTTACCAAATATATTTTATTCTATGCTCTCGTTTACAAAAGGGTTGCGCTTTGCCCTTTCGTTGATATATTAACAATTGTAGTTGGAGGTGTATATTAGGAGACAGTGGACATCGCACGCACGCACATTACTCACGCCACACAAATTACATGCATGACGTACTTCGCTCGTACATACTCGCACACACGGGTGCGTCCAATAAGCGGCGTTTGGTAATTTGATACATACGCGCATATAACCAATAAGCGCGCGTTGTCAGTGTACGATAGGGTTGCCATATTTTGTCCAAGGTAGTTAGTAAATGAATGTCTGTTAAGTTGCACATTTCCTTCAGTTAGAAATGTTATTCCAAAATCTTTCTCCACACCATTCGGCAATAATTACACGGACTGTACGTTGAACGCTCTTTGCAAATTAGTTTACAATACGTAAAAAGTATGAGCAGGGAAATCTCTCTCTTCTCTCTCTCTCTCTCTCTCTCTCTCTCTCTCCTCTCGATCTCTCCCTCTCTGTGTGTGTGTGTGTGACACACACACCACACACACCCACACAACACACCCAACCACAACACAACACACACACAACACACACACAAGTTTACTGCATAATATTAGCAGTCAAAACAGTGAATGAGCTAAAAATGTCCCACATGAGCAATGACACCGACACTAGTGAGCATCATCTGTTTGTTTCCAGGGACTCGTTCTATACTAATTAGCGTAAAACAGTAAAAGTTTTTGCAAAAAGACCACTGGATAGGAACACTGACATGTACAGCAGCGTCTGGATTGTTCACATGGACTCGCTCTACCCTAAACTAGCCGTGAAACAGGTCAAAATGACACTGGTCAATGACACTGACATTAGTCAGCAACGTCATAAATTTGTTCACATGAACTCGTTCTACACTAACTAGCTGTCAAAACAGTGAATTTGGGCACCGTGGGGCAGTCATGGTAGTAAATATCAGTGAAATCGTTGACTTCATAGTAGAAGCCTGCCAATTGGATGTTGCGGTAACTCTAGACCCTTTCTGAATTGATATTAGAGAGGGAAACACAATGGGCGTGACCTCTGGGAGGGCGTGGTCATTCTTTTAATTAGGTCAGTGTGTCATGTTCTTTCATTTTCGGTTTTCGCACAAAAACAATGTATTCTTGCATCAAATCCTGCTTCTGAATAACCCTGAGTTATGTATTTTGTGAGACTATGAAGTCAAGTATATATTATAGCTAACTTGTAAGACGCTATATAAGTAGGTCATTTAAAAGTAGGTAGAAGTCCTTAAAATATTATGATTTCCATTTTTACAGGGGGTTTTTTTTTGCTCCACGTAGTTTGCAAAGTTAATACTAACAGTGATTACTTTATCTTTACATGTTTTGGTCTTAGATTTGACAATCCAGCCGCTTCTAGAAGGAATAAAGATGGGGTTTCACGTACTTGATTGTCTCTATACTTATTGCCTAAGTGACAGGGACTGTTGAGTTGCTTTTTAGATGGCAAGATTTGACTATTTAGGATCATTCGCTATCAATATACTACGTGGTTGTTTAATATATTCATATATCTCTAAAGCACCATATATTCCGATGAACATTAAAGGGAAATACAGTCTGTGAATGTCAGTGCAGCAAATGACATAAATCAGATTTCAGAAACACACACAATTTTTCTTTAAAGACAATAGTTTGCTTTGCCTCACGTCACATTCAACTCAGCTCACTTGTCCTGTAGCAGTCTCCCACATGCGCAGAGGGCGGTACATTGCAGGATTGGCCTTCACACAGTTGCAAGTCCTTTGCGCCTTGCTGGCATCACAGTGAACCAGTCAAGGACATGAATCCTGTGCCTGCTGAGAGGTGCCACACGTGGCTGGCCACATTTGTCCTATTTTTTCCTAACCCAGTCTGCGGAGATGTCGGAGCACAGGTTGTTTTGCTGACCTGACCCAGACGTGGTCCAGCTTGGTAGATAGCACCGGAGAAGATGTTGTCTAAGGTGCTGAAGTTGAGGAATGTTCTCAAGAAGCCTTCCTTGCTGGGCAAAACAGTTTTTCCTAGCTGGTCAACTTTATGGAGTGCAACTCGTTCGTTCGTACATGAGTACAACAAACCTCTCGAAGGATTCCACAAAGCATCTGAGTCTCAGTGAAAATGATCTGTCCATGAGGTAGGAAGGAGTCTGTCCACTTCAGGAAAGGATAGTCCATGTATTCCTTTTGTTATCTTGCCCCTGCTGCTGAAAAAAGACACTGGTCAAACTCCAGTAAAGGCATGAATGATGGAAGGGCCTTTTATTTTCTTGGGTCCAAGCTGTCTGGCTATTTGATGAGAAGTATATAGACGAAGTAGGAAGGTTATGCCAAAGACAGGGGCTGTTTTGGGGTTAATCTTGGGAAGTTTTTTTCACATATAAGCAGAACTTAGCAAGTGCAATAGCAATGGCTGTTGATCTATTTGTGTTTTTTTCTCATTCTTGGGCCTGGTTTGCTGGTACACGTCTGTAGAAGGCAGGACAGGCTTTTGATGTTGATAATGAAAATCCATTGCCACATGTCTGTGACAGCATGTTTTCTGAGTAGCTCTTGATCGTTCAGTTGCTGAGCTTGTGCACGAACTTTATCCCCAGGGTCAAAAGTAGAGCTCGAGAAGCCTGCTGCACCGGGGAGATCCATTGCTGAGAAAAAGCATGTTGGTCTGTGCCATCTCTTCTGTCTTACAGCTAGATTCATCATGGCAAGTTTCCGTGTTTTCCCACGACGGGTGTTTACTCACTTGCTAGCTGTCTTTTATGTTTTAAAACATTAGCAATTTTTGCACGACCGGATTGTGCCAAGAAGCTTTGTGCTTCCTCAAGAGTTCCTCGCGACGAAACAAGTTCCTCCATCCAATTTCGACAATGGAATAGAAAGTGGGGACTCACCTAACTCCTGAAAAGCTGTCAAATTGTAAGCAACGTGGGTATACCCTGCTCCATCTCTTTCGCTTCTTTTCTGGGCTTATCAATGGTGTTCGCTTGATGGGTTCTGGCACAGAGCACACCAGATTCCAGTTCAACTGTCAAGTCATAAATTCTTCAGAGTGGGAAATGTTACACTGGGGTCGTCTATCCTCTTAATATTCACGAGACATCCCACTTTCTGACTGCCACAGATACGGAACTGCACCATAGACAAAAAAGCAAAACCTGAGTATAGATCGTCAATGGATGGACCTAAGTTGCAATGGCTCAGGTTTGATTCGCTATAACGACAAACCAAACTTAGCAAGTTCAAGACTGATTTTTAGGTTTAGTTTTTATTATTTTAGATTTGTTATCAATACAATTTAAAAATTATGTTGATGCGAGCTTATAATTGATATTGTTCTTGTAATAAGGACTGTGGCATTTGTAGTTCAAACAGACACGGAAGTAATGTTAAAAAATACAAGAATCGCTTTGGATTTGTGGCTGAATGCAGTCTTTATCTTTAGAAGAACACTCTTGAATATTTTAATTATTTAAAAAAACCGATTTGTTATCATTAAAACTTACACCGGATATAAACGGGATAAAATACTTGTATATAAACTCCCCAGCTGTGATAAGGTTGTTTAGGTCACAGTCACATAGCTTTGCATTATGCAAGAAGCGGTTCAAATGCGCTGAACTTGATTTTACTGAAAAAGACGTTCAAATCCAGTACACCAAGAATGAAAAACCAAGCAATTGGGGATTTATGGGTGGGAAAAAAAAAACACCAAAAAAAAACCCCTCTAAGCACAGCCGTTCCCACGCGTGTGGCAGACCGGTTGTTACATTTTTTTGCACCATCTAGGAATATTTTGCAACCACATCAGCTTATAATGTATTTTTCCCTGATTACAAGTAAGTAACATAGGACTTTATGTTTCATTTTATTTTGATATTCACCTGTTCAACCGTTCTCTTTAACGGAAGACTTAACAGAAAAACACCAAGTGTAAACGTGTTGCTTTTCACGTGGGTAACTCCGTGGATATACACAGCTGGCAGCGATGACAGATCTGGCGCAGGCCGCGAGTTGGTCCCCGACCTTAGCTGTGGAATCTTTGGGCTGGTGCTATGGTGTTCTAATTGTCTCAAAAAATCATTATTGAAAACTTTGATTGATCACTGCTCTAACTCAGGGGGACTTGTGATCGTGTTTCCCTCTCCAGACATAATCAGCATGGTTCGTAGTATCATTTGTTGCAAGAGGAAATATTTCTACTAAAAAAAACGCAAGATCTTAAATCTTAACTCCTCCAACTTTATACTAAGAAAGGGGAAATAATTTCACACGGGATCATTTCCCAAGATAGTGCCAACGGAAGTACTTAACTTCTGAAACGTTATAGTACTATACCTTCTGAAATCACTACTATAATTTTCATAAGTTAAGTAGTATTATACTATTTATGAAAATTATAGAAGTGTTTTTCAGAAGGATAGTAGTACTAGTAACGATTTCAGAAGAAGTTTTGACACACGTGCACTGGGAAGCTTGAGGGCGTGGCCGTATTTTTCCTTGCAAACGGCCAAAAGTCATTCGAACCGTGAATATATGCCAAATTGGAGAAGAAAGCGGGAGAAAAGGAAAGTGTGTGAGTGATTGGAGAGGGGGGTGTGTGTGTGTGTGTGTGTGTGTGTGTGTGTGTGTGTGTGTGTGTGTGTGTGACAGAGACAGAGTGAGACAGACAGACAGACAGACAGACAGAAGACAGAGAGGCACACACACACACACACACACACACACACACACACACACACACACACACACACACACACACACACGGGGTGCGGACTAGTCCATACACGCTACACCACATCCGCTGATCAATAAGGTCACAGCTAGATGTCTAACTGTCGACATGAATGAGACATGGTTCGGCAAGACGGGGCCATGGACAGCACAGAGAGAGAGAGAGGAGAGAGAGAGAGAGAGAGAGAGAGAGAGAGAGAGAGAGAGGAGAGAGAGAGAGAGAGAGAGAGAGAGAGAGAGAGAGAGAGAGAGATGGAGGAATAAAAAGGAAAGCAACTTTGGGAAAGAACGAACTTGAGACTGAAAGAATGGGCGGACGAGCGAACGAGCGAGCGAGCGAGAGAGAGAGAGAGAGACAGAGAGAGAGAGAGAGAGAGAGAGAGAGAGAGAGAGAGAGAGAGAGAGAGAGAGAGAGACAGAGACAGAGACAGAGACAGAAGCAGAGACAGACAGAAAGAGAGAGAGACAGAGAGACAGACAGAGGCACAGAAAGAGAGACAGTGAGACAGAGAGACAGACAGAGAGACAGCCAGACAGACGGACGGACAGACAGACAGAGACATCGAAAGAGCAACAGACAGACAGAGAGGGAGAGGGAGGGAGGGAGGGAGATAGGAAGAGAGAGAGAGAGAGAGCGAGAGACAACAGAGAGAGCGAGAGAGAGAGAGAGAAAGAGAGAGAGAGAGAGAGACAGACAGACAGACAGACAGGCAGACAGACAGACAGACAGACAGACAGACACACAGAAGACAGACAGAGACAGAGAGACAGGGAGACAGAGATAGACATAGTCACAGAGGAGAGAGAGGGGGGGGGGGGGAGGAGGAGAGTAAAGAAAGAAAGAGAGAGAGAAAGTGAGAGAGAGACAGAAAGAGAGAGAAGAGAGAGAGACAGAGAGAGAGAGAGAGAGAGAGAGAGAGGAGAGAGAGAGAGAGAGAGAGAGAGAGAGAGAGAGAGAGAGAGGAGAGAGAGACAAAGACAGAGACTGAGAAAGAGAATGGTAGTGGTGGCGGTGGCGGTGGTGGAGTAGGGGTGGGAATGAGGTGGAGTGGAAGGGTGGATTTGTTTGGGGGAAGAGAGTAGTCAGGGGCAGAGGGGACACAACTGCACGGAAATACTTCCAGGTCATATTTAAATTATTTCAATGACAGTAGTACCTGCATGTTCCATTCCATGATTCTGCATCTTAACAAGAAAACATAGTCCATCACACTGGTTCAGCGAGAATGTCTCTTTCAAGAAACAATTGCCACACACACACACACACACACACACACCATTCTCACCATCACCACACCACATCCTCGCTCATCCCGTGTCGATCGTCTGTCTGTGGAGGAAGTATCAAACAGCAGGGACAGGAAATGTTTTATATGGTGCTATGTTGGTGTTTTTTTTTTTTTTTAAACATTGAATCAGACAGGAACGTTCCTGAAATGAAAGGGGAAAAATTTTACACACAAAGCACAGTGCTGACGTAACACGCACTACAACACAAAATGAATGTAATAATAATAATAATGATAATAAATAATAGTGATAATAATAATAATAACAATAGTAGTAGTAGTAGTAGTAGTAGTATAGTAGTAGTAGTAGTAGTGTAGTAGTAATAATAATGATGATACTATAATAATAATAATAATAATAAATAATAATAATAATAATAATAATAATAATATGCCATATATAAAGCGCCATCCAAAGGTTCTAGACGCTGACAATCCACACTCTCGTGTACACAACGGGCTGCCTACCTGGGTAGTGCCGACTGAACAGCTGCCTGCCGGCGCTTCATTCAGTCGTTTCCCGTGTCATCCAGTCAATATCGTCCACTCAATATCCTTACT
Source organism: Conus ventricosus (assembly GCA_018398815.1). NCBI lineage: Eukaryota > Metazoa > Mollusca > Gastropoda > Neogastropoda > Conidae > Conus > Conus ventricosus. The sequence goes on along the minus strand of CM031618.1, from coordinate 3,831,480 downwards.
TCCTTTATTCTTTCCATTTCTCAAGCAGAGTGAATGATGTGTGCAACGTGTCATCCATACCAAAGGCCAAACTGGCCTTCACTTCCGAAAATTGGTAATGGGATTTTGCGTGTGTGCAAGATGTTATGCGTGCGTTCACACACGGAACCTGGTTTGTAGTCTCATTCGAAGGACTGTATGGGAAATGGAGTCAGAACCAATGTTACTCCGAAATAAAAAAACCAACCTGAACCGAAACGGACCGGCGGAGATTCGAACCGCAACCCCAGGATCACCAAGATTACGAGTCCGTCGCTCTACCCTTGTTATT
>CM031618.1:3811613-3826613 GCA_018398815.1 Conus ventricosus | reverse complement strand
CCCCCCCCTCCCGAATACCCCTCCCTATCTCTATCCCGCCCTCCATCCCATCCTCTCTCTCTCTCTCTCTCTCTCTCTCTCTCTCCTCTCTCTCTCTCTTCTCTCTATTCTCTCCCTCTCTCTCTCCTCTCCCCTCTCTCTCTCTCTCTCCTGGTCGAAGAATTGACAGATGAATCTGACTGATCAAGGGTCAAAGGACTGAAAGGCCGACTAATCTGATTGATCGAAAGTCAGCAGATTGAAAGATCGATAAATCTGACCGATCACATGTCGGTAAACGGAAAGGCTGATAAGTCTGAATGATAAGATCGAAGCAATCAGAGGTCAATGCATCTGGCTGATCAAAAGTCAAAGGATTGACAGGTCGATGAATATGATCAAAAAAGGGTCGAAGAGTTGAAAAGCTGATAATCGACTGATCAAATATCGAGGGATTGAAATGTCAATGCATTTGACTGATTCAGGGTCAAGGGATTGAAGGTCGGACGAAGTTCATTTGATCAAGGGGTCGACCAATTCAAATCCCTGATGAATTTAACTGATTAGGCCAACGAAGTTCTTTGATAAATGGGTCAAAACAATTTCAAATGCTGATGAACTTAACTGATTAGGCCAACGAAGTTCATTAAATCAATGGGTCGAACAATTCAAATGCTGATGAACTTAACTGATTAGGCCAACGAAATTCATTGATAAAGGGGTCCGAACAATTCAAATGCTGATGAACTTAACTGATTAAGTGTGGAAAAGGCCGTTGAAGTTGATTGAACAGAGGTCAAAGAATTGGAAGGCAGATCCATTTGATTGATCAAAGATCGAAGGACTGAACAGGCGATCAAAATCTTTTTTTGAATCATGAGATCGAAGAATTGACTGAACGATGAAACTAAGTGCTCAAGTGTCGGAAGATTTAAAAAAGTGATCAAAACTGATTGCTCATGACCCTAAGGACAAAAAAGCGATGACTGTGATTCATCAATGATCGACGTGGAAAGGTCCGAAGACAAAACGGGTTTGACGAGGGATCCAGTCTGTTTAAGTCGACTGAATGGGGGGGGGGGGGGGGGTGTGTTCTTATTGGGGGTATGTAATAAAATTTATTAGGGCCGTTGAGTGGATTTTTTATTTCTATCAAGAAATTTCAATGGATCGGCTTTTCAAACTGCGCTTAGTTCCTTAACTGTCTTATCCATGAGGCGGGTCCGTCGGCAGCGCGTGACTTGCTGCGCGCAGGATATATACTGGCCTTCGGATTTGACGACATCTGATTTGTCTGTCTATCTATCTGTGTGATTGTGGAGTCTGTCTGTCTCTATCTGTCTGTCGTCTTCTCTTCTCTCTGTCCCCTGTGTGTGTGTGTGTGGTTGTTGTGAGTGTGTAGGTGTTTTCTGTGTGTGTGTGTGGTGTGTGTGTGTGTATTGTATGTGTGAGTGTCCTGTCCCTGTCTGTCTTCTGTCGTCTGTCTCTCACTCTCTCTCTCTCTCGCTTCTCCTCATCTCCTCTCTCTCTCTCTCTCTCTCTTCTCTCTCTCTCTCTCTTCTCTCTCTCCCCGCCCCGAATCATTTTCTTTAAACCGTTCATGTAAATGATGCCAGCCTTTTTTTCGTCTTCAGACTACAGTCTTTTTGGCATGCTGAGGCCTGGCAACCACCTATAACACAGACTTGCACGTGCACTGGAGCCATGATGGCGTGGCCCCGTCATCTTTTCTCTTGCAAACGGGCAAAACATTCGAACCGTTAATATAGCAAATTAAAAGAAGAACGGGGAGAAAGAAAGTGTGTGTGTGTGTGGTGGTGTGTGTGTGTGTGTGTGAGTGTGTGTTTGTGTGTGTTTGTGTGTGACAGAGACAGAGTGAGACATACAGACAACAGACAGACAGAAGACAGAGACACACACAACACACACACACACACACACACACACACCCACAACACACACACACAACACACACACCACACACACACGAACACAACACAAATACAAGCAGGCAGCAGGCAGACAGACAGACCATTTCTGCGTTCACTGTTTAGTTCCATGTCATCAAGGAGGAGGCACGGGGTGCGGACTATCCATACACGCTACAAACCACATCCGCGAACAATAAGGTGCACAGCTAGATTCTAACTGTCGACATGATATGAACATGTTCAGTAAAACGGGGCCATGGAAGGCACAGAGAGAGAGAGAGTAGAGAGAGAGATAGGAGCGAGAGTGGAAGATGAAGAGAGAGAGAGAGAGAGAGAGAGCGGAACAAAAAGGAAGAGCAAACTTTGGGAAAGAACAACATTGAGACTGAAAGAATGGGCGGAGACGAGCGAACGAGCGAGCGAGCGCGAGAAGAGAGAGAGAGACAGAGAGAGAGAGAGAGAGAGATAGAAGAGAGGAGAGGAGGAGAGAGAGAGAGAGAGAGAGAGAGAGAGAAAGAGAGAAGGACAGACAGAGACAGAAACCGGAGACAGACAGAAAGAGAGAGAGAAGAGACAAGAGACAGACAGAGCACAGAAAGAGAGACAGTGAAACAGAGAGACAGAACCGACAACGGAACGGACCAGACAGACAGAGACATCCGAAAAGAGCCACATGACAAGACAAAGGGAGAGGGAGGAGGTGGGGGAGGAGGATAGGAAGAGAGAGAGAGAGAGAGAGAGAGAGAGAGAGAGAAGAGAGAGAGAGGAGAGAGAGCGAGAGACAAGAGAGGGAGAGAGAGAAGATGAGAGATAGAGAGAGAGAGAGAGAGGAGACCAGACAGACAGACGACAAAAACAGGCGAGACAGACAGACAGACACACAGAAGACAGACAGTGACAGAGAGACAGGGAACAGCGATAGACATAGTCCACAGTAAGAAGAGGTGGGGGGGGTGGGGGAGTGAGAGAGATAAAGAAAGAAGAAGAGAGAAAGTGAGAGAAGAGACAGAAAAGAGAGAGAAGGAGAGAGAGAGAGATGAGAGATAGAGAGAGAGAGAGAGAGAGAGAGAGATAGAGAGAGAGAGAGAGAGAGAAAACAAAGACCTGAGACGAGAAAGAGATGGTAGTGGTGGCCGGTGGCGCTGTGGAGTAAGGAGGGAATGAGGTGAGAGTGGAAGGGTGGAATGTTTGGGGAAGAGAGTTGTCAGGGGCAGAGGGGACACAACTGCAACGAAATACTTCCAGTTAAATTTACATTATTTCAATGACAGTAGTACCCTGCATGTTCCGATTCCATGATTCAGCATCTTAAACAAGAAAACATTCCATCACACTGTTTCATCCGAGAATGTCTCTTTCAAGAAACAATAGCCACACACGCACACAAACACACACACACACACCCACACTCAACACACAACACACAACACACACACAACACACACACACACACACCACACACAACATTACACACACACACACCACCATTCTCACCATCCATCCACGACCACATCCTCGCCTCATCCCTGTCGAACGACTGTCTGTGGAGGAAGTATCAAACAGAAGGGACAGGAAATGTTTATATGGTGTCTATTTGGGGAATTTTTTTTTTATAATCATTGAATCAGACAGGAACGTTTCCTGAAATGGAAAGGGGAAAAAAAATTTAACAACACAAAGCACAGTGCTGGACGTAACACGCACGTACATATACAACCCAAAATGAATGTAAATAATAATAAATATGAAAGTAATAATAGTGATAATAATAATAATAACAATAGTAGTAGTAGAGTAGTAGTAAGTAATAATAATAATAATAATGAAACTATAAAAATAATCATACAAGCCTTATATAAAGCTCCATCCAAAGGTTCTAGACGCCTGACAATCCACCCTCTCGATGTACACAACGGGCTGCTACCTGGGTATGCCGACTGAACACGCCTGCCGTCGCTTTTCATTCAGTCGGTTTCCCGTGTCATCCAGTCAATATCGTCCCCCCCATTTCAATATCCCTTACTTCCTTCATTCTTTCGCATTTCTCAAGCAAGTGATGATGTGTAGTAACGTGTCATCCATACGCAAAGGCCCAAAACAGCCTTCTTCTTCCGAAAATTGGGTAATGGGCTTTTGCGTGTTGCAAGATGTTTTGCTGATTACACACGGAACCTGGGTTTAAAGTCTCATTCGAAAGGATTGTATATGTATGGGAAATGGATTCAGAACCAATTTAACTCCGAAATAAAAAAAAAACAACCTGAACCGAAACGTACCGGCGCGATTCGAACCCGCAACCTCCAGGATCCACCCAGATAACGATCCGTCCGCTCTAACCATTGAGTTATTCCAGCCCTGACAAATTTTGGTAAATTCAGAGGCTACAAACACAGACAATATAATAAAAAATACATTAAATCCCCAGATCCATACTAACTGCAATGTGGGGATTATCAATTTCAAAGTTTTTTTTGCTGGGTGCCGTTCTACAATGTGCTGAAGACACCTCCGAACATACCTGTGTCCGATTCTGTATAACTGGCATTGTTTTTGCGTAAAAACTATATTCTTTAAATCCAACCGTTTCCTAAAACGACAAAATCACTCAGCATCTTCAATTAATGTTACATTTAAATATCCAGAAAGCGACCCATTGCCTTCGAGGCACAAGAAAAAAACGAAAGAAGATTGATGATGAAGAAGGAAGAAGGAGGAGGAAAATGAGAGGATCATGAGGCGATGAGGAGAAACAACAACAACAACCAACAAACCACATCAAAGAAGAAAGAAGGAGAAGAAGAAGCAAGAAAGTAGAAAGAAAGGGAAACAAAAAGAACGAAACAAGAAGAAGAAAAGAAAAAAGAAGAAGAAGAAGAAGAAGAAGAAGAAGAAGAAGAAGAAAAGATGATTTGTCTTTCTACGATAAAAGAAAGCCCACAAACAAACACATCAATAAAATGTATATAAATAAATAAATATACAAACAAATACCAACAGAACACAGATCAATGCGTTATCGCCCCACTACGAACAGGAAGTAGCAGTATGGCGGGAATTCTCCGGCGGGGAACCTCCACGCATGCGTGGAAATCAACTTCCTGTGAACGAACAATTGCCACTGGCTCCTCAAACAGGTCGAACCTGGCTGGGACTGTCTGTAGAGAAACAATGTGACTGGAGGGGGGGGGGGGGGGGGGGTAGAGAGAGAGAGCCAGAGACTGAGACAGACAGACAGACAGACAGACAGAGAGAGACAGAGAGAGAGAGAGAGAGAGAGAGAGAGAGAGAGAGAGAGAGAGAGAGAGAGAGAGAGGGAGACAGACAGACAGACAGAACGAACGCGCGTGCGCGTGCGCGTGCGCGCGCGCGCGCGAGAGAGAGAGAGAGAGAGAGAGAGAGAGAGAGAGAGAGAGAGAGAGAGAGAGAGAGAGAGAGAGAGACAGACAGACAGACAGACAGTGAGAGCGAGGGAGAGAGAGTACAAGGAGAAAGGGAGAGAAAGAGAGAGCGAGAGCGAGAGACAGAGACACAAAGAGAGAGGAGAGGGAAAAGAGAGAGAGAAAGAGAGAGAGAGAGAGAGAGAGAGAGAGAGAGAGAGAGAGAGAGAGAGAGAGAGGAGAGAGAGAGAGCGAGAGAGTAAGAGACCGAGAGAGAGACAGAGACAGAGAGGGAGACAGAGAAACACAGAGAGAAAGAGAGAGAAGAAGAGAGAGAGAGAGAGAGAAGAGAGAGAGAGAGAGAGAGAGAGAGAGAGAGAGAGAGAGAGAGAGGAGAGAGAGAGAGATGGAGGCAGACAACACAAAAAGAGCAGACAGTTTCATTTCCTGTAGTGCCAGACGAGGAGGTGGTGGCGCCAGTGCTCCAGTCACGTGACCCCACGGGGGTGACATGGAGCGCCACCTACAGCATGACAGGCGGCTGGCCCCAGGCCTCTCTCTCTCTCTCTCTCTCTCTCCTCTCTCTCTCTCTCTCTCTCTCTCTCTCACCCAGCTTCCCTTCATCTCCATCGGCTGTGCTCGTGACAGCCAGCCAAACACCAGCTTCCCTGCATCTCCATCGGCTGTGTTCCTGACAGCCAACCAAACACCAGCTTCCCTTCATCTCCATCGGCTGTGTTCCTGACAGCCAACCAAACACCAGCTTCCCTGCATCTCCATCGGCTGTGCTCGTGACAGCCAGCTAAACACCAGCTTCCCTTCATCTCCATCGGCTGTGTTCCCGACAGCCAACCAAACACCAGCTTCCCTGCATCTCCATCGGTTGTGCTGTTGACAGCCAGCTAAACACCAGCTTCCCTTCATCTCCATCGGCTGTGTTCCCGACAGCCAACCAAACACCAGCTTCCCTGCATCTCCATCGGCTGTGCTGTTGACAGCCAGCTAAACACCAGCTTCCCTTCATCTCCATCGGCTGTGCTGACAGCCAGCCAAACACCAGCTTTCCTGCATCTCCAACGGCTGTGCTCGTGAGAGCCAGCTAAACACCAGCTTCCCTTCATCTCCATCGGCTGTGCTCGTGACAGCCAGCCAAGCACCAGCTTTCCTGCATCTCCATCGGCTGTGCTCGTGACAGCCAGCTAAACACCAGCTTTCCTGCATCTCCATCGGCTGTGCTCGTGACAGCCAGCCAAACACCAGCTTCCCTGCATCTCCATCGGCTGTGCTCGTGACAGCCAGCTAAACACCAGCTTCCCTTCATCTCCATCGGCTGTGTTCCCGACAGCCAGCCAAACACCAGCTTCCCTTCATCTCCATCGGCTGTGTTCCTGACAGCCAGCTAAACACCAGCTTTTGTTCCCACCACAACACGAGTCGGCGTGGTCTGTTCTCTTCTTTGTCTCTTTCTTTCTTTCTTTTTGTTTTTGCCTCTTTCTTTCATTCTTTCCTTCTTTGTCTCTTTCAGTCTGTCTTTTTTCTTTTCTTTCTTTCCTTCTTTCTTTGTCTCTTTCTTTCTTCCTTTCTTTGTCTCAGTTTTTCTTTCTTTCTTTCTTTGTCTCTTTCAGTCTCTCTTTCTTCTTTCTTTCTTTCTTTCTCTCTTTGTTTCTTTCCATTTTTGTCTCTTTCTTTCTTTCTTTCTTTCTCTCTTTCAATCTTTCTCTCTTTTTTTCTTTCTTTCTTTTTTTTTTTTCTTTCTTTCTTGCTTTTGATTTATCGTTCTTACTTTCTTTCCACTTATCTTTCTTTCTCTCTTTCTTTCTTCTTTCTTTCTTTCTTTCTTTCTTTTCTTCGTTTCTTTCAGTCTTTCTTTTCTTTTCTTTGTTTCTTTTTTCGTTCTTAATATCTATCACTCTGTATATCCATATTTCTTTCTTTCTCTCGTTATCTCTTTCTTTCTATCTATCTATCTATCTATCTATCTATCTATCTATCTATCTATCTATCTATCTATCTATCTATCCATCTATCTCTCTCTCTCTCTCTCTCCTCTCTCTCTCTCTCTCTCTCTCTTTCATTCATTCTTTCTCTCTTGTCTCTTTCAGTTGTCTTTCTTTCTTTCTTTCTTCCGTACCTTCTTTCGTTCTTTCTTTACACCTTTCTTTCTTTCTTTCTCTCTTTGTCTCTTTCAGTTGTCTTTCTTTCTTCAAAGTTCCCTTAAATAAAGGTTACCAAGTAAAGCCAAACGTGTTTGCCATAAGAGCGGGGTCTGAATGGAAATGTGAAAATGCATCCACTGAGCTGTAACTTTGATGTTTGCACGGTGTTGCGCAACACGAGGAATAGAAACAACAGCGCAATTAAGTCATAAGACAGAAATTACGTAAGTCACGCGAGAGGCAGCGAGCAAGCATGAGAGAGAGAGGGGGGGGAGGGAGGGGGATGAAGAGAGGAGAGGAGAGAGAGAGAGAGATGAGAGAGAGAGAGAGAGAGAGAGAGAGAGGAGAGGGAGTGAGAGAGAGAGAGAGAGAGTGAAGAAGAAGAAGAAGAGAAGAAGAAGGAGAAGAAAAAGACAGAGATGATGTGAGTGAGAGACACAGAGAGAGACCACGAGAGAGAGAGAGAGAGGAGGAGAGAGAGAGATGAGAGAGAGAGGAGAGAGAGAGAGAGAGAGAGAGAGAGAGAGAGAGAGAGAGAGGAGAGAGAGAGAGTTATTGCTACAATTCGGGTAGTCTATAATCATCAGAGAGTAAAGAATTATCTTCTCTCAGATAAGGCGTTCATCAACTCCATCAAGGAAATCATGTTTTCAGCGTGTGTTTGTCTGTTTGTCTGTGTGCTCACAGGACTACGCAAAAAAAATACTGTTTTGAACTCAACGTCGTTCAAAAACGGATATTGGTCCAGTGACGGATCCGTTCCATTCCAGGGCGGATCCGTGGGTGCAGGTCCAATATCTGCTTTGTTATTTCATATTTTCGACCTTCTTCACGAAGACAAGGTATGTGCGACAAAGAGATCGACTTCTGCTTCGGATGAGCTTCGTTCCATGTAACGTTCGTTCACCAGACACATTCTCAGACGACGTCCTCATTCCAAACGTCTGGCGAAGAGTCGCAGAATAGTCCCCCGAAAGCGCCAAGAATCTTCCAGACATTGTTTATAGAGTTCCCATGCATTTAGATTGGTGGTAATTCGTCATAGTTTCCCAGCTGTCTAGAAAGTTCTGTGCATTTGATTTGCTATATGCTGCGTCATGTTTTTTTCAAACTTTTAGAAATTCGATTTTTTTTTTTTTTTTTTGGTGGGGGGGGGGGGGGGGGGGGGGGTTATTGGATGTGCTACCCTACGTTTCTCAAATTTCGATTTTTGTTAGGTAAAGTATTGTTGCTTACAGCGCAGCCGACCACAAAGGGCCATATCAGGGCTGTCACCGTACCGAAGTCAAAAGTCAATAAAAAAGAAAAACCCTCATTCACACAACCCTTTAAAATAAACCTAAAAAAAAAAAAAAAAAAAAAAACCACCGGAAATTTTGTTAAAATCTTTCTTCTGTAAAATAATTTTGATTCAGTGGATCTATAACACGATCGGGAGACTGATTTATGGATAGTGTTGCAACTGATGGACAAGTCTCCATTTTGAGATCGTTGTGACGGTCAAATGTTCTGATTGAACGAGAGGTTAGAACCAAGATTTGCATTTCAATCGACGTTCTGCATCCACTGCAACAGGTGTCCGCAAAGAACATGAGCTTGATTCGTCCTGCATCCACTGCAACAGTGTCCGCAAAGAACAAGAGCTTGATTCGTCCTCGTAAAAAGTACGACGTAACCGGTGACGTCCACATGTCACTAATTACGTTTGAATGCAACCTTTATCGTTCAAACTAGGGAAGTGCGCTCTTTCGTGCGCCCCGTCTGGTTGCTTATGATTTGTACGACCCTTTATATATCTTCCTATCTCTCTCACTCTCTCTCTCTCTCTCTCTCTCTCTCTCTCTCTCTCTCGATATATATATTATATATATATATATCATATATATATAATATATATATATATAATATATATATATAATATATATATGGATATAATTATATTATAAACGGTCAAATGTTCTTTCTTTCTTTCTGCGTACGCAGGCTGATACTAAAGCGGACACTGCCTGTATAGACAGGCAGTAGAGTTTATGTGTATGACCGTTTTTCTTATCCCGCCATTAAGGCAGCCATACTCATCTTCGGGGAAGGTGCATGCTATGTGTAACGTGTCATCCATACCAACGGCCAAACTGGCCTTCTCTTCGAAAGGTGGTGATGGGATTTTACGTGTGTGCAAAATGTTATGCGTGCGTTCACACACGGAACCTCGGTTTATAGTCTCATTCGAAGGACTGTATGGGAAATGGAGTCAGAACCAATGTTAACTCCGAGGGAAAAATCCCCCTGTACCGATATTTGAACTCACAACCCAGGATCACGAGTCCGGCGCTCTACCAACTGAGCTATTCCGGCCCCGGTCAAATATTCTGATTCAACGAGAGACTAGAACCAAGAAACGTGATCACGACCAACGTCGTCATGGTGACTGGTGCTGCTTCTGGTACTGTTGATGACAGTGATGACATTGGTCGACACTGGTGCCATCTTAGTTTCTGCTGACTGTCTGCACGTCTGTGTTGGCGCCATGATGTGGCCATGCGACGGAAACAGAATATCTGCTTATAGCTTGTGGTTTCTGACTGCATCGTTTAAAAGATCTCGAATGGGAGAGAGAGAGAGAGAGAGAGAGAGAGAGAGAGAGGAGAAGAGAGAGAGAGAGGACGTGTAGGAATGGTTTGAGGGTGGAGGTTGGGGATGGGTTGTGACGAGGGTTGGGTTGGGGTTGTCCGCTACCTCATTATTCCCCTTGAAACAGTCTATCGTTGTTCCTCCATCCGAATCTAGACCGGTTGATTAACCTTCGACTCTACTTTATACCTGTTTGCATAGCATCTTTCGTCTTCTCTATTTTTTTTTTTCATTTACTTTCATAATACTCATCCTTAGTAATCCTCTGCATGCATTATCATTTCATATCATTAAACAAATTCAATTCTACCGTTATAAAACAAATTCATCCATTGGGTTTTGTTGTCCTTTAACTTAATGCTCACTTTTTGTTTGTTTCTCGTAATGAAATGATTTATTCATTCATTGATTTACATGCCTTAGCTCCTATTTTGCTATCAGCTTTACGCATGCCATTACAATGCTTCCATCCTCTTCCGTTTTTTTTCTCTCTTTATTTTCCCATTTGTTGTTTACTCTCTCTCTCTCTCTCTCTCTCCTCTCTCTCTCTCTCTCTCTCTCTCTCTCTCTCTCTCTCTCTCTCTCTCTCTCGCTTTCTCTCTCTCTCTCCCCCTCTCTCTCTCTCTCTCTCTCTCTCTCTCTCTCTCTCTCTCTCTCTCTCTAATATATTCATGTATGTACTGACTTGTTCAACACACAACTAAAGGGACTGTTATTGGTCCGCTGGGCATAATATAAAAAAAATCAACTGATCTTGTTATTAAATCCCCCTTTTCCCATATTCTTCCCTGCTTCTTTCCAATCGTCCAGGAGAAGGTCACTCTCAATCGCACATCTTTCTACAACAGACTCTTCCATGCAAGCGCAACAAAGATCTTCGTTATCTTTTTCTTTTCTTTTTTTTCTTCTTTTTTTTGTCGCTGTTCCCTTGTCTTGCCTTTAGAAGCGCCCCAGGTCCAAACGCGTTGCATTTTGTATCGCGTTTACTTTCGCTCCGATCAAACACGCGCTGCATTTGGCATTGCGTTTCATTGTGTTCCCTCGTCTTGCTGCTGTCTAGCAACACAGCAATTATTCTTGACACCTGAAGGGCATCATCAACAACGTCCACTTGACTTTTTTTTTTTTTGGTATTCCTCTCCAAGTTCATTCTTCATGCTTCGTTTTCTCTTCCGTCTCTTTTCAACCGAGGCCAGCGCTTCCGACGTCGTCAGAATATCAAGCTGAGCCAGGCTGCTGACCGTTTGTGTTGTGTTGACAGACTGTGATTGTTGACCACCTGTTGTTGACAAGGCATATGTGTTGACCTGAGCGCTCGCTGGGCCAGACGGCTGACCGTTTGTGTTCTGTTGGCAAACTGTGGTTGTTGACAAACTGTGGTTAGTGACCACCCTGTTGTTGACAGACCTCATTTGTTGACTGTCGTTGTTGACAGACGATGATTGTCAGACCTTGAATGTTGACACTCTGTTGTTCAAAGACTTCTCGTTGAGCACAGATAACGACATTCTGATGTTGATAAACTGCGGGTGTTGACAGGCTTTTGTTGACAGGCTGTGGTTGCTGAGCTTGCTGTTGACGGTCCGTTACTAACCCATCGTGAGTGCTGACAGTCTGTTGACATACCATGGTTGTTGGCAGTCTCTCTATGACGAACTGTGGCTGCTGATATTCTCATTTTGACAAAATGTGGTTGTTGACAGTTCGTTGTCGACAGACTAGTGTTGTTGACAGTCTGTTGTTGACAGGCAATAGTTGTTGACAGCCTTATTGACAGATAGTGGCTGTTGAAGGTCAGTTGTTGACAGGCCATAGTTACTGACATTCTGAAGTTGACTGTCATTGTTGATAGACTTTTGTTGACAGACCATAGTTACTGACATTCTGAAGTTGACTGTCATTGTTGATAGACTTTTGTTGACAGGCCATAGTTACTGACATTCTGAAGTTGACTGTCATTGTTGATAGACTTTTGTTGACAGGCCATAGTTACTGACATTCTGAAGTTGACTGTCATTGTTGATAGACTTTTGTTGACAGGCCATAGTTACTGACATTCTGAAGTTGACTGTCATTGTTGATAGACTTTTGTTGACAGACCATAGTTACTGACATTCTGAAGTTGACTGTCATTGTTGATAGACTTTTGTTGACAGGCCATAGTTACTGACATTCTGAAGTTGACTGTCATTGTTGACAGACTTTTGTTGACAGGCCATAGTTACTGACATTCTGAAGTTGACTGTCATTGTTGATAGACTTTTGTTGACAGACCATAGTTACTGACATTCTGAAGTTGACTGTCATTGTTGATAGACTTTTGTTGACAGACCATAGTTACTGACATTCTGAAGTTGACTGTCATTGTTGATAGACTTTTGTTGACAGGCCATAGTTACTGACATTCTGAAGTTGACTGTCATTGTTGATAGACTTTTGTTGACAGGCCATAGTTACTGACATTCTGAAGTTGACTGTCATTGTTGACAGACTTTTGTTGACAGACCATAGTTACTGACATTCTGAAGTTGACTGTCATTGTTGATAGACTTTTGTTGACAGACCATAGTTACTGACATTCTGAAGTTGACTGTCATTGTTGATAGACTTTTGTTGACAGACCATAGTTACTGACATTCTGAAGTTGACTGTCATTGTTGATAGACTTTTGTTGACAGACCATAGTTACTGACATTCTGAAGTTGACTGTCATTGTTGATAGACTTTTGTTGACAGACCATAGTTACTGACATTCTGAAGTTGACTGTCATTGTTGATAGACTTTTGTTGACAGACCATAGTTACTGACATTCTGAAGTTGACTGTCATTGTTGACAGACTTTTGTTGACAGACCATAGTTACTGACATTCTGAAGTTGACTGTCATTGTTGACAGACTTTTGTTGACAGACCATAGTTACTGACATTCTGAAGTTGACTGTCATTGTTGACAGACTTTTGTTGACAGGCCATAGTTACTGACATTCTGAAGTTGACTGTCATTGTTGACAGACTTTTGTTGACATGCCATCGTTCTTGCCAGTGAGTTGTTGACAGACTATGGTTGCTGACACTATGTTGTTGACAGATCATGATTTTTTTACACTCTGTTGACAGACGGTGTTTGCTGACGGTGTGTAGTTGACAGACCATCATTCTTGACAGTTTGTTATTGCATGTTCTCGGTTGTTGACATACTGTTGTTGACAGACCGTGGCTGTTGACTGTTCACTGACCCAGAGTTGTTGACGGACACGTCTGTTAACAGACGATCATTGACGATCTGTTACTGGCAACCCCAGCTTGTTGATAATCCGCTGTAGATAGGCCAAGTTGTTGACAGACCGTTGTCTCCATTCCGTTGCTGAAGCACCACGGCTTGTTGACAGTCTGTCGTTGAATTTTGATGGTTGTCAACAGTCCGTTGTTGACACTGGTTGTTAACTGATTGTTGACTGTTTGTTGTTGTCAAACCATGGTTGTTGGCAGTCTGCTGTTGACAGATTATGACTGTAGGCAAATCATGTTTGTTGAGGGTCTGTTCTTATCACTCCAAACTTGTAACTAAGTAGACTGATGATAAGACCGTGATTGCTGATAAATGTACCATTGATCGAAATTCAATTTCGTTTGGCTCCTTTTCTGAACGAGAAACAGTCATTCCTGTACAAAACTACGTAAAAAAAAGAAAAAAATCTCGGTATAGTACACATGTGTTGGGGGCGGCAAACTGGATGACCATTTTGTAGAAAACGGTCGTCTTCTTGTTTCTAAAGCCGGCGGAAGGGAGAAGCGTCAAGTCAAGTCAAGTCAAGTCAAGTCAAAATTATCTTTATTGAGGGTTAAAGAATAAGCTTTCCAGCTTTTTTTTTTACATCCTGCCCTCATAAACAAGAAAGAAACTAATTCAACATATAACCACAAGCTCGAAAAACATTTATAAAAGCACACAATTTCTATCATGCAAATATAAAATATATAACTCATATGAAATATGAAACAATAATGAAACTACTGTTGGAACTTCAAGTTCAAGCAGAGAGAGAGAGAGAGAGAGAGAGAGAGAGAGAGAGAGAGAGAGAGAGATGGGGATAAGGGGATTGTATTGACGGAAATGACTTCAATTGATGCGCAGAGTTTCTATCAAATGCATTTTAGTGCTTTTTTAAATGTATGTTTTGAGCGACATGATTTTATGGAGGAAGGCAAATTATTCCATGCGGTCCCTCCAGAGTACAGAAAACTTGATTTATAAAGATTACATCGAGGTTTGGGAAGAGACAGTTTATGTGTATGTCTGTAACTATTGAAGACAAAGCTCTCAAAGATTATCTTCGGGGCTGATCCATTCATTACATTGTACATGCACAAGCATTTGTTGAAGTCGAGTCTGTCTTTAAATGGAAGAATATTTAAAGTTTTGCAATCACTCTTTGTCAAGGTATTGGATTTCAACTGAATTAATTTAATGGCCCTTTTATGCAGACGACTTACTCTCTCTCTCTCTCTCTCTCTCTCTCTCTCTCTCTCTCTCTCTCCTCTCTCTCTCTCTCTCTCTCTCTCTCTCTCTCTCTCTGTGTGTGTTTGTGTGTGTGTGTGTGTGTGTGTGTGTGTGTGTGTGTGTGCGTGCGTCTGTGTGTGTGTGTTGTGTGTGTTGTGTGTGTGTGTGTGTGTGTGTGTGTGTGTGTGTGTGTGTGTGTGTGTGTGTGTGTGTGCGAATGAGTGAGTGAGTGAGTGTGTGAGTGAGTGAGTGTGTGAGTGAGTGAGTGAGTGAGTGAGTGAGTGAGTGAGTGTGTGTGTGTGTGTGTGTGTGTGTGTGTGTGTGTGTGTGTGTGTGTGTGTGTGTGTGTGTGTGTGTGTGTGTGTGTGTGTCTGTGTCTGTGTCTGTGTGTCTGTGTGTGTGTGTCTGTGTGAGTGAGGAGTGAG
>CM031618.1:3798291-3809013 GCA_018398815.1 Conus ventricosus | reverse complement strand
TGGTGTGTGTGTGTGTGTGTGTGGTGTGTGTGTGTGTGTGTGTGTGTGTGTGTGTGTGTGTGCGTGTGTGGTGTGTGCGTGCGGTGGTGCGTGCGTGCGTGCGTGCGTGCTAACCCTGGATCTTTCGCCTTGAACACAGTCACCAGTCTCAGTATCCTCGTTCTGTCATGTTGAAGAATGTAGTGGATATTTTTAAAAAAAATACGCCACGGGTCAAAATATGAGGAGTTTTCGTCGTCAAAATAACTATACTAGGGGTCAGTATCTAATGAGGGGAGGGGCTTTATCAGGACTGTGCACCGGCGAGGCTCAGTTGATACCAGCGGGAAGTGTGGCGGTTATCTTCCCCGGTGGCGCTAGGGGCAGAGTTCCGGTGTAGGGGACAAGAGGACCCTGGCTTGCAGCGTGCTATCGTGTGCTGCACGTGCGCAGGTCATCATTGCTGGTCAGGCCATGTCCTTCCGGGTCTGTTTAGAACGTTTGGAATCTCCGCGCAGCCCGTTGTGACTGTCTGTGTTGCATACAGTGTGTGGACAAAATGGCACACGTCATGTACGGCTGAACTAACTTGAGTAGACGGGTTAGTTTTGGGGGGCCATTGTATTGTATTGTATTCTATTCTATTGTATTCTATTGTAATTATTGTACTATGTTGTATTGCAATTCTTGTATTGTGTTTATTGTATTGTGTTGTATTGTATTGGACTGTGCTGTATTGTATTCATTGAATTGTATTGCATGGTGTTGCATGACACTGTATTGAGCTGTATTGCATTGTATTCTGTTCAGGGGCAGATCAGGATAAAGAGGGCTCGGAAAACAGAGACGTGGGGGTGTTCCTAGAGAAGAGGAAGAAGAAGAAGAAGAAGAAGAAGATGATGATGATGATGATGATGATGATGATGATGATGATGATGATGATAATGGTGGTGGTAGTGGAGGGGTGGTGGGGGTGGGGGTGGTGGTGGTCATGATGATGATTATGGTGATGATGAAAACGAAGAAGAAGAAGAAGAAGAAGAAGAAGAAAGAAGAAGAAGAAGAAGAAGAAGAAGAAAAGAAGAAGAAAGAATAAACACGAAAGGTGGTGGATAAAGAAAAAAAAAGAAAAAAAAGAAGAAAATAAATTTTAAAAAAAAGAAGGAAGTCACATCTCCAACCGTCAACAGAAATAATATATAGAAATGAGGATGGCGGAGAGGCAGCAAATTAAAGCAACAAATATCGACTCACGAAGACAGAGACACCTGGAATCAAAAATCAATACAATCGTTAAAATGACATAACGAGAAGGAAAAAAAGCCAGCACAAAACGGGCATAGGGGATGTGTGAGCATGTATTGTATTGTAATGTATTGTATTGTATTGTATCGTATCGTATCGTATCGTATCGTATCTAATCGTATCGTATGTATCGATTCGTATCGTATTTTATCGTATCGTATCGTATCGTATCTTATCGTATCGTATGTATCGTATCGTATGGTATCGCATCGTATCGTATCTTATCGTATCGTATGTATCGTATCGTATCGTATCGTATTGTATTGCATTGTATTGTATTGTACTGTATTATATTGTACTGTACTGTACTGTACTGTATTGTATTGTACTGTATTGTATTGCATTGCATTGCATTGTATTGTACTGTACTGTACTGTACTGTATTGTATTGTACTGTACTGTACTGTACTGTATTGTATTGTATTGTACTGTATTGTACTGTATTGCATTGTATTGTATTGTACTGTACTGTACTGTATTGTAATATACTGTATTGTACTGTATTGCATTGCATTGCATTGCATTGTATTGTACTGTACTGTACTGTACTGTATTGTATCGTGTTGTGTTGTGTTGTGTTTGTGTTGTGTTGTATTGTGTTGTGTTGTATTGTGTTGTGTTGTGTTGTGTTGTGTTGTGTTGTGTTGTGTTGTGTTGTGTTGTATTGCGTTGCAATTGTACTGTACTGTACTGTACTGTATTGTGTTGTATTGTGTTATGTTGTGTTGTGTTGTATTGCATTGTATTGTGTTGTGTTGTATTTTGTTGTGTTGTGTTGTATTGTGTTGTGTTGTGTTGTGTTGTGTTGTGTTGTGTTGTGTTGTGTTGTATTGTATTGCATTGCATTGTATTGTACTGTACTGTATTGTACTGTACTGTATTGTATTGTATTGTATTGTGTTTGTGTTATATTGTATTGCATTGCATTGTATTGTACAGTACTGTACTGTATTGTACTGTATTGTACTGTATTGTATTGTATTGTGTTGTGTTCTGTTGTGTTGTATTGTATTGCATTGCATTGCATTGTATTTGTACTGTACTGTATTGTACTGTATTGTATTGCATTGCATTGTATTGTACTGTACTGTATTGTACTGTACTGTACTGTACTGTATTGTATTGTATTGTGTTGTGTTGTGTTGTATTGTATTGCATTGTACTGTACTGTACTGTATTGTGTTGTGGTTGTGTTGTGTTGTGTTAGTGTTGTGTTGTGTTGTGTTGTGTTGCGTTGTATTGTACTGTGCTGTACTGTACTGTACTGTACTGTACTATACTGTGTTGTGTTGTGTTGTGTTGTGTGTTGTGTTGTGTTGTGTTGTGTTGTGTTGTGTTGTGTGTGTGTTTGCGTTGTACTGTACTGTACTGTACTGTGTTGTGTTGTGTTGTGTTGTGTTGTGTTGTGTTGTGTGTGTGTTGTGTTGTGTTGTGTTGTGTTGCATTGCATTGCATTGCATTGCATTGTACTGTACTGTACTGTACTGTACTGTGTTGTGTTGTGTTGTGTTGTGTTGTGTTGTGTTGTGTTGTGTTGTGTGTGTTGTGTTGTGTTGTGTTGTGTTGTGTTGTGTTGTGTTGTGTGTATTGTATTGTGTTGTATTGTGTTGTGTTGTATTGTATTGTATTGTGTTGTGTTGTGTTGTGTTGTGTTGTATTGTATTGCATTGCATTGTATTGTACTGTACTGTATTGTACTGTATTGCATTGTATTGCATTGCATTGTATGGTATGGTATTGTATTGCATTGTATTGTGCTGTAATTGTACTGGATTGTATTGTACTGTGTTGCATTGTGTTGTGTTGTATTGTGTTGTGTTGTATTGTATTGTGTTGTGTTGTGTTGTGTTGTGTTGTGTCGTGTCGTGTCGTGTCGTGTCGTGTCGTGTCGTGTCGTGTTCCGTGTCGTGTCGTGTCGTGTCGCATCGCATCGCATCGCATCGCATCGCATCGCATCGCATCGCATTGCATTGCATCGCATTGCATTGCATTGTATTGTATTGTTATTGTATTGCATTGCATTGCATTGCAATGTATTGTATTGTATTGCATCCACAGTGCTGGTCATCTTCATGTTTCATTCACCACTGTTACTCTGCCAGGCATGCTCTGAACAGTGATGTTCTACCATGGAGACAGGGACCCGCCTTTTTTCTTTCTTTTTTTTCTTACAGGCAGCCTTCATTAAACAGTAATGTTCCACCGTGGGAACAATGAATGAAAGTAGAAACAAAAACCGCCATAGATCAATAGTGTATCTACCTTGAGGATAGGCAACTTCTTTAGAGAGCCAGCCTTTAATTAAACAGTATCGTTTGTACCATGGGGATGGAAAACAGATTTAGAATACCTCTAATTCACCAATGATGTTAATACCATGAGGATTGGAACCAGCTTCAGAAAAAAAACAACTACTGGAGAGTGATGTTTCTAGCTGGATGACGGGAAACAGTTACAACAGCAACAACAACAACAACAACAACAACAACTACCAACAACAACAACAACAACAACAACAACAAACAGCCATTGAATAGTGATGATCTACCAAGGTAAAAGGCAACAGATCTAAAGAGCCATCCATTGCACAATGAACGAGAAAACCATTCCTTAGACAATGAGCTAGAAAGCCATCCATTAAACAATGAACGAGAGAACCATCCATTATAACAATGAACTAGAAAGTCATTCATTAAACAATGATATTCTTCCATTAGGACAACGTCTAAGGATAGCCAGCCATTGAACAGTTAGGTCATACTATGGGGATAATGGCTTTAGATGGCAGCCATTGAACAGTTACGTCATACTATGGGGATAATGGCTTTAGATGGCAGCCATTGAACAGTTTACGTCCTATTACGGGGATGATGGCTTTAGATGGCCAGCCATTGAACAGTTTATGTCATACTATGGGATAATGGCTTTAGATGGCCATCCATTGAACAGGTTTGTTTTATCATGAGGTGTGTGGCTTTAGATAGCCAGCCATTGAACAGTCATGTTTTATCATGAGGTTGTGGCTTTAGACAGCCATCTATTGAACAGGTTTGTTTTTATCATGAGGTGGTGTGGCTTTAGATAGCCAGCCATTAAACAGTCATGTTTTATCATGAGGTGTGTGGCTTTAGACAGCCACCCATTGAACAGGTTTGTTTTATCATGAGGTGTGTGGCTTTAGACAGCATCCATTGAACAGGTTTTTTTTATCATGGGTGTATGGCTTTAGATAGCCCTCCATTGAACAGGTTTTTTTTATCATGAGGTGTATGGCTTTAGATACCCATCATTGAACAGGTTTGTTTTATCATGAGGTGTATGGCTTTAGATAGCCAGCCGTTGAACAGTCATGTTTCATCAGGGGATAGGCAGTACGTTTAAGAAAGCCATCCATCCAACAGGAATGTGTGTAAGTTTGTTTGTTGTTTTCGTTGGTCTAGGACATGGACCCCCCAAATACTTCCAGTGGCGTCTCGTGCACAGACAGTGGGACGGTTAGTCAGTGCTGAGAAATGCATCGCCTTTTGACATTTGTCCAAGACCTGACGCCTGATTCCACATGGGTGGGGCCCTGGCAGCCAATGAGAGCGTGCTGTAGTGCCAGCCTATAAGTGTGGAATGGTTTTTTTTTCTTTCTTTTTTTTTTTTGGGTCCTTCACTTGCTGCTTGTATAGAACTGTGGGTTTTTTTTGTGTGAAGTGGTTTGTAGCAGCATAGTGTTTAGGTTTTTATCGTGTGTACTGTACTGATAGATTATAAATGCGTTAAATATTTGTATTTAAATGCATTTTGCTACAGTACATTGTGCTATATTTGCATTTAAATACATTTTGCTTTAGTGCATTTGTGCTATATTTGATTTTAAATGCATTTTGCTTTAGTGCATTGTGCTATATTTTGTATTTAAATGCATTTTGCTTTTGTGCATTGTGCTATAATTTGTATAGAGTTTTAATGCACTTTATTCATCCATTGTCGTTTTATGTTGGTTTTTTATTGTTTCATTTTTTATATCATGTTCCATTAAGTTCTATTGCAACGAATCACATTGCAGTATAGGACTGCATTTGAGCTGTGTGCCATTCTATTGTTTTGCAAGCAAAGTACCGCATGTTTCGTGCACATGCTGCAGACCATTATTTTTCATAATGAAATATTTCAGTTTTTAATCAAACAACAACAACAACAGATTTTGATAATTGATGGTGCATTTCCCTCAGTATCCCGTCATTTTGATAATTGATGGTGCATTTCCCTCAGTATCCCGTCATTTAAAAGGAAGGAAATAAATGAAGAAAATACCCCCCCCCCCCCCCCCCTAGTTCCTACAAGATTAAACAGATCAGAGGTGATACATTCATTGTTTTAGTAAACCGAGAACATTTTAATTTCAAAAGAAAAAAAAAACGAAAGGAAAAAAGAAAGACAGGAAGGTGTAAAAAAAAAAAAAAAAAGAGGAAATTAAAAAATAAGAACAGAAAACCAGAAAGCGAAATCGTTTTTGTTTTGAGAGGGGAGAGGGGGGGGGAGGTGAAGTGAGAGAAGGATGGGGCGGGGGGGGGGGGGGGGGTAGGAGGGAAGAGAGGCATGTGAAGGACTGAAAATAAAAAGAGAAAAGAGTAACCCATGTTCTGTACTTAGCTGAGGCTACATAGAAGATACAACATGAGAGGGTGAAGGAAGAGAAAGGGCAAGAAGCAGGAGGAGGAGGAGGAGGAGGAGGAGGAAGGGGGGAGGAGGAAGAAGAAGAAGAAGAAGAAGAAGAAGAAGAAGAAGAAAGAAGAAGAATCAAATTATTCACCGGCAACTCACACACACACACACAACACACACACACACACACACACACACACACACACACACACACACACACACACACACACACACACACACACACGGAGCCAAAGGTCTTGTTCTTACCCAGACCTCCATAGAAAACCAACTGCGTGTTCCGTATTCTACAGACTAAATAATGCCTTCGAACTGGCGTGAAAACAAAGCTTTTCTATTTCTGATACTATCTATCATGACTCTCTCTCCTCTCTCTCTCTCTCTCTCTCTCTCTCTCTCTCTCTCTCTCTCTCTCTCTCTGCTTGCCTGTCTGTCTGTATTTCTCTGTCTGTCTGTCCGTCCGTCTGTCTATCTGTCTGTCTGTCTCTCTGTGTCTCTCTCTGTATCTGTCTGTCTGTCTGCTGTTCTGTTTGTCTGTCTGTCTGTCTGATTCTCTCTCTCTGTCTGTCTCTCTCTCACTCTGTCTGCCCGTCTGTCTTCTCTATCTGTCTCTGTCTCTGTCTCTCCTCCCTCTCTGTCTCTCTCTCTCTCTCTTTCAAGACCCCCCGATTCCCCCCCCTCCCCCCCCCCCCCCCCCCCCCCCCCCCGCCGGAAAGTTGAGGCTCACTTTGTTAATAATCGGCATAAGTTAAAGTCCTCCCCATCCCCCCCCCCCTCTCACTCTCTCTCTCTCTCTCTCTCTCTCCCACCCCTTCCCCCCCCCCGCCCCCCCCCCCCCCCCCCCCCCCGCCCCCCCCCCCCCCCCCCCGCCCCCCCCCCCCCCGCCCCCCCCCCCCCCTAACATCTATTGTCCACTTCGGAGCTCTCAATTCCATCTGTCATCGTGCAGCGACGTGTGAAGGCCAGGGGAGACAACCAAGCCGACAGGGTGGATGACCTCCCTTCTCTGGCCGCCGAGTGCATTTGGCAGGCAGGGGAGGTGAGGCTGACGTTGATGAAGGCCGCGAGTGTTCTCCCTTGGCCTTTAATTGAGTTAGCGCCCCACGAGGGTCAATCTGTTGTCTTGGCAACTGTCTCAGCAACTGGGGGCCTGCTCAAGCTTGTCAGTCCAGGGGAAAAAATCTACCAGAAATCGAGAGTCAAGTCTGAACCTTTTGATGAAGTTAGAAACACACTGACACAGCACACACACAGACACAGACACAGACACAGACACACAGACACAGACACACAGACACAGACACAGACACAGAAGCAGAGACAAAGAGACACAGACACAGATGTGCGCCCGCACGTGCACACACCACACCACACACACACACACACACAACACACACACACACACTCTCTCTCTCTCTCTCTCTCTCTCTCTCCTCTCTCTCTCTCTCTCTGTCTACACCTCACACACACACACACACACACACACACACACACACACACACACACACACACGCATACCTCTCTCTCTCTCTCTCTCTCACACACACACACACACACACACACACACACACACACACTCACACCACACGCACGCACGCACGCACGCACGCACGCACGCACGCACGGCACACACACACACACACACACACACACACACACACACACACACACACACACATACACTTGACAGCAGCAAGTTAGCAGATCAGAACCGCGTTCTGTTTGGGTTACCTTTTCCTTTCAATGTTGCCTACAAGGTCAAATCAGAATCGCTTTTTTTTTTCGGGATCAGGAGTAGACAATCGATGTTTGCTTTACTTCCCATCGGAAGGGAGACCATTTTCGCTGAGGCTGAGTCAATTACAGCACATTCCTTCATTCCAAAATGCAGAGTAGTGAAAACAAATGAAAACATTAGCACGCCACGCATAAGCGCATTGGACTGCATAAAATCAGTCGAGCGTGGAAAACCCGGGAAAAACCGATGTTGTCAGATCTAAGCGAAGAGCGCTGGACTGGTACTGGTAACCTTGGGGTTGCGGGTTCGCATCTCCGCTGGGCCGTTTCGGTACAGGGGGATTTTTCTCTCGGAGTTATCATTGGTTCTGACTCCATTTCCCAAAGAGTCCTTCGAATGAGACTATAAACCGAGGTTCCGTGTGTGAACGCTCGCACAACATCTTGCACACACGTCAAATCCCATCACCAACTTTCGGAAGAGAAGGCCAGTTTGGCCGTTGGTATGGATGACACGTTGCACATAGCATGCACCTTCCCCGAAGTTGGAGTATGGCTGCCTTAATGGCGGGATAAAAAATGGTCATACACACAAAAGTGTCAGAATAATCAGCATGATGATTGTGGACACTTAGAGAAAGAAGACGAAGCGTGTGTGAGACGATCTAGCCTTAGGCGACGATAAAGATACACGGGTACCAGTGGGGTTGAACACCAAAGTGCATAGGCTGGTATCTATGTCAGCCGTAAAGCATCTTCGTCTCATTGTTTACGTTTGACCGCAGCAACGTTTTACTCTGTGGCGATTTCGTTATAACTTCAATTCTTAGTGTTCGAGCGGCTGGCATTCGAGGCAGAGCGCGTGCTCTTAAGACCAAGAGAAAGGTCAGGTATGCGAATGACTTCGTAGCGTGTCTTACCTACGTCTGCGGTGGTAAACGTACGGCAGTAAATAATATGCTTGCTCAACTCTGTACATTTCCCCAGCGGCTCGCCTAAAGAGCGCTCGCCACAGCGCAGACCTCAGCGCTAGGATCGAAAAGGATCTTGGATCCACTCTTTTATTTGGATCCGCTTTACGAATCCGGAGCAGATCCGTCCCACACTTCAGTGGCTATATCCATGGGATACATTCCATCCCACCCCACCAAGTTTGGCCGAAAGAGGTTTCAAAATTTCTGCCACAGCGTTACTGAGTGATCTTGGATCCAGCTTTGATACAGATCTTTGCCACAGATCCACACGAAAAGTTCACGGTCCGCGTCATGGATCTACACGGAAAGTTGATAGTCCGCGTCATAGGAATCTGCCGAAAAGTTCATATTCACGCTACAGATCTGCACGAAAATTTGATACGCCGAGCACGCCACGGATCTGCACGAATATTTGCACGCCACTGATCAACATGAAAATTTGATGATCCGCGCCACGAAAATTTGATCGTTCGGCCACGGATCTGCACGAAAATTTGATCGTCCGCGCCACGGATCTGCACAAGAATTTGATAGTCCGCGCCATGAATTTGCGGCCACAGATCCGCACGAAAATTTAATGGTCCGCATCGGGGATCCTGCACGAAAATCTGATAACTTTCTCCTAGGATCCCATTCCGTCTTTCCGTCAGTTTTTTCCTGAAAATATGTTGAATTAGTTGAGTCAACAGCTTGTTGACTGATATCCAAACAGACAAACACACAGACCAACCTATGAAGGTGAAAAACTTCATCTGTTTCGCGGAGGAAACAAAAGCAAAAACGTTTCGTTGCTACGTCTGTCCAGTGTTTGATGGTCATTGCACAGAGTCCTTTGGGAAAGACGTGGGATTGAAGTCATGCAGACTGACCGATGGTTATGTGCTGGTGGGGCACCTAGCTCGCTTTGCCCAGGGCGCGGTTCTCTGGAACTCTGCAAACTCTCCGAGTCTGCTAGACAGCCAGCACGTGCTACTCTGTAGTGCTGATCGTATCGGCCCGTGCAAGAGGTCTGCGACGTAATGGACCCCCCCCCCCCCTCTCTCTCTCTCTCTCTCTCTCTCTATCTCTCTCTCTCTCCTCTCACCACACCCCACTCCACTCTCTTCCAATTCTCTCTAGTGCTCCCCATTCTCCTCGCTCATCTCGCATCTCGAAGTCTTGTCTACTGGGGTAACCAGACGATCGGTAGACTTTTCTGGCATCACTCTCTACCCCCACCCTCCACCCACTCGGTACCCATCTCTACCATCTTCTCCCCGCCCCCCTTCCTCCTCTTCCACCCTTACTACCCTTCCCCTCTCCACCGCTCCCCTCTTGTCCGCGGCGATTGAACTTTTGTGACCTGTCTGGTCGGTGGTGACTCCTAGAAAAAGTTCAGTTCTCTAACAGGCACATTGGAGTGTGTGTGTGTGTGTGTGTGTGTGTGTGTGTGTGTGTGTGTGTGTGTGTGTGTGTTGTGTGTGTGTGTGTTTAAAGAAACAGTCATAACATTACGCACGATCTGTCTTTTTCCTTTGTTCGTTTGTCTGAACGAAACTGTCAGCAGCACGATCTATCTATCTTTCTCCTTCTTTGTCCATTGGTTTGTGCGAAACAGCCCTAAATGTTACGTCCCTCTCTCTCTCTCTCTCTCTCTCTCTCTCTCTCTCTCTCTCTCTCTCTCTCTCTCTCTCTCTCTCTCTCTCTCTCTCTCTCCAATCCCCGAACTTGACCATGAACACATCCTTAATTTTGTATCCCAGGACCAAAACAGACCATGAGACATAACTCTTTCAGCCCGTAGCCTATTTACTATTACTTCCCCTGGAGGCAAAATAAGACTTCTATCTGCCGTGGGCAGAAGTCTGCGCACTCCCAGGTTCCCCTTTAGTTGTACATTAATTTGTTTTCTGCTGCCTGCCTGTCCTACCATTATGCCATTTGGGTGCTCCAGCTGGAATCCATTTTCGTGAGTGTCCAACTCATTGCAGTCTCGGTGCTTCTTTCCTCAATAGCCAGTCATGACTATTCCTGTATACTCCACCTCTAAGATTAAGAAACCGAACAAATTTTACTG
>CM031618.1:3788291-3795791 GCA_018398815.1 Conus ventricosus | reverse complement strand
TGACCAACAAGACGTGTCGGTCAGCTAGCAAGACTGAAGAGAACTGCAGTGATCTGGCCTTGCTGTGTCTGACCAACAAGACGTGTCGGTCAGCTAGCAAGACTGAAGAGAACTGCAGTGATCTGGCCTTGCTGTCTCTGACCACAAGACGTGTCGGTCAGCTAGCAAGACTGAAGAGAACTGCAGTGATCTGGCCTTGCTGTGTCTGACCAACAAGACGTGTCGGTCAGCTAGCAAGACTGAAGAGAACTGCAGTGATCTGGCCTTGCTGTGTCTGACCAACAAGACGTGTCGGTCAGCTAGCAAGACTGAAGAGAACTGCAGTGATCTGGCCTTGCTGTGTCTGACCAACAAGACGTGTCGGTCAGCTAGCAAGACTGAAGAGAACTGCAGTGATCTGGCCTTGCTGTGTCTGACCAACAAGACGTGTCGGTCAGCTAGCAAGACTGAAGAGAACTGCAGTGATCTGGCCTTGCTGTGTCTGACCAACAAGACGTGTCGGTCAGCTAGCAAGACTGAAGAGAACTGCAGTGATCTGGCCTTGCTGTGTCTGACCAACAAGACGTGTCGGTCAGCTAGCAAGACTGAAGAGAACTGCAGTGATCTGGCCGGGAGTGAAGGGATGAACGGATGAAGGTTTGGGTTGCATCCTTTGACAGGTCTTGAACTGAACTAGTGTAAGGGAGTTTCAGATGACAGCACAGACGGAAGAGATGTGCCGCTGGGATGACTGTACTTCGTCCTGACAGGTCTTGAACAGAACTAACGTAAGGGAGTTTCAGATGACAGCACAGACGGCAGAGATGTGCCGCTGGGATGACTGTACTTCGTCCTGATAGGTCTTGAACAGAACTAACGTAAGGGAGTTTCAGATGACAGCACAGACGGAAGAGATGTGCCGCTGGGATGACTGTACTTCGTCCAGTGCAACACCACAAGGTTTGGATGGAGGTGGAGGCATGGAGGAATCTGATTGGACAACGAAACAAAGACACAAATACTTGTTTGCATAGTTTATGTCTCTCCTTCTGTCTGTCTGTCTGTCTCTCTGAATATATATAATATATATATATATATATATTATATATATATATATATTATATATATATATATATTAAAGAAGAGAGAGAGAGAGAGAGAGAAGAGAGAGAGAGAGAGAGAGAGAGAGAGAGAGAGAGAGATTAGTGTGGTTTAAAATACCCAAAATGATTTTGATAGTGGTCGACCCCTTGGGGAGCAACATTTGTTAAAATAGGTTTTTTAAAATTTGTTTTTTTAAAAAAAAAACCTATTTTAACATATATATATATAGATATATATATATATTATATATATATATATATTTGTATACATTATATATTATATACGCAATACATTTCAGCATTGCATATTTGTTGTTTTGTTTGTTTGCTTGTTTTTGGTTTTAACTTAAATTTCTTCTCTTGCTGTGTCTTTTTTTTCCCCTCTTCCTTGTTGTTGGTGTTGTTGTTGTTGTTCTTCTTCTTCTTCTTCTTTCCTTCTTGTCTTCTTCTTCCCTATATTTGTTTACTTGACGCAGGCTATAGAGCATGATTTTCATGTAATAATATAAAAGTAACAGGTCAGTTCTACAGTCTTCAAGTCAATCAGTTGCGTGGTGTCATTTTCTAAAGCACATTATAAGCTTTCGGCTTATTGCTTTCTTTTTTGTTTGCACTGTGTACGCATTGTATGTAACAGTGATTACGGGTTTGTTCAGACCACATAAGTAGCAGGAAACTTGAAAAATAATAGTAACATCAACAACAAACCACAGACTTCACTGTGGTCCATTCCTCCTCTCTGGCAGCGATTTCTGATCAATGGACACTTTCTGCGAGTCAGCCAGGCAGTGGGCTGCTACGGAGTGGGCGGCTGCTCTCCCTTCCTCCGCTCGGACCTCGCCTGTCTCGTGCAAAGCACGCGCACGCACCGACAGAGCAACAGCGTGGAGAGGCCCTGCCGCCCGTCAGAGGCACGCGCGAGGGAGGGGGCAGGCCAAAGCAGCCGATCGTGAGAACATGGAACAGAGAGTTGTCAAACTCCACACCGCGTAGCCACTGTCGTCGAGCCGCGCCGGAGTTTAAAATTTGAACCGCCGGGTGCGTGTGTGTGTGTGTGTGTGTGTTGTGTAGGTAGTGTAGTGTGTGTGTGATCGACGGACGATTGGGGTAAAAAGACGCGGGACGGCTGTCGTCTGCTTCTTCTTCAGTCTGTGCGTGTGGAGTATCCGTGTTGCATTTCATGGATGAGGACAGAGTGAAATACCAGCCAAAGAAGCTGATTAGTGAGTGAAGCGATGCGCGGAGAGGCACTGACCGTCTGCGATACGGGAAATAGATGGACGGACGTGGAGCTAAGTGAGTAAGTAGACACGAAGTCATGCTGTTTTCTGGCAGCGAGTCCGACCAGCATGTTGGTCGAGTTTGTTGACGAAGTGCTGAAGCTGATAGAAGGCGTAGTGTTATTGCGATTTGCATGCAGGGATGGTGTGAGGGTAAGGGAGGGATGGGAGGGGGGATGGTAAGTTTGGGGGGGGGGGGGGGCTGGGAGTAGGGGGGGGGGGGTAGGAGGTCAGAAGCAGTGGGGTGGAAACAGGCGGATTTGGAGCTGTTGAAGCGTAACTGGCTCGTTGATGGTTGGCTGGTTTGAGCAAGATGAGCGCCTAATGAAAACATGAGGAGTAGTTTTGTCCGGCCAAGTGCCGGCTATTCTTTTTTTTTCTTTCTTCTTACTTTCTGTTTTCTTTTTTCTTTTTTCTTTTTCTTTTTCTTTTCTGTTCTTGTTTCTTTTTTGTGTGGCTTTTTGGCACTTGGCTCCTGTTTCCTCTGTGATGCCTGGATAGACTGTCTTCATGCTCTGTGAGTCTGCGTTGATGAGTCCTTCTTGTTCTGCTGCTGCTACTGCTGCTGCTTCTGCTGCTCCTCCTCCTCCTCCTCCTCTTTCCTCCTCCTCCTCCTCCTCTTTTCGTTCTTCTTGTTCTCCTCCTCCTCCTCCTCCTCCTCCTCCTCCTTCTTCTTCTTCTTCTCTTCTTCTTCATTTTCCAAATGTTCAGAGGGGTATTTTCGCATCTTCCAAATTTCTTTAAAATCAGTGGAGGGGAGGAGGGGAACGCACCTTAATATGCCGTCCAGTTTTTTTTCTCTGCAAATATTGAGAGGGGGGTGGGGGTGGGGGTGGAGGGGGCGGTAGAAGGTAGTTTGCCTACTTCCCCAACCAATAATTTCATGGGGAGTGTGGTGGGTGGGGGTGAGTGGGCAGTGCCTTCTAAACCCCTTCACTCCCCCGTTTTCGACGTAACTCCTACTCTCGCCTCCTGTCTCACGTTTGGTGCCGGAATAAGCCTACGTCTTCAACACCGTTGAGGCGAGTTCTCTAGGTTCAGGGTTTGGGGCTCGCGTAATTGAATCGACAGGTGAAAGCACGGTGTGTGTGTGTGTGTGTGTGTGTGTGTGTGTGTGTGTGTGTCATTGCTGTTATCTTAGTATCAGTTACCTTGTGACGTGTGCCATTACGGGCCAAGGCTTCGCTTCGGTCATGGCCTTTGCGGTCGGCTGGGCTATGAGCAAACATCTCTCTCTCTCTCTCTCTCTCTCTCTCTCTCTCTCTCTCTCTCCCTCTCTCTCTCTCTCTCTCTCTCCTCTCTCTCTCTCTCTCTCGGTCATGACGTGTCGCGACTGCCAAACGTACATCCATTGTCAGTTGGGGATGCCATGACTGCGTTGACTTCTTACGTTGCTGTGTGTGATGTCGCTTTACTTCTTAGGCTTTGCATTGATCAGCTGCCAGGTGAATTTTATTATGTTTATTTGTCATGTATTTATCATTTATTTATTTTGCCATGACTGCCGTGACTTTAGCATTAGTTGTCATGTGTGTGATGTGCGCTGTTGCTGCTAAGGCTTTGTGTAGATCAGCTGTCAGGTGAGCTTTTATTTATTTATGTTTTTTTGTTTGTTTGTTTTTTTCCCCATGACTGCTAAGGCTTACCAGTAGCTGACAGGTGGTGTTTACCATTAATATGAAATCGTAGCATTGGCTATGGTTTTATGGCGTCACTGCGAAGGCGTAGCATTTGTCGCGACCTGTGACGTCACTAAGACTTAGATCTAGTTATGACGTGTGACGTCACTCATAAAGCCTAACATTACGATTAGTTGCGATATGTGACGTCATTACCAGGGTTTGGATCACTGACGACGCGTGACGTCACCGCTAAGGCTTAGGCTTATTTACGATGTGTGTGACGTTACCGCTAAAACCTAGACTTATTTACGATGTGTGACGTCACTGCTAAGGCTTAGGCTTGTTTACGATGTGTGACGTATTTAGGATTAGTTACGGTATGTGACGTCGCTGCTGAGTCTTACGGTTAGTTACGAACTATGGCGCCAGTGCTAAGTTACGATGTGTGACGTCAAAGCTAAGGCTTAGGACTAGTTACGATATGTGACGTCAAAGCTAAGGCTTAGGACTAGTTACGATGTGTGACGTCAAAGCTAAGGCTTAGGACTAGTTACGATATGTGACGTCACTGCTGAGTCTTACGGTTAGTTACGAACTATGATGCCAGTGCTAAGGCTTAGCGTTGCTAAGGCTTAGCATCATAGTTTTCGGTTGGTATTTGGCGTCACTGCTAAGACTTAACATCAGTTGTCAGATGGTAATGTGACGTCACTGCTAAGGCTTAGCGTCAGTTATCAGATGGTGATGCGACGTCACTGCTAAGGCTTAGCGTCAGTTGTCAGGCGGTAAGGTGACGTCACTGCTAAGACTTAGCGTCAGTTACCACGTGGTAATGTCGCCTCACTGTTGGTTTGATGATAACACTTTAACAGCTATAGCACAGTAGTTTTTATAACTTGTTGCACCGGATTTCGAGTTGAACCGACAGCCGACTAAGTGCCTGACAACGTATAGCAAATAATGACAAACATTATGGTTATATTCAATGTCTGCCCGCTCGCGCGAAGTTTCCAGAATAAGTCTGCATTCATCTCTCCATCAATCCCAGCTCAGTGGTATTGCATGGCATTGTAATGTGTTGTATTGTATTGTAATGTGTTGTACTGTAATGCGTTGTGTTGTATTGTAAATTGTATTGTATCGTTTTACACTCTGTTGTTTTAGTTCGTCGTCAAAACAGACTTCTTTGTGTAAAATTCCTGCCTCTCTCCCCAGAAAGAGTGTCTTTGTCACAAAACGGCGGCAGCCATATTTCATACGTGCATCAGTCTCCTTAACATGGATATAGACTACATCATGGCGAAATGCACCAGAACACTGTGAGAAAGACAAACACTTGGAGAATGAAAGAACAAGGAAGAAAGTGACCCCAAATACCACAAAACGCAAAGTAACTCTTACTTGATAATTGATACAAAACAGACAAGCTACTTTTTGACTGGTCTATGCCTTCTTGAGAGATCAGAAATAAAAGACATAGAAATGTTTCAAATGGACACAAAAACGCCCTTGCCAGACGACAATTAGCTACAGACTGAATAAAGAAGAAAGGAGAGAGAGAAAAAAGAAGAAACGAAGGGAGAGAACGATAGAAGGAAATAAAATTTTGAAGTATGGACACGATTCCTAAGAAATTCAGGCAGTTACAGTCTACGTAACCATGGTCGCGGGGCCTGGTGACATTGTTTTGGTGCAATGCGGCGATTCCTTTGAATAACTTACCGTGAGGAACGGTAGGACCAGTGTGTATGCCATGACCTGTAATGTCTAACCCCTCAGAACTAATGATGAATTCAGTATTCAGACTGAACTGAAATGAAATCCTCGACCACAACGTGTTGTTTTTTGCTCTCCTTCTGGCTAGCCAAGTTTTTTGTTTTTGTTTGTTTGTTTGTTTTTTCCCCCAAAGATTCAAAGATTTTAATCCTGTGACCCCTGCTGGGGCATGGAGGACTTGAAACAAATCACACAAATGTAAATGAAACACATCAAACATCCCAAACGTCTCCCGGTAATTACCACACTGAATATAATGTTACACGACTGTACTAAGTTGTAGAAACTTTGCTAAGTTTAGCAACACTTTTTTTTTTACCACCACAGAGCAAACGACAGTAGTTAAAAACTGACTTTATACATGTACATTTTCTTGCTATAAACTGATTTCTAATGTCGTTATATTTGGTTCATCACCAAGGTC
The DNA here is from genome assembly GCA_018398815.1 of Conus ventricosus. NCBI lineage: Eukaryota > Metazoa > Mollusca > Gastropoda > Neogastropoda > Conidae > Conus > Conus ventricosus. Next base: position 3,789,607 of record CM031618.1, on the reverse strand, counting down.
ATTCTGGTCGCAGTCCGGACAGAATCGTTCATCGTAGGTAACACAGACACAGAGACGCACACACACGCACGCACGCACCACACACACACACACACACACACACACACACACACACACACACACACCACACACACACCGCGCGCCGCACGCGCGCGCCGCGCGCGCGCGCGCACACACACACACACACAACGCACGCACGCACGCACGCACGCACGCACGCACGCACGCACGCACGCACGCACGCACGCACACACACACACACACACACACACACACACACACACACACACACACACACAATGTCTGTCTTATGTTAAGATTCTTTTTCGACTAGCTAATGTTACAGAGTATGTAGATTAAAACGGAAAGGAAACACACGGGCGTCTGTTCTTAGTTGAACTGAAATTTCACGGCCCATTTGACGACGATCGTTGTCAAAATCGATGGCAGGTCATCCGATCATCTTTGTCCTAAATAACAGCTTGTTGCTTTACATATTTTTTGAAACAATCAGTTGCAACGCAGGAATAAAAGGAAGTTCATAGCGGAGCGTGTCTTAGGTTTTGCGTTTCTTTGTGTGTGTGAATGGCATTGTCAACCGATTTATATAACCAATTGTTAACTGTTTATTAACATTGATGACTGTGTCAGCTGAGGTTACAAGAAAGTGGTGATCACTTAACATTGGAGATGTGACTGTTTGGAAGTGATGAGATCAGTCAACGTTGAAGCTTTTGTTTGTTTGTTATATTATTAACATGGAAGACATGACCAAAAAGTAATCAGCTGCCATCATTTAAGACGAGTCAGAAATACGGAAATGATCATTTTGTTGTTGTTGAAACACGTAGCCGTTAGAAAGTGAAAGTCAGTTTTTAGATTTGAAAGAGGTGAAAAAATGGAAATGATGATCAGTTTCTAACGTTGAAGGCGTGACAGCAAGAAAGTAACGATCATCTGTTAACACTAAAGGCACGAAAGTAAGGAAGTGAAGTCAATAGTTGTTAACACTGAAGACGTGACGGTGAGAAAGTGACCATCGGTTGACATCGAGGACGTGACAGTGAACAGCTGAATACACAGTGACCATCGGTTGACATCGAGGACCTGACAGTGAACAGCTGAACACACATAAGTTGTTGATTTATCATATTGATGTAGAAGAAAAGCCATGATCAGGAACTGGTATGAATCCTGTGTAAGTTGTACTGCAGGGACGGATCGCTGTGTCCGAGAGGAACTGGGGGAGGTATCTGGGCACTTGTCAAAAGTGTGCGATGGTCAAATGTGGTTGAACGGAGAGATAGACAGAGAGA
>CM031618.1:3782001-3788191 GCA_018398815.1 Conus ventricosus | reverse complement strand
GAGAGAGAGAGAGAGAGAGAGAGAGAGAGAGAGAGAGAGGAGAGAGAGAGAGAGAGAGAGAGAGAGAACGAGAGAGGAGAGATGAGAGAGAAGGGGAGAGAGGACGGAAAGGGAGGGAGGGAGGGGGGGGGGGGGGGGGCGAAAAGCTATTTATTAGGCAAATGGATTACATTTGCTCAAAAGTTTGGGGGGCAGGGGGAGGGGGGAGGGGGTACGAAGTGGGGTATTTTCCAGTTTAGCAAATGAGAGGGTTGGCACTCCGCCCAAAGTTGGGAGCATGAGACGGGAATGAAATCAGGGGATAGTGAAAGAAGAGGGGGGGGGGGGGGGGAGTATGCTTTGGGGATGTGGGAGATGGGCGAAGGGAACCGAGATGATAGAGAAGGAAAGTGTGGTAGACGGAGAATCATGAATCTCTAACCCTTCCCTCCCCCCCCCCTCCCCCTTCCAGATGTTCTCCTGCAGTGTCTAGTTGTTATTTCCATAATGAAGTTCTTTTGGGGGCCGGAATAGCTCAGTTGGTAGAGCGCCGGACTCTAATCTTGGTAATCCTGGGGTTGCGGTTCGACTGGGGTTGCGGGTTCGAATCTCCGTCGGGCCGATTCAGTACAGGTTAATTTCCCCCTCCGAGTTAACATTGGTTCTGACTCCATTTCCCAAAGAGTCCTTCGAATATAAACTATAAACCGAGGTTCCGTATGTGAACGCACGCACAACATCTTGCACACACGTATACTCCCATCACCAACCTTCGGAAGAGAAGGCCAGTTTGGCCGTTGGTATGGATGACACGTTACACATAGCATGCACTCTGCGTGAAAAATCGAAAGCATGAAAGAGTTGTTACATTGAATGAACGATATTGACTGAACGACACAGGAAACGACTGAATGAAGCGCCAGCAGGCAGCTCTTCAGTCGTCTCTACCCAGGTAGGCAGCCCATTGTGTAAACGAGAACGCGGATTGTAAAGCGCTTAGAGCTTGGTCTCTGGGGATAGGCGCTATATAGGTCCCCTCTTAAGGAAAGAAAAAGAGAAAAAAAGTAATGTGTCCCTTAATGATTGTATTATATACATAGTTGTATCATCATTAGGGAAAGACCGATTGTTAGTCCCATGCCTGTCACATTGCATTGTATTGTGTTGTTTTAAAGTCAGATATTCGGAAGCATGGTTTTAAGCACCGTGCATGTTCTGCTGTCGATTGTTCCCACTAACGTTTCGGTTCCTAAAATCGGCCGAAACAAACTTTGATACCGCAACACCCACTTTTGGGGCGAACATCGATGACATGGTTGTGTTCAGAAAAGACTGGTTTCTAACAGCCAGGGAGGGAGAGTTCTTGGAATGACAGAGAATGTCCCTTTTTTGAGGACTTTCAGAAATACCTTGGAAAATGTTTGAAAGTTGATCTCATTTCGAATTGTTTCTGAAATATTGTTTAAAAAAGATGAATGTTTGAGTGGCAGTGGGATAGCCTTTGTTAAAACCGGTCGGATGCAAGAGAGAGAGAGAGAGAGAGAGAGAGAGAGAGAGAGAGAGAGAGAGCATTGAAAATGGCTAGTGCTTTCCAAAGCGCTTTTGAAGTTGAACGAAGCAGGAAAAGTGTATTGAAGCCAGCCCGGAGACAAGCAGCCATCAGTATTTTTCTTTTTTTCTTTTTTTTTTCTTTTCTTTTTTTTTTCCTTCACTGGAAGAGGGAAAAGCAGAACACGGAACATCAGGCGCCTGCAAGCTGGAACTTCCTCTCTCTCTCTCTCTCTCTCTCTCTCTCTCTCTCTCTCTCTCTCTCTCTCTCTCTCTCTCTCTCTCTCCTCTCTCTCTCTCTCTCTCTCTCTCGCTCTCTCTCTCCCTCTCTCTCTCTCTCTCTCTCTCTCTCTCTCTCCTCTCTCTCTCTCTCTCTCTCCTCTCTCTCTCTCTCTGTCCCCGTGAATCGATTTGTCATGCTTACACTTTGACCGACGTCAAAGGGGAACTGCGGTGCAGCGAGAAGACAGGGAGGCACGCACTCGAAGTGACCTGCAATTACCGAGCAGCCATTTTGAACGTCTCGTGACTGGATGGTGGGGGGAGAGGAGGGGCGAAGAGGGGGAAGGGGCGGGGAGAGTGACCTCCCTTGTAACCCAGCTAGCTTTTCCTTGGACTGCTTTTGCCATGATTGGGCTTCGATCTGTTTCACTTTTCTGGAGGGGCTGGCGGGGTGGGTGGGGTGGGGGGTGGGGGGAGGGCGGGTGGGGGGGGGGGGGAGGGGGGAAAGGGGGAGGGTTCCCGCCATGTCACGTGAGACAGTGTTCTGTGTTATGTGTAGGGGCTGTGTTATGTGGGGACAGTGTTCTGTGTAATGTGGGGGCAGTGTTCTGTGTTATATGTGGTAGTGTTCTGTGTTATGTGGGGCAGTGTTATGTGGGGCAGTGTTCTGTGTAATGTGGGGCAGTGTTCTGTGTTATGTGGGGCAGTGTTATGTGGGGCAGTGTTCTGTGTAATGTGGGGCTTGTTATGTGGGGCAGTGTTCTGTGTTATGTGGGGACAGTGTTATGTGTTATGTGGGGACAGTGTTCTGTGTTATGTGGGGACAGTGTTCTGTGTTATGTGGGGACAGTGTTCTGTGGGGGCAGTGTTCTGTGTTATGTGGAGCAGTGTTCTGTGTTATGTGGGACAGGGTTATGTGGGGGCAGTGTTCTGTGTTATGTGGGGCAGTGTTATGTGGGGCAGTGTTCTGTGTTATGTGGGGACAGTGTTCTGTGTTATGTAGGGGGAGTGTTCTGTGTTATGTGGGGGCAGTGTTCTGTGTTATGTGGGGGCAGTGTTCTGTGTCATAAGTGGTAGTGTTCTGTGTTAGTGGGGCAGTGTTATGTGGGGCAGTATTCTGTGTTATGTGGGGCAGTGTTATGTGGGGCAGTGTTCTGTGTTATGTGGGGACAGTGTTCTGTGTTATGTGGGGACAGTGTTCTGTGTTATGTGGGGGCAGTGTTCTGTGTCATAAGTGGTAGTGTTCTGTGTTATGTGGGGCAGTGTTATGTGGGGCAGTGTTCTGTGTTATGTGGGGCAGTGTTATGTGGGGCAGTGTTCTGTGTAATGTGGGCAGTGTTATGTGTTATGTGACGCAGTGTTATGTGGGGCAGTGTTCTGTGTAATGTGGGGCTGTGTTCTGAGTTATGTGGGGCAGTGTTCTGTGTTATGTGGGGCAGTGTTCTGTGTTATATGGGGGCAGTGTTATGTGTTATGTGGGGACAGTGTTCTGTGTTATGTGGGGCAGTGTTATGTGGGGCAGTGTCCTGTGTAATGTGGGGACAGTGTTCTGTGTTATGTGGGGCAGTGCTATGTGGGGCAGTGTTATGTGGGGACAGTGTTCTGTGTTATGTGGGGCAGTGTTATGTGTTATGTGGGGACAGTGTTCTGTGTTTTGTGGGGCATGTTTATGTGTTATGTGGGGACAGTGTTCTGTGTTATGTGGGGACAGTGTTCTGTGTTATGTGGGGCAGTGTTATGTGGGGCAGTGTTATGTGTTATGTGGGGCCAGTGTTCTGTGTTATGTGGGGCCAGTGTTCTGAGTTATGTGGGGCAGTGTTCTGTGTTATGTCGGGTAGTGTTCTGTGTTATATGGGGGCAGTGTTCTGTGTTATGTGGGGCAGTGTTCTGTGTTATGTGGGGCAGTGTTCTGTGTTATGGGGGGCAGTGTTCTGTGTTATATGGGGGCAGTGTTATGTGTTATGTGGGGCAGTGTTCTGTGTTATGTAGGGACCGTGTTCTGTGTGATGTGGGACAGTGTTCTGTGTAATGTGGGGGCAGTGTTCTGTGTTTTGTGGGGCAGTGTTCTGTGTTATGTGGGGCAGTGTTCTGAGTTATGTGGGGCAGTGTTCTGTGTTATGTGGGGTAGTGTTCTGTGTTATATGGGGGCAGTGTTCTGTGTTATGTGGGGCAGTGTTCTGTGTTATGTGGGGCAGTGTTCTGTGTTATGTGGGGCAGTGTTCTGTGTTATATGGGGGCAGTGTTATGTGTTATGTGGGGCAGTATTCTGTGTTATGTAGGGACCATGTTCTGTGTGATGTGGGGACAGTGTTCTGTGTAATGTGTGGCAGTGTTCTGTGTTTTGTGGGGCAGTGTTCTGTGTTATGTGGGGGCAGTGTTCTGTGTTATGTGGGGCAGTGTTCTGTGTTATGTGGGGCAGTGTTCTGTGTGATGTGGGGACAGTGTTCTGTGTAATGTGGGGCAGTGTTCTGTGTTATATGGGGGCAGTGTTATGTGTTATGTGGGGGAGTGTTCTGTGTTATGTGGGGCAATGTTCCGTGTTATGTGGGGCAGTGTTCTGTGTTATGTGGGGGCAGTGTTCTGTGTTATGTGGGGCAGAGCTTCAGATTGTTGGCGCGCCCGCGCCATTGGCGCATATTTTATCAGAATGACGCGTAACAGTCAGTGTGTATGCGCCAGCCTGGCGCGTCATAAAAATCGCCAACTTGTCTCGATCCTCGGTCTGTCGGTACCAAGCCACACCAGGTCCAAGCACATGTGGCCACACAACGGAGTATAGTACCCAAACTGGCACTTGCTGCCTTGCCTAGCATCGCTGTGTGTGATTGGCTGACAGCCAAGCACAACAACCAATCAGCGATACATCTATCAGTTTTACCCTTGCAAAGGCGAAATCGTCTGGGTCCAGAAATCGTCTGACTTTTCAACACGTGTGGAATCGAGTCATCGTTCTGCTAAAGACAAGATGCCACCGAAGAAAAAGCTCAAAACAAAGTGAAAACCAGCGGCAGCTGACTTTGTCAGCAATGTTTTCAAAGGATAAAACGAGTGGTAAGTGTTTAGTTTTTTATCTCTTAGCTGAAAATTGAAGCCATCATTGTTTTTCTCTCCCTTCTAGTCTCTCTCAGCCCGCCGGCACGTGTATTTCCCCCACTCCCCTTTCGGCTTTCCACTCCTCCCTCCCGCACTCCATTGTCTTTCTCTCCTTTCCCTTGTATCTTATCTCAGCAAGGCGACATGTGTATCCCCCTCCCTCCCCTCGCCCCACCCCACCCCCTCCTCCAGCGTTTAGTGGGTCAGTCATCCAGCAAACTGCCACCGCTAAAAATAGCTAAGTGCCATGAACACATCGCGAGGAAGATGGGGTGGGAAAAGGGAAGAGAGAGAGAGAGACCGAGCGGAGAAGAAGAAAAAAGAGGGAGGGGGGTGCTGGCTATGAGGCCGATTTCATTTGTTGACAAGAACAAGTTGGATGACTGGGCCATGGAACAAAATTTATGGAGAAACTTCTTCAACAGTTTGCTGACGAGAAGACACCAACCTGGGACGGGTCAGAAGAGCACCAGCACTGAGCCTTTTATCAACAGAGAAGAGACCATGGATGAGTGGAGACTTCTGAAGAGAACAGTCCTGAGTGAGCAGTTCCCTAGAGACGACTTTGTGACTCTGTGGCAGGCCATCTGCAAGTTCTACCCTGAGGACTTTCCAAACCTTAAGAAGCTGACAGCCTGTGCTCTGACCTTGCCTGTCCACACAGCAGATTGTGAAAGGTCCTTCTCGGTGCAGAACTACATTCACACCCAGAGGAGAAGTGCCCTCACAAACACACATTGTGACCAGCTGATGAGGGTGTGCATTGATGGACCTAGCTTCCAGGACATGCCCTTTATGAGTGCAGTGCAGGTGTGGGGCGGAAAAACGCAGGCGGTACCTGTTCAAGGACTAGGTGAACATACCTTTGATTGTCAGTGACCCATCTTTTTCAAAATTGACCCATCATTTTGCATGGCCATGGGTCATTGGGCCCATGATGTCTGAAAACAATCTGAAGCTCTGGTGGGGCAGTGTTCTGTGTTATGTGGGGGCAGTGATCTGTGTTATGTGGGGACAGTGTTCTGTGTTATGTGGGGGCAGTGTTCTGTGTTTTGTGGGGACAGTGTTATGTGTGGCAGTGTTCTGTGTTATGTGGGGACAGTGGTCTGTGTTATGTGGGACAGTGTTCTGTGTTATGTGGGGCAGTGTTCTGTGTCATGTGGGACAGTGTTCTGTGTTATGTGGGGCAGTGTTCTGTGTTATGTGGGGACAGTGTTCTGTGTTATGTGGGGACAGTGTTCTGTGTTATGTGGGGCAGTGTTCTGTGTTATGTGGGGTCAGTGTTCTGTGTTATGTGGGGCAGTGTTCTGTGTTATGTGGGACAGTGTTCTGTGTTATGTGGGGGCAG
>CM031618.1:3774501-3779501 GCA_018398815.1 Conus ventricosus | reverse complement strand
GGGTGGGTGGTGTGTGTGGGTGTGTGGTGTTGTGTGGTTTGCGCCGCGAAATTGAATGCAGCGAAATTGTATTGCGACTGGGAGAGTGCTAAACGGGGGGTTTTTTGAGTACTTTCGCTATTCTAAATTTCGATTTCAGTTGGGTAGCAAGTTTGTAAATGACGGATCATAAAAAGTTACAGCGTCAGGGGGGGGGGGGGGACATTTTTTTTTTTCTTACCTCATTGCAGTAGGTCGGGGCCTTTGCAATTAAAAATTTTTCCCGGGTTCCGATTCCGAGTTCCTCTCTCTCTCTCTCTTCTTCCCCTCTCCTCTTTTTCTCTCTCCCTCCCCCCTCTCCTCTCTCTCCCCTCTCTCTCCCCTCCTCTCTCTTCTTTTTCCCCTCACTCTGTCCTCTGTCCCCCTGTCCTCGTCTCTCTGCTCTGTCTGTCTTTTGCCATCGCCCACCGCTGTCTGCTGTCGCTTCTTTCCTCTCTCCCTTCTCCGCTCTCTCCCTCCTCACTCCTCTCTCCCCTTCGTCTCAGCTCCCTGTCTCTGTTACCTCTGTCTGCCGTCCTTCTCTCGTTTCTTCTCTCTCCAACCCCTCTTTGCCCGCCCTCCGTAGTGTGTGTGTGGTGTGTGTGTGTGTGTTGTGTTTTTGTGTGTGTGTTTTGTGGTGGGTCCGTCTTGTCTGTCTTTGTCTTCTGTCGTCTGCGCTGTCTTCCCCTCCTTCTCTCCGCTCTCTCTCTCCCCCTCATCTCCTCTCTCCCCTCTCTCTCCTCCGTCCCCCCCTTCGCCTCTCTCCCCTCCTCTCTCTCCCAAAACCCTTCCCCACCAAGCTAATCCCCCTCTGTTCAGAAAGATGATCACGAAGACCAAAATTTGTGGCGGCACGGGAACGAATCCGGATTACCAGCGCACCCTTGACCGTTTAGCGGGGAAAAATTTTACAAACACAACACACACACACACAAAACCCACACACACACGCACACAAAACCAACACACACACACAACACACACACAACACACACACGATTAAAATCATTTCAAACACTTCACCAAAACCCCGCGCATTCATTTCCATTTGGTCAATTTCCGACCCACCTCAAAAAAAAATTTTTAAAAACAAAACAACAAAAACAAACCCACCCACGGGGCTAGCTTTGCCTGCACGTTAAACGAGCCGAACGACATTGATCCACAAGTACGTTTAAAACAGAGGGCCTCGGAACAACATCGGGGGGGGAACTTGTGTCAGCAAAACCATGCGTGTTTTCGTTGAAGTGGGAGGAAAAAAAAAAAAAAAACGAAAGAAAAACAACAACAACAAAAACAACCCAAAAACAACCCGGCCTTCCTTCCGACAAGGGCCTTTTCTGTTCAAACATTGTGTGTGGTGTGTGTGTGGGGGGGGGGGGGGGGGGGGGGGGGGGGGGGGGGGGGGGAAAGGGGACATGATTTTTCTTTTGAACCGAGGCCCTTTAAGATTACAAAAAGTTTCTTGTGTTGTGTGTGTGGTGTTGTGTGTGTGTGGAAGATGAAGGAGATTTTTAAAAAAGATGCTATTGGAAAACCACATTTTTTAAACCCGCCTTTTTTTCTTTGTTTTTTTCTTAACTTTTTGGGTTTAAATTTATGAAAATTACGTTAAATTCGGTCCCTTCCCCCCCCCCCCCCCCCCCCCCTTAATCTTCTGGGATTTATAAAATTACGTAAACCACTTTTGCCCCCCCCCCCCCCCCCCTAATTTTCTTGTTTTAATTTCGAATATACGTAATAAAATTTTCTTTCTTTTTCCTCTTAGCTTCTTTTTTAATTTCAAATATTAACTGTAATATTCGTTTTTTTCTGAATCTTCTTGGGAAAATTGAAACTGGTTTTTAAATTGGTTCTTTTTTCAAAAACTGCCGTAATTTCTGACTATTACTGTACAAAATTACCCTTTATTTTTTTTAATCTTCTCCTAATTTAGAGATTTCTTTTAAAAAACGCATTTTTTTTAAAACTTCTCGAATTATGAATTTCGTATAACGTCTCCTTTTTCTTTTTAAAGCTCGTTAAATTTATAGATATTTCGTAAAATTTTGCCCTTTTTTGGATCTTTTTTTTAATTTAAGTACTACTGTTATCTATTTTTTTATTATGAACTGCCCACTTGTTTAATACTACATATACTTCGCCCTTTTCTCTTTAATATATCCGTTAATTTTGAACTTACTTCATATTACTTCAACCCTTTTTTTTTTTTTTACCTTCTTTTTAAAAATAAAAAATTAGTGTATCAGTCCTTTTCTTCTCTTAAACTGACTCGTTTATTTCTGAAAAATTGTTTATTTTTGGGCCACAGGGTTTTGCCCAATTTTGTAAACTTGCTTTATTGGTAAGGACATCAGGGCTGCTTCTAACGCAAAACCCGCACGCACGCACGCAGACACCGCGCACGCACCACCACCCCACGCAACGCACCAACCCCCAAACACACAAAACACACAACACACACACACACACACACACACACACACCACACACACAACCCCACACACAAGACACAAACGGGAAAAACAAAACAAACCCAAAGGAAACCAATTCCTGATTACTTCGTTTCAACTCGGTCTGTCTTTTGTCTGTTAACCCAAAAAAAAAACAACGACAACAACAACAACAAAAAAAAACAAACAAAAAACAAACAAAAACACTGGGGCACTGTTAAAGAAAAATTGTCAAAAAACCGCGTGAAAAATGGCCCAGAAAAAATGTGACTCTGGACGAGTTTTATTGAATTTGGGGGATGCGGGTCCCGGGCCGTTGTCAAACATTTAGTAAGGAGACAGGACTGATCCAATTGTCGATTTTGGCGAAGGGCTGCGCCCTTTTTTTTTTTTTTAATTTTTAGGGGCAGAACCTGCTGGTTTTTCACTTTCTTCTTCTTTTTGTTTGATTGTTATTGTTTTCTTTTTTATGACTTTGTTTGTGTTTTTTTGTTTGTTTTTGTTTGGGTTTTTCTGATTGTTGTTGTTGCTGAGGGAAGGGGAACAAATAAGGTGGGGTGGGCGGATGGGGGGGGTGGGGGGTCTGTCTTAAGGGCGGGCCTGAAAGGGAGGGGGAAAATCGACGTGGGAGAAGACCATAGCCGGGGGTTGATGATTTCATTTGGGGGGCCAAACGTTTGGGCGGGAAAAATTTCAAAAAACCCAACACAGCTCGCTGTCAGGGTGTTTTTTATATCCCCACCGATGAAGTCTCTCCTCCCCTGCCTTTTTCCTGTGCTGTGTGCGTGCTGTTGTCTCTCTCTCTCTCTCTCTCTCTCCCTCTCTCCCTCTCTCTCTCCCCTCCTCCTCCCTCTCTCCGGACTGTCTCTCACTCCTCACTCTCTTGTTCTCCCCCTTTTCCGTCCTGTCTGTCCCTCTCCTCCCTTTGTTTGGGTCCCGTCTGTCGTCTGCGGTACCCCCTCCTCTCTCTCTCTCCCCTTTTCCTCTCCCCCTCTCCTCTCATCTCCCCCCCTCTCTCTCCCCTCTCTCCCCCGTTTTTTCCCTTCTCCCCCCTCACCACTCACTCTCCCTGTCTCTCTCGGTTTCCCGTCTGTCGCTTCTTTGCTGTCGTCTTTCTGCTTTATGTCTCCTCTCCTCCTCTTCTTCTTTCCCCGTCTGTCGCGTCTTCGTCCCGTGGGGCCCGTCCTGCCCCGTCCAGCTCCCGGACCCTGTCTGTCGGGGAGTTTCCCCGTCCCTTTCTCTCTCTCTTTACACACACAACACACACACACACACACAACACCAACACACACACACACACACACACACACGGACGCCCACCTTTCGCGCGCACACACAAAAACACACACACACCACACACACACACACACACACAACACACACACACCCCCACACACACAGATTAAAGAAGGGCCCAAACATGGCGAGCGGTTGGGAAAAAAAATCAACAATCATTTGCACCCAGAGCGAATCCCCTTATCTTTTACCCCCTGCAAAACAAATGTGCTGGTGCCACACAGAGAGAGGAGAGAGAGAGAGAAGAGAGAGAGAGAGAGAGAGGAGAGAGGAGAGAGAGAAGAAGAGAGAAAACAGAACTCAGAAAACCTTTTTTCATCAAGGATTGAGATTTCACAAGAGAGAGGAGAGAGAAGAGAGAAGAGAGGAAGAGAGAGAGAGAGAAAAACTCAGAAAAAATTATTCACAAGGGTTGAGATTTTGGAGAGGGGAGAAGAGGGGGAAAAGGGGAGAGAGGGGAGAGAAGAGGGAAAAAGAGAGAGAAGAGGAGAGAACCAGAAAACCTTTATTCGATCAAGGATTGAGATTTTGAGGGCATGAGGAGAGAGAGAGGAAGGAGAGAGAGAAGAGAGAGAGAGAAAATCGGAATTCAGAACTCAAAACCTTTATTCATCAAGGGGTTTAGAGAGAGAGAGAGAGAAGAGAGAAGAGAGAGAGAAAAAGGGGAGAACCGGAACTCGGAAAACCATTTCAGTCAAAATGGAGGGGAAAGGGGAAAGGGGGGGGGGGGGGGGTGGGGGGCCCCCCCGTGCTGTTCTTGTTTGTTTTGGGGGCTGCCTCCCCCTTTTTAGGCCCCGGGGGTTTGTCTTTGACTTTTTCCTCGCCCCCCCTTGCCCGTCAAACAAGGGGGTTGGGCTTTCCCCTTCTACAAACCCCCCTCCTGTTGTTTCGCCATTTTAAAAAAGCGACGAGGAAATCCACGGTGTATGTCGTGCGCGTTATTTGGTGTGTTTTGTTGTAAAAGTACCTCTTTTAAACTCCCGTTTTCACCCAAAAAATTTATAAGACAAGAAGGAGAGGAGAGAAGAGAGAGAGAGAAAAGAAGAACTCAGAAAATTTTTGTTTGCAGGCACAGGCCCAAAGACAGACAGATAGAGAAGATGCATAAATGTCTGTGACTAAAGTGGGCATAATGTTTATCTAAGTGCAAAAAATTCCCTCTAAACCATATATATAATAAAAATAAAATATAAAAAACTTTCTCGATGTCTTAGATGAAGAAATAGGGGGGGG
>CM031618.1:3769501-3772001 GCA_018398815.1 Conus ventricosus | reverse complement strand
GCTTCATAATCATTCTTTCAGATAGGTTTGAGCAAAGCATTTGTGCCTTAGAATTTGATAGCGATTTGAAAGAACAGAGGGAGATACAGGCTTTACATAATGATGTAAGCCTTGGACACACCAGCAGAAAATGACGCTAAGTCCTGAATTACACGACCGTGGCATTGTTTGAAATAAGGATTAAGATGAGAAATATCACTCAAGGATAAGGTTTTGCATCTCAATAAAGAAGAGCTCGGTGATGTTCAAAAGTCGCTAAAAAGTCAGTATAATTTGCTCTGCCAATCAGTGGATGGTAATTTGGATAATCTGGATAGGACACTGGCAATTCTGGCCATTCTTGAACAACATCTTGAAAGACGTAGTTGGAAAGTGTTGAGGGACATCCGAACATTTCAAACGTTTCGTCTCTCCCAGACGAACCTGAAACCATGTGAACCTAAAAAAGGATCGTTTATGAAGTTCTGCAGTGTCTTCAGCCTGTTGAATCATGACTGAGCGTCATCTGATGCCACTATTTTGAGTATCTGTTGTTGGACATCACGAGATTTATAATCCAGCACTTATTCGCTTCAGTGTGTAAGTCGATGGACACCAGTTGGAAATCTACCACACTCACCTAGAACTATGTTGTTTGTAAATATGTCGATGTACATTGGAAATCTACCACACTCACCGAGAACTATGTTGTTTTTAAACATGTCGATGTCATTGAAAATCTACCACACTCGCCGAGAACTATGTTGTTTTAAACATGTCGATGTACATTGGAAACCTACACACTCACCGAGAACTATGTTGTTTTTAAACATGTCGATGTGCGCTGGAAATATACCACACTCATCTAAAACTACGTTGTTTGTAAACATCTTTTCCAACATCTAAGACCGTTTTACAAATTGACGGGCTTCGTTTCAGTATCATCAAACGTTTTTACCCCCCCCCCCCCCTCCGCTGATCCATACTACAAAACTGGTTTTTCTTTGGTGTGAAGTTTATGAGAAAAAAAAATCACCTGTTAGCAGGCAACGTGTAAAGTCTGAAATACAATCTTTTAATCTGACATGGCTCTCAGAGTTTTCGTGATAAATTTTCAACACAAGACCAGTTAAAATGAAAAAAAAACACACCCTGTTGCCAAGTAAAACACCTGTTGCCAAGTAAAACAACACCTGTTGCCAAGTAAAACAACACCGTGTTGCCAAGTAAAACAAACCTTTGCAAGTAAAACAACCCTGTTGCCCAAGTAAACAACCTTTGCAAGTAAAACAACACCCTTTTGCAAGTAAAACAACACCGTTCCAATGAAAACAAACCACATAAACACACCTGTTGCCAAGTAACAACAACACCTGTTGCCAGTAATGAAAGGAGCACTGCAGTGAACTGAGACAAAAAAAACAGAATGACGGCTCCGCCGAATGAAAGAGACAAACACATTACAAGACAAAACAAACAGAATGACGGCTCCGCCCAATGAAAGAGACACACACATTACAAAACAAACAGAATGACGGCTCCGCCCAATGAAAGAGACACACACATTACAAGACAAAACAAACAGAATGACGGCTCCGCCCAATGAAAGAGACACACACATTACAAGACAAAACAAACAGAATGACGGCTCCGCCCAATGAAAGAGACACACACATTACAAGACAAAACAAACAGAATGACAAAGAGACTTTCTCGCCCAATGAAAGAACACACACATTACAAGACAAAACAAACAAAAAACAAAAACCTTTTTGTTGTTTCTTTCGTTCAACAGAACAGTAACTTTTCTTTTAAGTTTAATTCCGTAATATTGCTTTCCTGCACGAAAGAAATCTTTTCACATGCATTAAAAGAAACCCGTTTTTAAATCAGTCACTTCAGTTTTGTGTCATATTAACTTTCAAGCCCCATGGACTTCAGTCATGCTGTAGGCAGTCGATTTTCCTTAAGTCAGCCACAGAACCCGAAACGAAAGCGATGTCATCTGCAGGCTTCAGTTCGACAGACACCATGCTGACGACTCACAACATCAATGCCACAAGCAGCACGAGGCTTTGGTGGGGGTTCGAATTCAGACAGAAAGTGAAGAGAACGAGCAAGGACTCCAGGTGTCTCCCTGCTTTAATCCCCGGTCAGACTGTCAAAATATTCAGTGATTTTCTGTATATGTGTGTGTGTGTGTGTGTGTGTGTGTGTGTGTGTGTGTGTGTGTGTGTGTGTGTGTGTGTGTGTGTGTGTGTCTGCACGCGTGTGTGTGTGTATGGGTTTTATGTGTGTTCGTGCGTGCGTCCATGCATGCATGTGTGTGTGCGTGCATGTGGCATGTGTATGTGCGCGTGTGTGCGTGCGTGCATGTGTGTGTGCGTGTGTGAGTGGGGTGGAGGGGTGGGGGGGGGGGGGATGGATTGGGGGGGGGGGGGGGGTCTATGACCATGAGAATGTCAACAGCATTAGAGAGGAATGGAAGCAATCGATGACGACAATAATCAGTGTCCTTTGT
>CM031618.1:3743102-3765602 GCA_018398815.1 Conus ventricosus | reverse complement strand
TTGTCTTTGATTTTTATATTAAATGATCCGACCCTCCCACAAAATAATCTTTTAAACTGTAAATTAGGGAATTGTATAATTCATAATCGCAATATCAGCTTTCCCTGATGGAAGAGCTCTTAAACAGTGAGGCCTCCATCATAAATTTCATCAGTGCTTATGCTAACCATTTTCCCCGGGGTCTTCTTTCGTTCATTCCTTTCTCCTCCTTTTCTTCCACGTCCGACTTAAACAGTATCAAGGGGGAGGGGAGAAGGCCACCCCCCCATGCAAGTACTTCTGAGCTCAGATTGGGAGAGGAACATTAGTCTACTTGAGGCTCACCTGCACGTCAGTCTCTAACGAACATGGTTTTTCCAACAATGTTTTCAAACACATGTGATTAGGACAGGCGCAGTATTCCGTGTAGGACTTTCCTCTGACTGTGGTATTGTGTTTCAAACTGGGATGCCTTTATTTTCTTTCTTTCTCTTTTCTTCTTTTTCTCACCTTTTTCTCCCTCTCCCCCCCCCCCCACCCCCCCCCCTTTTTCCTTCATCATCCTACTTCCGATCTTCGTTTTTCTTCTTCTTCTTCTTCTTCTTTTCTTCCTTCTTCTTCTCTTCTTCTTCTTCTTCTTCTTCTTCTTCTCCCCCTCTTATTCTTTTCTTCTTCTTCTTCTTCTTCTTCTTCTTCTTCTTTTTCTTCTTCCTCTTCCTTTCCTTCTTTTTTCTTCTTCTTCCTCTTCCTCTTCCTCTTCTTCTTCTTTCTTCTTTCTTCTTTGCTTCTTCTTTCCTTCTCTTCCTCTATCCTTTCTTCTTCTTCTTCTTCTTCTTCTTCCTTTTTCTTCTTCTTTACATGTCCTTTCTTCTCTCCCATCTGTTCTTTCTTTCTTTTCGTTTTTCTTTTTCGACTTTTCGTTCATTCTTGCTTTCCTTATTTGTTACTTTCTCCCCCTCCTTCTCCTCCCCCCCTCCTTCATTCCCTTTTATTCTTCCTCCCCTTTATCTTTCTTTTTTTTTCCTTTTTTTTTCTTTCCGCAGTTCCTTTTCTCCATTCTTTTTATTCCTTTCTTCTTTCTTTCTTTCCTTTCTTTCCACTCCCCCCCCCCCCCCTTTTTTTTTTTCACTCCTTTCCCTCCCTTCTTATCTTTCTTTCGTCGGTCCTTACGTTCTTCCTTTTTCTTCATTCGTTCATTCATTCATTCTTTCTATCTCTCCTCCCGTCCATTCTGTTTCTTTCTTTTTTTTTCCTCTCCTTTTTCTTCCTTCCTTCTTTCTGCGTTTGCTTTTCCTTCCGTTTTTCCTTTTTTTAAAAATTCCTTTTTCTGTTGTTCAATTTCTTTCATTTCTTCCGTCTTCTTTCTTCTCTCTCCTATCTCTCTCTCTCTCTCTCTCTCTCTCTCTCTCTCTCTTCTTCTCTCTCTCTCTCTCTCTCTTGGTTTTTTCCCCCCTTGGTGTTATGTTTTAGGTTTCTGTTATTTTTTTCCCTTCTTTTATGGCCTTCTCTTCTCTCTTCTCCTCCCACCCTCCCACCTCCCCTCTCTCTCTCTGTCTCTGTCTCTTTCTGTCTCTCTCTCCTGTCTCTGTCTCTATCTCTCTATCTCTCTCTCTCTCTTTTCTCTCTCTCTCTCTCTCTCTCTCTCTCTCTCTCTCCTCTCTCTCTCTCTCTCTCTCTCGCTCCTAATATACATAGTGGATTCGTTATAAGTGGGGTGGGGGTTTGTTTTTTTAAGGTTTTATATCTCTCTCTCTCTACCTCTCTCTCTCTCTCTCTCTTCTCTCTCTCACGCGCACACACACACACACACACACACATCTACACACACTAACCACCACTTACTCACACACACCACACACACATACCACACACACACACACACCACACATAGTGGGATTCGTGATTAAGGGTTTCGGATTTACACGCTGTCTCTCTCTCTCTCTCTCTCTCTCTTCTCTTCTCTCTCTCTATCTCTTCTCTCATTTCACATAGTGGATGCGTTATAGTGTTTAGGATTTTCTCTCTCTATTCTCTCTCATTCGGGGGGGCGTTTGCAAGATGGCGACCTTGTCAACGGTAAATTTGAGCTCCATGATTACAATTGGGAAATGTAAAACTGGTTGTGACTTCCGCACACTTTGACTGTGGTATCATGATATTATTTCACCGGGGTGAAAGTAAATAAGTAACATCAAAATGATAGAAGTGAATACCTGGCGGAGCTAGTATGGACGTTTATTTTTCGGTCGCAGAAATCTAGGTTCAAAACAAGTGTTTGTGAGCTGGGTCACAGTCTGGGACAAGGAAGTGAATTGAATGATCTCCTATTGGGCGATGGCGGGTGTTTACTTTCTGTGACAATGTTTCAGGAGTGTGGTTAGAATGTGAAAGTACTATTATGTGATAACACAATGATATGCGTTAATCAGTGAGCGTTTCAAACATTCACCAAGGAACAGTCTTTCAGGGCTGACACGATGGAAAACATTCCAAAGGAGTACAGTCAACATCAGCTGGAGTTACACGCTGTGTTTCAGTGTGTGTAGCAAGCACTTGTGTGGCTCACCGTTGACACCGACTTCTCATCAGTGGAGACGTCAGAGTCAAACCCGGGGAAGAGGAAAGGAAAACCTTTCATTCTGGTCACTTCGCCCTCAATCAGTTTTCGGGCGAAAAGTGAGCCAGATAAAGGTTTTCCGGTTCTCTGACACGTAAGTGTTCTTAACCAAAAAACTAACGATTATCTACAAAACTACATACTGTGTTGGTGATCGTTTTCAATACTTAATTTACTAAAACTTTTCAGATTTAGTTTGTGTATAATCCTATGTTTTGATTGTCTCGTTTTCAATAACCTCATTTCGCGCAAATTTCTTCATTTGAGTCTATGGTCTCTCTGGTGATAATAACACTAATTCTTTGACTGTTCTCTAAAGTCTTTTAAAACTGAGGTTAGTTCTGGCATAAAAGTCCACACACTTTTCCCATCATGGTCTCCGTCTGAAAGCCCAGCTTTGCCAAAGTGTTTCTCTTTTTTAACCTATTTTTTTTCTGCGAACAGTTCATCTATAATAAAGTGTCGTCTGCGTTCCTTCAAACACTTTTATAATAGTATTCTAAACCACTCACTCTGTTAGTGCAACTTGGATTAACTAAAATAAGTCTCTTGCTCTGTCTCATTAAACCTTCGATCATGAAATGCTTTGTTCCTTTTAAGTGTTGGAGACAGAAATTCACAATATGTGCAAATTATAGCGATAAACTGTGTGTATATAAGTCTAGGGAACTAATATTGGTTTTTCCACACCAGTCTGCCCACAAATCATTGTACAATGAGGGGTTTTTATCATAATGTTGTAACTGCTCCATAGTTTTTTAACAGAATGTATCTTTCAGTTATTATTTTGATCATACTCTCCGTCCAAAAATTGTTCAGTATAATAAAACCCTACGATGCCTAATTGTGTAAGATTAATACAAATTCTATGGTTCTGGAAGATTGTTTCTATATAAGTCAACATTGTTTGTGTTGTTGTTGTTATGATCTTTAATTTCTCTCCCTTGTGAGAATCGACGATGCGTAACGTTAAGGCGTTTAAGTCTAAGTTTTGCACCACCCCCCCAGGGGGGCCTTATTGTAATTCCTTTACAAGGTCACACTATAGCCACACAACCCCATCCCTCTCCACATCCTTTAACGACAGTAAATTTCATATTTTCATAGTGAATCGTGTCTCCTAATGTCTGCTTGGAAATGTACTGTAATTTTGTTAGAAGCTTTTTGTTTACAACCCGTTTCTTTTTCTGTGGTGGAGTACTGTTTTTTTCCCATATGGCGTTATTTCAATATCTTTCGACTATTGTCGTCGGGCATAAGACGTACATGTAAAGTGCCATGAGTTGAATGCTTTTCTGAAACTTTTTTGACGGCTAAAATATGTAAATGGGCTTATGAATGTCAAATTTTTTATTTCCATTTAAATATGGTTATAAGATGCATTTGAGGTCAGGTTTTCGAACTATTTTATGTTCATTTACTGGCCAACATTATTTGCTTCTAGATTGCGCTAGTTGTTCTAGGCTTTAGGAAACTTTTTGCTGTCGCCAACTCTTTTGCGTTTTATTATCACCAAGCTTTAGTGTTACTCAAACCATTTACAAGCGCCTAGCTCCGTTCTGTTCAAGTCGAAACGTCTTGCAAGGTCTTTTTTTTCTTAAAGTTATACTCCTTAAGGCGTATGTAACTCCGGATTCTTCTGGCCCCACGCGACGTTTTTAGTTACAACTTATTATTTTATTTATCCAAAAACATTTGCGAAGTTATCACATTTTACGATCTTTCCATGTTTTGTCTTTGAGTTTTATATTAAATGATCGATCCCTCCCACAAACTAATCTTTTAAACTGTAAATTGGGAATTGTATAATTTATTAATCGCAATATGAGCTTTCCCTGATGGGAAGTAGGCTCTAAAAACAGTTGAGGGCCCTCCATCATATAAGATTTTCATCAGTGCTTAGCTCTTCTAAATGAACTTAGAGTTATTGAATATAATGCTAGATTGAGCGGACTTTCACCCTCATAAGTAGTTTCGTCTGGTGTAACTTAAAACTATTATTCGTTATAGCTGCAAAGCCTAACATTTTCGCTAGCTCTTTATTAAAAGGTATTGTACTTTTTTTCAGGTTTTGATGTTAACTGTTGGTCATAATTGCTGTTTTAGTTTGAGAGTAGTTGAGTTACTCACTGCTTCTTTTAGTGAGCAAAACCGTTATAACATCATGGTAATGTTTTAATGGCTAACTAATAGTTCCTGCATTATTAATTTTTAAATCTTATTATTCTTCTTGGAGTCAGTAATATTAAACCTTACGACGTTGTAGAATATGTCATGAGCGCAACATTCTGCTTCCGCAATTGTTATCAATAGCATGTCTTAATTTACGAAAGACGGTCTTGGGTTGTTATTGTTTCAAACAAGTTTTTTTAACGAATAAAATGAGTGCATTCAAATATACTGAGCAAATTATTTCAGTTGGGCCGCACTACAATCTTATATAATTTGCAACTGATACTCTTGTCATTCGCTGTGGACCAAACTGACTCTTTTCATAAAAAGGTGAAGTACGCCATTAAACAGATATCTGAACCCCCCTATATAAAAGGACTACATCGCAAAAAAGTGTGGTTTAGTTCTTCCGATGCAGTTTTATCAGAACAGTAAAACTTTTGCTGTGTTTTGTGCATCAACTGGGTGTGGAGTGTTCGTATGTGTTCACTTATATAATCCTATCTCTTTGGTTTGCGTCAGTGTACAGATTTCATTTCTCACATTTCAACTTCAGACGTATTTTGACTGAACTGCCACAGCACCATAAACACAAGTTCCAAATGTCAAACCGTTTTATCATTCAGCAACGAATAGACTTGAAGGCTTTTGATTGGAATCTGTTACGAATTTCATTTAGTATACATCAAGACAGACTTTAGGACAAAAGTTTGGACCTTAATCCATGGTCTAGGCACCCCTTATTTTTGGGGGGTGCACAGTAAAGTATTACTGATGCCGGGAATCCTCCTGACACATCTTTCTCTTCAGGCCCACAGCTGTTCGCCTAGGTCCATTAGGAGCAAAGAGCATAAAACGCATGGTCAACATTATCTTAGACACTTTATGGGTCATAACTAAAGCAGGAATAGACACGAATAAACGACTCTGTTCGCACTTACGTTTGGTGTTTGCTAGGGTCACAAGCACAAGACAAGATCGAACTTAAAGCAGATCCTTCTAACTGGCTTTTGACGCAACTAAAAACAATACTTAGCAAGTTAGAGAGATGCCATTATTCTACAGTTGATTTGCCTGTCAAGTATTTAAAAGGTACCAATGTTTCTACTATATAGCATCGATCGAAAGTTGACTTTGCTGTTGAGCACTGGTTTATACATGCTACCTTCTGACCTTAGGCTCAGATAGGAACATTAATAAACTATAAATAATGAAATTTTTATAGCATGGCAATGAACAGATAGGTTGGGAATATACGACATAAATTCTGAGCAGTGAATATTGCATGCAGTTAAAGAACGCCCAAATTAGTTTATTCCAATCCCCGAAGGCCAAAACCCCAAAAGTTCATTGAAGACTCAGCAAAGCTCGCGGACTCTGTCGCGATGACCTTGAAATATGAAAAGACAGCCGCTTGTTCTTGGAGTAACAGGCTAGGATACTTGGTCTTTTGCTTCACTAAATTTAACCCACTATTAAGAGAACTATTGCCATTAAGTGCTCGGCCTAAAGCAATACTTTGCTTGCAGTAGGGACCCCCCAGCCCACGCTGACAATTACTCCCATATTCATGGGTAAAAGCGTCCACGGCTTTACAAGCTGAATTCCCCCCCCCTTTTTTTTTATAAACTTGCAAGATGATCAAGCTGTTTTTTTTTCCCTTGATTTATCTGGTGGAGGCGATGGGGGGAGGCACTGGGACTTGACCTCGCCGCCCTGTTAATAGCCAACACCAGTGTGCTTATGCTATTCCTAAGGCTGTTATACGCTTGCTAATGGGACACCTTGCTCTCTAAACAGTGTTCGTATTCGTTCTGATGGTTGTGTCCTTCATTATTAAATTTTTCGGTTAGTTTCTCTTATTATTTTCACTTGAGTTCGTAATGTATCGGTTAGGAGTTAGCACTTCTAGTCTTGTGATCTTTTCTTGTTCAAGAATCTTTTAAGTCTTTGGGTTTTTCTGTTCTTTATTATTTTTTGTTTTTTTTCATGGGGGGGGGGGGCCCTACGATTCGGTCATCTGCCTTCAACGAGTTTTTCTTTTTATCTTTTTAGTTGCTCATCGAGTTTCTCCTAGTTTTGTATAATCTGTTTGTTAATTCGCCTTTGAGGTGTTTTTAAAGTACGGATCAAGAGGTAATAATTCTGCATGGGTAGCGGTGCGGTGTGTCGTGTATAGTCGTTTATACACTGTTTCTTGAAAAACTGGATTCTGCTTCTATATCTTTATTAACTTCACCAGTGATTGATTAATGCTTTTAAGTTCCTGTTTTGCATTTGGGTATATGTTGGGAGTTTCTTGCAGTGTGTTTTGAAGTTAGAAACAGCCTCCGCCCTTAATGTTGGCCTAATCAAGGCCAAGGCGATTTTGATCTTTCACTATGTGTTTTTTTCTAATTGAACCACGGCTAAAGATCTTTGATGGGTCTTTTTTAGTTGTAAGCTGAACAAGGTGTCTTGGTCGCTCCTCACAAAAAAATGGTCATCTTTTACTTCCAAATCCATTTGGGTCTATAATTCGGAGGTTCTTGCCTCTAACTGTGGTTATAATGATCTGACCTTACTTCTCTGTTAATTATATTACCGACTTGTTGGTAATGTATCTCCGATTTCTGCTAATTCATAATGCATTGAGAGCCCGAGCGTTGCCGCTCCTAGGGGAATCATCATGTCGTCTCCACGATCAAAAACATCATAATCTCATCTTCAATGCTGCCATGGTTTCTTTAATAATTAATTGTTTTATTTTGTTTTATAAAAAAAATTGTTACAGGCATTGGGATCGATTTCTTGTCCCGCATAGAAGGACTGAAAGAACCCTTTGGCGTGAAGGGGAAATAAACGGATTATTACTGTCCCAAATAAATCCATCTACTATTGAGCCAGATCAAATTCTTACGTTAGATTTCCAGACTAGGGAGCGGTATGAAGTGATTGTCTGCCTGGCTATGCCTACTGCACGACCTTACTTTCAAAATAGAACTCGCTTCGAAAACAGGACCCAAACAGCGCACAGTTGTACAGAATTCTGGGTCGGGCAATTGTTAAGAAAAATTTCTTGTAAAACTGGAGGGGCAAGATAGTATTTCTTTACACAATGCAGACATTATTTTTAATCTATTCTGATCTATGGGCTAATCCGAGAATGAAAGGGCTGATCTTGCGTTTCAAGGAATTGAAATGATGTTGGTCGAAAACACAGACATAAGACGACGCAGTGATAAAAGTCAACAAAAAGAATGCAGCTGTAATTTTTGCGTATGGAAATCGCTTTTCCATTCCCTTAGATTTGAGTTGTTAAAAGAGAATGCGCCATACTTTCAAGGAGCTTTTAAGACAGATTGTCATATGAATCTAACTTTTAATGAATTACAAACGCGTTATCTGATCATCAGGGACACCGAGAAAAGTACAGCATTTCTGTTCATTCTCCGTTAGAGTTTGACGTTGTTAGCACCCTAATTTAGCCAAGGCTCTGATTGAGCAACATAATATCAGTCAAAATTAGCCATATTTTACGATAGTGTGATTCATCATACAACATAGCAAGATAGCAGGGGCAGTACACTATATGAATTTTAGTTTTGGGTCTCTGAACAAGATCGCGTCAAAGGTATTTTTTTTGCTGTGTGAAGATGAAGATCCATTCAAAAGAGGAAGTGTAAAGTTTTTTAATCCAAAATAACGAAAGTACATTGTTTCAGATTGAGGGCAGTCCTAACCAAATCTTTGCTAGCGGGCTTAAACCTTTCAGCATTTTGATGAATTAAGAAAACTGTTTGTGAGGAGGAGAGGTGTTACGGAAATTCCAACAGCAGACCTTGTGTCTAAAGATTTACTTCTTCACAATGGTTAGGCTTGAGGATTATTTAACAACAAATAATAGGTTTATGGAAATTGACCTTAGTCAACAGTGGATAATTCAGTTGCATGATGCGGGTGGAGGAGAACTGTGAGAGACGTAATAAAAATTAAAATTGATAAAGAAGAAGAAGGCCGTTAAGTAACCGCTTAATGTACATTTGTTTTTAATATATGTATGCGCGCTGAATATTGAAATTAACAGATCTAAAATAGTGTAGCATTCTAAATTATTTTTTCATTTTGATAAAAAAGCTAGTCCGTTCAGGTTTATCCAAAATGGTGGTACTACCGCGCCGCAAAAGAAGAGATAGTAGTAAAGGCCCTAATATAAAAACCTTTTGATTATACAAACCATTACGCAAATGCGGCAAGTATAGAGGCCAAGTCTTTCAAAATACAGAAAACCAAACGAATGTATTCTGTCTGCCTTTACTGCTGTTACATATGTTAATACTGGAGCATCAACTATAAAGTGCTCTATCAGCAGGAACGTGTGTTGGTCTTTAGCATCGGGCATAGGCGCACCCCGCAGCTTTACCTCTAGGAGGTTTGTCTTTAGCTTCGGTCTGGGTTCATTAGCTGTAAGTGCGGCTAGCAAAAAATTAAAACTAAACTCCAAAAGCACACAGCTATGGTTCAACTATAACGGCTCTAAACCTTAGTTCGTTTTAAACTGACATAAATTAAAGCGCTGATGACTCAAACATCACGGATGACGAATTTAATCGTTTTTACAAGCCGATTTTGAGACTACATAAAGACATAAGTTTGATCTTCAAAGACAAAGGCGAGACAAGTTTTTTCTCAACAGCCTGACCCACGAGCAGATAAAAAAGGAGTGCTTTAAAAAAAGTAAACGAGACATAACTCTGTCTAAACAGCCACCAGTTGTATCTCACACGAAGGGTGTTTATTCTTTAGGTTATGTGTCCAAGCGCAAAGTCCCGCTTGATTTTAGATTTTGATTAATTATTTTTTTGTTGATTTAAATAAATATTTGAGTTAGGAAAAGATGCTCAACATGGCTAAGATATTGAAAGGGCAAGACGAATTGTTTGAAGGAATGCTTGAGAGAGGAGCGTTTTTTATCAAGAGCACTGAATGATACTTGTTTAGAGTCATTGATCCAGCAAGCGTACAGGCAAGTGTTGTTCATGCATTCTCAAGTTCCAGGCAAACTAACATTTTGGGGAACACGCCTGTTAAAGTAATGTTAGCTGTTTTATCGTCTATGTAACAATAAATGAAGGAAAAAATCTAGAAGGTCTGGGTCTCGACTAAACAACAGACATATTCTTCCTCTAATTGGACACTAAACACCTGGTTGGGAAGACGAACTGCTTACAACGTTTGACGCTGCGCTGAAGAAAGCCAAAATGAGTGGCTCTGGTTGGACAGGGGGGGGAGGGCGAAAGTTCCAGAGATCTGATTAAAACAGTCTAAGTATGCGCCGATTGTCGGTAAGGGCTACATTCCACTGCCTCCAGCCATTAGTTGCAAAAAAAGCAGGTTCTTATATCTTTAAAAGAATACCTAGACAACAAATGTTTCATGTGGTGTGTTCTTGCAAGGTACTGCATCACGCCCGCAAAAACGCAGAGGAGGAGTGTCTAACTATCACCCGTCATCAATGTTTCTTAACTTTGTGGGGTGTCCTTTCCTGGTAGTGTAGTCCAAATTGATCGGTTTGAAGAACAAAACAAACCATTTAACTGTTATTGTATACACATGGGGATGAGGTAACAATTTGGTGCCCAATTTAAGGTCAAGAACAGTCCAACGATTGGCGAGCAACAAATCAGGTTGACTTACGACTGATGCTTTCATCCAGCGGGGCTACGAATTGCACATTGATACGAACAATGTGTTAGACTAATGCAGCATATTCATAAGATCATGGCAAACAGAATTCTGTAGAAAATGTTTAACAGAGTGCATCTGTTCAACGCGCAGAGCGAACATAAGGATAATTGTATGGCCAGCTTGACTGTATTACAGAAACTAATTTACGCCCCCACCGGATCTAATGTTAGTTTTAAGAACTGGAACGGCTCTGCACATTCGCTATTGTTGTTTACGCAGACTTCGAATCACTCATTGTTCCTTATGAAGGGCACAGCGCCACAAAAACTTCTGAAAAGCAGTCTTAATGAGTAATCATCAGATTTGTTCATTATGCCTTCATTTGTTGTCAGGTCGGATGGCGCTCCACATCAGCACCGTATTAGACAGTGGCCACAAAATGCGGCTAGAAGATTTTTACTGCGCATGCAGCATAGTGCGCATTGATCTGTTCTTATAATCTGAATTTATCTGAAATCATAATGACAACTGAAGACATCAAAACAGTATGACTCAGCCCACAGTGTTGGATTTGCGGTTTTAGGTCTCTCATCAGACGCAGTGAATCAAAAGTAAGAGGACCATGTTCAACATTAGTGGTGTTCAGAGGAGCGGGCATAGTTAAATGCAATCTTCACCTTAAGTTTGATCCTAAGACATGGAAGCTGCCTGTATTCTTTCATAAACTGCGAGGTTACGACTCCTCATCTTTATAATGAATGCAGTGGTCGATGCCTTCAGGGTAGCATGCATTGCACAGTCTTCAGATAGTACATGTGTCTGTCACTTTTTATAACATGTCTTTCTACGACTCTATGCAGCTCATGATGGGATCATTAGAGTCACTCGGCTATGTCCTTAATGTCCTGCCCAAATAACAGAAGAATAGTTTGACCCAACCTCTCGTTAGAAAGGCGTTTACCCTTTTGTAGTTACATGAACAGTTGGGAAAAGGGTTTGACGAAGATACACTTCCGCCTAAAAGGCGCGTTCTTTTCTAGTCTTAGAGAAAGGGAATCAGAGATTCTGATTTCTGCATGCTCTAGATGCGTGGCAGAAGTTAGTGTGTTAAAACAAATGGGTGACTTTATCATGACTCCTACTTGAGGGACGGTATACTTGTTGTTGGCGGGACGTCTTTGTAAATTACAGTATGACCTGCATGAAACTTTTGCTGGATCCTGCGCATTTTATTTCTGTCGCCGGGATGAGTGGGTGACGCTTCTTTAAAGTTTACTGGAGTACAGATTGATTTAGTGTCGGATTTACTATGATCCAGATGATTGATAACGGGTTGCGGTGGGGGATTTAGTTGGGTCGCACCATTACTGTAAAGCAAAACAACATATACTTGGACGTATGTCACAGTTAAAAAGGTCTAACTATCTTTGTATTTAGACCGCAAACAAACTGTATGGTTGGGAAATGGCGCTATCACTTCCCATACGTATCTTTAAAATGTACTCATGTACGATTAATATTCAAAAGGCATTAAAAGTGGGTTTCTTCGTTGAACCGTTTAAACGCCTGATCAACAGCGTGGTGTCATTCTAAAGAAAGTTGACCTGATTATCCTCAGGAACTCTTGTACCTGCTTAATGACTATCATTAGCAGCTGAAAGTCTAAAGATGGATCCAGAGGTGCCGCCTAAACTTGTGCCTGATCTTCGAGGCAAAAAAATTATGTCTGTAATTACAGACTTCTCAATTTTATATAAGAACGGTTTGAAGTTAACAGCTGTTCATCGCATTATTTGCTTTTTGATCAAGTTCAGTTCATGAATCCATACATCATGAAGAACATGATCTTAGATCTAATTCCACGATGCCTCAAGAAAAAGACTTTTTAATGTGCTGAACAAACGCTGTTTCGGTCTAAGACTATGGAGAATAGCCACACAGCGTAAAGATGTCAGATTAGTCTCTAAGTGAACGAAGCAATTAAGCTGACTTCAAAAAAACCTAATTATCAGGACTTTAGGAAGATTTCATGATCAACTTTTTGGCAATAATGATGAAAAAATGAAAATGTCAATGGACAAAACCTGTAGGTATTTGGGTTTACTGTTTTTAGCACATTTATCAAAAGCTTTGTTGGTAGAGTTTCTTTATGTCTACTTTAAGCCTCGTATCCTGGTCAGAGTAACTTTACACTGCTAAGATAGTTTTGTTATAGTGATACATACTGAAGACTCTATTTAAGTACATGGAATGGACGCCCCCCCCCCCCCCACAAGAAGCTAAAGGTCATGTCGGGTATGGTATGCACGTCCGAATATCCATAAGGACTCGCCTTTGCATTCATTTTACTAACAAGTGGGTTTTTGGAAAGATGAGGGTGTTATTATATGGAAAGGTGATCAAGGTGTATGTGGGGTTAAGGTAAAAAATGTAATGTTTTTCTTTTTGGTGCCAGGAGAAAATCTTAGAAAGCAAAGGAATATCTCGCAGCGTTGTGCAGTCAAACTTTCACATGGAACATACAAAGAAGCATTGTTTTAGGCAATAAGACTTCCATCTTGGGAAAAACCCAACGTAAAACGGCGATCTAAATCTACATGAGATCATCATACTGGTGTAACAAAGAAGTCGTTAGATAGAACAAACACAAAACGTGTTGTTTGTTAATCCAGAGTTTTCATATGCAATAGGGCTTGGGAGGTTCCGTAAATTAATTAAAGCGGAACTGTGGCCCGGCGGGTTTATCGGCTGATCTTCCTTCACAAAAGATCTTTGAGGAGCTGGTTGTTTTTTATTGTGTCAGTTTCTCGTAAATTAAGACACGGGCGGATTCATTTTTTACAATTCTTTTTTTATTTTCGTTACGGCGTCTACACTCCAAAACTCGGATCCAGTTGCCCTGATGCGTGTGGTCCCCTTCTGTTCCCCGGTAAATAAGGTACCTTACTTTTCAATCCAAATGGTAATTGTTTGTGGTTGAAGGACTCTCCTTCGCAACATTTATTGTTTTTTCTTTTGCACTTGCTTTTTTTTTTGTAATGTTTTAACCCTTTAAATTCTTCATTATTCATTGAGCGCAAAACGGAGGGCATCTTCTAACCCATTCTGTGTTGCGAGTATTGTCAATCAGCTCTCTGTGATACTGTAGGAGAAAAGTCTTTAAGTTTACTGTTTGTTAAAGTTTTCAAACTAAAGCTGTGATCTGTGAACTCTGGAATGCCTCTTTAATGGTTAACTCTATGTTTTAACAATAATTGATTCACTTGCCTTTAAATCTTTTCCATCTTCAACGTGAATTCAGGGCGCGGATAAGTAGTGGCCCTCGTGGTTATATCAGTTGTTTAGCGACAGCAACGCAGAAGCACTCTTTGTGTTAATGGTTCTGCATCTTTGTATCTTGAAGCCATGTCAATGACTGTGAGTGCGTACTTAATTCTTTTTCGTCTATCCTATCAGAGGGTTATTATAGGAAGATCATTTGTGGGTGTCGTTGGGAGTTGTATTATCAAGTGTAGGTCTCGGTATTCGAATTGGTGGCAGGTAAATAAATTTGCCAATTGCTTGTTTAGACTAACCATTCCTTTGCTGTTTGTTCACTGACTCCTGCGCTTGGCTTAGCTTTTTAACTTGCTGTGATTGCCCTTACCATATCCTTTGGTGAATTAATAGATTTTGTGCATTGTTTATTCAGCCAAATATTATGTGCAACAAAAATACAACAACGGTAATCACAACGACAATATACCCGATTGCTTGCTTCTTGTGTTTTTTCTGATGGTTGATAAAAGTCACTGATTTTTGGTGGGGCAATGTCTGGATTGGTTTGCCCGTTACAAGAGATAATATTCTTTATTGCTTGATCAATTCTTTAAATGTTGTAAGCTGCATGTCCCTGTTTTTTCAGTGTGTTATTATAAATTTAACTGCTCAATTCTCTGCTTTTCATAGCGATCTTGTGCCGCAGCTAGTTGCTCCACAAGCGTTGGTTATGTCTTTTTCTCTCGCCGTCTTCCCGCTGTTTACTTATGCGTAATTACTTCCGCTAATAGCAAGCGCATTCACCACAGCTCCGCCTATCATCCATTACGAAAGTGAAGCCATTTGTTATAAATGTATTTTTTTTTACATATTTATATTTGTCCGGAATTAGTCCTTGCTTTAACTAGAAAATCTTTTCGTGGCAACGAAGCTGCAATGATAGCATTTAGCTTTGCTGAATCCTCAAAGTCTAGTTTTCATGATTCTGCTGGTTTACTTCTTAAACTATGCTTTTACCAAGCATTGAGTATCCATTACTACACTCTAGGCCTCAATAACAGCAGAATGGTTATACAAGGTTAGCAACACGTTTTTCGGTGCTCATTTTTTTAAAATTTATAATAAATTATAATTATTAAAAAACTTGAACAGTGATGATCTACTACAGCTACAAGGCGGCTAAACCTTCCGAACTTATGACTGGCCAAGTTTGCATGATCAAGCTTATTATGCCCCAAAAAGGACTGAGGGCTTGTATTCTTTGGCAGCATGTGGGGAAAATAGACAAAACAGTTCCTCGGAACTGAAATTCAAGCATTGAACAAATTCAAACGATTGTCGCCGCAAGACATTTTAAAGTATTCATAAACAGGGTATGAAGCGCAGGCTGATGTCTAGAATGGTGAAAGTGTGGGGCAAACGGTTCTTTAGTTTGTACACTAACGACGTCAGTAGATTTGCTCCCATTGATTCTGAACAAGATCTTACGTATGATTTTAACGCAAAGATCCAGGTTTTACAAAAGTCATTAGTGTCTCTTGTGGATTATATACTATAGGATTTGGATCATTGTTATCGCATTAATCATGGGTTTAGAACTTTTAATCATATCAATTTTATTTCTTCTAATGAACGATCTGGAATTTCAGCAGAACAGAAAAAACTGAATCAGGTGGAGAAAGAATGTTACCCAAGCAGAAAATCAGCAGAAAACGCTGAATCAGGTGAAGGCCATTAAAAATCCTGGGCGTGTTGAAGCAGGAAAAAAATTAGCAGAGTGGAAAGACAGAAAAAATTAATGTTACAGTATGACTCATCATGAAAACATAACTCCGCCAACGGCCAGAACAAGTTGATCAATGCCCGCTATAAAAACTCATGTTGTTACAAGGGCGCCAAAGTCGTCTTGGAAAATTGAACTTTAAAACTGTTGCCATTTTGGCGCCATGCTGCTGTTGGGGGCAGTTATGACGGTTAATAAAATATTTAACTATGGCAACTAAATACAAAAGCAATCAAAAAAAATCTGAACCACTTATTGCAGAAAAAGACCACAGCCCGCCCAAAACCGCCAATAACAAAGCATCATTTTGATTCCATTTATAATGCAATAATATTTTAAGAACTTAATTTTAATTTTTTTTATATAAAATAGATCATGGCTACGTATTATAAAATTGATTAAGTCAAATAAATAAAGACATGGAGTCTATAAAGACATTTCCATAGACAGAAATTGTAATCATGCGGTTTGGCTTAGGATGTAAGAACTTCATTAAGATCTATGCTGACCGATATCGCGCTCAAGGGCGTTTAGCAACGACATCCTCAACGATGACGCGTTTTTTGAGGCGTGTGTGTACTATATTAGACATCTACTATTTATGATAAAAGCATAGATGTATTTTTTTGATAATTATAAGAACTTGAATAAGATCTTGGTTTGTACGATAGAGGATGACCTTAGTTATGTCTTAGGTTTAACTGGGTAGAATTAATTATAGAACTTAAATCAAGAACTTATTAAGTACTTGTAAGTTAATTAATTAAAATCTTAATTATGTTCTTAATTAAGACTTGATAACTTAAGTAAGAACTTTAGTGAGTAATTGAATGGCGCATGCGCGGGGTGTGGGGTGGGTAGGGGGTGGGTAGGGGGAGTGAAGGTATGCTTTTGCGCGCCTCAATTTCAACTAGGTCAAGTGATCATATATGATCACTTGACCTAGTTTGCCGCTGTGCTTTGCAGCCGGTGCTGCCTGCGCTTTGTAGGTCTAGTGATCATATATGATCAATTGTCCTAGTTTGCCTCTGTGACTTTGTAGGTCTAAGCGTTCATTTATGTTAACTTGACCTGTTTTGCACTGTGCTTTGTAGGTCAAGCGATCATTATATGATCACTTGACCTAGTTTGCACTGTAGCTTTGTAGGTCACGCGATCTACATATGATCACTTGACCTAGTTCGGCCCACTGTTTGCTTTGTAGGTCAAGCGATTCATAGGTGTTCACTTGACCTCGTTTGCGCTGTGCTTTGTAGGTCAAGCGATATATGTGATCACTTGACCTAGTTTTGCCTCGGTGCTTTGTAGGTCAAAGTGATCTATATGTTCAATTGACATTGTTTGCCACTGTGCTTGTAGGTCAGCGATCATATATGATCCACTAGACTAGTTTGCCGCTGTGCTTTGAGGTCAAGCGATCATATATGATCACTTGACCTTGTTTTGCCGCTGTGCTTTGTAGGTCAAGCGATCATATATGATCATTGACTTGTTTGCCGCTGTGCTTTGTAGGTCAAGCGATCATATAGATCACTTGACCTAGTTTGCCACTGTGCTTTGTATAGGTCAAGCGATTCATATATGATACACTTGACCTGTTTGCCCACTGTGTTTGTAGGTCAAGCGTTCATATATGATCACATGACCTAGTTTGCCACTGTGCCTTGGTAGGTTCATGCGATCATATATGATCACTTGACCTAGTTTGGCAACTGTGCTTTGATAGGTCAAAGCGTCATATTATGATCCCTTTACATAGTTTGCCACTGTGCTTGTTGGTCAAGCGATCTTTATGATCACTTGACTAGTTTGACTCTGTGTTTGATTAGGTCAAGCGATCATATATGATCACTTTGTACTAGTTTGCCACTGTGCTTTGTAGGTTCAAGCGATTCATATATGATCACTTGACTAGTTTTTCCACTGTGCTTTGTAGGTCAATGCGCATCATATATGATCACTTGACCTAGTTGCCATGTGCTTAGTAGGTCAATGCGATCATATATGATCAGGATACAGGAAACCTATGTTGGCTCACTTGGCCGATACTGTTGAGCCCCCCCCCCCCAGGCAGAAAGTGAGCCAGAAATGAAGGTTTTCTGTTCTCTCGGGGGTCTGACAAAAAATCAGACAAGAAGGCAACGATCTAAACCTTGCCGATACGATCAATCAGATTCTAAACGCCTTTGAACGGACAGAACACGTATATGGAACAGCAAACTGTCTGAAAATGATGAAACATGCTGCAAGGGTGAATGTGACCGGTCAGACATAAAAGGTGCGTTGAGGA
This sequence comes from Conus ventricosus, assembly GCA_018398815.1. NCBI lineage: Eukaryota > Metazoa > Mollusca > Gastropoda > Neogastropoda > Conidae > Conus > Conus ventricosus. The sequence continues at coordinate 3,747,836 of CM031618.1, read as the reverse complement.
GAGTGGTGTGAGTGCGAAGCGATCAGTCAGCGCTGTGTGTGAGTGTTTACAGATTGAAAATCAAAGACTATCAGCAACAGTGCAAGAACTCGTGGATGGATGAAATGTCGGGTTTGTCAGCAGATGTGCAGCAACAAAATGTGATAACTATCTCCATCTTTCAGAGACAGTTTAAAAAATCTGGAAGATCTAGTCCGCAATATGAATGAAGAAATCGATCGGTTTAGAATCTTTTTCATGCCGTGGAAAACCTTCGTTTTTACGGTATTCCTGAGAGCGATGATGGAAAATGACAGGATATGTGCCAGTGCAGTGATTAACGCACTGCATAAAAGTCAGGTGTGACAAGGACAGTGGGCTGAAGACGATTGATCAGAGCGCACCATGTTGTACAGACAAAGACAAGGCTCACGAAGGAGGATCGCAAAATCCGCAACTGGTACTGACAAATTGTTTTTCATTAGGAAGATCATTCAGGCGGAGCCTGGAAAAAATTGGCATTACGTGTTGCCAAGGACCCGAACGTCAGCAAGCAGGCCCTGTTGCACGTGCAAAGCAGGAAGGTCGGCAAGCTACTTCGTGAGGGGGAGGATGGTGTAGGCCCGAGGCGAACCGACCCCACGCACGTGCGCAGAGGTCACGGCGGAGGAATGATGACGGCAGGATCGACAGAGGGTACGGCGGTCTCGCGGGTAAGTGCGCGCATCTTCGATGCCGACAACGATGGCAGCGACGAACAGGGTCACGACGGTGATTCGGGGTGCGGATGCGGCCGGACGAGCGTTGTGGCGAGGTGTGCGGTTGCGAGAGGGGCCATGTTGCCCAATGTCATTGGCATCCTAGTGATCATGTGATTCAGCAAGCCAATTCAGCGCCTGTTCGGTATGAGCCAGTCCTCAGTGTGCTGCCAGCAGGGGTTGGGAGCAGGGCAGGCAGGGGTTTAAAACCGGGCTGCACGTGGGAGGAGACACTGAGCGTAGAGAGTCGAGGGCTGGGACAGTGCAGGGCAACATGCAAACTTTTATTACGCGGAAGGGACGTGACAACACTTTCCGTTCAAGCAAAGGAGCCTGTGATCTGGCCACTAGCAGAAATAGACAACGCGCGACCACAGGCACAGGAATATACATTTCTTCAATTACAATGTAGAAAATACCTGTTCTAGAAAATGCTTGTGTTTCTTTCTCCAGGTCATAAATAAATTAGATTTTTGTTTGTCTGACTTGAGGCGTTTATTGGACCACAGTTTGACTTGAGTAATGTTTTTCCGGGCTTTATGAATTCAGTTCCCCAGCAAAAAAAAAAAAAAACAAGGACGATGCTCAGGTGGTCGTTTTAGTGCTTATTAAAAACAAATATGAGATGATGTGAACGGAATGAATGTAGATTTTATTATTCATAAAAATAAAAATTGATAATGAGTCACTAGAACATATTGATAAATATGTATTGTTTTATTGTCATTGCTATGCTTCCTCCAGAGAGTTCACCAGCATATGGCTAACAGTAACCTGAAAGATGGAATCCTTGCCATGGAAAAAGACCATTTGTTTTGTCATACTGAGTTTGAAAAACAAGATGTGTATATAATGTGTGTGGCGATTTTAATGCCAGAACTGGGGTGTCAGCTGTACAACGAATAGAGAACATAGATAATTTTACGTGTGGTTTTGAATGATGATGATGATGTCTGGTTTTTATCATGACGATTTATTAAGAGTCGTTCTTCTAAAGATTCAGTATTAGTAATTTTGGGCAATCACTGTTGGATTTGTTGTTTTCTCTTTAACTTGAAAATAGTCAATGGTCGTGTAATAGTGATGACGAGGGGTGTGAATTTACATTTTGTAGCACCAACAAGGCTGAAGTGTCTTTGACTATTTTATTTTGTCAGAGATTGACTTCCCTTTTGCGATTTGTTTGTAAATTAATTGCTTCTTTCTTGGCACTCCAGTTCAGCTGACATGGAACGGGAGGAAACCAGGAGTGTAGAAAAATCAATTCAGAAAAGTCAGATGACCCGACAGAAGAGCGTGCTCGTTGTCGTGATGACTTTAAAGACAAATTTATACATGAAGTTAAGTTCAAATCACTTTCAAGGACACATTGATCATGCTTGTGATAGATTGAAGGAAGAGATTGATAACGCTTTGAACATATTTACAATGGCTTTTTATACAGCGGGCGAGTGCTGTCATTAGAACTACGAGTCCTAAAAAATCAAAAGACAACGAGTGGATTCGATATGGAATGTAAAGAACAAAGAAACGCTAGTAGAAACGTTTATTAAAGAGTTTCCAAAGCGCGAGACTGAAAACCTACAGGAAACAGCAGAATGAACTCTATGTAAGGAGAGAACAATATATACTGATCTTAATCGGGATAAAGAAATTAAAAAGAGGAAATTTGATCAGTTGACTTGCAAAGTTAAATCGCTATCAATGAACCAAAATTATTCTGGAAATCAATGTAGCTTATAAACAGATAAATCAGTTTTAATGACATTGCATTAAACAGTGGCAGGATCACTTTTTTTTAGGTATTCATGACTGTTGATACTTAGATAACATTGGATGGATGATGATTAGTTTCATAATTTTGAGGAATTGCGTAGATCAAGAAAATCAAGAGCCTTTCTTGACGACTATTTAACCGGAAGGGAGGGAAATTCAGAATGGCATTGAAACTTGAAATGTGGAAAGAGTGCTGGTCAAGTGACAAGTTGTGAGTGAAATGCTAAAACATGCTGTTGACAGTATCATGATTATCTCGGAAATTTGTTCAACATACTTTTTTAATTCTGGTTATTTTCAAGGGGAAATGGTCCAAATCTATATTTGTTCCGATTTTCAAAAGGGGAGATGCCAATATCCAGACAATTATCGAGGGGTTGCCTTGATAGTGCTGTGAGCAAAGTTTATACTTCCATTTTAAATAAAAGATTAAGTGCATGGGCCCCGAACGGGAAGACAAAATTATTGAAGAGCAGGCAGGGTTTTAGAAAAGATTATAATTACGATGGATTACATATTTACCTTATATGCACTGGTTTAAAAATATTTATTACGTAACAGAAATTGTACATTGCTGTTATTGACTTCCTGGAAGGCTTTCTGATACAGTTTAATAGAATATTTTATGGGATTATACTGAAAATGTCTGGTGTTCCAGGTAAATTGTATAGGTATTTAAAGAAGTTTAGTTCTCAGTGATAGCTTGTCTGTAAGAGGACAACAAAAGCTTATACTCTGATTTTCCATTGTCCACAAGGCGTGCAGCAGGGTGTTTATTGATGTGCACTAATGTTTTCATTTTTATTAATCGAACTGGCACTTGAAATAATTAAGAAGGGAAGAATGGAATACGTTAATACCTGATGCTGCAGAAGTCTTCCTTTTTTTATTTGCAGACGGTGGTAATTTCCCCCCTTTTTTTCAGGACACGGTGGTTGGATTACGATTCAGTTTAAATGCATTAAAGATGGAAACTGACAGACTGAAGTTAGCTATTAATATAGATAAGACGAAGATTATAGTTTTCAGAAAGGGTGGTTTTCTAGCAGCTCGGGAATAGTGGTAGGTTTGGGAATTGAAAGTGTTGGTAACCAATAGCTATAATTAATTGGTTTAATTTTTACAACAAATCTAAATTGAGCAAGGGTGTGGTTAGAAATGAGTAGAAAAGCAGAAAGGAGGATTGAAATTCTAAGATCACTAAGGAAGTTAAGATGTATTGACCTACATCTTTTGGAAGCTGTTTGATACCAAGTGGAACCTTTGCTAACTTATGGTTGCCGGAATATGGGGCTTTCTTGTAGAATCAGTTCATGGAAAAAGTCACACACTAGCATTAAAGCGTATTTCTTGAAGATCCTATACATGGGTCTAACCAAAAATGGTATATGGAGGGTAGCTGGCAGGTACCCTCTGCAGATACCGTGCAAATTATTTAAATGTATCAGGTATTGGCTTCGTCTGTTAAGTACCATATCCTGGGATTAGTATGGCAGGGCATAATACAATGTTATTAACTCAACTCGAACGTGGAAGACCAAACTGGGTTTTTCAAGTAAAGAAATTTCTATGCGAAATGGTTTTGGTTTTGTTGGAACAACCAGGGCGTCGATGCGACCAAAGTTTATCTGGAATTTAAAGAAGCGTATGATCTCATACTATCAGCAGGGTCTGGCATTTTCGAGATGGAAATAACGAATACGATACATGGTTTTGTGCAGTTTATAGTGACTTACAGCTGAAATATTTATAACAATTACACGAAAATGGCACAGGATTCAATGGCACGATTCCGTACCGGACACTTGATTCTTGACGCAAGCCAACATTGGTATATAACTGAAACCCGAACAGCTATTAGGTGGTCAGTTATGCAAAGAAAATGATTGGAGAGGATGTATTCCAACTTTTTCTTTTGTTGTAAAGAATATAAGACTTTTCGAGAGAAATATGATGTCTTTTCGAACACCGATTGCAAGGAGGCGCTAACTGGTCGCTTTGCTACTAAAAGATAAAACAGAATATATAAGGTCCTGGCAATGTTTATTGCCGAAGCAGTAGTCGGCGCAAGAAAAAACTTGACATTGCAGCCTAAAAAAACTAAACAAAACAAATTTTTAAAATGATAACAAAAAGTAAAAAAAAAAAGTGTTAAAAAAAAAAGATATATATCGGGGTTTTTCAGGCAATTATATTTTCCTGGTTGGTTTGGAGGCCTGTT
>CM031618.1:3718102-3738102 GCA_018398815.1 Conus ventricosus | reverse complement strand
TAAGCAAAAACAAAAACAAAACAAAAAAACACCCCCGGGTGAGAGAAATCAAGTGGAACGCTGTTCGGTCTCCGTCCAGCCCAGTCTTATCTGCTGTGAGATGTCAAAAGTTTGATGACCAAATCAATTCAATGCTTTTGTTGCTTTCTTTATTCTTGTGATATAACAACAATTTTGTTGTTGTTGATCTCACCTGCTGTGAGATGTCAAAAGTTTGATGACCAAATCAATTCAATGCTTTTGTTGCTTTTTTTTTATTCTTATGATTTAATAACAAGCTTTGTTGCTTGTTTGTTTTCATGATATAATAACAGTTTTGTTGTTGTTAATCTCACCTGCTCTGGGTGTAGTGTTTGTTTTCATGATATAATAACAGTTTTGTTGTTGTTAATCTCACCTGCTCTGGGTGTAGTGTTTGTTTTCATGATATAATAACAGTTTTGTTGTTGTTAATCTCACCTGCTCTGGGTGTAGTGTTTGTTTTCATGATATAATAACAATTTTGTTGTTGTTGATCTCACCTGCTCTGGGTGTAGTGTTTGTTTTCATGATATAATAACAGTTTTGTTGTTGTTAATCTCACCTGCTCGGGGTGTAGTGTTTGTTTTCATGATATAATAACAGTTTTGTTGTTGTTAATCTCACCTGCTCGGGGTGTAGTGTTTGTTTTCATGATATAATAACAGTTTTGTTTTTGTTGATCTCACCTGCTCTGGGTGTAGTGTTTGTTTTCATGATATAATAACAGTTTTGTTTTTGTTGATCTCACCTGCTCTGGGTGTAGTGTTTGTTTTCATGATATAATAACAGTTTTGTTTTTGTTGATCTCACCTGCTCTGGGTGTAGTGTTTGTTTTCATGATATAATAACAATTTTGTTTTTGTTAATCTCACCTGCTCTGGGTGTAGTGTTTGTTTTCATGCATGATATAATAACAATTTTGTTGTTGTTTATCTCACCTGCTCTGGGTGTAGTGTTTGTTTTCATGATATAATAACAGTTTTGTTGTTGTTGATCTCACCTGCTCGGGGTGTAGTGTTTGTTTTCATGATATAATAACAGTTTTGTTGTTGTTGATCTCACCTGCTCTGGGTGTAGTGTTTGTTTTCATGATATAATAACAGTTTTGTTGTTGTTGATCTCACCTGCTCTGGGTGTAGTGTTTGTTTTCATGATATAATAACAGTTTTGTTGTTGTTGATCTCACCTGCTCTGGGTTGTAGTGTTTGTTTTCATGATATAATAACAGTTTTGTTGTTGTTGATCTCACCTGCTCGGGGTGTAGTGTTTGTTTTCATGATATAATAACAGTTTTGTTGTTGTTGATCTCACCTGCTCGGGGTGTAGTGTTTGTTTTCATGATTAATAACAGTTTTGTTGTTGTTGATCTCACCTGCTCTGGGTGTAGTGTTTGTTTTCATGATATTGTCACGAGTTTGTCACGAGGCCTACGACGTTCGACCCACCTAGGGTGGCGGAATTACTTATTTGTTTATTGTCGTTGCTGTTGTCGTGTATCCGTCCCTTAGGGTGGCTTGTGGTGCAGTTGCACCTTGGTGTGGTTCAGCTCAACTTCGGTCTGCTTTCTCTCTCTCTCTCTCTAATTCCACCGCCCGTGCTATTCATCCTGCAAGTTCACGGGTGGCCGGTACCTTTCTCTCGAACTTTCTGTCTATCGGCCTCTCGCCTGTCTTTTTACCTGTCGCACGTGCTTCGTTCCTTTTAGTTTGAAGTATGCTCACTCTGTGACGCAGCATGGCATGTTGGCCGCCATTGCTGAGAGAGGTTAGCTCTTCACTCGAGCGGAAGATGTCTCTGGGGGCGCCTGCTCCAGTCCTGGTTCTTTACCTTATCGTCGAGAGTACAGTCAGTACTTTCAATTCCTGCAGTCGGCCTGTAGGAGAGGGACATCATTTCTTCTGTTTCCGCATCTTCGCCTCTGTCCTCTCGACTGGACAGAGGGTAGAGAGAGTCCTTTGACCCGCCTCTTCGGGGTCACCCACGGGTAGCTGGTAAGCATCAGTTTCGTGGTCTGTTTGTTTTGATTTGTTGTTGTTAGCCGGCTTAGTTTTCACTTTTGCGCAATTTTCTTTTGTTTTCGAAATTGTAAGAGGAATATTGTGTGAGACCTTTTCTCTGGTTAATTCAATCTTTAACCTGGCCATTCTAAATTATTTCCAAAATTCTTTCTCCTGTTTATGTATCTGGTGATGCGGTAGTCGGTGGGGAAGGGAGAGAACTGGTGATTCAGGGTTGGAACTTGCTTGGTCTCGCTCGTCCGCCCCTGTCACATTCGCCGGACTTTTATCCTTCGGCCACCGTCTGTTTGTGTGTGCAAGGAGAGCGAGTTTTATGTTCACGAGCGTGCGTGCGCATGATTTGTCGTTCGGATGCGTGGTTGGAGATTTGTGTTATTTTGAAATGTGTTTATAAAATGTGACAGTTGTGCCATTGAATTATTATTTGCAAATGTGGTGGCAGTTATTAAGCGATGGTCGCTGTGTTGATTTATTTCCTAAGGAAGGAAAACGTAAGCGTGAGTGAGAGAAGGGTGGAGATAATTCATATTTGTTTTATAACCTGTTGATTTAATGCAGTCTTTTACCTGCATCGTGTGAGAAGACTTGATTCAATGGATTTACTGTGTGCGTTGAATACACTTCCCCTCGCCCATCATGCGAGTGGCTAAGACTTGACAGCAATGGTCAGACGGTACTGACGGCAGGGTTCCAGTACCCTTCTTCCTTCTTCCTTCCTCCTTCCTTCTTCTTTTCCTCCTCTCCGACTCTCCTCCCAGCTACGTCCTCCCCCCTCCCGGGGGCTTCACCTGGAGCACGAACTGGATGGTGCCACGTGCTGGTCGAGGCCACGTTCTGGCTGAGACCACGGACGAGATGGTGCCACGCGCTGGTCGAGGCCACGCCTTGGTCGGGACCGTGGACTGCTAGGGGAGCCCGCCGTCTCGACTGGCCGGCCTGGACCCCCGTCCAGGACCTCCAGTAACAGCTACGTCCCCCCCCCCCCCCCCCGGGACACGCTCTTCACTGCCCGCTTGGGAGTCGAGGGTGTCGGCTTTGGGCGACTCCCTGCGAGAACCAACCCGGCTCGGAGCACCTAGTGCGACAGGGTGCTCCCTGCGGACTTGACAGGGGCAGGGATGTGGACGCACTCCGTGGTGTGAGAAAGGGTCAACACTGGAAAATATTTCTTTATAATTGTGTACATGTCATATGTGCTGGAATGCTGTAATTGTGATTGTGTACGTCGTATGGTGAAATATTTATTTATAATCGTGCATGTTGTGGGTGTGGGAGTGCTTGATTGCGATTGTGCATGTTGTGTGCGTTGGAGTGCTTGATCGTGATTGTGCAGTTGTGTGCGTTGGAGTGCTTGATCGTGATTGTGCATGTTGTGTGCGTTGGAGTGCTTTATTGTGATCGTGCATGGTGCGTGTGTTGGAATGTTTATTTTGCTGGTGTGAATAAATGGGGTGTTGTATCGTAATCTTTATTGTGTGGTCTCTTGCGGAGCGTGTGAGGTCAGTCACTCCCTTCACTCCCACCTAGACCGATCCTGTCAGGGCAGACCTCCAGGGGTCGGTCGTGACAATTGTGGGGGCTCGTCCGGGATGTGAAGGGCTCTGGCTGTCTCTCTCTCGTTTCGCAGAGTACCTGTTTAGTGTTGTCTGTTTTGTATATGTTCAGTCAGTTTGTCGTGTTTGTTCGTGGGTGGTTGGCTGGGTGACTCTAGAGTGAAGGGAGTCTTTTTGGTGGCCTGAGGGAACATCCGGCGTGACTCGGGGGTCGAGGTGAGACCAGGAGGAGTCGACCGCTTCCGGACCTCCTTCCGCCGGGTACCTCACGCAGGTACGGCCGTAAGTCTTGCCCTTCTGTTGCCGCTCAGTCTTCCATTCCTGTTTTGTATTTAGCTAATTCTTGTTTTTTTTTTCTCTACCGGGTTGTTGAGTACAGGGGGGTGTATCGGACGCTAGTGTTTTTTTTTCCTCTCTCCGGATCCCGTCTGCTAGGTTTTTGTTTTGTTTTTTTTCCGGCCAGCCCCACCGCACTGTTGCTCGTGCTGTAGAGCGCGGTGTTGCCAGAGTGGGGGCAGCCGGACATAGTTTTTGTTTCGTTTTTTTTTCGGTGAGCCCCACCGCACTGTTGCTCGTGCTGTAGAGCGCGGTGTTGCCAGAGTGGGAGCAGCCGGAACTTGTCCGCACACACGCACACACACACATACACACATATACACACGCCCCTAAAATATTTGTTTTTTTTTTCTCTAGTGGAATTGTTTTTCCCCTGTATTTGGAAAACTGTAGGATATTGTTGTCATGGCGACGTCCGGCGCTGGTGGTATGGCGACGCGGGCGTCGAAGAAGAAGGGTATTCAAAATGTTACTGTAGTCCCTACTATTAGTACTAGTACTTCGACTACGGTAACTTCTACCTATTCCAGTGCTGTAGCAGGTAGCCCAGTGAGTACTTTTACTACCTCTCGCTGGGGGGTCTCCCTGTCGAGACCCCGACTGGCACTTCCGCTCGGAAGCGTCAGAGTATAGCGAAGCAACTGTGGGCTTCTGTTGAGTCACAGAGACCGAAACCTTCTCCTCTCCAGGCTTCCCCTCGTAAGGGGCATGCCCCAGAAGACTTTCCTTATGGGAAAGTCGAGACCCAAGGGACGGGTCAGACGGATCATCCTCCCGGGTCGGGAGTGGTGAACCCCCGCTCAGGATATCACCTCTGTCCTTCTGTTTCTGGAGCGGCAGCGTAGGGAAGAGCGTAGAGAGGAGGCCGCTAGACAGGAGGCTCTGCGCAGAGAGGAGACTGACAGACAGGAGATTATGCATAGGGAAGAGGCTATGCTGCGCAGAGAAGAGGCTGCCCGACAGGAGGCCCTTCGTAAGGAAGAAGCTGCTCAGCGTAGGGAGGAGGCTGCTCAGCGTAGGGAGGAGGCTGCTAGACAGGAGGCTCAGCGTAGGGAGGAGGCTGCTCAGCGTAGAGAGGAGGCTGCTAGACAGGAGGCTCAGCGTATGGAGGAGGCTGCTCAGCGTAGAGAGGAGGCTGCCAGACAGGAGGATCGGCGTAGGGAAGAGGCTGACAGGCAGGAAGCCCTCCGTAGGGAAGAACTAGACAGGATGGAGGCTCTACGCAGGGAGGAGATGGAACAGTTTCTTTCGCGGCCTCCCGCTTCTGTAAACCAGGGGGTTAATCACCAGGCAGGTGATAGAGTTAGAGGCCCAAAGTTAAAGCTTCCAGAGTTCAGACCTAGTGAGGACATTGATATGTTCTTAGAGCATTTCGACAAGGTTGCTTGTTCATACCAATTGTCTGAGGAGCAAAAGGCTATGCACCTTTTTTCTGGATTATCTGGTGCTGCAAGGGAGTGTGTGCTCACTCTAAATGAAGGCGCGTCTTATGCAGACATGCAGTTGGCTCTGCGTAAGCGTTTCCACCTTACCCAGAGACCTACAGGAGGAAGTTCAGGTCCATGAAGAAGAATAATGACGAGACCTTCGTGCAGTTTGGTGATAGGCTGCGCAAAACGCTAGGGTACTGGCGTCAGTTAGCTAAGTTGGAGTTGGAGGATCTGATCCTCATTGAACAGCTCACCAACACTGTGTCCCCAGAGTTGAGGATCCGGATATGGCGAGACAGCACCTCAGGATTTCGCGGCTGCGATTCACACAGCTGAGGTGTTTGCTGAAGCTCGCAGGGCTTATGGGCATCGCCCAGATACGGAGAGGAATCCCTCCACAGGATTTAATAGCAATAAGTGCCGACAACTGCTAGTGGGGTGAACAAGGCAGGCAGTTCATCGGGGATTTCAGCACCTCGATTTTGTTTTCTTTGTGGGTCGTCCTGGCCACATTAGGAAAGATTGTCCTAAAGCCGCTGGTAGTCATGGGGCTAGTCCTTTCCAGCATCCTCGTGCCTCGGCTAACGTGGGGTCCATCCAAGCTTCTGGTGGTACAGAGTGTCCAGTGTTTCTTTCTGTTGTTGGTTCATCCTTGGTCGACACCATCAGGGATTCGGGAGCATCAACACTCTTTGTGGATAAGGATTTAGTTTCCCCTAAGGCCCCGGCGGGGCGCCAGTTACGATGTTGTGCGGGTTGGAGGCTGGTTTTACCTCCACCCGTCCTTCTGTACTTATTCCTATCTCCACCCCCTACTTCTGTGGCGAAGTATGGGCCATCGCGGTGGAGCGACCTCTGTATTCCCTTATCGTAGGGAATACGATCACCTTCGCAGACGGACGCAGTCAGTCCGTGTCTACGGATTTGCCCGTACAGGCGTGTGTGGGAGTCACCACACGCGCCAAAGCTAAGAAGCAGGCACAGGAATTGCGTCCCGTTCTTCAGCCGATCTCTAACGAGGTTCTGGCAAGGGCCGATCCTGCTAGCATTGTCCGTCTTCAGGCCAGGGACTTGGATGTCCAACGCCTACGACAACTTGTGGATCGTCCCGCTCATGTCGGCCCGACACGCCAAGGTGAGCTTCAAGCTCCACAAGGGGATCCTCTTTAGGGTTTCCACTCAGGCAGATCGTGTGGCCAAACAGCTTGTTGTTCCCAAAGCTTGAGAGAGTCTGTTCTCCGGCAGGTCCACGATTCCCCCATGGCAGGTCATATGGGCTCCAAGCGGACTCTCGAGCGAGTTAGGCAGGATTTCTTCTGGCCAGGGTTGAACTCACAGGTCAGGCAGTACTGCCGCAGTTGCGATGTCTGCCAACGGACAACGCCTAGGGGTCGCTTGAAGCGTGTTCCCCTAGGGTCAGTGCCACGGGTTGGGGAGCCATTCAGCAAGGTTGGGGTCGACCTGGTGGGACCCATTAATCCTCCATCCGATCGCGGTCACCGCTACACTTCGGTAGTGGTAGAATCTGCGAGTCGACACCCCGAGGCTGTCCCGCTTAGGACTACCGATGCCCCTACTGTTGCTGAATCTCTCAGGCAGATTTGGACGCGCACTGGCGTGCCCAAGAAGAAGTACGGCCGGAAGTTTGTACTGGAGAGCGATCATCATCCTCTCCAGTGCTTGGACCGGATCCGGCCAGTCAGTCATCGACTCATGAGTTAGACAGTGGAACTGCAGAGTCATGCGTTCACCTTCCGTCATATCAAGGGTTCCTGTAATAACGGATGCTGACTATCTTAGCCGAGCTCCGTAGTTAGCATATTGGAAAATCAGTCAGAGGGACACCTCCCCTCAACCAGGGTTATATCCCCTTTTTGGTCTCTGTATCAGGTGTAGTGACAGTTGTCACTTCAGTGAGGTTAACGGTAGTGAATCACCAATGGTTCGGATTGTTACTTTCATGGTTGGAAGGTTTGCTTAGTTGTTTGATAAATGTAGTATTATGTATTCCTCGGTGTGATTCTATCGTGGAATGTTTGTATTGGATTTTTCGTACTCTGTCGATCACAGAGAATTGGGTTCGGTCCATTGGTGTGAAGTTGCACATGCGACAAGGTTCAAAGGAGCACTGGATCTCAGAGAAACAGATGCTTTTAGAAGGGGGGTTTGTCACGAGTTTGTCACGAGGCCTACGACGTTCGACCCACCTAGGGTGGCGGAATTACTTATTTGTTTATTGTCGTTGCTGTTGTCGTGTATCCGTCCCTTAGGGTGGCTTGTGGTGCAGTTGCACCTTGGTGTGGTTCAGCTCAACTTCGGTCTGCTTTCTCTCTCTCTCTCTCTAATTCCACCGCCCGTGCTATTCATCCTGCAAGTTCACGGGTGGCCGGTACCTTTCTCTCGAACTTTCTGTCTATCGGCCTCTCGCCTGTCTTTTTACCTGTCGCACGTGCTTCGTTCCTTTTAGTTTGAAGTATGCTCACTCTGTGACGCAGCATGGCATGTTGGCCGCCATTGCTGAGAGAGGTTAGCTCTTCACTCGAGCGGAAGATGTCTCTGGGGGCGCCTGCTCCAGTCCTGGTTCTTTACCTTATCGTCGAGAGTACAGTCAGTACTTTCAATTCCTGCAGTCGGCCTGTAGGAGAGGGAATTCATTTCTTCTGTTTCCGCATCTTCGCCTCTGTCCTCTCGACTGGACAGAGGGTAGAGAGAGTCCTTTGACCCGCCTCTTCGGGGTCACCCACGGGTAGCTGGTAAGCATCAGTTTCGTGGGTCTGTTTGTTTTGATTTGTTGTTGTTAGCCGGCTTAGTTTTCACTTTTGCGCAATTTTCTTTTGTTTTCGAATTGTAAGAGGAATATTGTGTGAGACCTTTTCTCTGGTTAATTCAATCTTTAACCTGGCCATTCTAAATTATTTCCAAAATTCTTTCTCCTGTTTATGTATCTGGTGATGCGGTAGTCGGTGGGGAAGGGAGAGAACCTGGTGATTTCAGGGTTGGAACTTGCTTGGTCTCGCTCGTCCGCCCTGTCACATTCGCCGGACTTTATCCTTCGGCCACCGTCTGTTTGTGTGTGCAAGGAGAGCGAGTTTTATGTTCACGAGCGTGCGTGCGCATGATTTGTCGTTCGGATGCGTGGTTGGAGATTTGTGTTATTTTGAAATGTGTTTATAAAATGTGACAGTTGTGCATTGAATTATTATTTGCAAATGTGGTGGCAGTTATTAAGCGATGGTCGCTGTGTTGATTTATTTCCTAAGGAAGGAAACGTTAAGCGTGAGTGAGAGATAGGGTGGAGATAATTCATATTTGTTTTATAACCTGTTGATTTAATGCAGTCTTTTACCTGCATCGTGTGAGAAGACTTGATTCAATGGATTTACTGTGTGCGTTTGAATACACTTCCCCTCGCCCATCATGCGAGTGGCTAAGACTTGACAGCAATGGTCAGACGGTACTGACGGCAGGGTTCCAGTACCCTTCTTCCTTCTTCCTTCCTCCTTCCTCTTCTTTTCCTCCTCTCCGACTCTCCTCCCAGCTACGTCCTCCCCCCTCCCGGGGCTTCACCTGGAGCACGAACTGGATGGTGCCACGTGCTGGTCGAGGCCACGTTCTGGCTGAGACCACGGACGAGATGGTGCCACGCGCTGGTCGAGGCCACGCCTTGGTCGGGACCGTGGACTGCTAGGGGAGCCCGCCGTCTCGACTGGCCGGCCTGGACCCCCCGTCCAGGACCTCCAGTAACAGCTACGTCCCCCCCCCCCCCCCCCCCCCCCCCCCCGGGACACGCTCTTCACTGCCCGCTTGGGAGTCGAGGGTGTCGGCTTTGGGCGACTCCCTGCGAGAACCAACCCGGCTCGGAGCACCTAGTGCGACAGGGTGCTCCCTGCGGACTTGACAGGGGCAGGGATGTGGACGCACTCCGTGGTGTGAGAAAGGGTCAACACTGGAAAATATTCTTTATAATTGTGTACATGTCATATGTGCTGGAATGCTGTAATTGTGATTGTGTACGTCGTATGGTGAAATATTTATTTATAATCGTGCATGTTGTGGGTGTGGGAGTGCTTGATTGCGATTGTGCATTTTGTGTGCGTTGGAGTGCTTGATCGTGATTGTGCATGTTGTGTGCGTTGGAGTGCTTGATCGTGATTGTGCATGTTGTGTGCGTTGGAGTGCTTTATTGTGATCGTGCATGGTGCGTGTGTTGGAATGTATTATTTTGATGGTGTGAATATTGGGGTTGTAGTATCGCTACATCGTTATTGGGTGGTCTATTTGCGGAAGCCGTGTGAGTCGGCAGCCACTCCTTCATCCCCACCTACGTCCGATCCCTGTCTGGGCAGCCCTCCCAGTGGGTCGGTCCGCCCCATGACGATATATATAACGTTTTGTTTTTGTTGATCTCACCTGCTCGGCGTGTAGTGTTTGTTTTATGATATTAATAACAGTTTTGTTGTTGTGATCTTCAACTGCTCTGGGGTTTGTTAGTGTTTGTTTTCATGTATTTAAACAGTTTTGTTGTTGTTGATCTCAACTGCTTCTGGGTGTAGTGTTTGTTTTCATGATATAATAAGCAGTTTTGTTGTATAATCTCCACCTGCCTGGGTGCTAGTGTTTGTTTTTCATGATATAATAACAGTTTTGTTGTCTTTTGATCTCACCTGCTCGGGGTGTTGTGTTTGTTGTTCATGTTATAATAACTGTTTTGTTGTTGTTGATCTCACCTGCTCGGGGTGTAGTGTTTGTTTTCATGATTTTAATAAACAGTTTTGTTGTTGTTCATCTCACCTGCTTGGGTGTAGTGTTTGTTTGCATGATATAATAACCAGTTTTGTTGTTGTTAATCTATCCTGCTCTGGGTTGTAGTGTTTGTTTTCATGATCTAATAACAGTTTGTTGATGTTAATCTCAACTGCTTCTGGGTGTCTGTAGTGTTGTTTTCAATGATATATTAACAGTTTTGTTGTTGTTTATCTCACCGGCTTGGGTTGGTTTAGTAGTTGTGTTCGTGTTTGTTTTCATGGTATTTAACTGTTTTGTTGTTTGTTTATCTCCCACCTGCTCTGGGTTGTAGTGTTGTTTTCAGGATATAATAACAGTTTTGTTGTTGTGTTCGCACCTGCTCGGGGGTGTAGTGTTTGTTTTCATGGATAAGTATCGCGCCTCGCCTCCTCACTGTCTGTCTTTGCTCACTGACCACTGACGAACACCAGACTGACCCCCCCCCCCCCCACACTGCGCGGTTTGGCGTGTGGTGTGTGTGTGTGGTGTGTGTGTGTGTGTGTGTGTGTGTGTGTGTGTGTGTGGTGTGTGTGTGGTGGTTATGTAAGGCGCTTAGAGCCCTAAGTTTTAGAGAATAGGTGCTATATAAATTAACATTATTATTATTATTATTATTATTATTATTATTATTATTATTATATTATTATTATTTTATTATTATTATTATTATCATCATTATTATTATTATTATATTATTATTATTATTATTATTTTATTATTATTATTATTATTTCTATATGAAGCACGTTTAAAGTAGGCTGATTGGTTATCTTTCATAGCAAAGGCAGAAGTTCTTCTCCCTAATTCATATGAATTGATAAAGGCGGGCAGCCAACAAGACCAAACAGCCCATGCTGTATCCTACAGAGAGGCGAAGACCATCATCCGCAGTCATTTCAGGACAGCATGGAGGGAAAGACTACAGGTGGAGGTAGAGAAGGATGACACTCACCATCTTGAGCGTGCCCAACAAGTCGCCATCTTCAGACTAAGAACTGGACATTGTCAGTTGCTCTCCCACCTCTATCGCCAGAACATATCGCACACAGACGAGTGCCCATGTGGCGCTGGCCTACAAAACCCAGCCCACGTACTTCAGTCCTGTCCCACGTTCGACAGCTTGCGGCGTGAGTTTTGGCCCGGTGCAGTGGAACTCCAAGAAAAGCTGTGGGGAACGGCAGACTCACTCCGACGGACCGCTGACTTTGCCCAAGCTACCGGACTTTCTATCTGACCAGCATGACCAGGGAACGCAGAAGAAGAAGATTACTTTCTCACAGATACGTGTTGAACAGAAAATGTGTACGTGTTGAACAGAAAATGTATTTACAACATGCAAAAACAAGCTGTTTACCTCTCCCTATACTATTCTTGTTAATTTACATTCTAATCCAACATGAATGTAATATGTGTTCTGTAACCAATGTACATGAAAAATGTATGTAGACTTTAAGTATTTTACATCTGTGTGTGTATGTGTGTGTGTGTGTGTGTGTGTGTGTGTGTGTGTGTGTGTGTGTGTGTGTGTGTGTGTGTGAGTGCGTGCGTGCGTGCGTGCGTGCGTGCGTGCGTGCGTGCGTGCGTGCGTGCGTGCGTGCGTGTGTGTGTGTGTGTGTGTGTGTTGTTGTGTGTGTGTGTGTGTGTGTGTGTGTGTGTGTGTGTGTGTGTGTGTGTGTGTGTGTGTACACATCTGTGTAGACCCTTACATGCTTAGCATACTACATGTGTGTGCGTAAACATCCAGATAGTATTGACAAATGATTCGTATTGATTGCTTTCGTTTCTCCTGATCACACTGACTGCATCATCGATTTGGCACAAATTATTGACAACATTGATGTTGCTCATTAGATTTTGTTTAATGGGTATACAACTATGGAAATAAACCAAAAGAAAAAAAGAAAAACGACAGCCCGAAAATAGATGTATGATTACAGAAGCGCCATGTCCGGTTGGTTTAGATAAAAGGTTGATTTCCCCACGGATTATATTGGGGGAAAATCCGACAATCTTGTATCTAAAGACAATGTTAGCGACTATATATTAACGTGCACACACACACACACACAACACACACACACACACACACACACACACACACACACACACACACACACACACACACACACACACACACTGCGCGCGCAAACACACACACGCACACATGTACGCACACAAACACATTCATACACACATGTGTCAGTGAGTGTGTGTGTGTGTGTGTGTGTGTGTGTGTGTGTGTGTGTGTGTGTGTGTGTGTGTGTGGTGTGTGCGTGCGTGCGCGCGCGTGCGTGCGTGCGTGCGTGCGTGCGTGCGTGGTGTGTGTGTGTGTGTGTGTGTGTGTGTGTGTGTGTGTGTGTGTGTGTATGCCTGAGTGTGCGTGTGTGTAATGTGTGTGTGTGTGTGTGTGTGTGTGTGTGTGTGTGTGTGTGTGTGTGTGTGTGTGTGTGTGTATGTGTGTGCGTGTGCGTGTGTGTGTGTGTGTGGTTGCGTGCGTGCGTGCGTGCGTGCGTGAGTGCGTGCGTGCATGTGTACGTGTGTATGTGTGTGTGCGTGGGTGCGTGCGCGTGAATGTGCGTGTGTCTGAGTGTACGTGTGTGTTTGTGTTATGTGTGTGTGTGTGTGTGTGTGTGTGTGTGCGCATGAATGTGTGTGCGCAAGTGTTTGTATACCTGCTTGTGTGTGTGTGTGTCTGTCTGTCTCTCTGTACGTACTGCCTATGAATACAGACAAACAGACCGACACACCACACAGGACGACAAGATCAACAACCCTGACCACCTACCACCCCCCTTGCCATCCCCGCACCCACCTCACCCCACCCCCACCACCTCCACCTCCCTCCAGCACCCGAGTCCCATCGGATGGGCTCCTGGCAGCGCTCCTGGCGAACGGAATGAGGAGCACTCTGGCATCATACATCACCATCTCTTGACGTCTTGTTAACCCCCCTCCACCCCACCCACCCCCTTCAGTCCCTCCACCACCCCTCCATGTCCCCGCCCCCCCCCCCTCTCTTCCTCCACTCTTATTCCTCCCTCTCCCCGTCTCTCTCAGCTTCGTTTCTCGCGATCTTCAGTGCTTATCTCCCCTTTCCTCCGTGACGTCATCAATCAAAGGGATCGAGGCGGGCATCGAGAAAGGTCACGTGATCAAGGCAGGGAGGGTTTGAAAAACGAAAAAAAAAAAAAAAAAAAAAGAAAGAAAGAAAGAAGGAAATGACGGGTGGCTTTTCCTTTCAAGACCCCAGATTTTACGAGGGTGAAGCCCTTTGAAATGACCACAACAAAATTTGTTACCGCTCCAGAAATACTCAGGGGCTTTTTTTTTTTTTTTTTTTTTTTTTTTTGCCTGCGTTCAGTTTATCCCGGTGGAACAGAGAGGCATAATTTGCCTGGTGGAGCCGGGTCAGTTTTTCCCCAGTTGTGGGTCTATGTCACGTAACATAGCTTCCAGGTAAAATGTCCATACTCACCAGCCGCCGTGGTACCGGGTGGTTAGTGTTGTAGATTCCCGGCTGGGAGATCGAGAGTTCTATTCCCATCAGAGCCGTTTGTTTGGCGGGGGAGGAGGGGGGGGGTGTTCTGCCCCGACCGGCTCCTACACAGAGTTGAGTTACTTACTGGCTGGAAGGCTGGAGCCACGCCGCCGAGTTCTATCGACTTTAATGGATGCGTCTCTGGGCGTTACTTCAATTGCCTGACCACCACAGCAGGTGTCTGTATCTCTCGGGCCTGGGTGATGCGATGCCAGGGGAATGGTGTGAAAACAAGCTTAGAGCATAGCACTGTCATGCAGTCTCAGAGTGGAATGGAAGTTCATAGCATCCTAATCCTCATCGTCATCGTCATCCTCATCCTCATCCTCATCGTCATGCTCATCGTCATCCTCATCCTCATCCTCATCTTCATCGTCATCCTCATGGATCAGCATTAAAGAAAAAAAAAAGCACTGTTATGCAGTCTCAGAGTGGAATGGAAGTTCATAGCATCCTCATCGTCATCCTCATCGTCATCGTCATCCTCATCCCCATCGTCATCCTCATCCTCATCGTCATTCTCATCTCATCACATCCTCATCCTCATCCTCATCCTCATCCTCATCCTCATCCTCATCCTCATCCGCATCCTCATCCTCATCCGCATCGTCATTCTCATCTGCATCCTCATCCTCATCCTCATCGTCATCCCCATCGTCATCCTCATCCTCATCGTCATTCTCATCTGCATCCTCATCCTCATCCTCATCCTCATCGTCATCGTCGTCCTCATCCTCATCCCCATCGTCATCCTCATCGTCATTCTCATCCTCATCCTCATGCTCATCCTCATCGTCATCCTCATCGTCATCCCCATCATCATCCTCATCCTCATCGTCATTCTCATCCGCATCCTCATCCGCATCCTCATCCTCATTGTCATCCTCATCCTCACCCTCGTCTTCATGGATCAGCATTAAAGAATAAGTCTCAAATTCTGTGGCCCTTTATGCCCTGCTGGTTTGGTGACTCAGATCCAAATGTCCTCTCTGTACTTCTGGTGACTTCGTGTTGACATCGCCAGTATTGACAGGTCCATGGAGACTGTCGTTGGACGGATGTGGTGCCCCCCCCCCTTCCGGAGGGGGACTCTCACTCGCACTGGCTCTGCGACTATGCAATCATTGTTGTCAGGCTCTGCGACTATGCAATCATTGTCATCAGGCTCTGCGGCCATGCAATCATTGTCATCAGGCTCTGCGGCCATGCAATCATTGTCATCAGGCTCTGCGGCCATGCAATCAATGTTGTCAGGCTCTGTGGCCATGCAATCAATGTTGTCAGGCTCTGCGGCCATGCAATCATTGTCGTCAGGCTCTGCGGCCATGCAATCATTGTCGTCAGGCTCTGCGGCCATGCAATCATTGTCATCAGGCTCTGCGGCCATGCAATCAATGTCATCAGGCTCTGTGGCCATGCAATCAATGTTGTCAGGCTCTGTGGCCATGCAATCATTGTCGTCAGGCTCTGTGGCCATGCAATCAATGTTGTCAGGCTCTGTGGCCATGCAATCATTGTGGTCAGGCTCTGCGGCCATTCATTGTCGTCAGGCTCCGCTGCCATGCAATCATTGTCATCAGGCTCCGCAACCATGCAATCATTGTCGTCAGGCTCCGTAACCATGCAATCATTGTCGTCAGGCTCCGCTGCCATGCAATAATTGTCGTCAGCAGGGGCTTTGTAGATGGTGTCCTGCGTGAAGTAGATCAGAACAAGCTCCAGTGAACACCAACCAAGTGACTCGCTGCTTGTAGCGGTGCAGCGTCTTCCTTGGTGGGTTGCCTCATGACGACTTGACACTGGCAGCTCCTTAAGCACTGCGGTGGCAGGGTTTTGATGGGACAAAGTGGGGTGTGGCTGTGGATTGCCAGCCGGAGTGAGCGGCTTGGGAAAATGCCACTGAAGTGGCACAGAAGACAGGACAGGAAAACAAACAAACAGACCGATCTTTTAAAAGGAGGCCCACACAGTTCAGAGCAACGAGTGTGTTAATATTGCTTCAGTGAAGACACGTCACTTGAAGAACTCCCCGCTGCCACATGACAAACGTTCGTATTGTTTTACTGCAACGCTGACGATACACTGCTTCACAAATTTAGTTATGAGCAAGTTCCGCCTGCTTGGATTTCGATTCCTGTTTCTTTCAGATTTCAGTATTCCATCTTACATGTTCGTGTGTACCAACGGTATGCCTAGAAGCCGAATCACTTACACACAACCTGCGTCAGAAGATTGTTCAACCTAAAACGGCAGGACAGAATCCCAGACACAGAGGTGCTTGACCAAGTAGGCCTGCCTAGCATCCACACCATCCTGATGCCGTCTGGGCTTCGATGGGCAGGTCATGTAGCTCGCATGTCAAACCACCGGCTACCCAAGAGACTTTTCTACGTAAACTGCAACAAGGAGTGCGTTGCCATGGAGGTCAGAAGAAACGGTTTAAAGACACTCTTAAAACATCCTTGAAAGCATCTAACATCAACCCTGACACATGGGAACAGACTGCTATGGATGGAGCCAGATGGCGCCACTCTATCCACAAAGGTGCCAGTGATGTGAAGAAAGGAGGACAGCTGCAGCGCAACAAAAAGAGACAGGCAAGGAAAACCCGCGCCAGCAAGCAAGAGGAGGTCTCCCACATTCCCTGAATAGGCTGTCACCGTACATTGCGTGCGCGCATCGGCTTGATCAGCCGCCTGAATATCCACAAATCATCCCCCTCCCCCCTCCACTCAGCCCCAAGATGACTGAAGTGGTCTTCGTCGACACGACAGACGAAGGAACATTGCATCTTACAAGTTGCGCGGCAAGGACGTTCCTACTATGGAACGAATTGGAGCAGGGCCTGTCCAAATTTGTGTCTGTAATTTGATCGTCAAGTAAGCCACTATCACGTGTCATCGTCAAGTAAGCCACTGTCACGTGTCATAGTCAAGTAAGCCACTAAGACTCTTTTGTTCGCATCCTGTTCATTGACTTTTCTTCTGCCTTCAATACTATCCAGCCCCATCTGCTGGCCCTGAAACTGCTAGACCTGAACGTAGACCCCAAACTTACTCTTTGGATTGTCAATTTTCTCCTCAATAGAACCCAGTCTGTCCGCTTCCTGTCTGCAACTTCCTCAGAACGTTCTACTTGTATTGGTGCCCCACAAGGCACAGTGCTATCTCCGGTCCTCTTTACTCTGTACACAAACGACTGCACTGGCACTGAAACAACACCTGTCATAAAGTATTCTGATGATTCTGCTATCGAAGATCTATCCAACTCAGATTCTATTTATTTTAGTGAAGTTGAAAGGTTTGCATCTTGGTGTAATAGGAATTATTTAGACCTTAATGTTGTCAAAACAAAAGAAATGCTTATTGATTTTCGTAAACCCCCACTGCAATACCCCAGCTTGTTATTGGTGACCAAACTGTCGAACGGGTGAATGAATACCGCTACCTGGGTACAGTTTTGGATAACAAGCTTTCTTTTGATGGTAACGTTCAATCAGTCTTTAAAAAATGTCAGTCCAGAGTCTTCTGTTTGCAAAAATTGAGAAATATTGGTGTTTCCACAAATGTTCTTAAAACTTACTATCGGTGCTGCATTGAATCGGTTCTCACTGGATCTTTCATGTGTTGGTATGGCAGTTTGAATGTAAGGAATAAGCATAAGCTGAGTGATATTGTGAATGTTTGCAGTAAAGTTGTGGTGAAAGACAAAGAAGTTTGCAAGATCTGTATGAGGAGCGAGTGAAGAGAAAGGGACGGCAGATTGCAAATGATGACAGCCATGTTTTAGCTCAACACTATGATCTTTTGCCTTCAAGACGCAGATTTAGAACCTTCAAGTTTAAAACACGAGCTCAAAAATCTTTCCTTCCGCAGTCAGTACATCTGCTGAATTCTTAATTGTGTAGATTCTGTACATTTCTTTACTGTGAGCAGTTGAACAGTATAATTATGTATGTGTGTGTGTGTATGTGTGCATATGTACATTTATGTGTGTGTGTGTGTGTGCTTTCTTGTGTGCAGATGTGTGTGTGTGTGTTTGTATGTGCATGCGCGCACATGTGTGTGTATGTTCTGTTGCAGATTCGCGCATGTATCATGCATGTATATTTGCATATGTAGTTGTGTGTTGGGGGGGGGGGGGGGGGGGGGGGTCTTAAAATGCATTTGATTTGTAACATTTGTAATGCTGGGATCCTGCTTTTAAAAGGCTCTTTAAAGACCCTGTTAAAAGTATGTAAATATCTTATTCATGGTGATTTAAATGTGTTTTATTGTTCGTAGGCCTCTTAATGATATCCTGTCTTTTCGTGTTCTGTGATATGTTTTATGTAATATGTTTGTACTAAATGGTGTTGTACCTGATAATAATTTCTCTTTTTGAGATAATAAAGTATACTTGACTTGACTTGACTTGACGTGTCATAGTCAAGTAAGCCACTATCACGTGCCATAGTCAAGTAAGCCACTATCACGTGTCATAGTCAAGTAAGCCACTGTCACGTGTCTGCCGTTCCTTGCCTCCTGATGAGAAACGCAAGGAATGTCCTGACAACAGTCAGGAATGTCCAGACAACAGCAAGGAATGTCCAGACAACAGCAAGGAATGTCCAGACAACAGCAAGGAATGTCCAGACAACAGTCAGGAATGTCCAGACAACAGCAAGGAATGTCCTGACAACAGCAAGGAATGTCCAGACAACAGCAAGGAATGTCCAGACAACAGTCAGGAATGTCCAGACAACAGCAAGGAATGTCCAGACAACAGCAAGGAATGTCCAGACAACAGCAAGGAATGTCCTGACAACAGTCAGGAATGTCCAGACAACAGCAAGGAATGTCCAGACAACAGCAAGGAATGTCCAGACAACAGCAAGGAATGTCCTGACAACAGCAAGGAATGTCCAGACAACAGCAAGGAATGTCCTGACAACAGTCAGGAATGTCCTGACAACAGCAAGGAATGTCCAGACAACAGCAAGGAATGTCCAGACAACAGCAAGGAATGTCCTGACAACAGCAAGGAATGTCCAGACAACAGTCAGGAATGTCCTGACAACAGCCAGGAATGTCCAGACAACAGTCAGGAATGTCCTGACAACAGCAAGGAATGTCCTGACAACAGCAAGGAATGTCCTGACAACAGTCAGGAATGTCCTGACAACAGTCAGGAATGTCCAGACAACAGCAAGGAATGTCCAGACAACAGTCAGGAATGTCCAGACAACAGCAACGAATGTCCAGACAACAGCAAGGAATGTCCTGACAACAGTCAGGAATGTCCTGACAACAGCAAGGAATGTCCAGACAACAGTCAGGAATGTCCTGACAACAGCAAGGAATGTCCTGCCAACAGCAAGGAATGTCAGGACAACAGTCAGGAATGTCCTGACAACAGTCAGGAATGTCCTGACAACAGCAAGGAATGTCCACACAACAGTTAGGAATGTCCTGACAACAGCAAGGAATGCCCAGACAACAGAAAGGAATGTCCTGACAACAGAAAGGAATGCCCAGACAACAGCACGGAATGTCCTGACAACAGTCAGGAATGTCCAGACAACAGCAAGGAATGCCCAGACAACAGCAAGGAATGTCCTGACAACAGAAAGGAATGCCCAGACAACAGCACGGAATGTCCAGACAACAGAAAGGAATGCCCAGACAACATCACGGAATGTCCTGACAACAGAAAGGAATGCCCAGACAACAGCAAGGAATGTCCAGACAACAGTCAGGAATGTCCTGACAACAGAAAGGAATGCCCAGACAACAGCACGGAATGTCCAGACAACAGAAAGGAATGCCCAGACAACAGCAAGGAATGTCCTGACAACAGCCAGGAATGTCCAGACAACGGAAAGGAATGCCCAGACAACAGCAAGGAATGCCCATTGCCAGCAACAGCAAGGAATGTCCTGACAACAGCAAGGAATGTCCAGACAACAGCAAGGAATGTCCTGACAACAGCAAGGAATGTCCTGACAACAGCAAGGAATGTCCTGACAACAGTCAGGAATGTCCTGACAACAGTCAGGAATGTCCTGACAACAGCAAGGAATGTCCAGACAACAGCAAGGAATGTCCTGACAACAGTCAGGAATGTCCTGACAACAGCCAGGAATGTCCTGACAACAGTCAGGAATGTCCAGACAACAGTCAGGAATGTCCTGACAACAGCAAGGAATGTCCAGACAACAGCAAGGAATGCCCATTGCCAGACAACAGCAAGGAATGCCCATTGCCAGACAACAGCAAGGAATGTCCAGACAACAGCAAGGAATGCCCAGACAACAGCAAGGAATGTCCAGACAACAGCA
>CM031618.1:3714838-3718002 GCA_018398815.1 Conus ventricosus | reverse complement strand
TCCCGGTTTTAGTTACCTCGTACGCTATTAGCTTTCTTCTTCATGGATATTCCGAAAGTACCTGGCGATCTTTGTGAAAATTAGCAGGTAGTTCATTATGGGTCACGGATGATGCCCGATGTTTTAGTTTACCCCGTTACAGCCGTTACTAACGGCAGTAACAGCCTGTAACGGCTTTTCTTCTTTTAGAATATATTAAAAAGTACTTGACCGATATTTCTGAAAATTTGTAGGTATGTTCATTATGGGTCACAGATGATGCCTGATGTTTTAGTTTACCGTTACAGCCGTTACTAACGGCTGTAACGGCCTGTAACACTTTTTCTTCTTTATGGAATATCTAAGAAAGTGCTTGGCCGATTTTTGTGAAAATTAGCAGGTATGTTCATTATGGGTATCGGATGATGCCCGATGTTTTAGTTTACCCGTTATAGCCGTTACTAACGGATGTAACAGCCTGTAACGGTTTTTCTTCTTTATAGAATATCTCAGAAAGTACGTGGCCGATCTTTCAGAAAAATTGTAGGTATGTTCATTGTGGGTCACGAATAATGCCTGATGTTTTCGTTTACCGCTATAGCCGTTACTAACGGTTGTAACGGCCTGTAACGGTTTTTTCTTCTTTATAGAATATCTCAGAAAGCACTTGGCCGATCTTTCTGAAAATTTGTAGGCATGTTTATCATAGGTCACGGATGATGCCCGATGTTTTAGTTTACCGTTACAGCCGTTACTTACGGCTGTAACGGCCTGCAACGCTTTTTCTTCTTTATGGAATATCTCAGAAAGTACTTGGCTGATCTTTGTGAAAATTAGCAAGTATGTTCATTATGGGTCACGAATGATGCCCGATGTTTTAGTTTATCCCGTTATAACCGTTACTAACGGCTGTAACGGCCTGTAACGGTTTTTCTTCTTTATAGAATATCTCAAAAAGCACTTGGCCGATTTTTCTGAAAATTTGTAGGTATGTTCATTATGGGTCACAAATAATGTCCGATGTTTTGGTTTACCGTTATACTGTTACTAACGGCTGTAACGGCCTGTAACGCCTTTTCTTCTTCATGGAATATCTCAAAAAGTACTTGGCCGATCTTTGTGAAAATTAGCAGGTATCTTCATTATGGGTTACGGATGATGCCCGATGTTTTAGTTTACCGTTATAGCCGTTACTAACGCTGTAACGGCCTGTAACTGTTTTTCTTCTTTATGGAATATCTCAGAAAGTACGTGGCCGATATTTCTGAAAATTTGTAGACATGTTCATTATGGCCCACGGATGATGCCCGATGTTTAAGTTTACCGTTATAGCCGTTACTAACGGCCCATTATGGTTTTCTTCTTTATGGAAAATCTCAGAAAGTTCTTGGCCGATCTTTCTGAAAATTTGTAAGTATGTTCATTTTAGGTCACAGACGATAGCCGATGTTTACCAGAATAGCCATTACTAACAGTTACACGAGCCCAAGACGTTTTTCCTCTTTATGAATATGTCACGCGTATTCAGATAAACTGGGAGTACGTTTATATGCTTTGCATCTTGTTTTTTTCATTCCATAGATAACAACGAGCTCCAACTGCTGTACAGGGCTTTTTTTTGTTCTGAGAAGTAGTTGCGTTTTGCTAAAGTGAGAAAAATGGAAAGTAATTTTAAGAAATGCTCCCTTTTTGGGTTCAGTCTTTTGGGTTTTTCATCGCATTAACCGTCCATCGCTGAAAGCACTCTGGATCTTCTTGACATTAATGTGATTGTCACCAATCATGAAATAGGGGAAAAAACATCAATGTGATTGTCACCAATCATGAAATAGGGGAAAAACATTAATGTGATTGTCACCAAATCATGAAATAGGGGAAAAACATTAATGTCCATTTCTGCCGCTTTCTTCTGTCATAGTTGTGAGACATTCTTCTCCTTGCATGACATTCCTCTTTCTTTCACTCCCCCGTCCTCTCCCTTTCTCCCCCCCCCCCCCCAAGCCCCCCACCCCAGCCCCCCCCCCCCTCCTCGGGTTTACAATGTCACCATGGTCACCATTCTCAAAGACAACGATGGCTGTGTGTTTGGTGTGCAAGGGACCCCGCCAAAAAAGCGCCGGGAGGAGGGGGGGGGGGGGGGGGGGAGGCTTCATAAGGTAGCTACAAAAAAAAAGAAGAAGAAAAAAGGATTTTAAAAAAAAAGAAAGAAAAGAAAACGGATTTCAGCGAGCTAGACAACACACTTTGGGGAGAAGACCTTGTGTTTACGAAGGGAAATCTCATTTCCCCCCAGCCCGACGATGGGAAATAACAAGCTTATATTACAGTGCCAATGCTGTCAGGGAAAGATGATCTATGAATATGAAGGTGGTTCCCCCCACCACCACCCACCCCCCACCCCCCGTCCTCCCCTCCCCATCTGCCCCACCTCTACCCATGCATCATGTTGATGTGCAGCGAAGACGTTATCAAACCAACATGAAGAGGACGAACAACACCACGCTGTGAAGAAAACGCGGACGAAATCGTATTCCACACACTGTCAAATCACGAAGGGATTTGCTGTTGTTTATTTTGTTGGAAGAGAAAGATTTGTGTTCGTTCCTCTGTTTACTTAATGCATTAATTCTCTCTCTCTCTCTCTCTCCTCTCTCTCTCTCTCTCTCCCCCCCTCTCTATCTCTCTCTCTCTCTCTCTCTCTCTCTCTCTCTCTCTCTCTGTGCCTAAACTATCTATCTATCTATCTATCTATCTATCTATCTATCTATCTATCTATCTATCTATCTATCTATCTGTCTGTCTGTCTGTCTCTCTCCCCCCCTCTCTCTCTCTCTATATACACACACACACACACACACACACACACACACACACACACACACCACACACACACACACACACACACACACACATTATATATATAATTGTTTAATCTTCTTTTACTTATTTCTCTATTTATTTATTTATTTATGTATTCATTCTTTCACTTTTTGATTTATTTATTTGTTTAGTTTTTTTGTGGGTTTTTTTTTTTATCACGACTCATTTTTCTTTTAATCACCACATTCCAGCTGATATCCCACAGGGCCCGCCCCACAGTTAGCAACACGCTGTGAAAAGAAAGGTGACATTCTGATAAAGTAACACACATCAAAGACCCGCATGATCAACAGACGACAGACATG
>CM031618.1:3707338-3712338 GCA_018398815.1 Conus ventricosus | reverse complement strand
CCCCCCCCCCTCCCTCCAATTTCCACGGCTGCCATACAGATCTGGGATTGGGTTCATTTTTGTTGTTGTTCTTTTAAGTGATTTTTTTCTTTTTTTTTTTTTTTCCTTTTTTTTTTTTTGTTCCATGGATAAAAGCGACCTCCGATTGCTGTCCATTGGTGGGTGGGTGGGGTGGGGTGGGGGGGAGGCAGATTTTCTAAACTGGTTGAAAATTGAAAGTGTCTTGAGAGGTTGTTTGTTTGTTTGTTTGTGTTTCTGCTTCTTGATCCCTGCTCCCCCCCACCCCCACCCCCTAACCCACCCACCCCCATTCTCTCTCGAAAAAAAAAGCAATGTATATCTTTCTTTATGTATGGACAGATGAACATACATATATCTTCACAACTATATGCAGTACATCCATATGTCCGCGACGAAAATAGATACGAATGTGCGTGGGTGTGTACGCTAGTGTTATACGTGTCAGTGTATATTTCCACCGACTAACTGTCTATTTACATTCACATTGTTCAATTATGTTCATGAACGTATAAGATATAATAAAGTATCTAACAGATCTCTTCCAAGAGAACAAAAAATGAGGTTGAAGATTACTACGCCTGTCCTTCCATAGCAAACAGAGTTACCTTTCCTAGTTCCGGGAGAGAAAAAAAAATGGAGGTGGAAGATTACAACGTCTATCCTTCCATTGCAAACAGGGTTACCTTTTCTTAGTTCCGGGAGAGAGAAAAAAAAATTGAGGTGGAAGATTACAACGCCTGTCTTTTTTCCATCGCGTGAAGAGTTACCTTTTCTTAGTGTGTGGATCCAGGGATGGATCTAGAGAGTCAAATGTTGGAGATGATATGCACGTCGGACAACGATGGGGATATAACTGGGTTACAGTCGCACTATTTCGCATCCATGTGTTGGCCACTTTTCCCCTGATCGAACTGCTACAACGACTCATGGGACAAACGTGGTGAGGACACACCCACCAGCGGCATCTGTCCCATAGAAAAAGCGGGGTCACTCTCTCTGAACGCGAGCGCTAATACAGAATATTCCCCTTGCAGATTTCCGAAAAACATCTATTCCTAAGCTA
This sequence comes from Conus ventricosus, assembly GCA_018398815.1. Classification (NCBI taxonomy): domain Eukaryota; kingdom Metazoa; phylum Mollusca; class Gastropoda; order Neogastropoda; family Conidae; genus Conus; species Conus ventricosus. The sequence goes on along the minus strand of CM031618.1, from coordinate 3,711,254 downwards.
TGCATATACACGCTGTTTCTATGGTTGATTGTTTGTTGTTACTGATTGTTTGTTTTCTCATTCATTTATTCATTTGTTTGTTTTATGTTTGTCTTCTTTTTATTTATTATCCGTTAATGTTACATTAAAATCTACGCTATCATTTTAATCATGAATATTTGCATTTGAAAAAAAAAAGGTTCATCTGTTAGTTTATTTTCAGTATCGTAAGTTTACTTTTAATTGATTCAGAAACGTGATCAAAATATCATATATTTTCTTGTCTGCATTTTGGCCGACTCTAGGGAAAGGTCCAGTGACGGTGAGGAAAGACCCACTGACCACAGGGAAAGACCCACTGACCGCAGGGAAAGTCCTGTTACGTACAGCAGGAGAGACTGTAAACCGGGATCTTCTTCGAGGGGCACGTAAGACCTCACGGCGGCGAAAGCTTAACCGTGTCTGGAGTTGCGCTGTCTTCACCTGTCAGCGGAACAGCAACGAGTGAGGCTGCGGGATGCACACGGCAGTTACTTGATGGTGCCGTTTTTTCGCCGGTGGGCTCTGCAGTCATGAAATAGGGGCTGGTACACCATGGAAACGCTCCGGTGGAGGTTCGGTCGCGTCACGTCCAGGGGCAATTCTACAATGGCATCTGCCAGGGAGCAACTATGTCCGCTGACATCTTAATGGAATTCCGTGCCTGCACCCCTATGTGAACACAGCGCAGGCTTCCAAGGGTGGTGCAGGATTGCTCCCAGCTGGTTGGTTGGTTCGGCATTGAAGACAGTACTCTCTGGGTTCTACTCGCACCTTTGTATGTATTAAAAAAAAAGTCTTTTTCTAGCGCTTTTCATTCTAGATTTTCTATCTATGTGATGGTTATAGAATATACTTTTATCTTCCCATTTCTACAGAGCTCCACTCACTATTTCTAAGAATTCAAGAAAACATGACTCTCACCACATTTTTTCTGCAAAGAACTTCTGAGTCTTTTAGCTTTTGCGGTGTGTGTGTGTGTGCGTGCGTGCGTGCGTGCGTGCGTGCGTGCGTGCGTGCGTGCGTGGGCGTGCGTGCGTGCGTGCGTGCGTGCGTGCGAGCGTGCGTGCGTGCGTGCGTGCGTGACCATTAATTCATGTATCCATCAGCTTTAAATCCTGCGCAGTGTGGTTTGGAGACTTAGCGGATGGGGTGTAGCCTATATGGACCAGCCCGCACACAGTGACACCTCCTTGATGAAACTGATAGTAAAACTGAAAACTGAAGAAGGTCAGCAGGTCGAAACACGTTGTGTCCATTCTGTAGCTTAGGAGGTTTTTTTCCATTCGTTTGGCGGGCAGGTATTGTTACTTTAATTTCAGAACAAGTATAAAGGAATGCCTTGTCCGGTATTGTTTCTTTAATTTTCAGAACAAGTATAGAGGAATTCCTTGTCTGGTGTTGTTTCTTTACTTTCCAGAACAAGTATAGAGGAATTCCTTGTCTGGTGTGTTATTTCTTTAATTTTCAGAACAAGTATAGATGAATTCCTTGTGCGGTGTTGTTTCTTTCATTTCAGAACAAGTATAGAAGAATTCCCTGTGCGGTGTTGTTTCTTTAATTTTCAGAACAGGTATAGAGGAATTCCTTGTGCAGTGTTGTTTCTTTAATTTCCAATGTTTTACCTCATTTAGAGACTTGTGACTTAGATGATATCAGTTTGTCTTCTCTCTCTCTCTCTTCTCTCTCTCTCTCTCTCTCTCATCTCTCTCTCTCTCTCTCTCTCTCTCTCTCTCTCTCTCTCTTCCCCCCCCCTCTCTCTCTCTCTCTCTGTGTCTCGGTTTCTCTCTCTCTCTCTCTCTCCTCTCCTCTCTCTCTCTCTCTCTCTCTCTCTCTCTTCTCTCTCTCTCTCTCTCTGTGTGTGTGTGGTGTGTGTGTGTGTGTGTGTTTGTATGTATGTGTGTGTGTGTGTGTGTGTGTGTTGTGTGTGTGTGTGTTGTGTGTGTGTGTGTGTGTGTGTGTGTGTGTGTGGTGTGTGTGTGTGTGTGTGATAACCGGTACAATGTGTAATCGTAACAGATCAAACGGCTTTTTTTTTCATTTAATCTCTCTCTGTCTGTCTCTCTCCTCTCCTCGCCTCCCCCCCCTCTCTCTCTGTCTCTCTCTGTCTCTGTCTCTCTCACTCTGTCTCTCTCTGTCTCTCTCTCTCTCTCTCTCTCTCTCTTTTACAGAAATATATGATAAACACGCCCCTCTAAAAACGATTAGAGTACGACATAATCCCAAACCGGCATGGTACACTAAAGAGTTACAGGAGGCAGGTTATCTTAGAGATCTGCTTAAACAACATGGCTATGAAGGGAATCTAGAATATTGAGAAATGCAATAAATTCACAGAAGCGCAGAGAAAAAACGAAATACTATCGAGAACTAATTTTCATCAAATCAGAACCCAAAATTGGTATGGAGAGCTATTAACGAGCTTACAAACAATCAATCTTCTTCAAAATCAACTATAATTAAAGACATCTCTGTCGAACAACTGAACACCCACTTTTGCACTATAGCCAATAAAGTTGTCACGGCTGATTCTTCAAGATCAAACGACCTTCAAAAACTGAAACAATATTGCCATGATAAAAACATCACGTCTGAACTTTATATTCCACCAATAACAGTATTAGAAGTCTATCACTACCTAACACACCTAAAACAGTCAAGTACCTGCGGGGTGGATGGCCTAGACGGCAAAATTCTCAAACTATCAGCTCCAGCAATTACAGATACGTTGACATACGTCTTCAATCTGTGTATCGACAAAAATCATTTTCCCAATAGTTTCAAAAAAGCAATTGTCATTCCTATCTAACAAGCAGGTGACAGCTCAGATCCTGCAAACTACAGACCAATCTCGATCATTTCCACTCTTTCCAACCTTTGGAAAAAACACATAAACAAACACACATTACACCACCTTAATACATACACTTGCTTCATCCAAGACAGTCCGTTCCGACACAAACCATTCATGCCACACAGCACTAATCAACCTGGTTGATGACTGGCTAAACAGCATCAACAACAACAAATATTGTGGTGTTCTATTTATTGATTTCAAAAAAGCATTTGATGTGATAGACACAACCTTCTTCTTAGAAAATATTAAAATTTATGGCTTATCCACAGGAACTCTTACGCTTTTTCACTCATATCTCACAAATAGGCAACAATGTGTGAACATTAATTTACAACCTCTTTTCATTTCAACACTTTCTATGGCATCCACAAGGCTCTATCTGGGTCCCTTATTATTCACAATTACATCAATGATCTCCCTCTACATATCACATCCACCTGTGAACTTTTTGCTGATGACACAACAATCCACACAAATCATTCTGATTTACTGTTCTTGCACAAACTTTACAAGAAAGTGCGAATGATCTCGTGAAAGGACTGAACTAAATCAACATGTCGCTTCACCCTCAAAAAACTAAATCCATGCTTATCACAACCAGGCACAAAAAAGACAAAATCTCACTTAAGTTTCCTCCGGTACATCTTAAAAATGAACCCGTTGAACGGTTACATGCCTCAAAGTGCTATGAATAACCATTGATAACAATATGAGCTGGCAAGCTCACATAACCTCACTATGCAAAAAACTTTCACAGAAAGTTTTTTCACTCTCCAAAATCAAACGCTGTCCTCGACCTGCATTCACGCAAGCTCTTTTTCCAGTCTCATATTCAATCATACATAGACTATGGATCTACTCTATGGGACTGTGCTAGCGCTAACACTCTCAAACCATTGTTAAGCCTGCACAAGCGAGCACATCAAATTAGTCCTCCTAAAAAGCAGTTAGTCTTCTGGACTCGACTATAAAAAGATTCAAGTTCTCCCATTAAGTCTGAGATTAGAATACAACAAAGGGATCATAATGCACAAGATTGTG
>CM031618.1:3689838-3692338 GCA_018398815.1 Conus ventricosus | reverse complement strand
CTGTCTCAGAAACAGACCGACAGGCACGTCACTGAAAAATTAGCTGACATACAAACATACACACATAACAGGAAGCAGAGTAACGATTATTTTGAACAATACAAACACAAAACAGACAACAGACCTTTTTACCCATACGACAAACTTGAAAAACAATACGGGGAAACAAAACTCTAGAGAAGGAGTTCTTGAGCGTTTACTGCACTTGCGGTGTGCAGCCATTGTATTTCTCTCGGTGGCGTGCTTTGACCAAAGAGCGACTACTCGCGTTAACCTTAGCGCGAAATCGCCTCTGGCTGAGTCGGAGTCCTCGACAACATGCCGATACGTTTGAACAATAGCAGGGGCCACAGGCACTGAAACATGGATGGGAATCAAGCAAATAAAGAAACTGAAAGAGGCAGAGAGAGAGAGCCATAATTGGTTGCCAAGTTTTCTGAATAACCAACGAAAACACCCGTTGAGAGAGGATGAATTGGTTGCCCAGTATTCTGAATAACAAACGAAAACACCCGTAGAGAGAGGATGAATTGGCTGCCCAGTATTCTGAATAACAAACGAAAACACCCGTTGAGAGAGGATGAATTGGTTGCCCAGTATTCTGAATAACAAACGAAAACACCCGTTGTGAGAGGATGAATTGGTTGCCCAGTATTCTGAATAACAAACGAAAACACCCGTTGAGAGAGGATGAATTGGTTGCCCAGTATTCTGAATAACAAACGAAAACACGCGTTGAGAGAGGATGAGTTGGTTGCCCAGTATTCTGAATAACAAACGAAAACACCCGTTGAGAGAGGATGAATTGGTTGCCCAGTATTCTGAATAACAAACGAAAACACCCGTTGTGAGAGGATGAATTGGTTGCCCAGTATTCTGAATAACAAACGAAAACACCCGTTGAGAGAGGATGAATTGGTTGCCCAGTATTCTGAATAACAAACGAAAACACCCGTTGAGAGAGGATGAATTGGTTGCCCAGTATTCTGAATTACAAACGAAAACACCCGTAGAGAGAGGATGAATTGGCTGCCCAGAATTCTGAATAACAAACGAAAACACCCGTAGAGAGAGGATGAATTGGCTGCCCAGTATTCTGAATAACAAACGAAAACACCCGTTGAGAGAGGATGAATTGGTTGCCCAGTATTCTGAATTACAAACGAAAACACCCGTTGAGAGAAGATGAATTGGTTGCCCAGTATTCTGAATTACAAACGAAAACACCCGTTGTGACAGGATGAATTGGTTGCCCAGTATTCTGAATTACAAACGAAAACACCCGTTGAGAGAGGATGAATTGGTTGCCCAGTATTCTGAATAACAAACGTAGACACCCCTTGAGAGAGGATAAATTGGTTGCCCAGTATTCTAAATAACAAACGAAAACACCCGTAGAGAGAGGATGAATTGGCTGCCAAGTTTCCTGATGAATTAGGTTTGAAGGAAATCTGTATTGGGAGAGAAAGATTCTACAGTAGTTAACGGAAAATCTGTAGGTATCCTATAAATCAGTAATGTGAGAAAGTGTTTCTACAGAAGTTAACAGAAGGTCTGTAGGTATGCTATAAATCTGTACTGGGAAACACTTTCTACAGTCGTTGACGGAAGGTCTGTAGGTATCCTATAAATCTGTACTGGGAAACACTTTCTACAGTAGTCAACGGATGACCTGTAGGTATCCTAGAAATCTGTACTGGGAGAAAGTGCTTCTACAGTACTTAACGGAAGATTTGAAGGCATCCCTCTACGTGAAAACAAAGCGCACTCACCCCGGTTTTACAAAAAACAAACAAACAAACAAACAAACAAACAAACAAAAAAAACTGACCCCACCCTCCCCAGCAAACACACACGCTTTTACAAGAAAAAACAAGATGCAAAGCATATAAACGTACTCCCAGTTTATCCTGAATACGCGTGAGATATTCCTTAAAGAGGAAAAACCGTCTTGGGCCGGTGTAACCGTTAGTAATGACTATCCTGGTAAACATCGGCCATCGTCTGTGACCTAGAATGAACATACTTTCAAACTTTCAGAAAGATCGGCCAAGAATATTCTGAGATTTTCCATAAAGAAGAAAACCATTATGGGCCGTTAGTAACGGCTATAACGGTAAACTTAAACATCGGGCATCATCCGTGACCCATAATGAACATATCTACAAATTTTCAGAAATATCGGCCACGTACTTTCTGAGATATTCCATAAAGAAGAAAAAGCGTTACAGGCCGTTACAGCCGTTAGTAACGGATATAACGGTAAACAAAAACATCGGGCATCATCCCTAACCCATAATAAAGATATCTGCTAATTTTTACAAAGATCGGCCAAGTAATTTCTGAGATATTCCATGAAGAAGAAAAGCGCTACGGGCCGTTACAGCCGTTAGTAACGGATATAACGGTAAACTAAAACATCGGACATCATCCGTAACCCATAGTGAACATACCTGCTAATGTTCACAAAGATCGGCCACGTACTTTCTGAGATATTCCA
>CM031618.1:3649838-3684838 GCA_018398815.1 Conus ventricosus | reverse complement strand
CCACACACACACACACTGACACACACACAACACAACACACACAACACAAACACACACAGCACACACAAACACACACACAGCATTTCTTCGTGCCCATTCTAAAGTACTCCTGTTCTATTAGAACTGGGAGTGCAAACAAGAAACTGTCTGCACACAGCCTGCCAGAAATTACAGTCATTTAGTGAAACAAGTTCACTCAAGTGCAGCGTAAATTGAGGGCCTTTGTTCCACGTTGTCTTCTCAGAGGTCGGCACAGGCAGAGGGATTGAGTATTACGTGTAGTATTGCCCCACACATGGGAGTGTATGTATAGAGAGAGGAGAGAGAGAGTGAGAGAGAGAGTCAGAGACGTGGGGAGAGAGAAATGAGGAGAGAGTAGACGAGAGGAGAGAGAGAGAGAGAATGAGGAGAGAGAGGAGATTCTGACCAAAAAGAGTATCGCCCACGGACACACAGATCCTACAAGTCCACAACATTGCTTCTCTGTTTTGAGTCTGCGAATGCTTGCAACTGTCGCCGGCCGGAAGGTCTCTAATTGAAGGTGACGTTTATCCACCTACCACCCACCCACCTCTCCTCCCCTCCCGCCCTCCTTCCTTCCCTCCCTTTTTCCTACCACCCTCCCTCACCCCCACCCACCCTACTCCTCACTCCCCCCCCCCTCCCCCCAACTTCCTCATCTATCCCGATGTATTGAAACTGTTAACTGACATGTCTCCGAAAACCCAGTCCGTGTCCCCATCGGAGTTAGCCGATCACAACTTTTTATTAACGTGCTAGTACGATAGAGTTGTGCGGTGTGTGCAGACATTCTGGAGGCGTGAACTGTGTTGTTACCTTACTACCTACCTACCTAAACCTAACTGTCTTTTGGAGTGTTTTGCCTGAGCTTCTTGGGATCTGTTCAGTAGGAAAATCTCCGCTATGTTCACGTGCTTGTTTTTTTTTTTTTTTTTTTTTTTTTTTTTTAGGCGGCCTGCTCTGTGTGTGGACTTTTAAAAGTCGTTCCACAGGATTTATTTTTGTCTTTGCGTGTGTGTCGTTGTGTGTGTGTGTGTGTGTGTGTGTGTTAAATTTTTTAAAAAAAACATTTTTTTAAGTGTTATTTGGTCTGTTGTGAATTTGCTTCAGAGGCGTTCAGTAGGGTTTGTCTTTGTGTTCACCTGTCCAGTTTGTGTGTGTTGTGTTTGTGTGTGTGTGTGGTGCCTTAAAGTTTTCAGTGAAATCCCTTACCTGGATAATTGCAGGAGTGTATGTATGTATGTATGCTATGGTATGTATATATATATATATATATATTTATATTTATATATATCTATTTATAGATATTATATATATTATGTGTGTGTGTGTGTGGTGTGTGTGTGTGTGTGTGTGTGTGTGTGTGTAGTGGTGTGGGGCGTGCCATGAGTGGCGCGGCGTGTGTGTGTGTCCTGTGTGGTGGTGGTGTGTGGGTGTGTGTGTGTGTGTATGTGTGTGTATGCATGTGTGTGTGTTGTGCACCGTCATGCTATGGGGGTGTGTGTGTAGTGTGTGGTGTGTGTGTGTGTGTGGTTGTTTAGCGAGTATGTTTATATTATTTGTGTTCGGTGATTTGTGTGTTTTGGTGTGTGTGTGTGTGTGTGTGCTGTGTTGGTGTGTGTGTGTGTGCGTGTGTGTGTTGAGTGTTGTGTGTGTGTGGGTTTTTGGTGTGAGTGTGTGTGTGTGTGTGTGTGTGTGTGTGTGTTTGTGTGTTGTGTGTGTGTGTGTGTGTGGTGTGTGTGTGTGTGTGTGTGTGTGTGTGTGTGTGTGAGGGTTGTGGTATGTGTGGTGTGTGTGTGTGTGTGTGTGTGTGTTGTTTGGTGTGTGTGTGTATGTGTGTGTGTGTGTTTTGTTTATGTGTGTGTGTGTGTGTGGGTGTGTGTGTGTGTGTGGTGGGTGTGTGTGTGTGTGCAAACTATAATCCATATCATTTCATTTCTTAAAATAGCTCATCTTTAGAGCGTGGGGTTTTGTTCTGTCAACGTATTGGAACACACACCACACACACACACACACACACACACACACACACCACACACACACCACACTCACACCACCCCAAACTGCTCTTCAAGGAATGATACGAATGTGAGTCGACCAAGCCATGCCCCCCCCCCCCCCTGTGAGTTTCATTACGTAAGGACACAGAAAGACGTTTAACTGTGCCGTTTGGTTTCGCTTCACCATTAGAGTGTCAAAAATAAAAAAAAGGAACGTAATCAATAAACAAAAACAAAAAAATAAAAAGAAGGAGTAAAAAAGCTTACTTCACATTCACTGGCACAAACGACCACAGCATCATGCTTCTTCAGATGTCTAGAGTCACGGAGATCTATGCAAGCGTTTTGCGTCTCTCTTTTTCATGTAAATCATGATCTTTCGCCCTCTTCTATCACATAAATCCGTTCGTGGGAGAACCTCAACAGCCTGGTTGGTCCAGAAGCGATGACTACGTGATGAACACAGTTCCACGCATGACCTCTTTGGGGAGATTCCGTCAAAGCGGTTTACACTCAGCCTCTTCAGATTCCGGATCAAAAGGCGCAAGGCATGTCCGGCTGTCCCATAACCCAAAAACTGCGGAAATAGGAAGGCGGTTTTCTGAAACGGGTTAGTTTTGTTGCTGGTCAACCTTTTCGCTGTCAGACGTACATCTTTTGAGGCTTCCTTCTTTCCAACAGCAGCAGCAAGGATAGCAGTGTTACCGCTCCGGGACCGCCTCGCCGCTCCGACCATAAACACCTTTCTGGCAAAGTGTACAGATGACGACATGGGCGTTCTGACGTATGCAGCACACTATGATGACGTAGAGGACTCGCCTGTGATTCGAGTGGTGGGGGCAGCTCGGGGTCCCTCTTGCCCTATGACCTCGTGACCTGCCAGTTACACCATGGCTGCCCCTTCGGGTGTCAGTCATGCACATCGTTTCCGGTTCAGTGGCTAACTTCCGGAAAAGACGGTAACTGATAGGGCAGGGGTAAGAGAATGTGGGGTGAATTACACTGTGACATTGTGAGGTTCTGAGAAGTGGGGTGAGTTCACAGTGAATGGGAGGTCAGGAATGAGGGGGTTGAGTTCACAGTTTAGGGGAAGTCAGAGATGTGGGGTGAGTTCACAGTGGATGGCCGGAGGTCAGAGAATGTGGGGTTGAGTTCACAGTGACTGGCGAGGAGGTCAGAGAATTGTGGGGTGAATTCACAGTGACTGGGCCGAGGGAGGGGTCAGGAGAAGGAGGGGGTGAATTCACACGTGGACTGGGAGGTCAGAGAATGTGGGGTGAGTTCACAGTGACTAGGAGGTCAGAGAATGTGGCGGATCGTGAGTTAACAGTGACTAGGAGGCCAGAGATTGTGGGGTGTGTTCACATTGACTGGGAGGTCAGAGAATGTGGGGTGAGTTCACAGTGGCTGGGGGCCCAGTGTATGTGGGGTGAGTTCACAGTGGCTGGGATGGTCAGAGAATGTGGGGTGAGTTTCACGTGAATGGGAGGTCAGAGAATGTGGGGTGAGTTCACAGTGGCTGGGAGGTCAGGGACTGTGGTGTGAGTTCACAGTGATGGGAGGTAGGTCAGGTGTATGTGGGGTGAGTTTCCATCAGTGGCCTGGGAGGATCAGAGGAATTGTGGGAGTGGGGTGTGAGTTCACAGTGGGATGGGGAGGTCAGAGGAATGTGGGAGTGAGTTCAACAGTGGCTGGGAGGAGGTCAGAGACATTTGGGGGTGAGTTCACAGTGACTGGGTGGCAGAGGGAATGTGGGGTGAGGTTCAACAGTGGCTGGGAGGTCAGAGAATGTGGGGTGAGTTCACAGTGGCTGGGTGGGAGGTCAGAGAATGTGGGGTGAGTTCACAGTGATGGTAAGGTGGATGTTGCCGTCATAAGACGGGGGGAATCAATTTTGATATGGTGATTGATGATGGTGATGATGATGGTCATAGTGGTGGTGATGGTGGGTGGGATGGTGCGTGGTGATGGTGGTGGGGTGGTGGTGATGATGAGATGATGATGTGATGAAGATGATGAATGATGATGATGATGATGATGATTTTTAATATATCTTTCTAATCCCACGTTTTACCTGACCCCTTCTTCCGTCTTCCCTCCCCCCCCCCCCCCTCAAGAAAAATAATAATCACAACAACAGCAAGAACAACAACAACAACAACAACAACAACAGCAACAACAGCAACAACAGCAACAACAACAGCAACAATAATAATAATAATAATAATATAATAATAATAATAATAATAATAATAATAATAATAATAATAATAATAATAACAATAATAATAATAATAATAATAATAGAATAATAACAACAACAACAACAACAACAAGAATACTAATAACAATAATAATGATAATAATAATATAATAATAATAATAATAATAATATTAATAATAATAATAATAATAATAATAATAATAATAATAATGGATTCAGGAAAGAAGAGACCACGAAAGAAGAGACCGCAAAGGGCCATATCAGGCTGTCATGGCGTTAAAGTCAACTCAAATGTCGTCTGAAAAAAAAACTCATTCACACAATTCTTTAAAGTACACCTTCTGAAAACACACCAGAATTTTTGTTTTTTAATCTTTTTTCTGTAAATTCTTAGACCAGATGAAAAATGTTGATCTGGTTCAGAAATGCAAAAATCACATCAGGTGGGACATCTCCGAACAGGGTTCTCATGGAGTCTGCTGTAAAATGTTTATGTCTCACATCATGCAAGTCCCAACACTCTATAAGAACATGTTTCATTGTGAATGGTACATGACATGGAATGCACCACGGAGCTTCTTTCCCTTTCAAAAGATAAGAATGAGGATTTACGATGATGATGATGATGATGATGACGATGGTGATGATGATGGTGGTGTGGTGGTGGTGGTGGTGATGATGATGTGTGTGTGTGTGTGTGTGTGTGTGTGTGTGTGTGTGTGTGTGTGTGTGTGTGTGTGTGTGTGTGGGTGTGGGTGTTTCCGCTCGTCTCCCTCCATCAAAAGTTCCCTGAAAGATTGTTAACCAAAATTTAAAGAAACAAAATACTGTTCCGCCGGAGGAAAGAGACAACACACTATAAGACAAAACACGATCGTTTTGGTCTTCTCCAGGCACGATAAACAGCATCCCGTGTCTTGTCCTTCTCCAGGCACGATAAACAGCATCCCGTGTCTTGTCCTTCTCCAGGCACGATAAACAGCATCCCGTGTCTTGTCCTATACTTTTGGGGGGCCAGAATAGCTCAGTTGGTGGAGCGCCGGATTCGTAATCTAAGGGTTGCGGGTTCGAATCTCCGCCGGGCCGTTCGGTACAGGGGATTTTTCCCTCGGAGTTAACATTGGTTCTGACTCCATTCCCCATACAGTCCTTCGAATAAGACTATAAACCGAGGTTCTGTGTGTGAACGCACGCATAACATCTTGCACACACGTAAAATCCCATCACCAACTTTCGGAAGAGAAGGCCAGTTTGGCCGTTGGTATGGATGACACGTTACACATAGCATGCACTTTCCCCGAAGATGGAGTATGGCTGCCTTAATGGCGGGATGAAAAAAAAACGGTCATACACACAAAACTCCACTGCCTTTGTTGGGCAGATGGGATTAATACTTGCCTGTCTATACGGGGAGTGTCCGCATGAGTATCAGCCTGCGTACGCAGAAGAAGAAGAAGTCCTGTACTTTGTTTGTCTATGTCTTTGGCGGTAACTAAACCCCTCCTTTATATATTGAATATCCAGGACAATGAAAACAAAGAACGAGCAATCACTTCTCTCCTCAAGATGGACGTAAAATGGACGTTGAACAAAGGCTATTGGATCTTTGTTATACAGCCACCCTTGCCAAGTTTTCTTTTCTCAGCTAATGCCAGCAGATCTCGTGGTGTGGCGTGTTCCCACAACGGTAAAGCCTATCTGTTTATCAGTGACACAGCCAATAAAGCCTATCTGTTTATCAGTGACACAGCCAATAAAGCCTATCTGTTTATCAGTGACACAGCCAATGTTAGGTTGGTATACGCCAAAGGTCTGACCAGCGCGTTGGGCTAATGGGTAGGATAGACATCTGCTAAGTCGGTAGTTACGACACTCTCTTCTTAAATTCTCTCATTTTAGTCATCAATTCATTTATCCATCAGCTTTCAGTCATGCGCATGCGCATGTCTGACACAATTGAATAGCATGTTGTTTGTCTCATGTGACCAATGTGTGTTGTGCGTCTGGTGTCATCAGTAGCGGTGTGTGTATTTCGTATGATCGATCGTTTGTGGGATGTGATCGAATGTCATTATGTATGGTTCTTTTCATCAACAGCTAATTCCATGTCTCTTGTCATCAACAGTATGGTGTGTGTCTGATATCATCAAGACTATGTTTGTATAGTGTGATCAATTCAATATTGATGATATGATGGATAGCATGCTGTTTGTTTCAAATGATCAATAGCACTGTGCATGTGACGTATGATCAATAGCACTGTGCATGTGACGTGTAATCAATAGCACGGTGCGTGTCGCGTAAGATCAATAGCACTGTGCATGTGACGTATGATCAATAGCACTTTGCGTGTGACGTATGATCAATAGCAATAAGCATGCCAGGTATGATCAATAGCACTGTGCATGACACGTATGATCAATAGCACTGTGCATGACACGTATGATCAATAGCACTGTGCATGACACGTATGATCAATAGCCATGTACATGGTGCGTATGATCAGTAGCACTGTTCATGTCACGCATGATCAGTAACAATGTGCACGTCACGTATGATCAGTAGCACTGTTCATGTCACGTATCACAAAGAGATAACTTGCTGGTTTTAAACGCAATTCAAACGAGACCCACACAGAGATAACTTGCTGGTTTTAAACGCAATTCAAACGAGGCCCACACAGAGATAACGAAGCCCACACAGAGATAACGAAGCCCACACAGAGATAACTTGCTGGTTTCAGATACATCGGCGCCTTCGTCCTGTGTCCCCTCCCAGGCAACGATGACATCATCCTACCATTCGCCGTCTCCCTGCACAAGGAGCGGCAGACCTCGGGCAGCCGCCCCATCCTCATCCACTACAGCAACGCCTCCCTCGCCAGGCAGTCGGCGCATGTCCAGCAGCTGCTGCACCACTACAGGATCGCCCTGAAGGACGGAGACGTAGGCGTCTTCGGCTCTCTCTGGAAGCGTGTCCGACACAGTGGCACGGAAGGATCGGGCAGGAATCTGAAGATGGTGACACAGAGTTGGATCTGAGACTGAGAGGTGATGGAGCAGAAGCGAAGCATGGCAGTGAAGATGGGCAGACCTCTGCTGCGAGAACAACTGACCACAAGGTAGATAGCCAGGAAGGGGAGAACGGGAAAGACCAGAGGAACTTGACCATGCACAGGACAGAGGAGAACCACACTCAGAACATCGACAGTACAAACACCGAAGTCAACATCCGTGAGCCAAGAGAGAACGGAAGCATCCAGGTCATGGAGACTCTCAATCCCAGCCTAAAACCCGTCATGAAGGCAGCAACGATGGGGCGATCAACATCGACAATGACCTCAACACCCTCAGCGACCTCAACACCCTCAGCGACCTCAACACCGACAACGACCACAACAGCCTCAACCCCAGGGCGGCCTGAGCAAGGGCGGGTACCAGTGGAACGTGACCCGGTGTTTCCCGGCCTTCCAGAACGCCTACAACCAGCACGTGCTGCTGGCGGAGATGGTGGCGGCCAGCCGTGCACTGGGCGTCGATCACTTCGTCTTCTACGTGGAGTCTGGGGGTCCCCAGGTCAACGCCGCTATCAAGGTAGGTAACTACCCATCCATGGCGATGCGACAGGGTGGGAGGTGAGAGAAGAAGGAAATGGGGTGTCAGGCATGCGACACGGTGCCGCCAGAAGCTGTCGATTTCACGCGTGCAGAGAATGTAAATATGCGGGGTCATGCTCACCCATGTTATTTTGCACGAAAAACCCCTTTTCCACATACAAATCACGTTCCTTCTCATGGATCACAGTTTTGACCAAATTTTACGCATGTTTACAAAAAAATTAACACGGACAAAACCGCCAAACTTCGACGTATCTGCACATTAAAATGGGGGCTTACGTGCTAGATAAGATTTGGTGATCGTGACAAAACTTATTCACATTTCTCTCCCAGGACACATATAATGACTAAAAGTATATGGCTGAACAGTTTACTACAAATCTGGTCGCCGTTCGATTTCGGGCACCGCAAATACGATAAATTGCAATTACTGCCCCATCTGTGTTAATGGGGCTGGCCCGCCCACCTCTGCGTGGTGTTAGCAACACCACTGCAATGCGGCAAGTTAGTATCATCGCGCGATCAGCCAGCCCAATCGGAAGAGGTATGACCGTCATTTTGGTTGACGGGATTGTAAACTCCCCACCAGTCGGTCATTTCAATTTTTGACTGGAGCGCAGCGGAGCGGTTGTGCTGTGTGCTGGCGCGTGTTGTTTTTCTTGTGAGAGAATTGATTTTACCAGAACTATTTCACGGTCTCAAGACAGCTATTTCTTCTGTATTAGAGAGAGTTATCTTTCTGAATCGCAAGTGCTCATGAAAATCTATTAGATTACTAACACAGCCGTCAACTTTAATTCTAACCTGTATGGTCTAGCTTCTACTTCTTAAACAGGTCAAAATCTCCGTACCACCGCCACTCCACAGAATTGGGGAAGTGGAAAAATGTCATAATGTTATTTGGCAGAGAATACAAGATACTTAAAAAAAATGAAGAAAAAATTGAATAGATTAAACTCAGGGTAGGGTCAACAGGGATTTGCAACAGAAGCCTAAAGAAAGCTTGAGCAATTGTTAAAGAAATGATTGGAGACAAATAATGAAAGGAGGACAAAAAAGGAGAAAGATCTTTTAAACACCACAAGAATTAAATCCCTATCTTATGGCAAATATGGTGACATTTCTATTCAGCTTTTTTCAGTGAAGCTTTTACTGATCAGATATTTTCCGAAATCAGCAAATGAAGCTGAATTGTTAGAAAGATACAAAAAGGGATGAGAAATTTGCGGAGGCAAGATTGCACAGTCTCCTTTGTTAATTTACATTCCAGTTTGGTACTTCTTGGATTTTGTGTGTAAACATGGCAGGAAATGAAAGGAAAGAAGGGAGAACGAAAGAAACTTGGGTGTTTGGTTGAATCAAAAACGGGTTATTCTGATGTTCATGCACGAATATTACGATGCCGTTGCAAGTGTTCTTTTTGGATACCAGGGCTTTTATGCTGTTGGCCTTCCCTTCGTTTCATTTCTGGCAAGCTGAATAAAATCAAAGCCATGCTGCAAGTGCGAATTTGAGCAGTACTGGATATCGAGACCCACACTTAGCAAGTCACAAGCGGGCTACAGCAATCCTGTAATCGTTAATGTCGGTAGGCACTGCGAAGCACAGCCTAAACAATAGAACCGTTCACGCGCAGTGAACGGTGCCTACTTGTGGCATTCTCACTCCTGCCCCATGCCTTTTGCTGTTGTGGTTGGCTGCTTCAACGTTTCACCTATTCGCATGCTACCTATTCACCTGATTAAGGCTGTCTCTGATGGGGCCCGGCTGAGAGAACTTAAACAGTTCTGTGATATTGATTCAGGTCTCTGATAAGGGCTTTTTAGCGGGCTGCCTCGAATTTACGTCATTCAAGCGCAACCCACAAAAAGCCCCCTTCACACTCCCCTGCAGGCACCTCCCTATATTGTGTGTGTGTTGTTTGTTTGTTTGTGTTGTGTTTGTGTGAGAGAGGGGGAGGCTGGAGCCAGACTGGACAGTAAAGAAGTAAACAGTACAGAGATGTGGGAGTAAATGAGGGAGAGAGATTGGCGAGTGAATGAGGGAGAGAGAATGATAATTAATTTTTTTTAAATTATATTTTTATTCTGTTTTAAATGAAAGCCCGAAGAAGCTAGAAAGCTTATTAATATACTCGAATGTTAATTTGCAAAGGGCCAAAGAGAAATGCTAAGGAGAAGGTTTGAATCATCAATTACTGATCTTTTTAATTCACATGAAATTTTACAAACAACGCGTGATGAGGAGGCCATCAGTGAAATACAAGATATTGGTCCCCACAAGCTATAAAATTGTTTGCCATTTTAGTCGATTTTATGGCTTCTCAATGTTATTCTGACTGTTTCTACTTGTCCTTCAGGGGTAACTATTTGCGTTAATAAAAGTTTATAGGCTTTACGATTAGAAAAAGACTATAACTAACTGCTGAATTACATTATTTTTTTATTTATTTTAGATTAAAAAATGGCTGCCACACTTAGTGTATCTGATTTTAAAGAATTGTAATGAACTATTTAACGAGACAATGAAAGCGTTAAACATTGATTTTAGTGAATCAGTGTTTGAGAATGATGTAAACAATATTTTAAATGATCATAGTGAACTATTTAACAGAAGAAACCAAAGTGATGAAATTTGATTGTTAGTGCATTCCCAGAAAAAGCTTAAATATTGGCGGACGTTATTGTAAGGTTAAAACGTGTCTTGCAAGTGTTGCAACGCTGGGGCGAAGAATAAAAAAGGCTTGTTTTACTTACTTTTATATTATTTATTTTTATAATCTACGTAAATATTTTGAGTTAAAAAATGAGCTCACAACACGTTGAGTTTGATTAATGCCAGCCAGCGCACTGGTTGAAAGGTAGTGACAAACAATTAATAATTTGTTTAGCCGAAGTAGAACATGGGCATCATTAACCCCTCAAAATGTTCAGAAAAGCGCTTTAGCACATGCTATCTCTAACTATATCCAGGAGTCTCTTCAACGCGAACCGCCAGTTAAGTGTTGTTGGCCGTTTCTGATTGGATTATATAACACCCGATTATAGTAATATGGAAGTCTGGGTTGGCTACTAACAGAAGAATTAGTATTTAGCTATCACGACTTTATACTCAAATGGGGCCTGACTAACATGCTTACACAGTTTAACATGCATGTGAGGAGGCAAAGTTAAGGGGTTCTGGGTGGTCTGAAGGAAACAGTCCTTGAAACTTCAAATTAAGACAACAAAGTTCTATCCTATTGTTTGGCAATTTCTTTACCTTCCTCTCCCAAAGAGTTAGTTTTAATACGAGGGGCAGTCTTACATAAAAAAAATCTGACAAACATGTGTTTTATGTGGTGTGTTTTAGCGCATTTACATCCTGTTATAAAGAACGCAGGAAGAGTTTCTAATATGACAATAGAGCAAGAGCTGACTTTGGTAACATAACTTTCCAGTAAGCATAGAAAGAATTATCTCAGTTTGAAGAGCAAACTAGCCAATCACGGTAAACGGAATAAACATGTCTGTAGAAGCTGATCTAGTGCACTATTAGGGTTTCTCCCAACGCCCCTCCTTTAGGCGAACCGTTATCAAACATGTAGAACTTGATCTGTTTGCAGACGGCATAGTGTCATTATGTATTAATTAGAACAATAAGCAGAATGTTAGAATATACATCAAAGCATAAATTAAAACAAGAAACTGTGTAGAAGGTGTTTGTTATGAATTCCCAACTATAGAAGCAGCTCTGCCAAGTCATAGGAACTCATTGTAAGTTTTGTTTGACACTGAAAACCAAACTCCTCACACCTAAACCAGGGTCTAATAGTTTAGTTTAAGAATTATCACAAATGCAGATGAGTCCGTCGTGGTTTATGCTGTTTGAATCAATCTTCGCACAGTTCTATGGGCCCACAACAGCAAAAACAAAAAACAGCCTTATTAACTTACATAGATTGCTCTTATGCGTTTATTGTTGTATAGGTCAGTCGGCCCAAACAACGCCAGGATTTACAGATGGCCCCACATCGCAGCTAGCAGATTTTTAGATCAGATGAATCAACATCGCAATCATCTCTTACCAACTAATCTATTCTGACTTTGTCCCTTATGACTCTGAAGCCCAAGAACGTTATGATTCATCTACACACTGTTGGATTTGCAATAAAGAATTATTAGGCAAACGCAGTAAGAGACCACGATTCACATTACTGGAACAGTTCAGAGGGGCGGCTGCGAACAATAGTTGTAAATCTTCAGCATAAGGTTTGACCTAAAGAATGGAAACTACCTATCTTCTTTTCATAAAACTAAGAGGCTACGATTCTATTTTTATCATGCAAAGCAGTGTCTTCTGAATATAAGCGGGTTACCTGCTTTGCACAGTCTTCAGAAATACATGACTTGTACTCTTTGACAGTTTATCCTTATATGGACTCAGCCCACATCTGATGGCAGTTTATGATATGTAGGGGACGCTACATAGACTTCCAATCACTAAAAAATACTTTGACCGTCTTTAGTGCGTAAAGGAGTTTACCTTTTGTATACATGAACTGTGGGATAGTTGATGAAGACTCACTTACCTAAGAGCCGCTTCTTTTCTAGTTTTAGAGGCAAAGCATAATGTTGCTGACTTTGAATACGCACAGAAAGCCTGGGTTGAACTTACACGGTCAAACAATGGGCGATTTCAACGATCAGTATTTATTGGCTGACGTGTGTTTATTGGCAGTACGTCTTTCAGGGAATTACTGATCTTCATGCATGAAACATTACAACTTAGATCCTCAATTACTCTCCGCGCTTGGCTATTCTTGGGGACGCTTTCTTAAATAACAAGTCTTTTTACAAACACCAGATTGACTTAAGTTTGATCTACCACCACTTCAGTTGATTGAAGATGGGCTGAGGGGAGGCATTAGCATGGCCTCACATCCTTCAGTAAAGCCATCAAACAAGTATTTAGACGTTTATGGACCAAACTTAAATTACATCCTCAATATCTAATGTAACGTTTAAAGAACGTAAACAAATCTGTCATTTGATGGGACATGAGTCAATCCGCTTTCCCTGAGAGACTTTACAATCGATAAAATGGCTCTGATGTTAATACTGTGTTAAGTCTGTTGCACATGCTTACGCCTGATAATCCCAATAGGCTAATCTTGAATGTGATTAGATTATCCTTATAAAAATACACGATCTACACAAACGATAATCCCTAGCCGGAGAAGATTAAAGATGAGTCTTCGAACCGCCTTAATTGTGGTCCTAATCTTCGCCACAAAAACTAAGTATGTTTGTCAATTACAGACTCCTACGTTTTACCTAAGACACGGACTGAAACTGACTGCTGTCATAGCAATAATTGCTTTTGATCAAGAGCCTTTTATTGAGGCCATTACATCAGAAGTATACAGGATTTTAGAACCCAAGCCATGATGTTCAGGGAAAAAGAATTCTTTAAACTGATGACAAAGCGTTTTGGTAAAACCATGGAGATACGTACACAATCGCCAAGATGTTAAAAATTAGTTACCCTCCCACCCCAAGAATTAAGTTTGCCTCCAAAAACCCAACTATCAGTTTTTAGAGATTTAATCGACAGCCTTGGTTGGCTTTATGATGAAGAAAAAGGATTGTTACGTTGGACAAGCCAGTGATTCTCGGCTTTACTGTATAGAGTTGTCAAAAATTGTTAATGCTTAGAATTTCTGTATGACTACTTTAAACCGCGGTACCAGAAGCAAGAGTAACTTTACACAGACACCGTTAGTCTTTTTTCTAGACGTCCAAATATAGACTTTATACCGGATTTAGAAACAGAGTAGCTAAAAGGGAACTGATGGTGGTTACGTCACATTGTGGACTATCCAAAGCAGCCCTTTACTTTCAATCTGCAAACAAAGAAAGTGATTGGAAAGATGAAGGTATGAACTCAAGGGGACAGTTATCAAGAATATGTTGGTTTGCGGGTCAAAGATTGTACAGCGTTGCCAGCCTGACTTCTGTAATGAGAAGGCTACAGGATAAGTAAGAAGTTGTCAAAAAAAATTAATCTCACGACAACTACAAGCAGTCGCTTTGGAAAACAAAGTATTTCATCACAGCAATGTTAATCTGCGCTTACTCTCCATCAAGTAACAAACTGTGTTAATAAAAATATCACTTGATTAACAATAACAAGAGAATGTACGTCAGTTCTGAGGCTTTATCCATATGATGTAGGACATTTGGAAGACTTTTAAAGATTAACTCGACTAATACTTCCAGCACTATAAGCCCGGGGATGGGCCATACTATTTCTAATACGATCTTCTACTTCAGCTCTATCATTCAAATCAGAACAAACAACTGGCTTTCCGTCTTGCGTTCGTTAGGTTTTACATCCAATGAGTTTATATTAGCCAATTAATTCTTTTAAATTGGCTGTCTCGTCAAACGTATATAACTGTTAATCGCAAAAACCCCGCCTTAGTTTGTAGCAAAAAACCTAACCCCCCCCCCCCCCCCCCCCCTTTAGAAATGTAGGATGGAGGGCTGGGCAAAACAAATTAGCACATGTTTTTAAACTGCTGTAATTGGACATACCTAAATGGGTTCACGAGAAAAATCAGACGTTATACTCATAAAAGCCCCATTCTACAAGGCCGGTGGGCTGAAGCCTTTGTGTTTAACCACTATTATTTTAAGCCCAAAATTCGCAGCAAGGCTTCTAGGAAAACGTACTCCCTTTTTTCTTTAAGTTCTGGAAAATTCATTGTAATTATAAGATTTGCTTCTTAATTTTAACATAATGTAAAATTTCTAAATTACTTCCCTTAAAGAAACAAAAGTTGTAGTAGCCATCAGGGTATTTTTAATTGTTTTAATAGGAGTGCCTTGCTCGTTATTAACTTGAATCCAGTTATTTTGAGCCTTTTCATATATGTTAGCCCACATAACTTTTACCCAATTTCTCTAGGGCAACCCTATTATTACAGCGCTAGTGTCAATTGGGGGTTGTTATTAGAACACACGTTTCTGCTTTTGTTGGTTTATATAGATGCGCATTTTTTTTTAACTATTTAAAAAATTTATTTAAAAAATGGAAAAAAAATATCTAAAAAAAATAAAAAAAAACTTTTAAATATAATGAAAGTGCTACTTACAATGTAGGAGAGTTTATAACCCCAAATCTTTGGACTTCAGCTATTACCATTGCAGTAGACGACATTCATATGGCTTCCAAGTCAGACTTGTAACACACTAAACTGATATTTAAATCCGCCAATAATGAGTGACAGAGTGCCATCAAGCATGGTCATCCCACCTATGGCCTTTTCCAGAATCAGTTAAATTTGCCATTTGACTGCACAACTACTGGCGTGGCGTTTCATATGCAAACCATTTAACCATCCCAATCTTTTAGTAACGTCGTATTATAACTTTCTTGTTTATTACAGTACAGACGAATTACTACTAGAACTACAAGTGGACATCCCTAACGGACAACGCGTTTTATCCATTTAAGAGCCCAATGGACAATATTGCATATTGAAAGAATCTGCAAGAATTTAACATTAACCTTTAACTGACATTAGACAAAAGTTAGACACAGCCATGCGGTTGGGCAC
Organism: Conus ventricosus; assembly: GCA_018398815.1. Taxonomy (NCBI): domain Eukaryota; kingdom Metazoa; phylum Mollusca; class Gastropoda; order Neogastropoda; family Conidae; genus Conus; species Conus ventricosus. Next base: position 3,669,374 of record CM031618.1, on the reverse strand, counting down.
ATTGTATTTTTTGGGTGGGGCGAACATAGAGATATAAATTATGATTACTGGCCTGCCACACTCTTTCCAACCAAACGCACAAGTTCGATTAGGGTTCAATTGAACAAAAACACCCTAATGATTTGGACAACATTTATCTTAGTTGTAAGTGAAAGTCTAACTATGCCAGGAGTGCAAAGACTTTAATGACACCTTAGGGACATACGTTTGGTGTGTATTAGGAGCGACAAGAACAGACAAATAATAGCATCGTGGATCAATTACAGGCTTTTGGACGCCAGAAAAAAAAAATTTCTAGCTATAATTTAGAATGATGCTTATTAACTTTGCTTGTTGTTTGCCTGCCTAGCATACAAAGGATCAAGAGTTCGTGCAACCTGCTTGGTCAAAGGTTGGACTTTGGTTGTAGGTTTATGATTTATACATTGCTACCTCCGACCTTAGACTACAATGGGTATGATACAGATTTATAATAATGATCTTCTTATAGTGGAGACGATCAAAATAGGGCACAATCAAGGCCTAAACACTAGACCCGCTCATCTATTTAAAAAAGTACGCAGCCTGAAGAAAGCGATCCCGTTATAAGCGCCACCACAACCAGAAAGCAGCCCGAAAGCGCCACATGTTGATCTGCCTCACATTGACGCCACACTAGCGAAGCAGCCCTTGTTGTGTTTTTAAATTTTTCTGCGATTTGCCATACTTTATTTCACTAAAAATTAAATCCTGCAGCTTTGCATCCTAACGTCCACAGATGGTCAGCCAGATAACCAGAACTTTGCCTATAGTAGACAAAACCAACTAAACAACTGCCTATTATGCAGGCAGAGGCTTCAAGCGCTTGGCTGTAACTTCTTTTAATAAGTTTGCTAGGATGATGCAATTGTTTTCTAATCCAACTTTTACCAGGCGTGGGTGCGTTGGAGGCGCTACTGTCCTGTTGGCGCACCACCCGTTTTAAGCATAAACGAGTTGTAAGAGATGGCAAACTTCAGCCGTTAATATGCTACTACTGTAATCCCCTTTCTCTAACGAATCCTTGATTCTTTCTGCTGCGTAGTGTTTTCTGAAGTATTCTCTTTATAGTTTCTTGAATCTGGTTGTTTGAAGGATTCTAGATTTCCTCTGAGAATTAGAAATCGCGCTTAAACTGCCCTTCCTTTCGCCCATTAACTTCTGTATTTTCTGCTGGTTGGATTTCTTGCCTTTTCTTCTTGTCTCTAAATGGTTTATTCAGCCAGCTTATTTTGTTTCTTCTTCTATCTTTCTCTCTAGCTACTAAGTTTTGCTGTGTCGAGCATTAGTTCTTCTCTTATTGTTGTAAAAGCAGCTGTAAAGGCCCAGGAGGTCCGATAGGTAATGGAATGATCATCAATTGTTGCTAATGTTTTTCTGACTGTCTCCTCACTTAAAACTCGTTTAATTTCTGTACTAATTGATTGTCGTTTGATTTAAAATCTTGAAGAGTATGTTTTTGTTATTTCAGATTGGGTGTGGGGGGGGGGGCTGCAGCCCTGCTCAAGTTCTAGTAAACGACTAACGGCTTCAGCTCTAAGCTTAAAAGGTTTCTTGTTCTGCCTTAGCACATAGGGAGAGTTTTCGCCTTATTGTGACTTAGTTTAAAAACTGTTGGATTTTGCATTGAAGTAGCAATTTACACGACTCTCGCGCCAGTTTTATTACAAATGCCCTGCCCATTCTTCTTCAAAGTTCGTTAGGGATCAAATAACTTTTGGTAGCTCGTCCTATGTTTCTATAGAATGATTGAATTCGCTGTCGCAATAGTTCTGACGTTGTTAGGGAGTAAAGAACCCTTCCCACTTAAGCTCTTTCCTGCAATGAGGGCCTAGTTCAGTTTCATCTTCTTCTTCTCACACCCGGCTCCCCATGGCGTAAAATCTTATCCATAATTTTTATTTATATTTCTTTTTTGTTTATAAAAAAAATGAACGCATCGGTTGTGACCTCGATCCTAAGAAAATGAGAGGATCCCATGGCATAAGAGCTATAAGGCAGACCGTTCTAGTGTAAATTCTCCATCAACAGTTGAGCCTGGACAAGTTTTAACAGTCAAGTTCCTGATCTGGCGCTGGCGATACTGGTTATAATGCCAGGCACGCTAAAAACTATCATTCAAAATAGATTTAACATCAGCAGTCCTAATGCTACCGTTGTTGCTAATTTAGGCAGGGCTAGTTGTTAATCTTATGCAATTAGGCTGGGGCAGTGGAAGTCTTGGTACTAGCGAGGCAGAAATTTTTGCCTTTATTCTGATTTAGGCTGCTAAAAAAGAAAGAAAAAGAGAAGTTTATCAGGGTATACAAAGCCAAACGGTCTCAAGCACCGGCTTAAAAGCGGCTGGATGCAAAGGAATGATGTTAAAGTTGAGGCCAAGTGCAGATGCATTTGGCAAAGATTCTGCATCCCTCTAGATTTGAGTTGAAAGGACGCAATGCCATATTACCAAGGCGCACTAAAAGAAAAACTTTCTTATGAACTGACATTTAATTCCTAGCGATTCTGTTGTTCTGGTCTGAAGACCCTTTAGCTTATTACACAGTCAGCGGACTTCTCTCTTGGTTTGATCGTTGGTTACTAGCCCGATACGGGCTAGTATATCTTAAACCAGTAATATAAAAGTAAACGGTTATTTATTATGAAACGTTTTACATCGCATTACAGAAAATAATAAAAAGCGAGACACTCCTCTGGACATACTTCTAAATCAGTCTCTGAGTCTTTCAAATAAAAGGAATTTTGTTCTTGTTTTACTGAAGGAAACAACTCCTTTTCAGGAGGAATCAGAAGCGTTTTATAATCCAAAAGTGAGGAAGGTTGTCTGTGGCCAATAAATGGCAAGTTCTGATCAGTTGTATTAGGGCAGCGGCTTTTACCTCCACAAACTTATCCATCCACTCCTAACATTGCTGGAGGTAGGCAAAGGGATCCTGCAGTGACGCGTATGTAAAAACTTTCGCCTTTATGATGTAAGGACTCGAGACTACTTAATAAAACAAATATGGTTGTGGCTGGATTTTAGATTACATTTGACAACAGGTTGTTTGGAAGTGGGAATGGATGGGCAAGAAGGTATAAAAATAAATATTCACAAGAAAGCAGACGGAAACGGCCTCTATAAAAAAAAATGGTCTCATGTTTATGGTTTGTGATGCTCAGTTAAACATTGAAGAAACAGGCTAAAGGACGCGCTCATTAAATTGCAGAAGAAATATTCTAATTAAAAAACAGATGGATAGCTGAAGTTTCTTCCTAAAAGATCCGCACTGTTCTCTTATCTGCGGGATTACTGGGTGTGGTGAAAAATCTGTCTTCGTACTTGATTTGTTAAAACAAGATACAGGTTTCATTACGAGCACATTGTTATATTCTGCACAACCATTAAGCACAAACAAGTCTTACAAAGAAAGGAAGTTATTTGGTCAAGACGAGAATATATTTTTAGTTGATCTAGCGACAAACTGAGCGGACTGTTAGTACATTTACTATAAATATTTGAGGAACTGAATTACGCTGTTTATTATTGATGACTGTTCAGCTGCTACGAGACATTGCGAATTAAAAAAAGAAAAAGCTCTCTCATGCTAGCCTTTAGTGACCGTCACGCCTTAGTTTCTGTGTGGCTCTTTACTCAAAAATTAAATGCTGTCTTAAAAGACTTTAGATGCAGTTAAAATCGGTTGTAGTATTTTACACTAAGGACAATGATAGTTTTGTAGATTGTTAGTGAAAATTATATAATACGGGAAAAGATGAGCTAAAAAAATAAAGTGCAGTTAGAAATGTCTAGCACGCTAAACTATGTTACGGACTGACCTCAAGTTCAATTCGTTTGTTTATTGTAGAGTGTTTATTATGATTGATTATAACAAATTTATTTATTATAATTACTTTAAATATTATAAAAAGATTGTCTCGAGGGCCAGGAATTAAGGTGGGGAAGCTGCTCCTAAATGCACAGCAGTAGAGCTAAAGACCTAGCAGACAACTGAGTTTGATTAATTGGAGTGCCAGGAAATGTTTATGGATTTGAAATATTACAGATGACTGGGTTTTACAAACGAACTGAAATTGAAGACAAAAAACGGCTGCACGCATCTGCTTGAAAGAGATAAGAAATTTAAGAGCAAACGATTTTGGCAAACGTGAATACAACTTCAAAAAAAGAGAGAATGCTTGGCGTTGTTCTGCAACCCTTGACTGGATTTAATGTTTTGAACTACGAAGCCCCAATGTATACTATGATAAGAAACAACAATTTAGAAAGCCTAAATGCTGTTCCCACTCTTGTTCGCTTGTCCAGGAAACATCAACAGAAAAAAAGCAGATTGAAATAACTAAGCGAGGTTCTGAATATGTGTACAGAGAAAGAAGTCTTAGCTGAAGTGGGGGGTGATCCGTAGGTTAGATTTTACCCAAAAACTAGAATCTTCTAGTGCCAAATGACGTGATTTTGCTTATTTATTACTCCGAGGGGGGCGATACTAGTTGGCTGAAATGCGTTTATTTAGAGCATACAATAAAAGGGCTGAAAACTTGGATGCCCCTTTAAGCTCGTTATTGTTTATTACTAAAATACAGAGATGAATAAACGCCCTTGCATCATCGACAAGGTTAATTAATGGTTGACAAAGACAAACTACAGTACTTGACTTTATTTTCATTAAGATGTTGATTTTATTGCGATTCTTACCTGTTGTGAAGTGCTGGCCAGAGGATTATAGAAGATATGTATACAGATTAATTAAAAAATATCTTATTTTAAAAATGGAGTTCATCAGTTTTGGTTAAGCAAATAACCTGAATTCAAAAGGAAATAGAATGCGACTTGGATAATTATAGAGTTACTAGAAAGTAATTATGCTAAGCTTTAAATACCTCCTTTGTATGTATTTACGGGCTTCACGCTGTAGCTAGCGTAGTGCTGGGTCTGGCATTGCCAGTTTTAGCTACTGGGGTGGGTTCGCCAGCCTCTTTAGCTTTAAGGAGGTTCTGGGTTAGGGTTAGGCGCAATGTCTATGTTTGGTAGTGCTGTTTTAAAAAAAATTAACTCCTAAATTTCAAAAGCACACTGTCATTGTCGCCCTAGCATCAGCAAAAACTTTCTCATTAAGATTAATGAATAAGCATATCATTACAGGGGATGAAAAACATTACGGACGATGACATTTCAGGAAGCCTTAGGCTGACGGTGATGATTATAGACGACAGAAATAATGGAACTTCAAAAGGAGTGGAGGAAAGACGTATACTTCACGACAGGTAGACACTGATGCAATAAACGAACATTAAAAAACAAACACTTGATCAGGTAGCCCAAAATAGATGCAAAAAAAATAAAGTTTAACAAATAAATAAGTTAACAATAAATAATTACTATTTTTTTTGTTAACTCACTGTGTTTGGCGCGACATCTTGCTGCTCTTCACGAACCAAAGGATCTTTTTTGGGGTGGGCCTTCTTTTAGGGTAGTAGCCAACGCTAGAAAGATATGAGTTTCTCTTAAATATTACACGGGAGGTTTGTCTTCATTATTCGTTCTACTTCATATACCTTCTCACGCTCCATATTGGGTCTGGGGCTCTATTCTTACATCTCCTTCTGCCTCTCCATAGCATACATGTATCTTACTTTTAGTCCAAACGCAAGAGTTTTTGATTACCTTGAACATCTTCAGTAATGTATTTTTTTTTTAATTTTAATTGACGTTCACTGGTTTAGTCCTGTTGCTTTAAATTCTTCATTGTTCATGGCACGTAAGACTGCTGGCAACCTCCCTAAACCCATTTCTGTGTTGCGTTCTCTGTACTTCGTTGTGTACTTCGTAGTGTCCATAATTTTCTGTGATATTGATAGGTATACAGGCGTTCAGCTAGATTCTTATAAAGTTTTCTACTAGGGTTGTGATCGATGGTTGCCTGGGAATCCCTCTCTTAACTGTACCATGATTGTTTTAACAACTGCTGGTTTACAGAACCTTTAAACTCTTTTTCACTTCATCAACCGGATCAGCTAGGATACTTTATTGGGTCCTCGCATGTATATTTGTTGTAAGCCACAGCCGCAGCAGTGAGTTTTATCCGTTATATGGTATTCAGCCCGTCTTTGTAGCTTGAAGCCATGTCAACAACAGTCAAAGCATACTTAAACGTTTTTCTTCTACTTTGTCTTGTGGGAAGATACACAAGTCATTTGGTGGGTGTTCATTGGAACTGAGTTAACAAATCTAGGTTCTTACTTAATCTTTTGGGAGCTAATTGCCTGTTTTGAAAGCCAGTCTTTTCGCTTCTGATTCAGACTCATCTAGCAGCCTTACTCAGTTTTTCAATAGCCAGTCTTTCCTTTCCAATTACCCTTTAGGTGAATTAATATATTTTGGACTTCGAATTGTCCATAAGATGGGCTGTATTTAACTCTGTATTTTTATTGTTTTTTAGATGTTGTGCAAGAATATAGATCGCTCAATAGCGCCACAATTAAACCCAATTTCCGATATTTTCTGTTCTTCTGTTGGTTCATAAAAAAGTCTGACAGTCTGGAGGCGGCGATGTTAGAAACTTCTTTCCGTTACTAAGTAATTACTCATTCAGTGCCTCATCAACGTCTGTAAATGTGTGCTCGGCATGTTCCTGTTCCCTTAAACTTTTTATTAATAAATGTCAAAGGTGAGCAATTCGCCTTTTCTCGTAAGCGTCTTTTGCTTAGCTAAATTTTCCATTGCTTGTTATGACGTTCTCTCTTTCATCGGAACGCAATTTACTAAACTTATAATTGCTTCCAGAGAAGGCCAAGGCATAACTTTAGCTCTCCTCACCATCATTAACTACTCCCGCCATTTTTTTTTAAATTAATTGCTTATGAATTAATCTTTCTATGAACTAACATTTTCTGTTATAATCCCGGTGTAACGAGAAAGTCTTTTGAAGCATGCCTGCAGTAATTACAACAATAACTTAACAATGTCCTCAATGGCTAACCTTCATAGATACGCAGGCTTACATTTTATGCATGTTTTTTGCTAACGCGCTTTATGCCGTACTAGACCACTAATTCACAGCAGAATGGTAAATGTATTGTTATTTTTTTTTCACTCATCTTTTTATAAACTAAAATATAATTAAACTAATCATAATACAGATAGGCCTGTCTATTTGCTTTTTAATCAAATAATCTTTTGTTGTTAAAGCTAAAAATAAGGTTGCAACTAGTTTTTGGCGACATCTTCTATCTTTCCCATGTTGGGCGGTTTTATTCCTAACAAACATTTTGCAAGGGTTGAATAAAACTATAACACCAACAATAGGCACTGCATATTTACCAGCGTTAATCTCATGGTTTTTTAAAAGTATTATTTTATTTTTTATTGCTTTTTAAAATGGATGGTGTCGAACTATTAAGTGTGAGGAGCATGCAGACTACTCCGTAGGACAACTGCCATAAAGAAAGATTATATTCTCTGCGCCACCGTGTGGAAAACTAGACAGTTTTAGGCTGTTGAACTATGTATTGAACAAATCATCAGCTGGTATACATCAGTCATTGAAAAGTTACTACGCTGGGTACGAAGCACAGCTAGGCGTCAAAAATGGTATTAGATTCAGTGGGTCAGACAATGATTAGTCTATATGCTTAAGTTAGTAAGTAAGACTGCGCCAGTTGATCAGAAGGAGCTTTAAAATACGACTTCACCAAAGATTCAGTTTTAAACAAGTCCCTAGAAAACTCTTGCATGTGACATGTATTACAGATTGGGACGAGCTTTATGCCCCATTCATCATGGGATTAATACTTTTAATCATTATTAAAATAATCGCAATAAAAAAAAATCGAGCGTTTAGGAGAGAAAGAGCCACAGGACAGCTCCACAGGAGCAGAATGCACCACAAGTGAATGTTACCACAAGTAAATGTACCACAAGGTGAGAGTAATGTTACTAAGTCTAAATGTCCTGGTCGTGTTGCGCAGGGCGTTAAATGCTGATGGAACAGACTGAGAAAAGCAAACATCAGGCAAAACAAAAATTGTTAGATTGTAATACAGGCAGCGCCACCACCAACAACACCCAATAACAACCAACAAACAATCAAACGACGAAGATGTATCATTATGTATATGGGAGCTGCTGTTGTGCTGGGGGTGGGTTTTTTTTTAGCATACATTGCCTAACACATACTTAGCAGCAAAGCCGCAAGCCCACATTAAAAGAAGAAGAACCGCCTTCTGCAAAAAAATGTGCAACCTCCTGCTGTTAGACATTTTCTATGGAATAGTTTTTACGAACTAGATAAAGTACAAGTTATGAACTAGATAAGTACAAGTTAAGTTAGGTATCAAAAAGTACTTTTTAAGTTAAGGGCAAGTAAATTTTCAAGTAAAGTGTAAGTAAAATTATAGGTCTTGTAAGTACTAGTTAGTTCTTGTTATGTTCTTAAGTAAGTTCTAGTTAGGTTCTTAAGTTAAGTACAAGCCTAAGTCAGTCAGAGCGTACTGTAAACATTTTAAAAAAGGGGGGGGGGGGCTAATTTTTTTTTTTATATCCTATATGAGAATGTAAATTATGAGGGATTCACGGATCCCAAATCTTATCTAGCACGTAGCCCCCATTTTTTGTGCAGATACGTCATTTTTGGCGTTTTGCGTGTTAATTTTTTTGTAAACAGGTGTTACATTTTTTGGTCAAACTGACTGTGAAGGACGCTGACTTTGTATGTGAAAAGGGGGGGTTTTGTACATAATAAAATGGGTGAGCTGACCCCGCATATTTACATTCTCTCGTGCTCTCCCGCCCCAGTGCGGCTTGAGGACTAGTGCTCAACACGGTGCTCAATGTCTAGCAGGACGCAGTTTAATGGCAATATAGAACAAAGGACAGAGTATGTAGCATCATAGTTTAATGGCAATATAGCAAAAGGACAGACTTGGTGCGTATAGTTTAATGGCAATAGGCACAAAGGACAGAGTATGGTGTCTAGAAGGACACTGTTTAATGGCAATGATAGCTCAAAGGACAGAGTATGGTGTCTAGCAGGACATAGTTGTAGGGCTAGTGGCACAAAGGACAGACTATGGTGTCTTAGCAGCGACATAGTGTAAAGGGCCCAATATGCACAAAGGACAGAGTATGGATGTCTAGCAGGACAATGTGTAATGGCAGGCAAATTGCACTAAGGACAGAGTATGGTGTCTAGCGGACATGTTTAATGGCAATATAGCACACAAGGCACAGAGTTATGGTGTCTAGCAGGACATAGTGTAAGGGCAATATGGCACAAAGGACAGAGTATGGTGTCTAGCAGGACACTGTTTTTAATGGCATTATAGCACTAAGCCAGGTGTTATGGTGTTAGCGGACACTGTTTAATGGCCAATATAGCACAAAGGAAGACTATGGTGTCTAGCAGGACACTGTTTTATGGGGCCAATATGACAAAGGACAGACTATGGTGTCTAGCAGGACACTTGTTTAATGGCAATATGGCACAAAGGACAGAGTATGGTTGTTAGCAAGGGGATCCGGGCCTCAGTTAAATGGCATATAGCACAAGGACAGAAGTTGGAGCGTATTATAGTTTAATGGCAATATAGCACAAAAATGACTGCGATGGTGCTAATAACCAGTCTCGCTCTGTCTCAAACGTCAAAATACTGACGTTAGCATTAGAATGTCCATCAAAAATGGAACCGACAGATCTGCACGGTGCGTGCGGAGTCGTTGGAGAAGGATTGAGGGAGGAGAAGAAAGAAAGAGAAAAAGAAGAAAGAGAGGCGAGAGAAAATAAAAAGGGGATAAAATAGAGGATGGAGGCCCCACTTCAAAACAAATAAATAAAAGAAGGAATAAAAGAACAAGATATAACGGTGGTCATAATGAGGTTAGGAGGAGGGAGTGGGTGGGAAAGGATGAGTATGGTGACACACATCAGGACTCAGTTTCAGACAGTGCAGTATGAACAACCACAGCAGACGCGCTGCATACAACACAGGAAACACAGCAGATGCCAATATAGCTCAGAAGACAAAGCATAGTCCCCCCCCCCCACCACACACACACAACAACACACAGAGATCAGATTGAGACAGTACTGCATTGCAACACAGCGAAACACGCATGATGCAATATAGCTCAGAAGGACAAAGCATAGTCCCCCCCCCCCCCCCACACCACACAACCAAGGACGATTCAGATGAGACAGTTACTGATTACAACACAGCGAAACACAGCATGATGCAATATAGACTCAGAAGACAAAGCATTAGTCCCCCCCCCCCCCCCCCCCCCCCCCCCCCCCCCCCCCCCCCCCCCCACACACCACACAAGGGACGATTAGATTGAGACAGTACTGCATTACAACACAGCGAAACACGCTTGATGCATTAGAGCTCAAGAAGGACAAAGATTGTCCCCCCCCCCCCCCAACACACTATATATATTATATATATCTTATATATATATATATAATATATATACTTTATATATATATATATATAGATAATATGTGTTGTGTGTGTGTGTGAGTGTGTGTGTGTGTGTGTGTGTGCTGTGTGTGTGTGTGTGTGTGCGTGTGTGTGTGTGTGTGTGTGTGGTTGTGTGTGTGTGTGTGTGTGTGTTACGATGAAAGAAAACAAGCGCAGATAACAATTATTCCGTCATGCAGTTAATGATTGGCATAGATTAAATCAAGAAAAAAAAAGTAATAAAAATAGAGCTGGGGAACAGAGAAGAAGAAATGAAAACATAAAGTCAGGGAAATATAATATAAATGTTATAAGGTTCCTAGCACAATATTGGGAAATCATTGTAACATTCCTCAAGACAGATCAATTCATATTGCCTGCTCCTAGGCCTTTCGTCTGCTGGATCGGACTCATCAGGGAGACACGGCTGATTGTGTCTGTGCTCCTTGGGCATGAAATGGAGACACACCACAGTCTATCATTCTGTGACGTTCTCACCACCAAGGGTTAAAAAAAAGAGAATCCAACAGCACCTAAAAGAAAGTAAAACAGAGAGAAATGTGGTAAGGAAATAAGTAGCTGAAAAACTAAAATACTTATATGAACAGAATAAAATGTTTGGGGAAATCTTTGAGCCTATGCTTGAGGATCCATTCAAGGATGTGACGATCCATTCAAGGATGTGACGATCCATTCAAGGATGTGACGATCCATTCAAGGATGTGACGATCCATCAGGATGCAAGGAGGTCAAAAGATGTCCAATAGTCCGACTGGTCAGCTTTGCTGTTTAATAACCCAAGCATTGTCAGCAGCTAAGAATTGTGCAGTACAACCTTTACTTGGATCTCATAAGAGATGCAGTCTCCCACTGGTTGACCAAACAATACAATGCTGAACAATTAAGTAGTGGGAGAAAACGAGTGCAGGCTAACAAGGCTTCCGTCAGTACATTAATGACTTGGCAAAGATTTAAATGAAAGAGAAAAAAAATAACATATATGTATGCATGAATGTATGTATGTTTATGAATGTATGATATTAGTATGTATGTATGTATGTATGATGTATGTATTATGTATGATGTATGTATGTATGATGAATGTATGTATGATGTATGTATGTTTGTATGTATGATATGTATGTATGTATGTTGTATGTATGTATGTATGTATGTATGTTGTATGTATGTATGTATGTATGTATGTATGTATGTATGTATGTATGTATGTATGAATGTATGTATGTATGATGTATGTATGTATGTATGTATTGGAGTATGCTTGATGCATGTATGTATGTATGATGTATGTATGTATAGTATGTATAGTATGTATAGTATGTATGTATGTATGTAGTCTTTTTCTGTTTTCTTGTTGTTGTTGTTGTTGTTGTTGTTTCTGTTGTTCTTGTTTGTTGTTGATTGTTTGTGACTGACGGTACCAAGACAGTTTATTTTGCCAGAACTGGAGGCTGAATACAGAGGTTGCGTGAGAATGGGGAAAAAAATCGTACGTACATGAATTTCAAAACAGCGTGTGCGTCATGGTGATTTTAACTTTCAAAATCCAGAGCTTAATGCATAATGGCAGTTTCTGATCAGTACGTTACGTCATATGAAGCCTACGTCATACTTGTTAGGTTCCGACACTCCCGGTTCAAAGATGCCCGCTCTTCATTTTTCCATCTTTAAAAAAAAAAAAAAAAGAAGAAGAAGAAGAAGAAGAAGAAGAAAAAATGAACAAAAAAAGCCAAAAAAAAACAAAAAACCCAAGCAAAATAAAACAAAACAAAAATCAAAGCACTACTGTGAACTGTCATTGAATCTTATAGTTAGTGATAGTAGATCTGTGCCTGCTACGACCATGGGAGGGACGAAGGGGGTTAGCGGGGGGAGTATAGGGGAGCCGACAAAAATAGATATTTTTCTTCTTCGTTGGGAGGTGGGGGGCTGGTGGGGGGGGGGGGGGGGGGGGGGGGGGGGGGGGGGGGAGGGAGGGGGGAGTATGGGGTACCGACAAAATTCACAATTTTCCTTTTTCAACAAAGGAGGCCAGGTCAGACGCTGACAGTATGGCCGATGTCGAAGGTTCGATTCTCCAGCCAACATTGACAACTCTAGGTTTAATTAAGTTTCAAAGTGAAGTGACTTGCAGGCGGACATTGACACAAACTTCCAAAGAAAAAAATCACTGTGCCGGCCCACCAAAAAATCACTGTGCGGCCCACCCCAAAAAACCACTGTGCCGGCCCACCCAAAAAAATCACTGTGCCGGCCCACCCAAAAAAATCACTGTGCCGGTGTCGTATATAATACTGTCGCCGTGGAATTGTACGCAGCGATAGCATTTCACGTGAAATATTGTTGCAGCGACAATAATTGCTGGAAAAAAATGTCGCGCGACAACTTTTCACGAAAAATGTCCTATAGAATATTGTAGCTGTCCATAAAATGCAGTATTTCCGGAAATACTGTCGCTGCGACACGATTTTATGAGCGACAGTATTATATACGACACCGGCCCACCAAAAAAATCACTGTGTCGGCCCACCCAAAAAAATCACTGTGCCGGTGTCGTATATAATACTGTCGCCGTGGAATTGTATCGCAGCGACAGCATTTCACGTGAAAAACTGTTGCAGCGGACAATATTTGCTGGGAAAAAAATTGTTCGCGCGACAACTTTTCACGAAAAATGTCCATAGAATATTGTAGCTGTCCATAAAATGCAGTATTTCCCGGGAAATACTGTCGCTGCGACACGATTTTATGAGCGACAGTATTATATACGACACCGGCCCACCCAAAAAAATCACTGTGCCGGCCCACCCAAAAAAATCACTGTGCCGGCCCCCAAAAAAAATCACTGTGCCGGTGATGTATATAAATACTGCGCTCATAAAAATCGTGTCGCAGCACACATATTAATCCCGGGGAAAAAAATACCTGCCATTAAAATCATGGACAGCTAACAAAAATTCTATGGAAAAAATCCTCGTGAAAAAGATTGTCGCGGCAGAAAAAATTACTTGCCATGAAATAATACGTCGCTGCGACAGCATTACACGAGAAAATGCGTGGTCGCTGCGATACAAATTCCACGGCGACAGTATATATACGACACCGGCCCCCCAAAAAATCACTGTGCCGCCCCACAAAAAAAATCACCTGTGCGGCCCACGAAAGAGGCAAACCAAATACAAGACAGAGCAAGATGAAACACGACGCGTTTCGACCTTTCGGTCTTCCCCAGTCAAGACAAACATCATTGAAGACAATGAACACGAAGAGCGACCAATCACCTATCATGAGTGCACACCTGAAATCGATGACATGAGCCACACACAAAACAGTGACGGGTGGCAGTCAAAACAATGACGGGTGGCAGTCAAAACATTGACGGTGGCAGTCAAAACAATGACGGGTGGCAGTCAAAACAATGACGGGTGGCAGTCAAACATTGACGGGTGGCAGTCAAACAATGACGGGGGGCAGTCAAAACAATGACGGGTGGCAGTCAAAACATTGACGGGTGGAAAGTCAAAACAATGACGGGTGGCAGTCAAAACAATGACAGGTGGCAGTCAAAACAATGACGGGTGGCAGTCAAAACATTGACGGTGGCATCAAACTCGGGTGGCAGCAAAAACAATGACTGACCATTGACGGGTGGCAGTCAAACAATGACGGGTGCAGTCAAAAGCTAGTCACATGAGGTGGCAGTCAAAACAATGACGGGTGGCAGTCCAAAACATTGACGGGTGGCAGTCAAAACATTGACGGGTGGCAGTCAAAACAATGACGGGTGGCAGTCAAAACAATGACGGGTGGCAGTCAAAACAATGACGGGTGGCAGTCAAACATTGACGGGTGGCAGTCAAAACAATGACGGGTGCAGTCAAAACAATGACGGGTGGCAGTCAAAACAATGACGGGTAGCAGTCAAAACAATGACGGGTGGCAGTCAAAACAATGACGGGTGGCAGTCAAAACAATGACGGGTGGCAGTCAAAACAATGACGGGTGGCAGTCAAAACAATGACGGGTGGCAGTCGGTAGGAATCAACGTCTGTTTCAAAGCGAGGGGGCTGCAGGTGGAAATTGAAATACACTTCAATAATAAATCACTTCACCTCCCAGCGAAAGAGACAAACAAACTAAGGACAACACACGACGCGTTTCGACCTCCTAGCGAACCGTTTCAGTGTGTCTATGTCATAATTATGTTGTCGCTGATTTTAATTTATCTGGGAATGGTATTTATGCATTGAATGTTTGGTAATTTTTTTTTAAAACAATATGTTTCAATGACATGTTTTATTTCCTGCTCTGTGCGGTCACTTTTAGGATCTTAAAGCTAGTTGTCTTATATATCTGGCATGTCTACTATATATTTATTGTAACTATGTTAGTTGTATTGCTTCATCTTAAAATGTTTAGTATTCTTTTACACATAATAATGTTAACGTCATGGTGTTGTCAAAGATCTTGGGATCTATGTATGCAGGTTGAATGATGTGAGTGTAGTACAAGGTCATTTTAGTTTATTTCAGATGACTGTTCGTTCATTGTTTCATGTACTATCCCCTGTTGCCTGCATCTTAGCCGCTGCACCTGCTCTTCATTTTTCGTCTGACTTTTGACTTGACTTGACTTGACAGCTCTGACACGGGTTGTTTATAGGTGCGCAGTCGGTGTGGTGACCAGTTGGTCAAATTCCTTGCGCAGCGTCACTGCTTCTCAGAAGTCTTCTAACACTTAGCTGCAAAGTGAGCCAACTGCAGCCGGAGATCGAAAAAAATCTTTTAAAAAAAAATCTGAGTACTACATCCGCCAATCATGAACAGGCAAATCACAAGGCAAAGCACGACGCGTTTCGACCTCTTAGGTCTTCTTCAGTCAAGAGAAACAACACTCAGGACAACGACAATGAGAACGAGCAGTTACTTCATTGGTCCAATTCGGCACAAGATGGGCGTGGAGGAGATTGGTGATTGTTCGTTCTTCATATTCACTGTCACAGTGTTGTTTCTCTTGCCTGGAGAAGAGCTAAGAGGTCGAAACGCGTCGTGTTTTTGTCCTGTGATTTGTTTATGTTGAGCGGCTGCGGTGTTTAGATTGTTTTAAGATCTGTCTTCCAACCGGCTCAAACACCACAGGAACATGAACACCACAGACACATGAACACCACAGACACATGAACACCACAGACACATGAACACCACAGACACATGAACACCACAGGAACATGAACACCACAGACACATGAACACCACAGGAACATGAACACCACAGACACATGAACACCACAGGAACATGAACACCACAGGAACATGAACACCACAGACACATGAACACCACAGACACATGAACACCACAGACACATGAACACCACAGGAACAGGAACATGAACACCACAGGAACATGAACACCACAGACACATGAACACCACAGACACATGAACACAACAGGAACATGAACACCACAGACACATGAACACCACAGACACATGAACACCACAGACACATGAACACCACAGGAACATGAACACCACAGGAACATGAACACCACAGACACATGAACACCACAGACACATGAACACCACAGGAACAGGAACATGAACACCACAGGAGGAACATGAACACCACAGACACATGAACACCACAGACACATGAACACCACAGACACATGAACCCCACAGGAACAGGAACACCACAGGAATATGAACACCACAGACACATGAACACCACAGACACATGAACACCACAGGAACATGAACACCACAGGAACATGAACACCACAGACACATGAACACCACAGGAACATGAACACCACAGACACATGAACACCACAGACACATGAACACCACAGACACATGAACACCACAGACACCACAGACACATGAACACCACAGACACATGAACACCACAGACACATGAACACCACAGGAATATGAACGCCACAGGAACATGAACACCACAGACACATGAACACCACAGACACATGAACACCACAGGAATATGAACACCACAGACACATGAACACCACAGGAACATGAACACCACAGGAACATGAACACCACAGGAACATGAACACCACAGACACATGAACACCACAGGAATATGAACACCACAGACACATGAACACCACAGGAATATGAACACCACAGACACATGAACCCCACGGGACACATGAACACCACGGGAACATGAACACCACAGGAACATGAACACCACAGACACATGAACACCACAGACACATGAACACAACAGGAACATGAACACCACAGAAAACATGAACACCACAGAACATGAACACCACAGGAACATGAACACCACAGGAACATGAACACCACAGACACATGAACACCACAGACACATGTACACCACAGGAACCAGCACTCATGACAAAAGAAAACTTGTGGCCAGGGCCAGCCGCCTTGGAGAAGTGGTTAGCGTCGCAGACTCCCGGCTGGGAGGTCGTGGGTTCGATTCCCATCAGAACCATGTAGGATTTTTTTGCCTCGACCCGCTCCTACCCAGAGCTGAGTTTGCTACGGGCTCAGTTGGGAAGACTGGGGACCGCACCGTCGAGTTTCATTCACTTAATGGATGCGTCTCTGCTCAAATTTCCTGACCAACACAGCAGGTGTCTGTATCTTTCGGGCATGGTTGAGGGCGGGATATTTTATGAAAGTAAGCGTAGAGTACAGAACTGTCATGCAGTCTTAGACCAGAATGGAAATCCGTAGCACCATCTTCATCATCCAGATTCTTATCCATCAGGATAAATAAACAGTCTCAAATTCTGTGGCTCTTCATGCCCTGCTCTCATGGTGGTCTCAGTGTCGATGTCCTCCCACGTCTGTGGCTTTGATTTGATTCCGACACGCCGGCATTCCGAGGACACGGGTATCGGCGAATCCATGGGGTCTGTCATTGGACGGACGTGGTGGCGCCCTCTGGAGGGGGAGCTCAGTCACGCCGGCTCCGCGACTAAGCAATTACTGTCGTCAGCAGGCGACTCAGTAGGTGGTGTCCTGCGTATGCTGGATCAGAACAGGCGCCACTGAACACCACCGAAGTGACTCGGCAGCAGTGCAGTGTCTCCTCTGGTGGGTTGCCTCTTGACGGACTTGACACTGACCGCTCCCTGTGGATGGCTGGCTGGTGCCGGGGCTGTGGCGGGGCCGGGCCGGGCCGTAAGTTCTTTTTACCACGTCAGTTCCAGCTGGACGCCCGAACACAGCATTCGAAGGCGTACGGACTTTACCGAAGTCTCAAGAGGGCTACGGACTGACTTTTTGATGCGATCACGCGTGGACGGCGAGCGGAGATTCTCCTTCCTCAAGTTTGCACAAGTGTCACAATAACTAATTCTTCTGCGTCGTCGATAAAGTATTCTGTGATGAAAGAGAGTACTCCTTCAGTCTGAGGGATATTTGCTGCAATATTTGTCTCAAAAGGTCTGAATGTGATATTCGCTTCTCACTTTGTCGGTCCTCAATAAAATTGGGTAAACACTTACCCTTAGATAGAACGTCTCACCTTTTATCTTGTTAGCTGTGGCTATTCTTCACCTTCTTTTCCATCCTTAACGCGTTCATTCAATTTAACAAGTGTGAGCTATATCCATAGATAAGAACAGAATAAACGTGCGACTATCGTACTCATCTGTGCGAGCTCACCACTCTGCCTTCAAAGTATCCGCGCACAATGAAGTTTTTGATCGGGATCGCCCGGCTTTGTGTCCACTCGAACGGGCTCGGCAATTGTCGGAATAGCTCGTTTCCATGGTCCAGCTGGAACTGACGTGGTAAAAAAAAAACTTAGCGGTCGGGCCGGGCTGGCTGTGGCTGTGGCTGTGGACAGGCGAAGGTGGGGTGTGGGTGGGGGGGGGATGAACGGCTGTGGATGCAATTCACTACCACTGACGTGGCGTAGAAGATAAGACAGAAAGAAGAAAAAAACAAAAAAAAAAAAAACAAAAACCCACATCTCTGTGCCCAGATCCTGGAGTCCCAGGGTGTGGCCGAGGTCTTGCCGTGGAACCTGCACCTGAAGGAGAAGGACCTGTTCTACAAGGGTCAGTTCCCGGCCATCCAGGACTGTGTGTACCGCCAGCTGCGCCGTTCTCGCTACGTGCTGACGGGCGACGTGGACGAGCTATTCGTGCCCCACGCCCCACACCACACATCCCTGGTGACCCTGCTGGACTTCTGGTTTGACAAGGTCGGGGTGGTGGGGGTAGTGATGGTGGTGGTGGTGGTGGGGGTGGTGGTGGTGGTGGTGGTGGTGGTGTGTGTGTGTGTGTGTGTGTGTGTGTGTGTGTGTGTGTGTGTGTGTGTGTGTGTGTGTGTGTGTTTCTCCTGTCTGTGTGTCTATCTGTGTGTGTGCCTGTCTGTCTGTCTGTCTGTCTCTCTCTCTCTCTCTCTCTCTCTCTCTCTCTCTCTCTCTCTCTCTCTCTCTCTCTCTCTCTCTCTCTCTCTCTCTCTCTTCGGTGTGTGTGTGTGTGTGTGTGTGTGTGGGGGGGGGGGGGTATGTGGGTGTGCAGTTTGAAAGATAGTCCTTTTTAATTCATATCTATTGCACACACACACACACGCACGCACGCACGCACGCACGCACGCACGCACGCGCGCGCGCGCACGCACGCACGCACGCACGCACCACACACACACACACACACACAACCACACACACACGCACGCACGCACGCACGCACGCACGCACACACACACACACACACACACACATGCATGCACACACACACACACGCACACACACACACCACACCACACACACACACACACACACACACACACACACACACACACGGAAAAAGCAATGAGGCACAAAGTACTGCCATTCACACCGAATGCTTTCGAAAGGTAGTTCCGATTTTGGACATTATGTGCGCATTATTTCGCGAGAATACAGAAGTATTTGATCACACAGAAAACACATCCCGTATGTACACAACAGCAAATCCAAATTCAGCCACAATTAGTTTAAACTTTGGCACTTGATGGAGCGCGTCAAATCTCATAGCTTAATAAAA
>CM031618.1:3619838-3639838 GCA_018398815.1 Conus ventricosus | reverse complement strand
CACACGCACACACGCAAGCGTGCGCGTTTCGACCTATGGAATTAACATTCAAAGGACATGTGTGTGTGTGTGAGTGTTGTGCGCGCGCACGCGTGCGTGTGTGTGTGTAAAATACAAAAAAGAAGAAAAAAGTATACAGTATTATATTAGTATGTAAAAATGAATGGCACATAGTCACTCACGATGTAAGATGCAGAGAAGAAAGGCACAAGTCCATCTTGTACGTCAATGATTAGGTTCAGTGGGGTGTATTCACAAATATTGTGAGCGGGTATGTGTATGCCTACAACCTTTATTCTGTAAGGCTTTGTTTGTGATATGTTCATGAAGCTTGGTAAGGTTGTTCCACACATCACGAATACATTTGAAAAACTGTACATGATCGTGAACACATTGATGATGAAACGTGAGCACATGGATTGATGAAACGTGAACACATTGATTGATGAAACGTGAACAAATTCTGGCACCAGTTCCAGGTGAGTAAAAGAAAAGAAACGGGGAAAAATGACTCGTAACGCGCACAACTTCAACATTTTCAATTGGTTTATCAAGGGCATGTGAAGAGAGAAGAAGAAGAAGAAGAAGAAGATGATGATGATGATGATGATGATGATGATGTGATGATGATGATGATGATGATGATGACACAGACAAACAGAGAGACAGAGGGACTGACTGAGAGAGACAGAGAAAGGAAGAATATTTGTGTTCGCGTGTACGTGTGTGCGAGTGCGTGTGTATACATGCGTGTGTGTGTGGGTGGTGGTGGGGTGGGGTGGTGTGTGTGTGTGTGTGTGTGTGTGTGTGTGTGTGTGTGTGTGTGTGTTTGTGCGTGCGTGTGTGCGTGTGTATGTGTATGTGTGTGGGGGGTGGGGGTGGGGGGGGGTGGGGATGGAGATGAGAGAGAGAAAGAGAGAGTGAGAGAGAGAGGTCTATCTATGTTAAACA
Organism: Conus ventricosus; assembly: GCA_018398815.1. Lineage (NCBI taxonomy): Eukaryota > Metazoa > Mollusca > Gastropoda > Neogastropoda > Conidae > Conus > Conus ventricosus. The sequence goes on along the minus strand of CM031618.1, from coordinate 3,638,887 downwards.
TATTTGCAGGAAAACCCTTTCAGCTATTCGGATTTGAAGATTCTATTCGTGTCAATGGGACAGGGACAAAGGGCAAGTTCAAAAAAAAAGGAGGGGGGGGGGGGGGGGGGGGGGGGAGGATAGTAACTTGCACGTTTTCTGTGAAGAGATTTTCACTTCGTACGAGTCCACGCCATTATCAGTGTCACTGATATTTCCGTAGAACCCCTCCACAGCTGGCAGTGCCTTGGAAACATTGTGCACAGAATTGTCACCAAGCTGACAGTCTGACAGACAGCAGTCTTGAGATTTCCATACGATACAGTACTGTCACCAAGCTGATAGTCTGAGAGACAGCAAGTCTTGAGATTTCCATAGGATACAGAACTGTCACCAAGCTGACAGTCTGGCAGACAGCAGTCTTGAGATTCTTACGATAAGAACTGTCACAAGTGCAGTCTCGGCAGACCAGCGATTCTTGAGTCTACATAACCCTCCCAGGTGGCTGTCCTCAGGGCAACCCAGTCTGCACAATATCATCACCGGCCTGACAGTCTACAGAGCCAGCGGTCTCTGTCTCTGTCACTGTTGTCTGTCGGTCTTCATTACCGCTTGGCCAAGCAGAGGTCGACTGTCTGTTTTTCACCCACGGTGGTGTTGGGCAGTGTAGTTGGGTGGTGAATACCTCCTGGGCTAGACACGGTGGTGGTGGGCAGTGTAGATGGGTGGTGAATACCTCCTGGGCTAGACGGGGTGGGAATGTTGTACCCCGCGGCCTCCAACACGTCCCGTTCGGCCGTGACCGCCCGGCTCCCCTCCTGGGAGCGAGGTGTTGAGTGGAGTAAACTCGGTCGATTGAAACCTCTGGGAGCGGGTGTTGAGTGGAGAAAACTCTGTCTTTGACCCTCTGGGGGCAAAGGGTTGGTGGGTAAAACTCTGTCAAATTTGAACCCTCTAGGGGGGGTTGGTTTTAGGGGGGTCTCTGCCCGATTTGAATATTGGGGCGGGGTTGTTTTAGTAAATTAAAACCTCCGTTTTTTAAACCCTCGGGCCAAGGTTTGGGGGCAAAATTAAAACTTTTGTCAAATTTCTGGGGGTGTGGGGGGGAAAAGCTCCTGCCGGCCCTTTCTTCGGGGGTTTTGGTTGGAGAAAACCTTCTTTTTTCCCCCTTTTGGGGGGGGGGTTGAGGGGTTTTTAAATCTGTAATTAAACCCAAAACGGGGTTCAAGGGAAAGTAGGGGTTTGGAATTTTCCCCGTGTTCGCCGATGTTTAGGATGCTTTCACCAACACAAAAATTTTTTAAAAATCCCATTTTAAAGGCCCCCCTTTGGGGAAAAATGGAAATTTCCATTTAATGTAACCCAAGGGCCTCCCGGGGGTTACCGGGCCCGGTAGGGAGTTCGCCGGGCCCCCGGGTTTTTTCCCGTTGGGAGCCAGCCTTTTTTCCTTTTACTGAATTATTTTTGGCTTCACCAATTTTCCCTTTTTGGAATGAAATTTGGGCCAAAAGAGGCGGGCTTTTCCCAACCAGAATCTTTTCCCCCTTTAAGGTTTTGGTGAATCCCATTTAACTAAAAAACCCTTGAAATTTAAAATTAAACCCAAAAATTTTCCCCTTGGCCCCCTAAACTTTATGATTTTTTTTCCCTTGGAAGTGTTTATAAAAAAAGCGGCGGTTGTGTTTTTTCCCCAGCAATCTTTTGCCCCCGGTTGTTTTGCAGGACCAAAATTTACGTTAGATTTGTTTTCCATACCCCTTTTTTCGGCCCTTTGGCCCTAAAATTTATGTTTTTTTCCTGTTGGTCAGGTCTGATTATGAGCGGTTGTTGTTCCTCACACAGCTCCGATGATGGCGGTTTTTGGTGTGCATGCCACAGCTACTGATTAGAGCGGTCTGTTTTGGCATGACACAGCTACGGGTTTAGGAGCGGTCGGGTTTGGCCATAAAAGTTACGGGTTTAGGGAGCGGTCTGTTGTGTGCATGCACACAGCTACGGGTTTTGGGCGGCCCTGTTGGGGTCCATCACAAGCAAACTTGTGACCCGGTCTTTTGGGTGTGCACCCAAAAAGCTACCGTTTAAGAGGGTCTTTTTGTGGGGCAGCCCCACAGCTCCTTTTTTTGAGCGGTTGTTGTGTATCACACAGTAGGGATGAAGCGGTTGTTGTGTGCATGCACACGCTACGGGTTTGAGCGGTTTTGTGTCCTACAAAAGGAAAATGATGTTGAGCGGTCTTTTTGTGTCCACAAAAGCTACTGTGGAGGGGGCTTTTGGTGTCCATCTCCAGCTACTGATTTTGAGCGGTCTGTTGGGGGATGCACACGGGACTTTTAATGGCGGTCTTTTGGGTCCATCACACATTTATGATTATGAGCGGTTGTTGGTAAATGAAAAAAGTTATGTTATGGCGGTCTTTTGGTGTCCATCAAACAGTTATGTTTATGGCGGTCTGTTGGGGTCCAGACACAGTACTGTTTATGAGGGTCTGTTGTGTGCATGCACAAAAGCTCCCGGTTATGGGGGGGGTTCTTTTGGTGTCCACACCAGCTACGGGTTATGGGGTCTGTTGTGTCCATGCAAAGTTACTGGTTATGAGCGGTTGTTGTGTGCATGCCCCACAGCTACTGTTTTAGCGGTCTGTTGGGGGCCCTGCACACGCTACTTTTTGGGGGTCTGTTGGGGGTGAGGGAAAAAGTAACGGGTTTTGATTTTTTTGGGGCCCTCACCCCTTTATTTCCCCGGGCCTTTCTGGGGTGCCCCTTTTTTAGGGTTTTTAAAAGCACCAGCAACTTTCGTGGCGGTGTGTTGTTCATGGAAACAAGTTTTTTCTCTTGGGATTGTTTTTCCTCGTGGCGATAAAGAAAGAACCGGTTATTTTTTGTACCCCCGGCTCACCCCCTTTTAAATTTCTTTTTCTTTCTGGGGTTTTTTTTTGGGCCCCAAGGCCCCTTTTAAATTCCGCTGAAATTTGTTCTGTTTCCTTCCCTTTTTTTGTTTTTCCAAAAAAGGGGGTCGATTAATTGAAATCAGGCCCCTTTTCCTTTTCCTTGTTTCCCCCCCTTTTCCCCCGCTTTTTGGCCAACCCTGGGAAATTTAAAAGGTAATTCCCTTTTAGGATCAATTTTCCTTGGCCCCCCTTCCCATTTTCCTCCCATTTCGGGACCTTTTAAACATTTGTACAAAACTTGAAAAAATTTTCCCTTTTCGGGCCTTTCCCCCCCCTCCCCCCTTCCGTGTTTTGGGCCCCTTTTCCCTTTTTTGGCTTTTTCCCCCTCCCGCCTTTTGGGGCCCCCCTTTTCCCCCCCCCCCCCCCCGGGGGACCTTTCACTGGTTTTGGAACTGAAACATTGTTGGATTTTTTGGTTTCCAGTTCGTTTGCCTGGTGTCTTTTGGGGGGCCATGATGTAAAAGGGTGAAAAACTGAATAGTTATTAGTATCGAGTAAAAGGGGGTTGAATTGGAAAGATTTTGTAAATACATTTTCAGAAACCGCTATGTTTTGGGGGAAAAAAGTCGTTCATCAGCCTTTGCAAAGGGCTTCATGGGGGGTGCTCTTTTTCCTTTTTAAAGGGCTTCAGGGGGTGTTCTTGCCCTTTTCCCTTAAGGGCGTTTTGGAGGGGGTTTGCCCTTTTCCCTTAAAGGGCTTCATGGGGTTTTTCTTGCCCTTTCCCCTACGGGGGTTTTCATGGAGGTTTTCCCTTTTCCTTTCCTACAGGGTTTTCATGGAGGTGTTTTGCCCTTTTCCCAAAGGGCCCTTCCATGGGGTGCTCTTGCCCTTTTCCTACGGGGGCTTCATGGGGGGTTTTCCCTTGTCCTTCCCTCCGGGGGCGTCATGGGGGGTGCTTTGCCCTTTTCCTACGGGGCCGTATGGAGGCGTTTTTTGCCCTTTTTCCTAAGGTTTTCTGGAGGTGCTCTTTTTCCTTTCCTACAGGGTTATAGAGGTTTTTTTTTTCCCCCTTCTCACAGGGTCCGGGGAGGTGTTCTTGTCCTTCTCTACGGGGCTTCATGGAGGTTTTCTTGTCCTTTTTTAAAGGGCTTCATGGGGGTGTTCTTGCCTTCCCTAAGGGCTTCATGGAGGTGCTTTTTTGCCCTTTTCCCTACGGGGCCCCGTCAGGGAGGTTTTCTTGTCCTTTGTAAGGGCTTCATGGAGGTGCTCTTGTCCTTGGCAAAGGGCTTCAGGGGAGGTTTTTTTCCCCGTCCTTTCCTAAAAGGGCTTCATGGGGTTTTCCCCTGTCCTTTCCTGCGGGGCCCTTCATGGAGGGTGTTCTTTTCCGTCTCTACAGGGCTTCTTTGGGGGTTTGTTCTTGCCCTTTTCCCTTACGGGGCTTAAGGGGAGGTTTTTTGCCCTTTTCCTACAGGGTTATGGAGGTCTTTTTTGTCCTGCCCTAAGGGTTTCAGGGAAAGGTGTTTTGTCCTCCCCTACAGGGCTTCATGGAGGCGTTCTTGTCTTTTCCAAACAGGGCTTAGGGGAGGGTGTTTTTTTCCCCCCCTAAGGGCTTCATGGAGGTGTTGGGGCCCTTTTTCCTACGGGGGCGTCTTTGGGGGGTGCTTTGCCCTTTCCCTACGGGGCTTCTTGGAGGTGTTCTTGCCCTTTTTCCTACGGGGGTTTTCAGGGCCCGTTTTCTTTTTCCTTTTCCCTACGGGCTTCTTTGCAGGTGTTTTTTGCCCCCCCCTTCCAGGGCTTCATGGGGCGTTTTGCCCCTCCCCTACAGGGCTTCTTGGAGGTGTTCTTGTCCTTCCAAAGGGGGCTTCATGGACTTTGTTTTTTCCCTTTCCCAAAGGGGCCTTCATGGGGGTGTTCTTGTCCTTCCCAAAGGGGTTTTCCCGGGAAAGGGGGTTTTGTCCCCCCCTTTTTCTTGTCCTTCCCTACGGGTCGTCTTTGGGGGGGTTTTCTTGCCCTTCCCTACAGGTCGCATGGGGGTTTGCTCTTGCCCCCTTCCCTACAGGGCTTCATGGAGGTGTTTTTGTCCTTTCCCCTCGGGTTTTATGGGGGTTTTCTTGCCCTTCCCCTACAGGCGCCCTGGAGGTGTTCTTGCCCTTCCCCTACAGGGGTCCTGGAGGTGTTCTTGCCCTTTCCCCCTAAGGGCGTCCGGGAAAGGTGTTTTGCCCTTTCCCTACAGGGCGTCCTGGCGGTGTTTTTTGCCCTTCCCTACAGGGTTTCCCAGGAGGTGTTTTTTTCCCCTTCCCAAAGGGGGCTTCATGGGGGGTGTTTTGCCCTTTCCCTTTTACAGGGCTTCATGGAGGTGTTCTTGTTTTTCCCGTGAGGGATTATGGAGGTTTTCTTTTTCTTCCCTAAGGGCTTTCATGGGGGTTCTTGTCCGCCCCTACAGGGTTCATGGGGGTTTGTTTTGCCCTTCCCTACAGGGTTCAGGGAGGTGTTCTTGTTTTTCCCCTCCCAGGGTTTTCAGGGGGAGGTCTTTTTGGTCCTTCCCTAAGGGTTTTCATGGAGGTTTTCTTGCCCTTTCCCCTACAGGGCTTCAGGGGAGGTGTTTTGCCCTTTCCCTACAGGGCTTCATGAAGGTGTTCTTGTCCCTTCCTACGGGGCTTTATGGGGGTTTTCTTGTTTTCCCCTACGGGCTTCCTGGAGGGTTCTTTTCCTTTCCTATAAGGTTTCCCAGGGAGGTGTTTGGGCCCTTCTATACAGGGCTTTTTGGAGGGGGCCCTTGCCCTTTTCCCAAAGGGGCCCTTCTTAAAGGGTTTGTTTTTGCCCCTTCCCCTAAGGGCTTCAGGGAGGTGTTCTTGTTTTTCCCCTACAGGGCTTCATGGGGGTCTTTTTGCCCTTTCCCCCTAAAGGGTTTCATGGAGGTTTTCTTTTTTCCTTCCCAACAGGGCTTCATGGAGGTGTTGTTTTTTCCCTATGGGGGTTTTCCACTGGGTGTTCTTGCCCTTTCCCCTACGGGCCCTTCATGGAGGTGTTTTTGGTTTTTTTCCTACGGGGTTTCATGGAGGTGTTCTTGCCCTTCCCAAAGGGGCTTCAGGGAGGTTTTTCTTGTCCTTCCCTACGGGCTTCATGGAGGTCTTCTTGTCCTTCCCTACAGGGTTGGATAGTGCTGAGGGTGGTGTTGCTGCCCCGGAGAGAATTTCTGATGATGGATCCCAGGTGAGTGAATGGTTGAACAGATTCTAGCTTCTAACGTAGACAGTCGTGTCGTGGCCAGCCATCAACGTTGTCTTGTGGACGCTGATTTCCACACCATGTCTTCTTGATGCTTTGTCCACTCGTTCAACAAGCTTGTTTCCTGCATGCCAGGCCATCGATGTCATCCGCATGTCGAAGGTTTGTGATGATTTTTTCCTCCAGTGCTGACTATGCTGACACGATCTTCAAGTGAATCAGTTACAATACGTTCCAGAAAATGTTGAAAAGTGGAAGAGTTAGAAGGCGGTCCTGACAAACTCCAACTGAGCTGTGGAACAATTCTCCAATAGTGTCCTGTATGAGCGCAGCACCAATAGCTCGGCAGTACAGTTAATTCGTTGTGTTAATAAGCTTCTGAACGATGTGACCTTTCTTCATTGTGTCCTCCATACCTCATCCTACACTCTGTCGTATGCCTTCTTAAAGTCCAAGAAGACGAGGCAGAACTCCTTCTGGTGCTGGATATGTGTTTCACATAAGCTATCCAGCTTAAAAATCTTTCCGGTTGTTTATGAGCCTTTGTGAAGTCCTGCCTCCTGAGCAATGATGGCATGTGCTTGCAGTTCCAATCTGTTCAGAATGATTTTCAGCATCACTTTGCAGGCATGGCTGACACAGCTCACAGTGCAATCGTTCTAGCAGTGGTGGAGGTGCCTTTCTTGGGAAGGGGGATGATCAGGGATGGAGACCCTGGCGTGGGCCGCTCCCTGATGTTCCGGATTATGTTGCCGTCAGGACATCAACTACCGCCCCCTGGGCATGCTTCAAGGGCTCTGCGGGGATGTTGCCGATGACATCAATTACCGCCCCTGGCCATGCTTCAAGGGTTCTGCGGGGATGTTGCCGATGACATCAATTACCGCCCCTGACCATGCTTCAAGGGTTCTGCGGGGATGTTGCCGATGACATCAATTACCGCCCCTGGCCTGGCCATGCTTCAAGGGCTCTTGCGGGGATGTCGCCAATGACATCAATTACCGCCCCCTGGGCATGCTTCAAGGGTTCTGCGGGGATGTAGCCGATGACATCAATTACCGCCCCCTGGCCATGCTTCAAGGGTTCTGCAGGGATGTCGCGGATGACATCAATTACCGCCCCCTGGGCATGCTTCAAGGGTTCTGCAGGGATGTTGCCAATGACATCAATCTTTTCATGTTCAGCAATTTCACTGAAGCTGCGAGTTCTTCACGGAGTATTGGGAAATGTCATCATTTGATTCATCCTGTGCTGTCAGCGGATTTGGACCTCCTGCACTCTGTCTGTTGAAGAATTCAGAGCAAGTCTCACTCCGCCTTTTGACGATGTCTGGTTCCCATGTAAAACGATTGCTGTCTTTGCGATGCTTTTGTTTGATGAAGTACTGGAATTCTAACAAATGAACGTACTGTGCGGTTTTCTTTGTGGTGCTGTTGTCTATGTTTTTTTGTTTTGTTTTGTTTTGTTCGTTTTTTGTTTTTGTTTTTGTTTTTGTTTTGGTCAAACATAGCAAAATTGAAACAGCCATGAATGAAACATGCATCAAAGCAACGTTTAAAAAAAAAACAGAAATAGAAAAGAGTGACGATGATACTTGTGACGAAACGCTTCTACCCCGACATCTAATGACAATGATAACAGTAACGAGAATAATGATCATTTGCTGTCGCTCCTTCTACTACGATTTCCACTACTGCTACTGCTGCTGCTGTTGCTGCTGCTGCTACTACTACTACTACTACTGCTGCTGCTGCTGCTGCTGGTGGTGTTGTTGCTGCTACTACTATTACTACTACTACTACTACTACTACTACTACTACTACTACTACTACTACTACTACTACTACTGCTACTACTACTGCTGCTGCTGCTACTTCTGCTACTGCTGCTGGTGCTGGTACTGCAGCTGCTGCAGCACTGTGCTTTAACTACTGCTGCTGTTGCAGCAGCTGGTAGTGTTAGTGCTGTTTTTGCTGCTGCTGTTGCCATGAATCTTTGTGTGTGTGTGTGTGTGTGTGTGTGTGTGTGTGTGTGTGTGTGTGTGTGTGTGTGTGTGTGTGTGTGTGTGTGTGTGTTTGGCTGGTTGTATTTGTATGGTTGGTTTTTGCTAAAACGACAAGTCCTCTTGGTTCAACGTCAGCGTAAACATTAGGAATCATTTCAAACGTGGTTAAACGAGGCTTAAACACCTTTGTTGTCACACACCTGAGTAATTTCTGCACATGTTATGCAGGGAAACTGGAAAATTATATGCTTCCGATCGACTGAATTCAGTAAAGGTAACTGTATATCTTTAGGTGCTATGTCTTCCAGTACATACATCAAATATGTTTGCCTGTCTGTCTGCCTGCCTGTACATTTACCTGTTAAGCCACAATGCCTTCTATGGGTTACTGTTTGACTTCCCATGATCTCAGGAAAGGTAAAAGGAAGAGATGTGAAGAAAAAAAAGTGTTACATTCCATATGGTTGAGTCAGTCACAGACTGACATCATCTATGTCGGTCAGTGGTTGATTCTGTCATAAAGTAACATCACCCATGTCGACCATTGGCTGACTGTGTCATTGTATGACATGACCAACGCCGGCCCGTAGTTGACCTGCAAGGTGTCGGTGGTCACTATTTCGGCAAGTGGATGACAACTGCCTGCAGTGTGCAGTGTCACACTTCTCGAAGTATGTGTCAGAGAGAATAGCCACTGTCATCACAGACTGGTGTCATCACACTTAGCGGAGTATGTGTCAGAGAGAATAGCCCCCGTCATCACAGACTGGTGTCATCACACTTAGCGGAGTATGTGTCAGAGAGAATAGTCCCCGTCATCACAGACTGGTGTCATCACACTTAGCGGAGTATGTGTCAGAGAGAATAGTCCCCGTCATCACAGACTGGTGTCATCACACTTAGCGGAGTATGTGTCAGAGAGAATAGTCCCCGTCATCACAGACTGGTGTCATCACACTTAGCGGAGTATGTGTCAGAGAGAATAGTCCCCGTCATCACAGACTGGTGTCATCACACTTAGCGGAGTATGTGTCAGGGAGAATAGTCCCTGTCATCACAGACTGGTGTCATCACACTTAGCGGAGTATATGTCAGGGAGAATAGTCCCTGTCATCACAGACTGGTGTTATCACACTTAGCGGAGTATGTGTCAGGGAGAATAGCCATCGTCATCACAGACTGGTGTCATCACACTTAGTGGAGTAAGTGTCAGAGAGAATAGTCCCCGTCATCACAGACTGGTGTCATCACACTTAGCGGAGTATGTGTCAGGGAGAATAGCCATCGTCATCACAGACTGGTGTCTTACTGCTTCGTCCTCTCCCTGCTTCTGTCTCTCCAGTTACTATCACTTGATCGGACTCTATCGTGGTTGGTGGTTTCTGTGGTTATAGGAAAGTCTTTCGGGCTTCAATGCCTGACTTGTTTTAGGTAATTTGTTTCGGGATTTGACCTGGTGTTTCGAAGTCCGTTTTAATCTGGCTACAGTCATGATCTAGTTGCAAAGTGAGACGACTGCAGGCGGAAATCTAAACAAATCTTAAATAAATGTTTGCGAACCGCCCAGAGAAACGTGGACGAACGAGTCACAAGACAAAGCACAACGCGTTTCGACCTCTTAGGTCTAACATTTATTTAAGATTTGTATAGTCATGATGTTTCCTCCGTGTTCGTCTAGTCTGGGAACTCTATGATTTTCATGTCATCTTATATCTGTTGTTATTCTCTCTTTCTCTCTCTCACACACTCTGTCTCTGTGTGTGTGTGTGTGTGTGTGTGTGTGTGTGTGTGTGTGTGTGTGTGTGTGTGTGTGTGTGTGTGTGTGTGTGTGTGTGTGTGTGTGTGTGTGTGTGTGTGTGTGTGTGTGTGTGTGTGTGTGCATACAATTTCGGATCGGAACATAGAGAGGCTGACTCGGCTTATTCACACACACACCTACCTCCACCCTATGCTCCCAAACAGACTGAGCTGACCACAACACACTGTGTCTGCCGTCCCCAGATGACTGGCAGCTAGTCACACCACTGTGTAACTGACGTCCCTGAAATGCCTGGGGGCTGATTATACCAAGTCTGATTGTAACGTCCCTGAAATGACTGGGGGCTGATTATGCCAAACCTGATTGTGACGTCACTGAATGGACTGGGGGCTGATTATACCAAACCTGAGTGTAACGTCCCTGAAATGACTGGGGGCTGATTATACCAAACCTGATTGTAACGTCCCTGAATGGACTGGGGACTGATTATACCAAACCTGATTGTAACGTCACTGAAATGACAGGGGCTAATAATACCAAACCTGATTGTAACGTCAGTGAATAGTCTGGGGGACTACCCCTTTCACTTGAACCTCTGCCTTATTTCCACAAAACTGATTGTCATTGAAACACACCACTCTCTTTTTTGACATCTCAGATTTGACCGTGGACTAAACATACTATCCTGAGTCTGGTGTCCTCAAAGTGCCTGAGGACAATCACTCCATCCCTGCTGAGTCTGGTGTCCTCAAACTGACTGAGGATAATCACTCCGTCCCTGCCGAGCCTGGTGTCCTCAAACTGACTGAGGATAATCACTCCATCCCTGCTGAGTCTGGTGTCCCCAAACTGACAGAGGATCATCACCCAATCCCTGCTGAGTCTGGTGTCCTCAAACTGACTGAGGATAATCACTCCTTCCCTGCTGAGTCTGGTGTCCTCAAACTGACTGAGGATTATCACTCCATCCCTGCTGAGTCTGGTGTCCTCAAACTGACTGAAGATAATCACTCCATCCCTGCTGAGTCTGGTGTCCTCAAACTGACTGAGGATCATCACCCCATCCCTGCTGAGTCTGGTGTCCTCAAACTGACAGAGGATAATCACTCCATCCCTGCTGAGTCTGGTGTCCTCAAACTGACTGAGGATAATCACTCCATCCCTGCCGAGTCTGGCGTCCTCAAACTGACTGAGGATAATCACTCCTTCCCTGCTGAGTCTGGTGTCCTCAAACTGACTGAGGATAGTCACTCCTTAAGGCCTTCCCTGCCGAGTCTGGTGTCCTCAAACTGACTGAGGATAATCACTCCATCCCTGCTGAGTCTGGTGTCCTCAAACTGACTGAGGATAATCCCTCCTTCCCTGCTGAGTCTGGTGTCCTCAAACTGACTGAGGATCATCACTCCTTCCCTGCTGAGTCTGGTGTCCTCAAACTGACTGAGGATAAGCACCTCCTTGTCCTCAAGCTCCAGTATAACGGGATCACGGGGAAAATTCTGCCGTGGATCACCAACTTCCCCAAGACAGAAGACAGGCTGCTGCGTTGGTGGGAGGGGATCTCGCTTCTTCACACTAGAGTTGAAGAGTCCCTCAGGGCTCAGTTCTGAGAGCCCGCCTCTTCCTATCTGATATAAATGACCTGCCATCAGGACTGTCCTCAGCCATGCGCCTGTGTACTGGTGACCCCCATCTGCTACAGGACCACCTGCCACAATGCCATCTGTCACAGGCCATCTGCCACAGGGCCATCTGTCACAGGGCCATCTGTCACAGGGCCATCTGTCACAGGGCCATCTGTCACAATGCCATCTGTCACAGGCCATCTGTCACAGGCCATCTGTCACAATGCCATCTGTCACAGGCCATCTGTCACAGGGCCATCTGTCACAGGGCCATCTTCCACAGGGCCATCTTCCACAGGGCCATCTGCCACAGGGCCATCTGCCACAGAGCCATGTGTCACAGGGTCGTCTTCCACAGGGCCATCTGCCACAGGGCCATCTGCCACAGGGCCATCTGCAACAGAGCCATGTGTCACAGGGCCATGTGTCACAGGGCCATGTGTCACAGGGCCGTCTTCCACAGGGCCCTCTTCCTTCAGGGCCATCTTCCACAGGGCCATCTGCCACAGGGCCATCTGCCACAGAGCCATGTGTCACAGGGCCATGTGTCCCAGGGCCATGTGTCACAGGGCCGTCTTCCACAGGACCATCTGCCACAGGACCATCTGTCACAGGCCATCTGTCACAGGGCCGTCTTCCACAGGGCCATCTGCCACAGGGCCATCTGCCACAGGGCCATCTGCCACAGAGCCATGTGTCACAGGGCCGTCTTCCACAGGGCCATCTGCCACAATGCCATCTGTCACTGGCCATCTGTCACAGGGCCATCTGTAACAGGGCCGTCTTCCACGGGCCATCTTCCACAGGGCCATCTGCCACAGGGCCATCTGCCACAGAGCCATGTGTCACAGAGCCATGTGTCACAGGGCCATGTGTCACAGGGCCATGTGTCACAGGGCCGTCTTCCACAGGGCCATCTTCCACAGGGCCATCTGCCACAGGGCCATCTGCCACAGGGCCATCTATCTCAGGGCCATCTGCCACAGGGCCATCTGCCACATGGCCATCTGCCACAGGGCCATCTGTCACAGGGCCATCTGCCACAGGGCCATCTGCCACAGGGCCATCGGCCACAGGGCCATTTTGCCACAAAGCCATCTGCCACAGGGCCATCTGTCACAGGGCCATCTGCCACAGGGCCGTCTTCCACAGAGCCATCTGTCACAGGGCCATCTTCCACAAGGCCATGTGTCACAGGGCCATCTGCCACAGGGCCGTCTTCCACAGAGCCATCTGTCACAGGGCCATCTTTCACAGAGCCATCTGTCACAGGGCCATCTTCCACAGGGCCATGTGTCACAGGGCCATCTGCCACAGGGTCGTCTTCTACAGAGCCATCTGTCACAGGGCCATCTTCCCTAGGGCCATCTGCCACAGGGCCATCTGCCACAGGGCCATCTGCAACAGGGCCATCTGTCACAGGCCATCTGTGCAGCCAGCAAGCAGTCTCAGATACAGCAGGACTTGGACAAACTTGCTTTCTGGGAGGAGAGATGGACAATGACCTTTCATCCCCAGGAATGTTCAGTCTTGGACATGACCATACGCTGACCACGCACTTGACCATCCTCATGCTCCCACAAGAAAATTTAACTCCAAAAGAATGCTGCTTACGACCCAATCGTCTAGCAGACATGACAGAACAGAGCACACAGAACAAACAAGGAAACATCCCCCAAAAACGATGTTCCAAGCTTGTCCAAAGTAAAGTTTCAAAACATCCTGAGGTCAGAAAATGAAGCAAAAATTTCAAAAGAGAGGGGTTAGTTACCACCAAGGACACAGACAAACAAGAGTACAGGTCTAGACACAATGCATTTCGACCTCTTGGATCTTCTTCATGCGAAAACACACATGTTTAGGACAGTGACTAGAAGAACATGTAACCACTTAGCTGCGCTTCTCCTGTTCGTCTCCAAATTGAAAATGGCCGCCAGACGGAAACGAGGGGATTATGGGAGAGGAAGAGGGGGTTGGGGAAAGGGGGTAAAAAGCGGAGGAAAAAAAGACAAAAAAGGGAGGGGGTGTGAAACGATGGTAAATAAACTAAACTAAATGAATTGATTCCAAAAAAAAAAAATGAAAATTTTTAAAAAAAAATGTAAAGTATATAAATGAGGCGGTGAACTGTAAACAACAAACAACAAATAAGTTGAGTAACTCTTGCTCCCACAAGAAAACAAAACTCCAAAGGAATGCTGCTTACGACACAGAATCGCCTACCAGACATGACAGCACAGAGCACACAGAACAAACAAGGAAACTTCCCCCAAAAAAGGAAGTTCGAAGCTTGTCCATATACCCTGTACCGAACACAACTGCACAGCAACAAAAACTGGAGAATTGCACAAACATACATGAACTTATATCCAACACTTGCACGATCTTATTCAAACTTAGATATAGTCAGACAAGTACAAGAACGAACAGAAACAAATACAAATAACCTCAATTTAATTGAAACGAAAGTAAATATCGAATGAGGGTGGGAACAGTAAACAATAAATAAGTAGATTAACTCTTGCTCCCACAAAGAAAAAATAATCCAAAGGAATACTGCTTACGACACCCAATCGTCTAGCAGACATGACAGCACAGAGCACATAGAACACACAAGGAATCGTCCCCCCAAAAAAACGATGTTCCAAGTTGTCCATACACCTTGTACCGAACACATCCACACAGCAACAAGGCCAGGAGAAATGAACAAAACATAAATGAACTTCTATTCAAGACTGGCACAGCCGTTTAAAACTTAAATATAGTCAGACAAGGACAAGAACGAACAGAAACAAATACAAATGACCTCGATTTAATTGAAACGAAAGTAAATATGAAAAGAGGCAGGGGACAGTATACAATAAACAACAAATAAGTAGAGTAACTCTTGCTCCCACAAGAAAACTTAACTGCAATGGAATGCTGCTTACGACACCGAATCGCCTAGCAGACATGACAGCACAGAGCACACAGAACACACAAGAATCGTCCCCCCAAAACGATGTTCCAAGCTTGTCCATATACCCTGTACCGAACACATCTACACAGCAACAAGAACTGGAGAAATGAACAAACATAAACGAACTTCTATTCAAGACTGGCGCAGGCTTTGAAAACTTGATTGTAGTCAGACAAGTACAAGAACGAACAGAAACATATACAAATAACCTCGATTTAAGTGAAACGATAGTAAATATGAAATGATGCAGGGAAACAATAAACAAATAAGTAGAGTAACTCTGTTCCCACAAGAAAACAGATACAATCATGACATCTTTGTATTTGCTTCTGTTGGCTCTTGTACTTGTATGACTATATTTAAGTTTTCAAAGGGTGTGGCAGTCTTGAATAGAAGTCGATTTATATTTGTTCATTTCTCCAGTTCTTGTTGCTGTGTAGATGTGTTCAGTACAGGGTATATGGACAAGCTTGCAACATTCTTTTTAGGGATGTTTCCTTGTTTGTTCTGTGTGCTCTGTGCTGTCATGTCTGCTAGGCGATTCGGTGTCGTAAGCAGTATTCCTTTTGAGTTATGTTATTTTGTGGGAGCAAGAGTTACTCTACTTATTTGTTGTTTATTTGTTGTTAGTATTTGTTGTTTACATGCTCAGTGGGTGCTTTTTTTCTTGCAAGTATAACTCTAAATGGCTACCAGCGTGGATCAGTCCACAGTAAAGAATTTGTGGCAGTCACCACAACACTGAAACAGCAGACTTCCTTATTTTGATGATGATGTACATCAGCTCTTTTTCTTCTACTAGAACAATCAAAACTTGGTAGCTGCACTAGTGTTATTCCAAATTGTATCAATGCATGTGACGACTACATTTGATATGATGACGATTAACAAACATGTGTGTGTGTGTGTGTGTGTGTGTGTGTGTGGTGTGTGTGTGTGTGTGTGTGTGTGTGTGTGTGTGTGGTGTGTGTGTGCGCGCGCGTGCATGCATGCGTGTATGTGTGCATGCATGCGTGTATGTGTGTGTGTGTGTGTGTGTGTGTGTGTGTGTGTGTGTGTGTGTGTGTGTGTGTGTGTGTGTGTGTGTGGTGTGTGTGTGTGTGTGTGTGTGTGTGTGTGTGTGTGTGTGTGTGTGTGTGTGTGTGTGTGTGTGCTCCTGCAGCCACAAAGCAGAAATGCCGTCACCGCCCTGACTGTGCAATCAATGTGGACTGACTGACATTGTCATCGTTTCTCACAGTCACAGGTCTTGGTTGAACCATGTGGAACAGTTCTCTTCAGTTAGTGAACACAGACAATCAGGCAACCACGCAGACTGCTTCCATGACTCCAAACCATTCACAAACGGTCAGAACAAACACATCGCTTCATGAAATCTGCATCCTGGTCAGATTCAGTGAGATGGAATACTTACCGTGGAGCAATCCAGGCAACATCGTCAGCGAGCACACGGAGAGAACTGTGTACAGATTCAGGAACTATGTGTCCATGTGTTGTACCTTTTTCGGCATGCCTGCCAACGTCATCAACATGGCCGTGTTCTACAAACAGAGCTTGAAGATCGTGTCAACTTGTGTCTGTTTTCACTCTCTCTGGCGGACGAGCTGTCCTTGATGATAGCCACACTGGGCATCGGCGAAACTACGTTTGAGTCCAAGAACTATGGACCACTACCTACCTTTCTGACCAACACCAACCTCATTGCTCTTTACGGCTGTTTCTTTGTTTCTCTGGTGATCTTCCGCCATCATCGCCTGTGAGAGATGCTTCTGTGTGCTCAGTCCCCTTAAGTACCAGACTATTCTACGTACTGGTACCATGGGTTTCATCATAGCAGCCGTGTACCTGGTGATCATAGGTCTGTTTTACGTGGTGTCGTTCAGATACTATGTTGGCTGCATATACGAGCCCGTTATTGGAATTGTGCTGAGAACGATGGTGATGGACCCATTTTACAAACAACATCAGCAGTTTATTGACATTCTTGATAGCATCGTGCTTGGGCGCTGGCCTGATCGGTACTGCGATGATTGTCGTGGTGACGACAACAATCATTACGTCATTCATAACTACGTCAGGTTGTGACGTGGCGTGCTGAAGCATCTTCATCCCTTTCAGCCAGGAAGTGCGCTGACCAAGATGCTGATTGGTAGTTCCGTACTGTTCATTGTTTGTAATTTCCCACCTTGTCTGTTCCGTGTGGGGTGTCTCTTCTTCCCCGAGATGACGGCAGGTGGGAGGAATCAGAACTTCTACTTCTCTTGTCTGTGGATCACTGAGGGATTCAGCATAGTGAATGCCAGCTTCAACATATGTGTATACTATAAGATGGGGTCAAGGTACAGAGAAACAATCTGGACGTTATTCTGCAGAAGGATGCAGACATGGAAAGCGTGAGGTCTCCAATCTACCGTTATATTCAAGGACAGTGGCGCTGCAGATATCAATACCATGTGTTTTGCAGTCATTTCCACAACTTAAATCCAACTTACAATGTTTTTTGTTTCTTTCTTTCTTTCTAACCATTTCCTTCATCTTATTCAAACGGTGAGATATCTCCTGACATTGTGATTTACAGCGGGGGTTGTACACTTGAGAACAGCATGGAGGGAACGACTTCACGTGAGGACTGGAGAAAACAGTGTCCATCCTACCCATCAGCTGGACCCAGTCCAGTCAGTCCCTCCTCAGGCCCAGCAAAACATTCAGGGCCAACTGCTCCCGCGGTCTACAGACTAAAGAATCTTACATGGATGAATTCCCAGATGGCATTAGAATCTTACATGGATGAATTCCCAGATGGCATCAGAATCTTACATGGATGAATTCCCAGATGGTATCAGAATCTTACATGTATGAATTCCCAGATGGCATCAGAATCTTACATGGATGAATTCCCAGATGCATCAGAATCTTACATGTATGAATTCCCAGATGGCATCAGAATCTTACATGTATGAATTCCCAGATGGTATCAGAATCTTACATGTATGAATTCCCAGATGGCATCAGAATCTTACATGGATGAATTCCCAGATGGCATCAGAATCTTACATGTATGAATTCCCAGATGGTATCAAATCTACATGGATGAATTCCCAGATGTCATCAGCCTGCTGACCTCAGCTGTCATCTTGCAGCCCTGCTTTAACTTAGATGCCTCGCAACGAGAACACCAGGCTGTCATCTTGCAGACCTGCTTTAAACTTAGATGCCTCGCAACGAGAAACACGAGGACCAAGAACAGAAAAAGAACAGGGGATGAAAGGGGTGGAGGGGTGAGGAGGGGGGGGGGGGGGGGGGGCGCAGGGATCAGCATCGTCGCTGCAGCAGGCTATAAACTTCGCCAAACGCACTGGACTGGCCATTTAAGAAGACTGAGAATACAGGGAATGAAGACGAACAAATGGTACGACTGTGTGTGTGTGTGTGTGTGTGTGTGTGTGTGTGTGTGTGTGTGTGTGTGTGTGTGTGTGTGTGTGTGTGTGTGTGTGTGTGTGTGTGTGTGTGTCGCGTTTTGTTGTTGTCCATCGCGTCGATTTGCTTAATGGGTATTATTACAGCCTAACATCATTAAACTTCGTTCGTTCGTTCGTTCGTCCACAAACATCAAAGCAGTATAGCTATAGACGAGATAATTTCTACATACACAAACATAAGCAAACACACACACACACACACACACACACACACACACACACACACACACACACACACACACACACACACACACACACACACACACGCGCGCGCGCGCGCGCGCGCGCACACACACACACTAAGAGCCCATATATACTGGTATTCAGAAACACCAATTCTGTGTGATTACATGTATATACAATACATGGTAATCAAGGATCATTAAAGTATGGAACTGGCTGACATATTACTCGTAAGAGTCGAACAGCTTATGAGTGGGTATGGGGAAGGGGAGAAGAGGAGAAGAGGGAGGAAGAGAGTGGGTGGGGGAATGAAAAAGCCTTGCTCTAACGTTGCAAATTAGACGCCGAACCATACTGATATGGTTTTTGCCTAGAATAAGATTTTAACATTTCAAAAATTTGCAAATTGGAGAAGAAACGCGCGCACACACACACACACACACACACACACACACACACACACACACACACACACACACACACACACACACACACACACACACACACACACCACACACACCACACACACACACACACACACACACACACACACACACACACACACCTGTTAGGGGGAAGGGAGGCAGTGACGAGGGGGTGGGGCGGTGGAAGAGTTAAAAATATCTTCCAAGTGGATGAGATTTAATAAGATAACAGCCAACATTGCCAGACTCCAACCGTTCTCATAACTGGGATTGAAAACACTAGGCATAGTCAGCGGAAGCTTGAAGGACTTCATCTTATCATGAAGAGGCTGAAAGTGATTTTTTGTACTAGTACAGTCAAATAAAAAATGAGGGATATCGAGAGTCTGACCACATGCACAAGCAGTGCCGGTTTTAAATACCTACATAACCAACCATTAACCCGCAGCCTATGTACAAGGTTACGATTTGGGATTGGCCCTGGAGGATTACAACATTTGCTTGTTGGTTTAGTCACATCCCA
>CM031618.1:3587338-3614838 GCA_018398815.1 Conus ventricosus | reverse complement strand
TGGCACTCAGGAGGAGGTCATATTGAAATAATGACGTCGCTTCCTCCCACTACCTTACCTGCTGGCACTCAGGAGGAGGTCATATTGAAATATTGACGTCGCTTCTCCCACTACTTACCTTGCTGGCACTCAGGGAGGAGTCATAATTTAAATATTGACGTCGCTTCTCCCACTACCTTACCTGCTGGCACTCAGGGAGGAGGTCATATTGAAATATTGACGTCGCTTCTCCCCCATACCTTACCTGCTGCACTCAGGGAGGTCAATTGAAATATTGACGTCGCTTCTCCCACTAACCTTACCTGCTCACTCAGGGAGGAGGTCATATTGAAATATTGACGTTTGCTTCTCCCACTACCTTACCTGCTGGGACTCAGGGGGGAGGTCATAAATTTGAATGTTGACGTCGCTTTCTCCCACTACCTTACCTGCTGGCACTCAGGGAGGAGGTCATATTGAAATGTTGACGTCGCTTCTCCCACTACCTTACTGCTGGCACTCAGGGTAGGAGGTCATTGAAATATTGACTCGCTTCTCCCACTACCTTACCTGCTGGCACTCAGGGAGGAGGTCATATTGAAATATTGACGTCGCTTCTCCCACTACCTTACCTGCTGGCACTCAGGGAGGAGGTCATATTGAAATATTGACGTCGCTTCTCCCACTACCTTACCTGCTGGCACTCAGGGAGGAGGTCATATTGAAATATTGACGTCGCTTCTCCCACTACCTTACCTGCTGGCACTCAGGGAGGAGGTATATTGAAATATTGACGTCGCTCTCCCACTACCTTACCTGCTGGCACTCAGGGAGGAGGTCATATTGAAATATTGACGTCGCTTCTCCCACTACCTTACCTGCTGGCACTCAGGGAGGAGGTCAATTGAAATATTGACGTTGCTTCTCCCACTACCTTACCTGCTGGCACTCAGGGAGGAGGTCATATTGAAATATTGACGTCGCTTCTCCCACTACCTTACCTGCTGGCACTCAGGGAGGAGGTCATATTGAAATATTGACGTCGCTTCTCCACTACCTTACCTGCTGGCACTCAGGGAGGAGGTCATATTGAAATATTGACGTCGCTTCTCCCACTACCTTACCTGCTGGCACTCAGGGAGGAGGTCATATTGAAATATTGACGTCGCTTCTCCCACTACCTTACCTGCTGGCACTCAGGGAGGAGGTCATATTGAAATATTGACGTCGCTTCTCCCACTACCTTACCTGCTGGCACTCAGGGGGAGGTCATATTGAAATATTGACGTCGCTTCTCCCACTACCTTACCTGCTGGCACTCAGGGAGGAGGTCATATTGAAATATTGACGTCGCTTCTCCCACTACCTTACCTGCTGGCACTCAGGGAGGATCATATTGAAATATTGACGTCGCTTCTCCCACTACCTTACCTGCTGGCACTCAGGAGGAGGTCATATTGAAATATTGACGTCGCTCTCCCACTACCTTACCTGCTGGCACTCAGGGAGGAGGTCATATTGAAATATTGACGTCGCTTCTCCCACTACCTTACCTGCTGGCACTCAGGGAGGAAGGTCATATTGAAATATTGACGTCGCTTCTCCCACTACCTTACCTGCTGGCACTCAGGGAGGAGGTCATATTGAAATATTGACGTCGCTTCTCCCACTACCTTACCTGCTGGCACTCGGGGAGGAGGTCATATTGAAATATTGACGTCGCTTCTCCCACTACCTTACCTGCTGGCACTCAGGGAGAGGTCATATTGAAATATTGACGTCGCTTCTCCCACTACCTTACCTGCTGGCACTCGGGAGGAGGTCATATTGAAATTTTGACGTCGCTTCTCCCACTACCTTACCTGCTGGCACTCAGGGAGGAGGTCATATTGAAATTTTGACGTCGCTTCTCCCACTACCTTACCTGCTGGCACTCAGGGAGGAGGTCATATTGAAATATTGACGTCGCTTCTCCCACTACCTTACCTGCTGGCACTCAGGGAGGAGGTCATATTGAAATATTGACGTCGCTTCTCCCACTACCTTACCTGCTGGCACTCAGGGAGGAGGTCATATTGAAATATTGACGTCGCTTCCTCACTACCTTACCTGCTGGCACTCAGGAGGAGGTCATATTGAAATATTGACGTCGCTTCTCCCACTACCTTACCTGCTGGCACTCGGGCAGGAGGTCATATTGAAATATTGACGTCGCTTCTCCCACTACCTTACCTGCTGCCACTCAGGGAGGAGGTCATGTTGAAATATTGACGTCGCTCTCCCACTACCTTACCTGCTGGCACTCAGGGAGGGGGTCATCTTGAAATATTGACGTCGCTTCTCCCACTACCTTACCTGCGGGCACTCAGGGAGGAGGTCATATTGAAATATTGACGTCGCTTCTCCCACTACCTTACCTGCTGGCACTCAGGGAGGAGGTCATATTGAAATATTGACGTCGCTTCTCCCACTACCTTACCTGCTGGCACTCAGGAGGAGGTCATATTGAAATATTGACGTCGCTTCTCCCACTACCTTACCTGCTGGCACTCAGGGAGGAGGTCATATTGAAATATTGACGTCGCTTCTCCCACTACCTTACCTGCTGGCACTCAGGGAGGAGGTCATATTGAAATATTTGACGTCGCTTCCCCCACTACCTTACCTGCTGGCACTCAGGGAGGAGGTCATATTGAAATATTGACGTCGCTTCTCCCACTACCTTACCTGCTGGCACTCAGGGAGGAGGTCATATTGAAATATTGACGTCGCCTCTCCCACTACCTTACCTGCTGGCACTCAGGAGAGGTCATATTGAAATATTGACGTCGCTTCCCCCACTACCTTACCTGCTGGCCTCAGGGGAGGTCATATTGAAATATTGACGTCGCTTCTCCCACTACCTTACCTGCTGGCACTCAGGGAGGAGGTCATATTGAAATATTGACGTCGCTTCTCCCACTACCTTACCTGCTGGCACTCAGGGAGGAGGTCATATTGAAATATTGACGTCGCTTCTCCCACTACCTTACCTGCTGGCACTCAGGGAGGAGGTCATATTGAAATATTGACGTCGCTTCTCCCACTACCTTACCTGCTGGCACTCAGCAGGAGGTCATATTGAAATATTGACGTCGCTTCTCCCACTACCTTACCTGCTGCCACTCAGGGAGGAGGTCATATTGAAATATTGACGTCGCTTCTCCCACTACCTTACCTGCTGCCACTCAGGGAGGAGGTCATATTGAAATATTGACGTCGCTTCTCCCACTACCTTACCTGCTGGCACTCAGGAGGAGGTCATATTGAAATATTGACGTCGCTTCTCCCACTACCTTACCTGCTGGCACTCAGGAGGAGGTCATATTGAAATATTGACGTCGCTTCTCCCACTACCTTACCTGCTGGCACTCAGGGAGGAGTCATATTGAAATATTGACTCGCTTCTCCCACTACCTTACCTGCTGGCACTCAGGAGGAGGTCATATTGAAATATTGACGTCGCTTCTCCCACTACCTTACCTGCTGGCACTCAGGGAGGAGGTCATATTGAAATATTGACGTCGCTTTCTCCCACTACCTTACCTGCTGGCACTCAGGAGGAGGTATTATTGAAATATTGACGTCGCTTCTCCACTACCTTACCTGCTGGCACTCAGGGAGGAGGTCATATTGAAATATTGACGTCGCTTCTCCCACTACTTACCTGCTGGCACTCAGGGAGGAGGTCATATTGAAATATTGACGTCGCTTCTCCCACCCTTACCTGCTGGCACTCAGGGAGGAGGTCATATTGAATATTGACGTGGGCTTCTCCCACTACCTTACCTGCTGGCACTCAGGGAGGAGGTCATATTGAAATATTGACGTCGCTTCTCCCACTACCTTACCTGCTGGCACTCAGGGAGGAGGTCATATTGAAATATTGACGTCGCTTCTCCCACTACCTTACCTGCTGGCACTCAGGGAGGAGGTCATATTGAAATATTGACGTCGCTTCTCCCACTACCTTACCTGCTGGCACTCAGGGAGAGGTCAATTGAAATATTGACGTCGCTTCTCCCACTACCTTACCTGCTGGCACTCAGGGAGGAGGTCATATTGAAATATTGACGTCGCCTCCCACTACCTTTACCTGCTGGCACTCAGGAGAGGTCATATTGAAATTGACGTCGCTTCTCCCACTACCTTACCTGCTGGCACTCAGGAGGAGGTCATATTGAAATATTGACGTCGCTTCTCCCACTACCTTACTGCTGGCACTCAGGGAGGGGGTCATATTGAAATATTGACGTCGCTTCTCCCACTACCTTTTACCTGCTGGCACTCAGGAGGAGGTCATATTGAAATATTGACGTCGCTTCTCCCACTACCTTACCTGCTGGCACTCAGGGAGGAGGTCATATTGAAATATTGACGTCGCTTCTCCCACTACCTTACCTGCTGGCACTCAGGAGGAGGTCATATTGAAATATTGACGTCGCTTCTCCCACTACCTTACCTGCTGGCACTCAGGGAGGAGGTCATATTGAAATATTGACGTCGCTTCTCCCACTACCTTACCTGCTGGCACTCAGGGAGGAGGTCATATTGAAATATTGACGTCGCTTCTCCCCATACCTTACCTGCTGGCACTCAGGAGGAGGTTATATTGAAATATTGACGTCGCTTCTCCCACTACCTTACCTGCTGGCACTCAGGGAGGAGGTCATATTGAAATATTGACGTCGCTTCTCCCACTACCTTACCTGCTGGCACTCAGGAGGAGGTCATATTGAAATATTGACGTCGCTTCTCCCACTACCTTACCTGCTGGCACTCAGGGAGAGGGTCATATTGAAATATTGACGTCGCTTCTCCCACTACCTTACCTGCTGGCACTCAGGAGGAAGTCAATAGCTAGCGAAGGCAAATAAATCGGAAAATTTCGATCATAATCACATCAGTTTGTTTCTTCCTAACCCACGCTTCCCTTTGTCTTAATCCGCCTGTGTCCCCCAATGTGAAAATGCATCTCAGAAAGGCCATGAACAGAATGAGATAAGGACAGAGTCTGTGACAGGTCAAACGTAAGCTTCTGTTTTTCTCGGCAAGTTCTTTTGATCTTCTGACTACTTTTTTTCTTTTGCATCCACTGTATGTTGTACACAATGGTTCTTCTTTTCTTTTCTTTTTAATTCCCCTTTCATGAAGATTTCACATGGCAACCAAGGTTTCTGTTGTCACAAGATGGTCATGTGCTTTCCTAACTCTCTGTTGTTCCCTTCGGTAAACTATAAGTAAGAGAATCTTGATAAACTACAAGAATGGAATTTTCGGTAAACTATAAGAAATAGAATCTTTTTAAACCATAAGATAAAGAATTTTAACAAACTATAAGAGTAAAATAATGGTAAATCATGTCTCGGTAAACTATAAGAAATGGAATCTCAGTAAACTATAAGAAAATGGAATCTCAGTAAACTGATAAGAAATGGAATCTCAGTAAACTATAAGAAATGGAAATCTCAGTAAACTATAAGAAGTAGAAACTGATAAACTGTAGGAAAAAGAATCAAAACCATCCCTTGTGAAGGGGGGGTTTTTTCCCTTTTGGGGGGGGGGGGGGGGGTTTTTTTTTTTTTTTTGGGGGAAATTTAAAAAAAGGGGGGGAACCCCCCCCTTTCCCCCCCAAAAACCAAAGGGGGTTTTAAAAAAAAAGGGCCCCCCCCAAATTTTTGGGGGAAAAAAGGGGAAAAAATTTTTTAAAAACCCCCAAAACCCCCCCAAAAAGGAAAAAAAATTTTTTAAATTTTTCCCCCCCCCCCCCTTTTTTTGGGGGGGGGAAAAAAAAACCCTTTAAAAATTTTTTTCCCCCCAAAAGGTTTTTTGGGCGGGCCCAGGGGGTAAACCCCCAACCCAAAAAGGGGGGGTTTTTCCCCCCCCCTTTTTTTTTTTTACCCCAAAAGGGGGTTTTTTTTTAAAAGGGTTTTTTTTTTTTTTTTGGGGGGGGGGTTTGGGGGGGGGGGGGGGTTTTTTTTTGGGGGTTTTTTTAAAGGGGTTTTTTGGGGGGGGGGTTTTTTTTTTTTTTGGGGTTTAAGGTTGTTTTTGTGTTTTTTTTTTTTTTTTTTGGGGGGAAAAAAGGGGGGGTTTTTTTTTTGGGGGGTTTGGTTTTTTCCAAATTGGGGGGGGCCCTTGGTTTTGGTGGGGGGGGGGTTTTTGGGTTTGGTTTTTTTTTTTTGGGGGGGTTTTTTTTTGGGGGGTTTTTTTTTTGGGTTTTTTGGGGGGGGGAAAAAAAAAAATTTTTTTTGGGGGTTCCGGGGGGGGCCCCAAAGGGGGGGCCCCCTTGGGTTTGGGGTTTGGGGGGGGGGGTTTTTTTTTTTTTTTTGGGGGGGGGGGGGGAAATTTTTTTTGGGGGGGGTTTTTTTTTGGGGGGGGGGTTTTTTTTTGGGGGGGTTTTTTGGGGTTTTTTTGGGGGGGGGGCCCCCCTTTTTTTTTGGGGGGGCCCCTTTTTTTTTTGGGGGGGGGGGGGTTTTTTTGGGGGGGGTTTTAAAAATTTTTTGGGGGGGGGGGGGGGGGGGGTTTTTTTTTTTTTTGGGGGGGGGGGGGGGGCGGGGCCCCCCCCTTTTTTTTTTTTGGGGGGTTTTTAAAAAATTTTTTTTTTTGGGGTTTTTTTTTCCCCCCTTTTTTTTTGGGGGTTTTTAAAAATTTTTTGGGGGTTTGGGGGGGGTTTTTTTGGGGGGGGGGGGGGGGGGTTTTTTTTGGGGGTTTTTGGGCTTTTTTTTTTTTTTTTTTTTTGGGGGGGGGGTGGGGGGGGGGTTTTTTTGGGGGGGGTTTTAAAATTTTTTTCCCCCTTTGGAAACCTGAAAAACCTTTTTAAATGGGGGCCCCCCCCTTTTGTTTTTTTTTTGGGTTTTTTTTTTTTGGGTTTTTTTTTGGGGGGTTTTTTTTGGGGGGGGGGGGGGGTTTTTTGGGGGGGGGGGGGAAAAACCCCCCCCCGTTTTTTTTTTTTTTGGGGGGGGGCCGGGAAAAACTTTTTAAAGGAAAAAGGGGGGGGTTTTTTTTCCCCCAAAAAATTTAAAAAATTTTTTTTAAAAAACCCAAATTTTTTGGAAAATTTTTCCCCCTTTTCCAACTTTTTTAATTTTTAAAGGGGGGGGGGAAAAAAAAAAGGGGGGGGGGGGAAAAAAAAAAAAAAAATTTTTTTTTTTTTTAAAAAAAATTCCAGGGGGGGGTTTTTTCCCCCTTTTTGGTTTTTTTTTTTTTTTCCCCCCAAAAATTTTTTGGGGGTTTCGGGTTTTTAATTTTTCCCCCCAAAACCCCTTTTTTTTTAAAAAACCCCCTTTTTTTTTCCCTTTCCGGCCCCCCCCCCATTTTTTTTTCCCATTTTTTTTTTTAAAAATTTTTTTTTTTTTTTTTTTTAAAATTTTTTTTTTTTTGGGAAAGGGTTTTTTTTTAAAAAAAAAAGGGGGTTTTTTCCCCTTTTTTTAAAAGCCTTTAAAAATTTTTAAATTTTGGGGGGCCCCAAAAAAAAAAAAAGGCCCCGGGGGAAACCTTTTTTTGGGGTTTTTTAAAAAAAATTTAAAACCCAAAAAAAAATTTTTCCCAAAAAAAAGGGAAAAAAAAATTTTTCCCCAAAATTTTCTTTTTTTGGGGGGGAAAACAAAGGCCCTTTTCCCGGGGCCCGGGGGGGAAAAAAAAAAATTTTTTTCCCCTTTGAAAAAAAACCCCTTTTTGGGGTCTTTTTTTTCCCTTTTTTTTTTTTTAAAAAAAAAAAAAAATAACGGGTTTTTTTTTTTGGGGGGTTTTTTTGGGGGGGGGGAAAATTGGGTTTTTTGGGGTTTGGGGTTTTTGGGGGTTTTTTTTGGGGGGGGGAAAAAGGGGCGGGGTTGGGGGGGGGGGGGGGGGGGGGGGGTTTTTTTTTTTTTTTGGGGGTTTTGAAATTTGGGGGGGGCCCCCTGCCCCCCCCCCCCCTTTTTGGGGGGGTTTGAATGGGGGGCCCCCTTTTTCCCCCCCCCCCCCCCCCTTTTTTTTTGGGGGGGTTTTGGGGGGGGGTTTTTTTGGGGGGTTTTTTTTTTTTTTTTAAAAATTTTGGGTGGGGGGGTTTGTGGGGGTTTTTTCCCCCCCCCCCCCCCCCCGGGGGGGGAAATTTTGGGGTTTGGGGGTGGGCCCCCCCCCCCCTCCCCCCCCCCCCCTTGGGGGGGGGGGGCCCCCCGGGGGTTTTGGGCCCTTCCCCCGGGGGGGTTTTTTTTTTTGGGGGGGGGGTTTTTGGGGGGGGGGGTTTTTTTTTTTTGGGTGGGGGTTTGGGGGGGGGGGGGTTTTTTTTTTTTCCCCCCCCCCCCCCTTTTTTTTGGGGGGGGCCTTTTTTGGGGCCCCCCCCGGGTTTTTTCCCCCCCCCTTTTTCCCGGGGGGGGGGGGTTTTTTGGTGTTTTTTTTTTTTTTAAAAATTTTTGGGGGGGGGGTTTTTTTGGGGCCCGGTTTTGGGGGTTTTTTTTTTTTTTTAATTTTTGGGGGTTTAAATGTGGGGGGCCCCCCCCCCCCCCCCCCCCCCCTTTTTTTTTGGGGGGAAAAAATTGGGGGGGGGGCCCCCCCCCCCCCCCCCCCTTTTTAATTTTTGGGGGGGGTTTTTTTTTCCCCCCCCCAAAATTTTTTTTTGGGGGGGGGGGGGTTTTTTGGTTTTTCCCCCCCCCCCCCCCCCCCCCCCCCGGGGGGGGGGGGGGGGGTTTTTGGGGGGGGGGTTTTTTTTTTTTGGGTGGGGGGGGGGTTTTTTTGGGGGGGGGGGGTTTTTTTTTTGGGGGTTTTTTTGGGGGGGGGCCCCCGGGGGGGGCCAAATTTGCTTTTTCCCCGGGGGAAAGGGGGGAAAGTTTTTTAAAATTTTTGGGGGGGTTTTTGGGGGGGTTTTAAAATTTCCGGGGGGTTTTTGGGGGGGGGTTTTTTTTGGGGGGGTTTTTTAATTTTTGGGGGGGGTTTTGGGGGGGTTTTTGGGGGGGGTTGGGGGGTGGGAAAACCCAAAATTTCCCCTTGGGAAAAAATTTTTCCCTTTTCCCCCTTTACCCTTTTTCCAAAGGGCCAAAATTTTTTTTTTTTTTGGGGCCCCCAAAAAAAGGGGAAAAAAAACCCTTTTTTAAAAAAAAAGGGGGAACCAATTTTGGGTTTCCTTTTCCCAAAAAAAAAAATTTGGGGGGGGGGGAAAAAAAAAAAAAAGGGGGGGAAAAAAAGGGGGGGAAAAAGGGGGGGGAAAAAGGGGGGGGAAAAAAAAAAATGGGGAAAAAAAAAAGGGGGGGGGGTTTTTTCCCCGGCCCAGGGTTTTTTTTCCTTTTTTTGGGGGCCTTGGGGGTTTTTTTTCCCCGGGAAAAAAATTTTTTTTTAAAAATTTCCCCCCCTTTTTTTTTTCCCCTTGCCCCCCCCCCCTTTCCCCCCCCCCCCAAAACCAGGGGGGGAAAAAAGGGGAAAAAAAACCCCCTTTTTTTTTTTTTTTTTTTTAAAAAAAAAATTTTTTTTTTTTTTGGGGGGGGGGAAAAAAAGGTTTTGTTTTTCCCAAATGGGGGGGTTTTTT
The DNA here is from genome assembly GCA_018398815.1 of Conus ventricosus. Taxonomy (NCBI): domain Eukaryota; kingdom Metazoa; phylum Mollusca; class Gastropoda; order Neogastropoda; family Conidae; genus Conus; species Conus ventricosus. Next base: position 3,605,324 of record CM031618.1, on the reverse strand, counting down.
TAAAAACCCCCCCCCCAAAAAAATTTTTTTTTTTTTTTGGGGGGCCTTTTTCCCCCCTTTTTCCAAAAACCCCCCCCCCCCCCCCTTTTTTTGGGGGCCCGAAAAAAATTTTCCGGTTTTTTTTTTTTCCCCCCCCCCCCCCCCTTTTCCCCCCTTTTTTTTCCCCCAAAAAGGGCCCTTTTTTTTTTCCCCCCCCCCTTTGGGGGGAAAAATTTTTTGGCCCCCCCCCCCCCCCCCCCCCCCCCCAAAAAAAAAAATTTTTGGTTTTTTTTTCCCCCCTTTTTTTTTCCCCCCCCCCCCCAAAAAAGGGGGGCCCTGGGGGGGGGGGGCCCCCCCCCCCCCCCCCCCCCCCCCCGGGGGGGGGCCCCCTTTTGGGGGGGGGTTCCCCCCCCCTGCCCCCCCCCCCCCCCCCCCCCCCCAAAAGGGGGGGGAAAAAGGGGTTTCCCCCCCCTCCCCCCCCCCCCCCCCCCCCCCCGGGGGGGGCCCCCCCCCCCCCCCGGGGGGGGGCCCCCCCCCTTTTTTTCCCCCCTTTTTTCCCCCCCCCCCCCCCCCCCCCTTTCCCCCCCCCCCCCCCCCCCTTTTTCCCCCCCTTTTTTTGGGGGGCCCCCCCCCCCCCCCCCAATTCCCCCCCCCCCCGGGGGGGCCCCCCTAACCCCCCCCCCCCCCCGGCCCCCTTCCCCCCCCCCCCCCCCTTTCCCGGGGGCCCCCAACCCTGGGGCCCCCCCCCCCCCCCCCCCCTCCCCCCCCCCCCAACCGGGGGGGCCTGCCCCCCCCTTTTCCCCCCCCCCCCCCCCCCCCCCCCCCCCCCTTTTAAAAAAAAGGGGGGGGGGGTTTTCCCCCCCCCCCCCCCCCCCCCCCCCAGGGGGCCCCCCCCCCTTTTTTCCCCCCCCCCCCCCCCCCCCCCCCAAAAAGGGGGGGGGGCCCCCCGGGGGGGGTTTCCCCCAATTTTCCCCCCCCCCCCCCCCCCCGGGGGGGCCCCGGGGGGGGTTTTGCCCCCCCCCCCCCCCCCCCCCCCCCCCCCCCGGGGCCCGGGGAAAAAACCGGGAATTAACCCCCCCCCCCCCCCCCCCCCCCCCCCCCCCCCCCTTGAATTTTGGGGCCCCCCCTTCCCCCCCCCCCCCCCCCCCCCCCCCCGGGGGGGGGGTTTTCCCCCCGGGGGCCCCCCCCCCCCCCCCCCCCCCCCCCCCTTTGGGGGGCCCCCCCTTTTCCCCCCCCCTTTTCCCCCCCCCCCCCCCATTCCCCCCCCCTTTTTGGGGGCCCCGGGGCCCCCTTTCCCCCCCCCCCCCACCCCCCCCCCACCCCCCGTTTGGGGGGCCCCCCGGTTTCCCCCCCCCCCCCCCCGGGGGCCCCCCCCCCCCCCTTTCCCCCCCCCCCCCCCCCCCCCTTTTGGGGCCCCCCCCCCCCCCCCCCTTTTTCCCCCCCCCCCCCCCCCCCGGGGGGGCCCCCCAAAAGGGGGGGGGGCCCCCCCCGGGTTCCCCCCCCCCCCCCCCAAATCGGGGGCCCCCCGGGGCCCCCGGGGGTTTTTTTTTTTTCCCCCCCCCCACCATGGGGGGGAAAAATTTTTCCCCCCCCCCCCCAAACCCCCCCCCCCCCCCTTCCCCGGGGGGCCCCAAAAAACCCGGGGGGGGGGGCCCCCCCCCTTTTCCCCCCCCCCCCAAAAAAAATTTTTGGGGGGCCCCCCCCCCCCGGGGCCCCCCCAAAGGGGGAAACCAAATTTTAAAAAAGGGGCGGCCCTTGCCTGGGGTTTTAAAAATTTTTTGGGGGAAAACCCCTTTAAGGGGGGGGAAAAAATTTTTTCCCCCCCCCAAAAAAAAACCTGGGGGTTTTTTTAAAGGGGGGGGGCCCCGGGGGGCCCCCAAAAGGGCCTTCCCAAAAAAAGGGGGGGGAAAAAGGGGGGTTTTTAAAGGGCCCAGTCATCGGGGGCGACACTGAACTGTGCTGCGGTGTCGCCCCTCCCTGCTCCCCCCCCCCCCCCCCCCAGCATAGTGTGGCGACACTGAACGTGGCTGCTGGTGTCTGCCCCTCCGTGCTTCCCCCCCCCCCCCCCCAGTCATCGTGGGGCGACACTGAACTGTGCTGCTGGTGTCTGCCCCTCCCTGCTTCCCCTCTCCCCCCCCCCTCCCCCCATCATCGTGGGGCGACACTGAACTGTGCTGCGGTGTCTGCCCCTCCCTGCTCCCCCCCCCCCTCCCCAGTCATCGTGGGGCGACACTCAACTGTGCTGCTGGTGTTTGCCCCTCCCTGCCCCCCCCCCCCCCCCCCCCAGTCATCGTGGGCGACACTGAACTGTGCTGCTGTGTCTGCCCCTCCCTGCTCCCCCCCCCCCCCCCCCAGTCATCGTGGGGCGACACTGAACTGTGCTGCTGGTGTCTGCCCCTCCCTGCTTCCCCTCCCCCCCCCCCCCCCCCCATCATCGTGGGCGACTTTGAACTGTGCTGCTGGTGTCTGCCCCTCACTGCTCCCCCCCCCCCCCCCCCCCCCCAGTCATCGTGGGGCGACACTGAACTGTGCTGCTGGTGTCTGCCCCTCCCTGCTTCCCCTCCCCCCCCCAGTCATCGTGGGGCGACACTGAAATGTGCTGCTGTGTCTGCCCCTCCCTGCCTCCCCCCCACCCCCCAGTCATCGTGGGGCGACACTGAACTGTGCTGCTGGTGTCTGCCCCTCCCTGCTCCTCCCCCCCCCCCCCCCAGTCATCGTGGGGCGACACTGAACTGTGCTGCTGGTGTCTGCCCCTCCCTGCTTTCCCTTCTGGTGGTCCACACCAAGGGGTGGTCAGTGCACGGTGCCAGCCCTCATTGCCATGGCTTGCTTCAGCAGCCTGGACTGGTGGTCAGTGCAGGACTTGGTAGCTGTGGCTGTTACCAAACTGTTCATATCTTGTGGCTGCCAGAGCTGACCATAGCCTGTGGCTGTTACCATAGTGCCAGAGAGCTGACCATAGCCTGTGGCTGTTATCATAGTGCCAGAGCTGACCTTAGCCTGTGGCTGTTACCATAGTGCCAGAGCTGACCTTAGCCTGTGGCTGTTATCATAGTGCCAGAGCTGACCATAGCATATGGCTGTTACCATAGTGACAGGGCTGACCATAGCGTGTGGCTGTTACCATAGTCCCAGAGCTGACCATAGCCTGTGGCTGTTACCATAGTCCCAGAGCTGACCATAGCCTCTGGCTGTTACCCTAGTGCCAAAGCGGACCATAGCCTGTGGTTGTTACCATAGTGCCAGAGCCGACCGTAGCCTGTGGCTGTTACCATAGTGGCAGGGCTGACCATAGCCTGTGGCTGTTATCATAGTGCCAGAGCTGACCATAGCCTGTGGCTGTTACCTTAGTGCCGGGGCTGCCCATAGCCTGTGGCTTTTTAACATAGGGGCCAAAGCGCCCAAATAGCCGGGGGCTTTTACCATAGGACAGGGCGCCCCATAGCCGGGGGCTGTTCCAAGTGGCATGCTGACCATAGCCTGGGGCTGTAACCTAGTGCCAGAGGACCAAGCCGTGGCGGGTGCCCTCCCCCCTTCCCTGCCCCCCCCCCCCCCCCCCGTCCGGGGGGCCACCTGAACGGCTGCTGGGGGCCGGGCCCCCCCCCCCGGCTTCCCCTCTCCCCCCCCCCCCCCCCAGTCATCGGGGGCGAAAACCTGAACGGTCCCTGGGGTGTCCCCCCCTCCCTGCCCCCCCCCCCTCCCCAGTCACGGGGCAAACACTCAACTGTGCTGGGGGGGTTTTTGGCCCCCCCTGTTTCCCCCCCCCCCCCCATAAATCGTGGGGGGGACACTGAACGGGTTGCTGGTGTCGCCCCTCCCGGCCCCCCCCCCCCCCCCCCGGGCACGGGGGGGACACGAACTGTGCGCTGGTGTCCCCCCCTCCCCTTCCCCCCCCCCCCCCCCCCCCCCAGTCTTCGTGGGGCGCCCAACTGAACTGTGTTTGCTGGGGGGCCTCCCCCTCCCGGCCCCCCCCCCCCCCCCCAGTAAACGGGGGCGACATTGAACTGTACTGCGGGGGCGGTCCCCCCCTGCTCCCCCCCCCCCCCCCCCCCAGTCTCGTGGGGCGACATTGAACGGTACTGCTGGTGTCTGCCCCCCCTTCCCTGCCCCCCCCCCCCCGGGCACGGGGCAAACATTAAACTGTACGCTGGGGGCGGCCCCCCCCTGCCCCCCCCCCCCCCCCCCCCCCCACCCACGGGGGGCAAAGACGGAACTGGCGCGGTTCGGCCCCCCGGGGGGTTCCCCCCCCCCCCCCCCCAGTCTCGGGGGGCACATTAAAGGGGGAACGGCGGTGCTGCCCCCCCCCCTGCTCCCCCCCCCCCCCCGGGCCCTCGGGGGGGCAAACACTGAACTGGGGCTGCTTTTGTCGGTCCCCCCCCCCGGGCCCCCCCCCCCCCCCAATCATCGGGGGGCAAACCACGGAACTGTGTTGCTGGGTCGGCCCCCCGGCCCCCCCCCCCCCCCCCCCCCACTTTCTTTGGGGCGACACGGAACTTGCGGGGCGGGGTTCTCCCCCCCTCTTCCCCCTTCCCCCTCCCCCCCCCCTCCCCCCCCCAGTCATCGGGGGGGGGGAAAACCACTGAACTGGGCTGCTGGGGGGTCTTTTCCCCTCCCTGCCCCCCCCCCCCCCCCCAGTCATCGTGGGGCAAACATGAACTGAAACCTGCGGTGTCTCCCCCTCCCTCCCCCCCCCCCCCCCCCCCAAGTCCCGTGGGGCGACACTGAACTGTGCTCTGGTGTCTCCCCCCCCTTTCCCCCCCCCCCCCCCCCCCCGTCATGGGTGGGGCGACACTGAACTGTGCTGCGGGTGTCGGCCCCTCCCTGCTTCCCCCCCCCCCCCCCCCCCCCAGCCCTTTCGGGGGGCGACCTGAACTGTGCTGCTGGGGTCCCCCCCTCCCTGCTCCCCCCCCCCCCCCCAGTCACGTGGGGCGCCCATTGAACTTTTCCGGCTGGGGTCGGTCCCCCCCCTTTTCCCCCCCCCCCCCCCCCCATCATCGGGGGCGACATTGAAGTTTTCTGCGGTGTCTGCCCCCTCCCTGCTCCCCCCCCCCCCCCCATCAGGGGGGGGGGGCGCCCATTAAAGGGGGAACCTGGGGGCCCGGCCCCCCGCCCTCCCCCCCCCCCCCCCCCCGTCACGGGGGGCGAGACGAACGTGCTGCGGGGGCCCGGCCCCTCCCTGCTCCCCCCCCCCCCCCCGTCATCGGGGGGCCCGACTTTTGAACTGTACTGGGGGGGCTGCCCCCCGGGTTCCCCCCCCCCCCCCCCGGGCATCGTGGGGCAAAATTGAACGAAACTGCGGGTGTCTGTCCCCCCCCCCCCCCTGCTCCCCCCCCCCCCCCCCCATCATCGGGGGGCAAACACTGAACGGGGCTGCTGGTGTCTGCCCCCCCCCCCCCTCCCCCCCCCCCCCCAGTCTTCGTGGGGCGACACTGAATTTGGTTGCGGGTTGTCTGCTCCCCCTGCTTCCCCCCCCCCCCCCCCAGTCATCGGGGGGCGACACTGAAATGTGCTGCTGGGGGCCCCCCTCCCTGTTTCCCCCCCTCTCCCCCCCCCCCCCAGCCCACGTGGGGCGACAGGGGGGAAACGGGGCGGCGGGGTCGGCCCCCCCTGCCCCTTTCCCCCCCCCCCCCCCAGTCATGGGGGGCGAAAACTGAACTGTGCGGCGGGGCCCCTGCCCCTCCCCCCCCTTCCCCCCCCCCCCCCCCCCCCCCCGGGCATGGGGGGTTTGGACACTGAACTGGGCTGCGGGGGTCGGCCCCCCCCTCCCCCCCCCCCCCCCCCCCCATCATCGGGGGGCCGACATTGAACTGTGGGGCGGGGTTTTCCCTGCCCCCCCTGCCCCCCCCCCCCCCCCCCCCCCGCCCACGTGGGCGACCCCTTGAAAGTGCTTTTGGGGGGCGGGCCCCTCCCGGCTCCCCCCCCCCCCCCCCCCCCCCCGTCATCGTGGCGCACTAAACGGTGCTGCTGGGTCTGCCCCTCCCTGTTTCCCCCCCCCCCCCCCCCCCCCGTCACCGGGGGGGCAAACACTAAAACTGGGGCGCGGGGTCGGCCCCCCTCCCTCCCCCCCCCCCCCCCCCCCCCCCCCCCGTCATGGGGCGACCTGAACTGGGCGGGGGGGTTTTGCCCCCGGCCCCCCCCCCCTGCCCTCCCCCCCCCCCCCCCCGTCACGTGGGGCGACCTGAACGGGCCCCTGGGGTCTTCCCCCTCCCTTTTTCCCCTTTCTGGGGGGTCCACACCAAGGGTGGTCGTGCACGGTGCCACCCCTTTTTGCCCATGGTTTGTTTTCAGCGCCGGGGCCCGGGGGGGCAGGGCAGGCCCTTGGAAAGTTTGGGGCGGGTTACCAAACGGTTCATATTTTGGGGCGGGCCAGAGCTGACCATAGCCTGGGGCTTTTTAAACCATAGTGCCAGAGAGCTAAACCAAAGCCTGGGGCGGGTTAACATAGGCCAGAGCGGACCAGCCGTGGCTTTTTACCCATAGTGCCAGAGCTGACCTTAGCCTGTGGCCTTTTAAACCATAGTGCCAAAGCGGACCAAGCTTGTGGGTTTTCTATAGTGCCAAAGCGCCCAAAGGTCTTGGGGCTTTTTCCCAAAAGGGCCCCGAGCGCCCATAGCCTGGGCTTTTTACCAAAGTGCCAGACTGCCCTTTGCAAAGGGCTTTTTCCCATAGTGACGGGGCTACCTGGGCGGGGGGGCTTTTTTACCTGGGCCCAAAACCCTGCCCATGCCGGGGCGGGCCCAAAGGGGCCCAGAAGCTGACCAAAGCCGGGGGCGTTAAACCCAGTGCCAGAGCTAAACCAAAAGCCTGTGGCATTATCAAAGGGGCCAAAAAGCGGACCATAGCCTTGGGGGGGTTTACCAGGGGGCCCGAGCCGACCGTACCCCCCGGGGGTTTTTTTATCAGTCCACCCGGGGGGCGAAAACGGAACTGTGCTCTGGGCTGCCCCTCCCTGTTTTCCCCCCCCCCCCCCCATATCGGGGGGGGGCGAAAACTAACTGGGGCTGTTTGGTGTCGGACCCCCCTGTTTCCCTCCCCCCCCCCCCCCCAGTCATGGGTGGGCGAACCTGAAACTTGCGGCGGGTGTCTCCCCCTTTCCCTGCTTCCCCTCTCCCCCCCCCCCCCTCTCGTGGGGCGCACTAAGGGGGCGGGCGGGGGGGGCCCCCTCTCTCCCCCCCCCCCCCCTCAGTCCCGGGGGGGGGCGACACAAAACTTTGCGCTGGTGCCCGGCCCCCCTTTGCCCCCCCCCCCCCCCCCCCCCCCAAAACGTGGGGGGCGAACGGGGCCTTTTTTTTTTTGCGGGTGTCGCCCCTCCCGCTTCCCCCCCCCCCCCCCCCCCCCCCCCCAAGTCATCGGGGGGGCGAGGGGGGGAACTGAAAACTGCGGGTGTCGGCCCCCCCCCCGCCCCCCCCCCCCAGTCTCGTGGGGCGACACGAAGGGGGCGCGGGGTCGGGTCCCCCCCCCCCCTGCTCCCCCCCCCCCCCCCACAGGGGGGGCGACACTGAACTGTTTTGCTGGGGCCCCCCTCCCTGTTTTCCCCCCCCCCCCCCCCCCCACCCGGGGGGGGGCGACAAACTGTGCTGCTGGTGCTCCCCCTTCCTGTTTCCCCCCCCCCCCCCCCCCAGTCCCCGGGGGGCGAAAACTGAACTTGCGGCTGGTGTCCCCCCTTCCGGGTTTTTTCCCCCCCCCCCCCCCCATTCCATGGGGGCGACACTGAACGGGGGCGGCGGTGTCTCCCCCTTTCCCCTCCCTCCCCCCCCCCCCCCCCTCATCGTGGGGCGACACGGAACGGGGGCTGCGGGTGTCGGGCCCCCCCCCCCCTTCCCCCCCCCCCCCCATCATCGGGGCAAACACGGAACGGTGTTCCCTGGGGCCTGCCCCCCCGGTTTCCCCCCCCCCCCCCCCCCCAGTAAATCGTGGGCAAACTTTGAATTTGGGCTGCGGGGTTGCCCCTTCCTGTTTCCCCCCCCCCCCCCCCCATCATCGTGGGCGACACTGAACTTGTTGTCGGGGTGTCTCCCCCTTCCGGGTTTTCCCCCCCCCCCCCCCCCAGCCCATCGTGGGGCGAAAACTAAAACGGGCTGCGGTGTCTGCCCCCCTGCTCCTCCCCCCCCCCCCCAGCCCATCGGGGGGCGACACTAAAACGGTGCGCGGGGGTCTGCCCCCCCCCCCGGGGCCCTTTGCCCTCCCCCCCCCCCCCCCCAGTCATGGGGGGGGGGGGGGGGGCCACTGAACTTTTTTTTTGGCGGGGTGTCGCCCCTCCCCTGCTTCCCCCCCCCCCCCAAGTCATCGTGGGCAAACACGGAACGTGCGCGGGGTTCCCCCCTCAATGCTTCCCCCCCCCCCCCCACCGCATCATCGTGGGGCGACACTGAATTTGGGGGGGGCTGGGTCGGCCATGCTGCTTCCCCCCCCCCCCCCCCTCCCCAGTCCATCGGGGGGCGACCCGAATTTGGTGCTCGGTGTTGCCCCCCCCCGGGTTTCCCCCCCCCCCCTCCCCCATCACGGGGGGCGAAAAACTAAAACTGTGCTGCTGTGCCCTCCCCCTCCCGGCCCCCCCTTTTTCCCCCCCCCCCCCCTCCCCCCCCTCATCGGGGGCGACACTGAACGGGTGCGGGCTGGTGTCTCCCCCCCCCTGCCCCCCCCCCCCCCCCCCATCATCGGGGGGCGACACGAACTGTGCTGCTGGGTCCCCCCTTCCCTGCTCCCCCCCCCCCCCCCAGTCTCGTGGGGCGAGACTGCCCTGTGCCTGGGTCGCCCCTCCCTGCTTCCCCTCCCCCCCCCCCCCCCCCAGCCCATCGGGGGGCGACTTTAAAACTGTACTGCTGGGGGCTGTCCCCCCCCCCCCTGCCCCCCCCCCCAGCCCCATCGGGGGCGACACTAAAACGTGCGGGGGGGGGGCCGGTCCCCCCCCCCTCCCCCCCCCCCCCCCCCCGCCCTCGTGGGGCGACACAAAGGGGGGTTTGCGGGGGCCCTGCCCCTCCCCCTTTTCCCCCCCCCCCCCCCCCCCCCAGCCCATCGTGGGCACCCCTGAACTGTGCTGCTTTTCCCCCCTCCGTTTCCCCCCCCCCCCCGTCACGTGGGGCGACACGGGAACGGTGCTGCTGGTGCCCGGGCCCCCCCCCGGCTCCTTCCCCCCCCCCCCCCCCCGGGCATCGGGGGGCGACACGGGAACTGTGCCTGTGGGGTTTTGCCCCCCCTGCTCCGCCCCCCCCCCCCCCCCCGGTAAACCGTGGGGCACACTAAACTGTGCTGGGGGCCCCCGGCCCCCCCTGCTCCCCCCCCCCCCCCCCCCAGTCTTTCGGGGGCAAACACGGAACGGTGCTGCTGGTGCCCTGCCCTCCCTGCTCCTCCCCCCCCCCCCCCCCCAGCCCATCGGGGGCACACTGAACTGGCTGCTGGTGCCCCCCCCCCCCCCCCCCCCCCCCCATCATGGGGGGGCGACACTAAAGTGTGCGGGCCTGGGTCTGCCCCTCCCTGTTTTCCCCCTTCTGGGGGGCCCCACCCCAAAGGGGTGGTCATGAACGGTGCCACCCCCTTTTTTCCCGGGGGCTTGCTTCAGAACCCGGACGGGGGGCAGTGCAGGACGGGGTAGCGGGGCGTTACCAAACTTTTCATATTTTTGGGGCTCCCAAGCTGACCATAGCCTTGGCTTTTACCATAGTCCAGACTGACCATACCTGGGGCCTGTATCATAGTCCCAGACCGCCCTAGCCTGTGGCTTTTATCATAGTCCAAGCGGACCTTTAGCAAAATGGCTTTTACCAAGTGCCAGAGCTGACCATAGCTTGTGGCTTTTTACATAGTGCCAACTGCCCAAAGGGGCCTTGGCTGTTACCATAGTCCAGACTGACCACCCCCCTTGGCTGGTCCCAAATTGGGCCAGAGCTGACCATAGCCTGGGCTTTTACCAAAAGTCCCAGAGCGGACCATAGCCTGTGGCTGTTCCCATAGGGGCCAAGCGGGACCAAAAGCAATGGCGGTTACCTTGTGACGGGGCTGACCTTTAGCGTGGGGCCGGTTACCATACCCCCCAGAGCTGACCATACCCCGGGGGGTTACCATAGTCCCAAAGCTGACCATACCCCCCTGGTTTTGGGTTACCATAGTCCAAGCCACCATAGCCGGGGGCTATTATCATGGGGCCCAAAGAGCTAAAACCATAGCCTTTTGGGCGGTTACCATAGGCCAGAGCGGACCAAGCTTGTGGCTTTTTTACCATAGGGGGCGGGGCTGACCAAGCCGGGGGCATTATCTTAGGGCCGGGACTGACCAACCGTGGCTTACGTTTGGGTGGTAGAGCGGACCATAGCCGTGGCTTTTTCCCAAAAGTTATAGAGCGACCAAAACCTGGGGCGGGCCCCTTTTTGGGGGGGAAGCTGACCATAGCCTGTGGCTTTACCAAATTTACAGAGCTGACCAAGCATGTGGCTGTTCCCTTTTGGTGGTAGAGTTTGACCTTTAGCCTTACCTTTTCCCTTTTTGGTAAACTGACCAAAACCTGTGGCTTTTACATAGTGCAAGACCCGACTAAACCCTGTTCCCTTTTATAAATGGGGTTCTGGGGTGCCCAACCCCTGTGTTTGTTACAAAGGTGCCAGAGCGGCCCAAGACCCTGTGGCTGTTACACTTTGGTAGAGCTTCCAAGCCTGGGGCTTTTTCCCCTTGGGGGTAGAGTGACAATACCTGTGGCGGGTTACATTTTGGGGTTTAGACCCGACCATGGGGCGGTGGCTTTTCCATAGTGCCAGAGCGGGACCATAGCCTGGGGGCTGTTACCATAGTGCCAAAACCCCATCCCATAGCATGGGGGCTGTTCCCCAAATTTCCCAGGTTTAAACCATAGCCTGGGGCTGTTACTAAGTGCCAGGGCGGACCAAAAGCCGGTGGTTTTACTTTGTGCCAAAAGCGGAACCATAGCCTGTGGCTGTTCCCCTAGTCCCAGAGCCAACCAAATCCTGTGGCTTTTCCCAAAATTTTTACGGGGCTGCCCAAACCCGGGGGTGTTACAAAGTGCCAGGCTGACCACAGCCTGTGGCTGTTACCATAATGCCGGGCGACCATAGCCGGTGGCTTTTTATCATTGGCCAAGCTGACCATAGCCGGTGGCTTTTCCCCAAAGTGCCGGCTGACCATACCTGTGGCTTTTTACCTTTGGTCCCAAGCTGACCATACCCCTAGGGCTGTTACCCACCCCAGACCCAAACCCAAAACCCCGTGCGGTTCCCAAATTTACAAAAGCTGACAATACCCTTTTGGGCCCTTTCCCTTTTGGGGGGGCAAAACTGACCAAAAAAAAGGGGCTTTACCAAATTTCCGGGCTGACCATACCCGGGGCTTTACTATATTGCCAACTGGCCTGGCCGTGGCGGGTTACGGCTGACCTTTACCGGGGCGGTTACCTTGGGCCCAAAAGTTACCATTGCCGGTTTTTGGCACTTTAGTCCCCGACTGACAGTAGCCCGGGGCTTTTTAACTCGCCCATACCCGGGGGGCGGGGTTTCAAGGGCCAGGCTGACCATACCTTTGGGGCTTTTTACTGCGGACCTACCTGTGGCTGTTACTATAGTCCCCAGAGCGGGGCCCATACCCTGTGGCTGTTTCCCATAGGCCAAGTTTGACCATACCTTGGTTGTTACCATGGGCCCAAGCTGAACCATACCCCTGGGGCTTTTCCCATCCCCCCAGGGAACCAAAAGCCTGTGGGGGTTCCCCATAGTCCCAGAGTTTATCATAGCCTGGGGCTGTTACCATAGACCAGACCCTGTGGCTGTTACTTTTGGGGCAAATTGACCTTACCCCGGGGCTTTAAAAGGGGAATACTTCCCAAAAGACAAAAAATTTTTACTAAAAAAAATTTGGTGTTCCCCAAACACTTCGTTTGCAGAGAAGGCAAGAGGAAAAAACTACCATTTGCTAAAGTCCCCCCAATCCATTTTCTTTCAGGACCGGCGGGGGGCCAGGGGGTTCATCAACCCCCCTGATCACAGACAGGGAAAGAAAACACCTGCGGGTTTCCCAGAAAACCTTCATCCCAGGCTGCGAAAAAGACGTCAAGGGGGGCTGAGCCCTGGACATGACACAATGCATTTCAAACCCCTTGGGGTCTTTTTTCAGGCAAAAACAAATTACCTTAGGACAAACAACGAAGAAGGGAAAGGCATTTATTTTCCTCGTATTCAGCCCCCCAAAAAAAAGGCCGCCAAAAAAAAAAGTAAAAATTGAATAAATGAAAAAATTTTCTTTTAAAAAAAAACGAAAAATAAAAAATAAAAAAAAAAAGTAAAAACAAAAAAAGAAATAAATAACAAATGAAAGCAAAAAATCAAAAAAAAAGGGGTAAAAATTTTTTTTAATTTTTAAATTATCTATTATTTATATTTCATTTTTTTTTCCCCTTTTTTTCCCGCCCACTGAGCACTTTTTTAAAAAACCCACCTTTCCCAATACCACAAAAATATTCATACCACTCTACAAACCAACTACACAACACAAATCCCATTTTTTCACACCCCCCCCCCCCTACCCCCTTTTTTCCCCCCCCTTAATCCCCTTTGTTTTTTTCCTCTGGCGGTCATTTTTTCGGGGGGCCAAATACATGGGAACATACTGATTTTTAGGGTTGGGGGCGGGGGGACAGTGGAAGACGCAAGACCCGAAATGCATTGGGTCGGGCCCTGTGCTTTGGGGGTCTAGGCCTTGGCGGAACTAACCCCCCCCTTTTCAAAGTTATTTTCACACCTTTGGGACAGATTACGGTCGCATTTCCCAAAGTCAAATGGTTTATTGGTTCGGACCGGGTGTTGATGACCCGGGGTACTGATGCCCCAGTTTCCCGGGCACAGCAGTATTTTTTTTTGCTTCTTGGGGCTGGTCATCCTCCATGAAAGGGGCCAGGCCCAACGATCATGGCACAGTCTGTTTACACAACCGGGGGTTGTTTTTGGGCCCTTGTTCCACTCGGGATGTGAATGACATCATATAGTCTTCACACCGTGTACCTCGGGCCCGGGTGTGGGTGGGGAATTCTTTTTTTTGGCAGATGTGTAAAAAAATTTCCGGGAAACAACGTTGGGGATGGTTTGGGCCCTTCTCGCAGGCCTGCCAACCATCAACAGGGCCGGGGTTCTTCAAAGCAAAACCCTAAAGGAATGGGGTTCAACGGGGCCTTTTTTCGCGGGCCCCTGAAAGATGAAAATTTTCCCTGTGGCTGTTACACTATGAGAGCTGTACCATGCCTGGGCTGTTTCACCTGGGTGTAAGAGAAGGGGGACTTTAATACCTGTGGCTGGTTACTACTTTGGGGTTTTAGGGAGCTGACCATAGCCTGTAGCCGTTACTTTTTGGTAGAACTGACCACAACCTGTGGGCTTTTATCATAGTGCAAGAGCCGACTAAAGCCTGTTGCTGTTATCATAGTTTTGAGGTGACATAGCCTGTGCTGTTACTATAGTGCAGAGCTGGCATAGCCTGTGGCTGTTCCCATTGTGGTAGGCTGTCCATAGCTGTGGCTGTTACACTTGTGGTAGAGCTGACAATAGCCTGTGGCTGTTACACTTGTGGTAGGCTGCCCCATAGGCTGTGGCTGTTACCATAGTGCCAGAGCTGACCATAGCCTGTGGCTGTTCCATAGTGCCAGAGCCGACATAGCATGGGCTGTTACCAAAGTTCCAGGCTGACCATAGCCTGTGGCTGTTACTATAGTGCCAGGGCTGACCATAGCCTGTGGCTGTTATCATTGTGCCAGAGCTGACCATAGCCTGTGGCTGTTACCCTAGTCCCAGAGCCAACCAAATCCTGTGGCTGTTACCAAAGTTACAGGCTGACCATAGCTGTGCTGTTACTATAGTGCCAGGGCTGACCACAGCCTGTGGCTGTTACCATAATGCCAGGCTGACCATAGCCTGTGGCTGTTATCATTGTGCCAGAGCTGACCATACCCTGTGGCTGTTACCATAGTGCCAGGCTGACCCTAGCCTGTGGCTGTTATCATTGTGCCAGAGCTGACCATAGCCTATGGCTGTTACCCTAGTCCCAGAGCCAACCAAATCCTGTGGCTGTTACCAAAGTTACAGAGCTGACAATAGCCTGTGGCGTTACCTTTGTGGCAGAACTGACCATAGCATGTGGCTGTTACCAAAGTTCCAGGCTGACCATAGCTGTGGTGTTACTATAGTGCCAGATCTGGCCATGGCCTGTGGCTGTTACTGCTGACCATACCCTGTGGCTGTTACCATAGTGCCAGAGATGACCATTGCCTGTGGTTGTCACTATAGTGCCAGAGCTGACAGTAGCCCGTGCTGTTACTGCTGACATAGCCTGTGGCTGTTACTATAGTGCCAGAGCTGACCATACCCTGTGCTGTTACTGCTGACCATAGCCTGTGGCTGTTACTATAGTGCCAGAGCTGACCATAGCCTGTGGCTGTTCCCATAGTGCCAGAGCTGACCATAGCCTGTGGTTGTTACCATAGTCCCAGAGCTGACCATAGCCTGTGGCTGTTACCATAGTCCCAGAGCTGACCATAGCCTGTGGCTGTTGCCATAGTCCCAGAGCTGATCATAGCCTGTGGCTGTTACCATAGACTCAGACCCTGTGGCTGTTCCCATTTGTGGCATAATTGACCATAGCCTGTGGCTGTAAAATGGATACGTACCATGTACATACAAATTATTTCTAAAAAGAATTGTGTTCACCACACTTCGTTTGCATGAGAAGGCAAGATGGAGAAAAGACTACCATTTGCTCAGTCCTTCCCATCCATATCTTCATGGATCTGTTCGTACTGTCCACATGGTCATCAACCCCCTGATCACAGACATGGAAGACAACATCTGCTGGCTTCAGACACCTTCATCCCAGGCTGCGACAATGACGTCAAGAGGCTGAGTCTGGACATGACACCAATGCATTTCGACCTCTTAGGTCTTCTTCAGGCAAAAACAAATTACACTTAGGACAGTACGAACGAAGAACGTAAAGTCACTTATCTTTCATGTATCAGCACCCGAACAAAATGGCCGCCAGAAAAAAAAGTAAATAAATGAATAAATGAATAAATTCTATTAAAAAAACGAAAAATGAAAAATAAGAAAAAAAAGTGAAAACAAAATAAGAAATAAATAACAAATGAATAGCAAAAAATCAAAGAAATTTTTAAAAATTTCTTTATGTTATTTATCTATTATTTATATTTTCATTTTTATTTTCACCTTTTTTCCGCCCACTGAGCACTATTAAAACCCACCATAACCAATACCATCACAATATATCATACCACTCTACTAAACCAACTACACAAGCTACAAATCCCATTGTTTCCACACCCCCCCCCCTACCCCCCATTTCCTCTCCCATAATCCCCTTTGTCGTTTCCGTCTGGCGGTCATTTTTTTCGGGTGCCAAATACATGGGAACATACGTGACTTTTTCGTTCGTCGTTAGGGACAGTGGAAGACGCAAGACGTCGAAATGCATTGTGTCTTGTCCTGTGCTTTGTTTGTCTATGTCCTTGGCGGTAACTAACCCACTCCCTTTCTAAAGCTGACTTTCACACCATTGGACAGATTACTGTCTGCAGTTCTAAAGTCAAATGGATTTATTTGATTTGCTGATCTGGGTGTTGATGACCTTGGGGTATCTGATGCCTCAGTTTCCCTTGGCACAGCAGTATTTTCTGCTTCTTGTGGCTGGTCATCACTCCATGAATATTGTCCAGGTCCACGATCATGGCACAGTCTGTTTACACGAACCACTTTGTATTTGGACCTTGATCCACTCTGGATGTGAATGACATCATATAGTCTTCATCACCGTGTAGCCTCTGTCCCAGTGTGGTGTGTATTCTTTTCTCTGCAGATGTGTACAAAATCCGGAACTACGTTGTGATGGCTTGTCCCTTCATCGGCATTCCTGCCAACATCATCAACATGGCCGTGTTCTTCAAGCAGAACCTGAAGGATCGTGTCAACTTGGGGCCTGTTTTCGCTGTCTCTGGCAGATGAGATTTTCCTGCTAATAACCGTAATGACCCATATGATTTTACCTTTGTAGATAAGCATTTCGGTCCTTTCTCTACCTTTCTGACAAACAACAAAATCATTGGGCTTTTAGGCTGTTTGATTGCTTCTCTAGTGATTCATCCATCATCGCCTGTGAGAGATGCTTCTGTGTGCTCAGTCCCTCAAGTACCACAGCATGATGCGCACCAGAACCATGGCTGTCATCATAGCAGCTGTTTACTTAGTGAGCTTGGTTTTGTTTTTCATTGTGTCTTTCAGGTATCATATTGGCTGCATGCACGAAGTCGAATTTAACATTGTATATAGATCGCTTATTGTCCAGGGATTTTACAAAGAACAGCAGCAGCTCATTGATACCCTTGACAGTGTCGTGCTCGGCGCTGGCTTGATCGGCGTTTCAACGATCGTGGTGGTGACAGCAACAAAAATTACAGCAGTCAAATTACGTCAGGTGGGGACGTGGCGTGCAGAAACATCATCATCCATTTCTGCCCGGGAAGTGGCGCTGACCAAGATGCTGATTGGTACTTCTGTGTTGTTCATCGTTTGTAACTCTCCGAATTGTGTCTTCCGTGTGGCGTGTCTCATCTTTCCGGAGCTGAATGCAGGAGCACAGTATCATCATTTCTATATCACTTTGTTATGGATCACGGAGGGGGTTAGTACCGTCAATTCCCGCTTCAATATTTTTGTGTATTATCAAATGGGGTCGAAGTATAGGGAAACTTTGTGGGCGTTTATTCCGCAAAAAGGAAAAGACACAAAAAGCGTGAGATATGGAAAATTATCTAAATGTCAAGGAGTTGTATCACTCCAGAATATTTAAAATTTTGGGATTGTTTCATACCAATTTAAAAATGAAAAAAATCATGAAATAACTTTTTCACTACTTTCATTTTTTCCCCATTTTCGATGGTGAATTTACGACCTCACGCAATGGCGGAGCAGCACCCCCCTGCTAGTCGCTTAGAGCTGTTTTCTGTATCAGCCTCCCAAAATTTAGACGAAAAAAGATATGTACATTTTTCAAGTCGGGTTTGGGAAGGATTTTAACCCTTTTTTTAGTCCCCCTTCCTGTTTGGAAGCCCTTGAGGCAGCGCCCTGTCCCCTACGGGGGGAGCTTGAAAAACACGTGAAAACACAAAGTAACCAGACCCATACAGGGGGAGTTGAAGCCGTGAGCCTGTCCCCCCCATCAGGTGGAGCTTGAAAACAGTGGAAAAACAATGTAACCAGACCCAACAGGGGGAGCTTGAAACCCCCGTTGAACACAAAGTAACCAGACCAAAGGTGGGTTTAGACACAGTGTGACCAATGAAACCCTGCCCTACGGGGGTTGGCCGTGTGACACAAAATAACCCTGACCCTAAGGTGGAGCAAGACACAGTGGAGAACAATGTAACCATACCCCACGGTGGGCTTGGCCGTTAGACACATGTAACCCTGACCATACAGGGGGGCTTAAAGACACAGTGTAGCCCCAAAGTAACCATGACCCCTACAGGTGGAGCTTAAAGACAAGTTAAACAATGTAAAAATGACCCATACAGATAGAGCTGAAGACACAGGTAACCAATGTAACCCCGTCCCATCAGATAGAGCTTGAAGACCAGTGTAGACACAATGTAACCATGACCCATAAAAGGGGGGAAATGGCCTTCCAGCCCAAAGTGGTTAAAACACATGTAAAACCAATTTAACCCCATACAGTGGCTTGAGACACAGTGTAGACACAAGAAACCCAACCCCAAGTTAAAATTTAAGACACAGTGTAGACAAAAAGTAACCCTGACCCAATTTAAAAAAGTAGAAAAAAAACCTGAAAAAAAAGGGGGCACAAGGGTGTTTCCCGGGGGGGCACATGTAAAAAACCATGACCCTACAGGTGGGAAAAAAACCTTAAAAAACCAACCCGTGTAGGGACACAAAACCTTAAAACCCCAAAATTTGACCCATTAAACCCAAAGGGGGTTTTGGCCCCCAAAAAA